>OZ010794.1:324750927-325950927 GCA_963932465.1 Maratus speciosus
ATTAATCCTACATACTTCATATACAATATCAAACATATTTTGGTGACCCTAAATAATCTTTATCAATTTCATGAAATTCCGAGTATATTTACGGGAGTTAGAGCGTGGGCAGACGGACAGACTGATAGACGGACAAACGGACTGACGGCCAGACAACCCGAATGCATAAACACTTTTCAACTTTGTGGGAAAGTGTTAAAAATGATGAAGTATTTGCTTGGCTGCTTTCGCAGTTTTATCATATAGGAGTAAGTTTAATTTTTGTCCTCTATATTTATATTTTTACAGTGAAACCTCTCTGTGCGACTACCCCCATTAAGCAACCACCTCCCTGAACGACCATTTTTTCATGGAGCGAAATTTATTCCCATAGGTTCAATACTAATTTTACCTCCATTCAGAGACCATCTCAGTTGAACTCCCTCCATGAGCGACCCATTTTTTTGAGGAAAATGAAACAAATTCCGTTTTTTCCTGGTCACTCGAAGAAGTTTTTATTAGAAAAATAATTCCGGAGAGCGCATTATTCATCAAACTCCTAAACTAAGTTTAGAATTATTTTTTTAAATTCCGGTAGCTTTTAAGTGTTTAAACCCCTTTGTGTCTTTTTAGGCATTGAATTTAACTTTGATGACAAATTAAAAATGGCAGTCAATAAACTCACCTGCCCTATTCTGTCAGGAAATTCTCAAAGAAATAGATAAATGAATGAAATCGTCATTATTTGTTTCCGTCCAAAAAAATTTCATTTATTTACTGAACTTCGAAAGCATTTGGAAATAAGTTATGAACGATAAAACCGTAAAATCAAAGCAAACGTCAATACATTATTTTTTAAATCTCTGCAGTAATTAACTTATGTAATTAACTTTTGTTTTGATACTTAAATCTTTATATTTTTCCTAATGTGAAAAATATATTTTAGTAACGATAATTTTTACCTATTTTCAACAATTAAGATCTAAATATAAACATGACTTCCATTAAAAGACCACCTCTCGGAGACACTAATTTTTATTGGAAGGGAACGTGTTCGTTTATAGGAGGTTTTACTGTATATGTGTGGTGTATTTATGTCAACTTTACACACTGTAAAAGAAAACAAAACGACATTTTTAGAGTACAAAGTTCTGTTCATCTCGCGCACAAACTCGATCACAGTGAATGTGCTGTATCTTTCTTTGGTTTCCTGACTATATTAACATGATAAATACAGTAGTTGCGTAAACATTAATGTAGTTGCGTAATTAACAGCATAATGTGCTGGCAATTTGGACCCCAGCAGTTTGTGCTGTAAAAAAATGCGTCCAAATTGCCAGCACATCGTGCTGTTAATTTTACGCAACTACTGTATTTTCCATGTTAATATAGTCAGGAAACTAAAGAAAGATACAGCAAATTCACTTTGATTGAGTTTGTTCTGGCAAATTTACAGTGGTTTTTTTTACAGTGCACGACACGTCAATGTGGTGTCTGACCCAACAACACACTTCAAAACAAAGTATTTCCTTTATTAAGTGTTTTCGTGTTCAAGTATACAAATGAGGACGTGAGTTTCAAAATTAATTCAGGAAAGAAAATTTTAGTAGACGAAGTTTTGTTCCCACATTTATAGTATTATAAGGCGAGTTTTAAAAGTAAATGAAGGTTATACTTTCTAACTGCAATCACAATCTACTATAGTCTTAACCGATTTATGCCTAGCGTCTCATTTTTGGGACGCTTTGAATTTTAATAAATTTGTATAATTTCCTTCTTTTTTTAACATGAAAGATGTGTGAAATAATTATCTATAAATGCCTTTATCTGTTATCGACAGATCACAGCATAAAATGGACATTTATTCGCTTAAAATGACGGCTTTTTTTCGGAGTTTATAGATGTTTCATTTTTCAAGATGGCAAAATGTAAAAATTAAGTTTATATGAGTTTTTTCTAAGAATTATAAATTTAAATAAGTCATAATCTTAGCTTGTGGACTTCTTTGAAATACATATTTTCTTAAATTGTGAAATTATATGTTCAAGCCTATTTTTTATGCATGTTTGTACCGTACAAAATATCGTGCGCTAGGCACGAATGGATTAAAATTTTTATTAGCTATTTACGGGACAGTTATTTATGTAAAGTTCTTTTCAATATGATTAGGAAAAAATTTGTTTTTAAGTCTCAAATGTGATTATTCTCGGTTTGTAATTACTAATACTTATAATGTTATTAGTCTCTGTAAATAAATAAATATGTTTTTTTTTTTAGTAATTCATAAAAATACTAATTATAGTGTATAATATACAATTTAAAAGGCTATTTTATATAAATTTAGACAAAACATATAATTATGTATAATATACTTTTACAAATATTATGCATATTCCCATACTTAATACGTTTACATTTTATCAAGTAAATACAAGAAAATTTTAGCGTAATTTTTTTTTGTATTTTTCTAGTTCAATTTGTAACATTTTAAAGCGATTTTACCTAAAAATTTGAGAATACAAAAATTCAGGCACAAATGCGTTAATAAAACAAGTTTGAAACTTAATTATTAATTTATATTTATTTTTTTGCTAAAACAAGTTTTGTTGTATATTGTAGTGTATTTTCGGTGCTAGCTTACTAACAGAATAGATGAACAGAAAAATAATTATTTTCATTCCTTTTTTTTTTCCTTCTTTCTTTCTTTCTTTTCTTTCTATTTTTTTCTTTTTCTTTTCTTTTTTTTCCTGGATAAGGCGAGTTTTGAAACACGCATCCTGAATTATACATTTATACTAAGGAAAATATAAAGTATCGTTAATTATTATCTCTATTAATTAATTTAAAATATGTTAATGTGAATGTAATTTTGGTTAATTAAAATAATTATTGTAAAGCAACAAAAAGTTGGTGACATTCTTATAATAAAGAATAAATTAAGTAAAAATGTTTTAAGTAACGAATTCCAGTTTGGAAGTTTCTCTTTGTGATCTACTGATCCTCTTGTTCTGTTACATGGTAGCATAGTTTAGCTTAAAAATCTTTTTTTTTTTTTTTTTTTTTTTTTTACTTTCTCCTATCTTTACAAGAAGAAAGTATTGGATTCGTAAAAGTTTCCGAATTCACGTTTTTTGACGAATTTACACGTTTTAGGGGTCAGAGGTCCCCGAAAAACACGTTTTTACAAAATGCCTGCCTGTGAATATGTCTGTGAGTCTGTCTGTGAGTGTGTCTGTGTGTGATACAGATTTTGTGGGAGCTCTATCTCAAGAACTAATGAACGAAATTTAGTAAAACTTTAGATTCAGTTAGTCTCTGATATTAATTGGTGCTGATTAGTTTTTGGTGTAAATCGCCCAGCAGGTAGCGCTGCTATGCTGCATTATTCATGATTATCGCAATAGCTCTAACTTAAGAACTAATACACGAATTTATATTAAACTTATTCCCTGATATAAATTAGTGTTGTTTAGTTTTTGGTGCAAATCGCCAAAAAAGTGACGCTACTATGCTGCATTTTTCATGATTTCCGAAATAGCTCTATCTCAAAAACTAATGCATGGATTTTCATTAAACTTCAAACTCAATTAGAAGTTGACATAAGTCGTTGCTGATTATATTTTGGTGTCAATCACCTACCTGATGGCCCTGCTATAATGCATTTTTCAGGAAGTATTAACATGTATGAAATAGAAGAAAGTTTTGGGATTGCCACATCCAACTATAGTTTTTTCTTATTTTGCAAATAATTTTGATATGTGTCTCTCTATTCTAAAAAAAAAGTAACTACTGCTGTCACCGCCGCCGTCGCCGCCGCCGGTTTTGAATATTTTGTGACAGGAGGTCTTTCTTCGTTAATATTAAGAAAAATATTGCTTACAAAAATATGAAAATCGGTGGTATTATAGAGAAATGTTTTATAAACACGCTGATGCACACAGTTTTCAAATCGAAGAATTATTTTAAGAGATATTTAATGCTAAAGTTGGACAAAATCGTTCCACTAAAAAAGTTTTATAGCAGCAAAAACTATACATGTGAATGTAATCATTTTTAGATCTTTTTATGTGTTAGAATTTGCCGGTGTGCAGATTGTATTTCTTTTTTTAATTTGGCTAATTTTTTGAGATTTTATTTCTATTTTAATTTCAAATTTTCAGCATTTCTAGGGATATTTTTTACAGATTTTAGAAAATGATATTAATTTAAATTGTTGCCAACTGTATAAACAGCGGAAACAATAATGTTTGCTTCAAAAAAAAAATATATTTATACGTGTAATAAATTAAAAATTTATTTACACATGACTATTATAAACAGAAAAAAACATTGGTATTAGAATTAAATAATTATGTACAAAAAGGAGGAACTTATTAAAAATTACGTCATAAAACTATAATTACACGTTAATTTTAAGAGAGAAAGGAATTTGTAAAATAATAAATTTATTAAAATGCGTTAGAAGTCTTAAATAGGAGAAATTACGTCATATTTACGTCACATTACAGTTATTACATAAAACGAACACAAAATAATATTGCAAAACGGTTTAACTTTAGAAATTGCGCTAGACATTTATTTGATATTTTGAGCGGATACTTTTCAACTATTTTTCTTAGGAAAGCGCAAATAATATTTCATTTCTAGCACAAGTATTTTCTCTTGAACATTAAAAAGAGAAAGAATAGTTTGGTCAAAATTACGTCAGATCAAAAACGATTAATTTAAAATGTCTCATTTAAAAGAACTTTCTTTTCGCTTTGTTAAAAAATGCCGGGAGACAAAGATTCTGTTTACTTAATTCCTTTTATATTAGCTTATTTTGAAATGTTGTTGCACGTGTCTACGTCATCAAGTTATTTTTATTTCGACGTTTTATTTGTATTATTATTAATGTTGTACTAATTTATTTCTTCTTTCGTTATTTAAAATAAAAATTATATCAATTTGTATAATTTGGCGAGTGGTTTGGCGATTTATATAATTTGGCAAAATTAGTCGACGGGATAATCAAGTAGTACCGCAACGGATTTGGCGTTAAAATTTCCCCAATCAAAGAGAAATGATTAGAAATCCATTTATAGGGAGATCGCCACTGATTTTTAAATTATAATTCAATCTTTCGATATCTTTTTAAAGCCGATCGCATTAGCGTGCATTTAGAGTCTGCGGTGTCTGCACGGGGGTTGGCGAACGTAGCTCGTAGGGGGCCGAGCCCCCTAGTTTTCTAAAAAAAAAAAAAATCATGATTGCACAACAGTATTAACGAGATAAATAAGTTTTGCACGATGTTGAGGTCCAAACACCTGGAAAACCCCTATACCGTCTAGTCTCCCTGATGCTGATTTTTAAGTTTGGAGCTGTCTGGATAAAATTGTTTCACTAAAAATAATTTGGTGTAATTTTTTTCTGAAACTGGAACTATTGTTTTATATAAATATGTAGTTAAAAATTAACCTGCACAACTTTTAGGGTTGTTATTATTTTTTATACTCTGTCCCTGGGTTTTACATTTCTTACCATCCCTCTTCCAAAATTATACAGAAAATCATTTCAGATGCAGCCACAGAATTGTTTTCAAGTTTTTTCTCATGCAGAAGTATGCTAGAGAAATAATGTCAAAAATTCTTTGGCAAGAAATTTACTGTAGAATTTAAGTCAGTTAAATATCAATTTCAAGCATCTTGGCTTTATTGGTAGTCTCACCGTCCCCAAGGTTTATTCCTGCACTTTTCGGGGTAAATTAAAAATAAAATTTAATTTAATCCAATGTTAAATACTGTTTCTAAAAATCAATGAACATTGTGGCTATCACTTAGTCTCAATAGGATTTTCCTAAAAATGGGTGGTAATTTCCTTACCGTCCCTTTTTCCCATTTCGTCCCTTTTTTCCAATACCCCTTTAAGACAATGTTAAACAAAAATTCGTTATTAAAAGTACTACATTGTTACTATTTCTTATTTGAATGTCCTGTGGGTACTATGCAAATTAATTATAAGTTAAAATTTAGATGAAAATAAAAAGTTATAGGGGTAAAATGGTAAGGAAAATTAAACTCGCAAGTTTAACTTAAACCTCCGTTAAATAAAACATTTTTCGCTGCTGATCATTTTTACTTTATTTTGAATCATTAAGGCATTTGACTATCAGATTAAAATGTTATTTTAGCAAGTTTAATTTTGTCAGATTTTTTTCTCCCAAAAGTCAAAAGATTGTGAGAATGCCCCATACACTCTCTACATTGAGAATGCTTCACGTCATTATTTTTATTAATAAACTGCCTGACATAACCACCAAGGGTAAATGAGATCAATCAGATGTTTAGGAGGATTTTTAATTAGTAAGAATACCCATGTATGTATGTGTCTAGGTATTCTTCCCCTCACCCCACCCCACAACAATAGCTATAAAACAGTCCAACTGTCTTTCAACAATCAAGTACCGTTTCACTGTTAAATAAATAAAAAAAATCTAATAATGTATACGAGAAACTGGCAAATGTTTGTATCAAATTTATATATACAAAACGAATTTTTAGAGACTTTAGCATTTATTTGTTCCGTGTATTTGTATATCCTCGCTTTAGATTTATTATCATAAAAAAAATCATCACAAATGAAACCAATTAATCTAAAAAAATCTTTCAAAACTCTCTAAAATAATATAATGCATTAATTTATTGAGAGTTTTATTAGAATACTTAAAAACTTCAATAGTGAAAATATACTTTATTTTTTAAAGACGGATAGTTTTGTAGCTACTATTAAATCGAATTGATCAAAAATCTGTATTGATAACGTCTACATTCTCTAAATATATTATATATATATATATATATATATATATACATATAAAATATATATCTAAGTTATTTTATTAACTTTTGCTTTTTCTCTTAACACCTTTATTATTTTTTTTCATTTTTCCTTAAAATTATTACTACTTTTCATAATTATTTTTTCGAACTTAAAGCAATATTTTTTGTTTGTTTCTACAGTAGTAACAAAATTAAACTCTAAGCCTATACACGAATAATATGAGCCTCTTATTATATTCACTTGCAATATGCTTGTATGTTCAGAAATGTTAATACAAAATAATACCCACTGAAAAGATAGGTAGATATAATCCTATTCTTTTTGGCAAGGATATTAAAGAAATCATTTTTGGTAAATGTTTCAAGGCGATAAAAAGCTTAACTTGAACATCATACGATATTATGATTCTTTTTCTTCAAAAATACAGATATTTTCCTTCTTCTGGTATTGTTATTCCATTTTCTTCACTAGAAGAAAATTGTTATGATGTGATCAGATAGACATTTTCTGTTACCTAAGATAACGGGATCAACACTAAAGTGTTTCTCGATTATTCCTTTATCTGTTTTATTTTTACACAGACCCTCATTTTCCACTTTAAATAAAACAATGAATAAATCGGGCTACATGTTTCACAGAGTTTAGTCCTCGGTGTACAGATTATACGTGAAATTAGTTTTAATTGAAAATTCTAATAGAATTTTTGAATTTAATAGGATTTTAAAAGTTGCAAAACGACTTCAGGAAAAATTATTTTTATATGAAAGAGAAAAGTTCGGCGATGCCCGGACCCGTGATGAGTGACCCTTTAATGAACTTAAAATTTGCATGATTTTATATGTTTAACTCCATTTTGTTGATTTCATATTTTTTCAATTCAAAAATCGTGAAAAAATATTAAATTGAAAGTGTATGCTATTTTTCTCTGGGAAGGATTTCTGTGGCTCCGGGGAGGGGGGGGGGTGGAATCATTCTTTGACCATTGAAAACACAAAAGCTCAAATTTTCCGGGGGTACATCTCATTACACTGGGTGAGAATGCTTCCCCCCCCCCCCCCTCGAGCCATCCCCTGAATTCAACATTACTTTCTGCGGTGCGAAGTCACCTGCTTTTCGAAGAAATTTCACAATTTTGTACCACTGCCATCGATGGCAGTGGTTTAATGAAATAATATCCTATTTCAATTTTGCATATCTTTAGAAATTTTGCAATTTTTGACCATTGAAAATACAAAATCTCAAATCTTCCTGGGGGGGGGGGACATTTCATTGCTCCGGTGAGAAAGTTCCGCCCCGGGACACCCCCTGAATTCAACACTGCTTTTAGTGGTGCAAAGTCACCTTCGTTTCACACAGTTTTGCAGTGCGCCATCTACATAGGTAAAATAAAATACTCTTCCATATTTTTAGAACTTTAGGATTTATTTTTACTTATTTATTTTCTTATGGATACATATGAATGTAATCCTTAAAATTTTAGAAACAACAAAAGGAAATTTCTTTTATTTATAAACATAAAATTCATTAAAATAATATATTTCTTTCACCAATTTGATAAATATTTTTTCCGAGATGCTTTGATTGTTTTAAAAGAATTTAAGATCTATATTTTCTGATTCTCTGAAGTTGAAGATTGCAGGGCTGCTGCATGCTACTATTTTTATATTTCGTTCGCACCACTATTAAAAAAAAAATAGATTTTGTAGTGTATTATTTCTTTCACTAATTTGATAAAAATAAATGACACAATTCGTCTGCATTATATTTAGAAATTGAAATTTTATTTTTATTTTCTTACATATAAAAATGAGCTTGCATATAAATGAGACACATAAAATTTCAGAAAGAAAATGAAATTTCTTTTATATAAACAGAAAATTTCATCTTTGGTCCTACCGAGTATCGACCCAGGGACCTTCAGTTTGGCAGGCTGACGATCTAACCAACGGACCAAGACGACTTGTGAAAACATTCGAAATTTTTTTTCAATTTCATAGGCATGCGTACTGGGTATGAGCGTTTATGACTGGAGATGAAATAGCTACTTTTTTATGAGAGTTAGTTACGGTTGTTAATTAATAATTCAGCTGTTAATTAAAATTTTGAAATTCTTTGAACCAGGTACATCAGGAGAGACTTTGCGCTATTCTCAAAAAAATTTTGAGACTCGTACGTTCCGTAGATTTCGTTAGCCATCGCCGACAGACAGGCAGACACACACACAGAGCGATCTGTTCGTTTATTAGTATCGATTACAATGTTATATTGAAATTATAAAGTTAAATTTATTAAAAACAAAATGTTTAAATAAGTGGTTTGTATCTTAATTTTGTTTGTGATTTATCAAAGATTTTCAAATAAGAAAATTAACCTTGTAATAATTTTAAAATGACTTCCGGTATCGGGCTCATGAGTTCGTGTTGTGATAATACTATAGTCGGAGAGCTGTTGAACATTTTTGAGTAGGTATTTGAGGCACCTTGAAAATTTGTGCAGCACTTCCTTTGTAATGCCTGAATACAAAACCGAATGTCTGGCTGAAGGATCGTGGCCCAAAACCTGTGCCAGACACGTGTCAAGTGCCATTTTTTGACACTACCCAAAAAAAGTATTTGAGGCACGCTGAGATTGAAACAGAATAATATTTATACTTAGAAAAAATATTTTGAAAATGACAGACACTTTAGTCGGCCCAAAAACTGTGCCAGACACGTGTCAAGTGCCATTTTTTGACTACCCAAAAAAGGTATTTGAGGCATGCTGAGATTGAGGCATAATAATATTTATGCTTAGAAAAAAATATTTTGAAAATGACAGACACTTTAGTCGGCAGAAAAACTATGCCAGACACGTGTCAAGTGCCATTTTTTGTCTGGCACAGGTTTTGGGCCACGATCCTTCAGCCAGACATTCGATTTTGTATTCAGGCATTACAAAAGAAGTGTTGCACAAATTTTCAGGGTGCCTCAAATACCTTCCCTAAAATGTTTAACAGCTCTTGGACTACTACATTTTTCGGACTCGGGTTTTAGCTCGCCAGGCTTGGGCTGGCTGTGGCTTCGAGAAAAAAGTCCGAACTCGTCTTTGATGTACACGAATGTTTGGAAAATTCAATGGAGTTATTCCAGGTATTTTGTTTTATTACAGGTCATACTGTCAAGAAGTACTTGAGTTATGTTTACCGTTCACACTGCAGTCTCATTTCCAAGATGTGCAAACGAATTTCAAAATAAGACTTCGAAATTTTAAATCTTCATAAATCATAAACTACTTGACTTAATGAGTTCCCGTTTGTTATGTTTAAGTAAAATTTATCAAAAAAGCCAATAAAAGAAGCGACATATGCCAAAATTAAGGGTTCGTATTGAAAATTCTACAGTATAGTGAAATTTCATATTAAGGTTTTCCCTAAACTTATTTGTTTTTATTAAATTGAAATATGATACAATTTTCAAGAGAATGCCTATGTTTTTTCCTAGTCGAATGGTTCAATTTGATGGTTAATATGTCCGGAGTCCTTTTAGTTCTTTTGACGAATATAAAAAGATAGACTGTTCATGGTTGAGAATTTCACTTGTTAATGGTTCAAGCTTCACAAGTTTATGGTTCAACCAAAACAAAATTGTGGTTCATTCCTTTAACCATTTTAAGTTTCACATAACTTACTAAATTATGGTAAAACGTTTTATTAATATAACGTAGAACAGCACCATAATTCAGTAGAATATAGCACGAAATTACTAAAAGTTTACACCCATTGTTTAGATACAACACATTTCGAAATCAATAAAATAACCTCAAAATGAAACCATAAGTCACCTAAATATGTCAATAAAATGTATAAAAATTTAAGAAATAAAACAATTTTCTTCTTATACAAATGTCTTCAGAATGCTTTAATTTTTTTATCTATTTTTTTTTTATTTAGATACATTAAATAAATCCACAGCAAACTTGTGAAACACAGAGTAAATCGATTAAAAGCTTCAGTCAATTCGAAAAATCCAATTCTCAACGTGAATTCTTTTTAGAACGAAACTACGAGATAATGAAACTTACATCATATATTAAGAAAATTACTCTGTTTGAGAAAGAACTATTTTCTAAACTGTACTGGCATGAGTTATCTTTTGTCTCTTTTGGATGGTAGTAAAGGAAGAAGAAAAAGGTTTTGGAAGAATATTATTATTGAAATACTATTTAATAACGAAATATAATGATAAAAGTATTTTCATATTTTAAGATATCTTTAATATTTTCTGCTTTTCTATATAAATTTAGAAACACAAATATCCCATAGAAAATTATTTAACTAGGTTACTATAAAAGGGAGTAACACAATTCGTATCTAAATATATATTTTATAAAATGTTCCTAAATTACTGTTAACAAATGCTCCACTTTTAATAATTCTTTATATTATAGGCTAATTTATTTGAAAAATCTTGTTTTGGCGGTGTTCTTGTATAAATTTCATCAGGGTCGAAGGTGGATTCAAAATTACATCATTAGAAGTGTAAAACATTTAATAAACTTTCATCTATAAAGAGGATGAAAAATAAGAGAATTTTCTTCTTATGCAAACTTCCTCAAAATACTTTTTCTATTTTTATATAATTGGTTTACTCAGACCAATTAAATAAATTCATATTAAACTTGCGACACACAAAGTAATTCCATTATTAATCTGCATCTGTTCTGGAAATCTAATCCTCAAGGTTAAATATTTTAGCAATGAAAACTTGGTCAATTGTGACTTAGCAAATGTCCAACGAAATTGGAAATTAATGAAACTGATACAGTATGTTAATAAAATTATTCCAGTTGAGAAAGTAGGGGAGACCGGGGCTAGTTGGCTACAGGGGTAAGTAGGCGCAGTCCCCATAAATCGGCTGTTTGTGGATAGATTGTGCAACCAGTCACAGAGTACATTTCTTCTTGCGTTTTACAATCCTCATTGTAATTTTGTAGCGTTACCTACGTGCAGTGGACATTTATTACAATTTTTCTGTTTTTTGCGCTCGTAAGTAATTTTTTGTTCCTTCATTCTTTTTCTAATTTTTAATACTTGTCTTAATAATTGCGATTTAAATTGTGCAATTTTTCTTAGTGTATGATTGATTGTACCTACCCTATATGTGATTTACTTGGATTATTTATGCTTAGATGGTTACGTGTCTCTTTTGTGAAGAGATTTATTATGGAGCTAGTAGACGCAATGAACACGGGGCAAGTTGGCTCGGTGTCTGGTGTATGCTGGTAGCTTAAAAAACAGCAAACACCGAAAAAAAGTGGTTGCAATGCAATATTTTGGACACACGGGGCTTGCCCAAACGGAGACACTCGATTTTTTATTTGTGACAATTGTAACTCTGATGATGATATCGAGTAGGATAGAAGTTAATTAGTGTTAATATTTTATTCATTATTTTTATGTCTGTATAATTTAGAATTTACATTGTACGGCGATAACGCCTTTGATTAAACCTACTGGTAGTAAGGAAATTGATTTATCTTAACTGCGTGTGTTATTTAAATTTTTATAAAGCGTGTGCCAACTTACCCAATAGGTATAGGCAACTTGCCCCGTGACGGGGTAAGTTGGCGCACAATTTTCCTTTTACTTTAGGCTTACGCTAAACATAAACTACAAAAGCTACAAACTCAAAACTCCGGTTACTTATAACCCAATACCTGTTCTTTAAAGGTACAGTTAAAGTTTCATAAAAAACTTAAACAAAATATTAATAAAAATCAATAACTAAAAACTGCGCCTACTAGCCCCGGTCTCCCTTAATATAGGCACAATCGCAATTGAATTGTGAAGGATTGTGAAATTGAGAACGAAGGATGAAATTGCGGACGTGAGTTTCAAATCTCGCCTTATCCAATGAAAAAAAAATGCGAGTTTTCTCTATCAATGTATTTTCTTGGTGAACCTGCATCGAAAAAACAATACAATCTGCAAAAAACCAGTTTTATTGTGTATTTCTTACATTGTAAAAAGTCTTGGTTTGCAATAAAAAGAAATGTACGCCGTCAGAGGTTTTTTGCGATTTCCCAAAAATTGATTTTCTGGACAAGACGAGTTTTAAAATTGACATCATCAATTATTCTTGTTTTTACAATTTTGAACAAAATATTGAAATTCCTTTTTAGAGTTTCGTTCATCTGACGAAATTCTGTTCGGCTCACTTCTCTGTCTGTCTGTCACAGAGCCCGTTCTCAGAAACTAGATATGTTGGAGACTTGAAATTTTGGATACTTATAGATGAACCCCTCACCTCAAACGAAAAATCATAAAATTTTGAAAAGGTCTTATATTTACCCGTTTGGGCTCTAACTTGTGTATTTTAAGCTTTTCTTTTCTAATTAATTTCCCCTTATTAAGTTGAAGACTTTAAATTTTGAATACTTATAGCTGAACAGTTGCGATCACACGAGAAATCATAAAAATTTCAAAAAGTCTTCTATTTACCCCTCGGGTCTCTAACTTGTGTATTTTAAGCAATTTTTTGAACCTCCACCCTTTTCTCCCGGGGGACACTTTTCTAACTTTTGCCGACACCCCTTTGACCAATTCTTTCATATTATGCACCACAGCCTTACACATTTTAGCTCCACTTTTTACCGCCAGGAGGCGCCTAACTATCTCGGGAGCTATGGGCCCGATCCCCTTGACTAATATACAATACGGATAGGTTGTAAAACGGAGTTTCGTTCGGATATAGGTTTGTTTAGAACAGAGCGCGCCCCCTGGTTTCGAAATGCGGAACTAACATATTTTGCAAAAGGATAAAGTGTTTCGAAAGGAATATTAAACGAAACCCTCTGTGCGATCTGTGATCGCAGTTACCCACTTGTTAATATATAAAAATAGAAAATTGTGAAGTAAATCCGATCACTTTATACTTCTAAGTATAAATATAAGCATAAATTATAAAACTAGTTTTATCGTGTATTTCTGGCATTGTAATATCTTGGTTTACAATAAAAACCAATGGACGCAGTCAGACGTTTTTCGTGTTTACCCAAAAATTGCATTTATGGATAAGACGAGTTTTAAAACACACATCCTCAATTATTTTTGTTTTTACATTTTTGAACAAAATATTGAAATTCCTTTTTAATATATAAATAGAGAAAATTATGAAGTAAATCCGATCACTTTATACTTCTAAGTATAAATATAAGCATAAATTCTAAAACTAGTTTTATCGTGTATTTCTGGCATTGTAATATCTTGGTTTACAATAAAAATCAATGGACGCAGTCAGAGGTTTTTCGTGTTTACCCAAAAATTTATTTTCTGGTTAAGACGAGTTTTAAAACCCACATCCTCAATTACTTTTGTTTTTACATTTTTGAACAAAATATTGAAATTCCTTTTTAGGTGCGTTCGTAATTATATAAATACGTAGCACCTATAGTCGTCGTTCAGTCCGTCCGTCCGTCTGTCCGTCCGTCTGTCCGTCCGTCTGTCTGTCCGCATGTAACAGAGCAAAAACTACCCAACCGAATGGTCTGAAATTTCAAATACATGATTATTGCAAAATTTTGTCGAGCCATTTCAAATTTTATGAAAATCGGATGTATAGTTTAATTACAGGGACAGTCAAAAGTTTTTCTTTACATTACGGCCAATGGGAAAAATTATTGCAAGTGGATTTTAATGATATTAGAGCCTTCCGAATGATCTGAAATTTTAAAGATATAATTGTTGCAAAATTTTGTCGAGCCATTTCAAATTTTAGGAAAATCGGATGTATAGTTTAATTACAGGGACAGTCAAAAGTTTTTCTTTACATTACGGCCAATGGGAAAAATCATTGCAAGTGGATTTTAATGATATTAGAGCCTTCCGAATGATCTGAAATTTTAAAGATATAATTGTTGCAAAATTTTGTCGAGCCATTTCAAATTTTAGGAAAATCGGATGTATAGTTTAATTACAGGGACAGTCAAAATTTTTCTTTACATTACGGCCAATGGGAAAAATCATTGCAAGTGGATTTTAATGATATTAGAGCCTTCCGAATGATCTGAAATTTTAAAGATATAATTGTTGCAAAATTTTGTCGAGCCATTTCAAATTTTAGGAAAATCGGGTGTATAGTTTAATTACAGGGACAGTCAAAATTTTTCTTTACATTACGGCCAATGGGAAAAATTATTGCAAGTGCATTTTAATAATATTACAGCCTTCCGAATGTTCTGAAATTTTAAAGATATAATTGTTGCAAAATTTTGTTGAGCCATTTCAAATTTTAGGAAAATCGGATGTATAGTTTAATTACAGGGACAGTCAAAAGTGTTCCATTACATTACGGGGAATGGGAAAAAATTATTGGAAGTGCATTTTAATGATGTATCAGACTATGCGCTTTATGAAGTGCGAAACAATATACATTCAGTACAATATGGGGTGCAAAAAATAATTATAAAACTAGTTATAGTACGAACGCGCCTCATTTGCCACGTTTGACGAGCAATTTCCAACTTGTTTAATATATAAATAGACAAAATTCTGACGTAAATCCGATCACTTTATACTTCTAAGTATAAATATAAGCATAAAATCTAAAACTAGTTTTATCGTGTATTTCTGGCATTGTAATATCTTGATTTACAATATAAACCAATGGACGCAGTCAGAGGTTTTTCGTGTTTACCCAAAAATTGATTTTCTGGTTAAGACGAGTTTTAAAACCCACATCCTCAATTACTTTTGTTTTTACATTTTTGAACAAAATATTGAAATTCCTTTTTTAATATATAAATAGACAAAATTATGAAGTAAATCCGATCACTTTATACTCCTAAGTATAAATATAAGCATAAATTCTAAAACTAATTTTATCGTGTATATCTGGCATTTTAATAACTTGGTTTACAATAAAAACCAATGGACGCAGTCAGAGGTTTTTCGTGTTTACCCAAAAATTGATTTTCTGGTTAAGACGAGTTTTAAAACCCACATCCTCAATTACTTTTGTTTTTACATTTTTGAACAAAATATTGAAATTCCTTTTTTAATATATAAATAGACAAAATTATGAAGTAAATCCGATCACTTTATACTCCTAAGTATAAATATAAGCATAAATTCTAAAACTACTTTTATCGTGTATATCTGGCATTTTAATAACTTGGTTTACAATAAAAACCAATGGACGCAGTAAGAGGTTTTTTTTGTTTACCCAAAAATTGGTTTTCTGGATAAGGCGAGTTTTAAAACCCACATCCTCAATTACTTTTGTTTTTACATTTTTGATCAAAATATTGAAATTCCTTTTTAATATATAAATAGAGAAAATTATTAAGCAAATCCGATTATTTTATACTTCTAAGTATAAATATAAGCATAAATTCTAAATAAGCTATATAAGCATAAATTCTAATAAAACGCTTTATTATGAACTCAAGTATATTTGCCGAAATGTCAGTGAAGGCTTACTGTGGAGACACGAAAAGTTTTGATTTCCGTTTGTCTGTCTGTCTGTCTGTCTGTCTGTCCGTCTGTTCCGCGATAACTGCCGCAAAAAGCACCCGATCAGCTTGAAATCAATTGGGCATATTCGTGAGATACCCGGACGTAGCTGTATAGTTTTTGGTTAAATTTGGTTCATTCGTTCGGAAAATATGGAAGATTTTATTTTTCTTTATAATGCTTTTCTATGGCAAGTCAGACGATTTTCAAATTTCGATTTGTTGAAAGAAAATGGCACGTTTGATGAATGGATTTAAATGTCAAATTATGGATACTAAAATTCCAAATAAAGGTTTTAAATTATTCCTATTATATTGAAGTTTTATCAATATATCTATAAGATTTTTTTATTTACGTGTATAATGTTTTGAGGACATTTATACATGTATTCCAATAATATAAAGAATTTTTAAATTAATTTTCTTGTTTTACATGATACATATTTCTTTTTTTTTTTCCTTTTCTTCGTTGCCTAGCGACTGTTATTTGTAGCCTATCATTGCGTCAAATATGAATGAAGTTAGTAAATTACGTTAATTTTGTTGCAGGTACTATTAAAAGGCTATCACAAAAAATATTTTATCGCGCCAAATCGATGCAATTTATGCAATTAACAGTGAGCACGATAATGAATTATTTTCCAGTAGATTTATAGATCTCCAGATATGCCTATTTTGGGGGGCTTTTAATATGTTATTGCTATCGCATGGATTAGGATGTTTAAAGTAATGTTTAACCATGCTATAAGTGAAAAAAAAGTACAGTTAAAGGCATGTAAATCCTTTTTAACACTTTCCAACATGGATGAAAAGTATTTATGACTTCAGTTTTTCTATCTGTCGCCTGCCGTGTTTCTCTACGTGCTCTAACTCGCGTAAATATAGTCGGGATTACATATAATTGATATACGTTATTGAGGTTTGCCAAAGTATGTTTGGTATTAAAAATGAAGAGTGTAGCATTCATAGCTTAATTACAGGGGCACTCAAAACTATTCCGTTACATTATAGTCTTTGGGAAAAATCGTCTGCGGTGTATTTTAATAATGTTACACAATTTTAAACGTAATGAAATTTATATACTTTATTAAGGTGCACTAGAACCTGGTTACTATAAAATATGTTATGTGTAGCACTTACAGCATGCATACAGGGAACTCAAAAGTATTCATAATATTACAATCTTTGAAGAAAATCCTTTTGTGGCGTTTTTTAATGATGTTACTCTGTTACAAAATAATAAAATTGATATGTATTTTTGAAACATTTTTGTAGTATATGGGGTGCAAAGCATATGTTTTTTTCAGGGTCACACAAAAGTGGTCGATTAAAATGTGGTCTACGGGGGAAAAAATCTCTTCACAGCTTATTTTAACACATTAGCGACGGGAAACGAAAATTCTCGTTTTTATTCAGAATACATCATTGGCTAAGGGAGTGACTTCTACCTTACAGAAAAGACATTTATATTGTGTTGTCCATATTTTTTATAGATTGTAAGACATTATATATTACATCCGTACATTGAAAGATATTTACTGCTGCATAAACATGAAAAACATATCTCAGAAACCAATTTCCGAGACACTTTCAGAAGAGGGAGGAGCTTCTACTGTTTTTAAACCCAGATTTAATTAAATTGCCTGTCGTCAGTATGTTAATTGTGTTGCACTAATTCAAACATCATGAAATTAAATTAAATTACTGTGGTTGACTACAAGAAGCTTGAATATGATTTGTATCGTATTTATCGTTCATTTATAGGGACACATAAAATATTTCGGATACAGTTCTGGTCTATTAGGGATGATTGCTGAAGAGCATTTTCGATTATGGTGTGCGTTTTAACGTTAAGTAAATTTGTGCTTAATAAGTAGTGCTTAAATATTGTATAGACCATGTACAGGGGTACACAAATGAATTCGTAAGTATAAATGAAAATGAGCGCGAATTGCTTCAGTGTTTTTTTTGAGTTATGTATTTCCCAGCCCAATTACATTTAGTATACTAACAAATGTTTGCAGAATTTAAATAGAACCATATACAGGACTCCGCAGAAACTGGATATATGGTGCACACTATGCATACTAATCCCCGGAAATGTGATATGAGCAGTTTTAAGAGGGTTTTTTGTCTGCATTAAATTTAAATGTTATAGACGATGCGTAAAAATCTTCACGTGATATACGGGGCTGTAGAAAAGAATTCATGTACGTTTCCGTCTATTGGTAGAATTTACTAAAGGACATTAACACAATTAATTGATAATTACAAATGTAAATTAAATTACACTACGAAGGGGTTCAGGGGGGCTCTGCCCCCCTGAAGAAATCTACTTTATTATCTAAAAATTACCAGAATAAGTAGCTCATGAGATTTTCAGAATACCATTACATAACAAGGGGTTTAATTTAACGCTTCTAATGTCAGAAACCTTCGAAATATTTTTTCGTTTTATAAATGTTTATGTAATTTCAAAACTTTAAATTTCGTTTTTTGTAGAAAGATTAATATTACTCAAAGGATGCTAAACACAATGAATTGTAGAGCTGACGTTGAGGCTCCTGATCTGCAGATTTACTAGTATATTTAGTATAGTCATTCTACGTGGTATATGTTACACTTGCTGATACAGCGCAGATATACTGCGCTGTAGTTTACTATATTTTTAATTAATTGCTGTGTTTATCATGCGTTAAATTTTATTGTATGTTTTGAATTTTTGACAACAAAAAATAAGAAATGTTATAGGAAATGGCTGTTATTTTGGTGTTTTTTATTAATTAAATATAAACTGTAATTTATATCAATGCAAAAACCCTTAGCGGGTTAAAAGTCTGTGACGCAGCACTTTATCTTATGCTCTAAGAATTTTAAATATGGAACTTAAAAATAATGATATCAAATTTTGAGTGACGCTATGCTATTAATTATAATCTCTCTATATATTATTTATTTCATCTTTTTATTTTTTTATAATCGCATGTGCAAAAATTATGTCCAATTTAAAAAAAATGTATAAAAGTTTATTCATTGATGCTTTAACATTTACACCTCTCATAAATTCCAAGTATGAGTTTTAAAAGATATGATATCAAAATTTTAGTGACGCTTTGATGTGGCTTTAAACGATTTGTTTTAAAATTAAATTTAAATTATTTTTGTTTTGGCTAAGATATATTCACACATCTAAATAATAGTTTTAATTTTCCAATATGCTTTAAATATGTCACTTTCACTGAATTTATATAATGCATTTAAATGTATTTATTTGAATAAATTGATTTATCCTTTGTCCAATGCTATTAAAAATTTTAAATAAGATTTGCGTAAATAATTTTTTTGCCTCATAGTATCCATTTGAATACATTTCACTTAGTTTGGATACAATGACGCAAAAAAATTATTTACGCAAATCTTATTTTAAATTTTTAATAGCATTGGACAAAAGATAAATCAATTTATTCAAATAAATACATTTAAATGCATTATATAAATTCAGTGAAAGTGACATATTTAAAGCATATTGGAAAATTAAAACTATTATTTAGATGTGTGAATATATCTTAGCCAAAACAAAAATAATTTAAATTTAATTTTAAAACAAATCGTTTAAAGCCACATCAAAGCGTCACTAAAATTTTGATATCATATCTTTTAAAACTCATACTTGGAATTTATGAGAGGTGTAAATGTTAAAGCATCAATGAATAAACTTTTATACATTTTTTTTTAAATTGGACATAATTTTTGCACATGCGATTATAAAAAAATAAAAAGATGAAATAAATAATATATAGAGAGATTATAATTAATAGCATAGCGTCACTCAAAATTTGATATCATTATTTTTAAGTTCCATATTTAAAATTCTTAGAGCATAAGATAAAGTGCTGCGTCACAAACTTTTAACCCGCTAAGGGTTTTTGCATTGATATCATTACTTTTTTGAGGTTATTGAAAAAAATAAATAAAACAATAAACACACACAAAAAAAAATTAAAGACCAATACAAAGAATTCATAGTCAGCATTTCAATTCACCTTCAATCTCTCCCCCCTCCCTCCCGCAAAAAAGGATGACCATACTTCAATTTTAAAGAGCATCCTGCAATGAGATTTTTATAAGAACTCTTTGGTAAGATATGGAAGTAATGTACAACATGCATGTTTAGAGGGTATTTCTGTTGGTTTGCTTCAGAGATATAAAAAGCTATGTTAAATTTTACTATATAAAAAAATTACTTTGTTAAGAAAAATAGCAAGAAATATTACTCTTTAAACCTTTATATATATACAGAGTTTCCCCCAGGTTTAAAAAAGGGCAGGGGGCTTCTTGTAGGAAAAGGGCACTTTTGGATTCCCAGGGGCATGTTTTGGATTCTTAAGGGCATTTTGGAATTCCGAAGGGCATGTTTTGGATTCTTAAGGGCACTTTTTTAAAAATTGTTAAATGGATTCTTTTGATTTTTAAAACTACTTTTAATATTTAATAGACAGGACGCTATTTTAAAGACAGCAATGAGTCAATTTTTACTATATGCAAGTAAAATTTTTAATAAACAAAGGAGTAAGGGCACTTTTTTCAGCTGGGGCAACAAGGGTGCTAATGTTTTATCATCAGGGGCAAGAGGGGTGCTATTTTGTAAACGTAAGGGCAGGCAGGGTGCAGCACCCTCCTGAAACTGTCTAGGGAATCTCTGATATATATATAACAATCATTGCTCACTTATAAAAGTAATTCCATACATTTATATTAAATCCAAAACTACAAATTTCTGCTTCTCCCTTTTCTCATTCCTAGTGCAAAAAAATTAAACATTCTTTAATTTTATATAAAATAATCTTTCACCATCCCTATTTAAAATTCTTTATTAACAATAATAATAAATCATATAAAATAATCCCCTGAGCTCCGAAGATTCCACTTCTGCTTTTGCACCCACCTCTCCAGCTTACCTAAATAATAAAATCTTTCAAAAATTAGAAAAAAAAAAAAAATCTGCAACATTTGTTGCTCACTAACATAAATAAATAAATAAGCTCTAACTTCCCTAATGTACAGTCATGGGAAAAAAAAAATAAACACCCCCTACTAACTCCTCAACAAATTACCGTAGAAGAAAGTAACTGGTACCGAACGATTGGAAATAAAGTCTGCTTTTAAATGATGTATATAAAATTTGCTTAAGGGGTTATCTACATATTAAAACGAACCATAACTTTGTTTTTTTCAATAGCAGTACACAATTTTTACAGCATAAATGAATTCTACACAATTTAATTAGCCTAAAAACAAATTTTTATGCAATTCGTACTATAATTTCCCGAGAAATTAATTATTTTAAAACAAGCTTATTTTAAGGGCTGTATCCAAATTGAAGTTCGGTACTCGATTGTTAACCGAGAGAGCCCCCTTCTTGATCAAGGCACCTTAAGCGTCACTCAAGCAGCCAATGAAGTTTGCTAGATTACAGGACAGCGTAAGACATTTCAAAATATCTAGTCACTTCTATCATAGACGGCCCCTTAAACCATAATTTTGCCGTTTTTTAAGCATAATTTGAAAACTATTTGGAAGAAAAATGTGAAATTTTGGATTTCCATAAAGCAGGACTTAATAAATCTAAATCCATCAAAAAAATTTTAAGTTACAATTTATAATTTTTTCGAATATTAATTTCATAATTCATATCATAAAATTATAAAAATTGCAAATTCAACGTATTTATGTTTGTGTATGTTAGTATTACTGCTACACAAAAAATTAGCACATTAGGAGCATAATTTCAGGAGATATGAATAAAAATATGAAAATATAATTTAACATTAGAAGCACTAAATTTTGAATGTTTATATTTCAAAAACTTATTATTCAAATTACTTGAAATTTGGTGCCTAGGCATAGTTTGAACCGAAAATTTGAAATATCTCGTTACAATTGGGTATTGCCATTGAAAAAAATGAAGTTTGGATTTGTTTTAATATGTAGATGGCCCCCTAAGTAAATTTTATATACATCATTTAAAAATAGACTTTATTTCCAATCGTTCGGTACCAATAACTTTTGTCTACGATAATAATTTGTTAAGGAGTAGAGGGTGTTTACTTTTTTTTCCACGACTGTACATTTCACCTCTTCTCCCTCCCCCTACTCCCCAACATTAAAAAAAATTTAATCTTTATTTTTATACAGAAAATTCTTCTATATAAATTATCCTCCTATTCCTCAAAATTACCACTTTCCCACTCCAGCCTAGAGATTTCAATCTTTAAAGCTTTTTAGAAAATCGGATCTGCAAAGTCTGTTGCTTAATAATAAAATATATAATCATGTACACTTTTAATTATTTTTCACACAATCAATTGATGTCATGATAATAGTTGTTCTGAGCGAATATTGTGTTGGCTGGGCAGATAGCTCAATTGGAAGAGTACTGGCAATTAAAGCCAAGTGTTATTAAAGTTCACTCTAATTCAAGATGTTTAACCCGTTCGCGACAAGAGCCCTTTGGTTAATTTTTAACCTTTTACTACAGGTTTTTAAAAACAGAAAATTTTCTGTAATTGAATCACAGAAATGCTCCCATTAAAGAAGGTAAACTTTACAATTAAAAATAAGTGGTGAGAATAATGAAGGATTCTGAACACCTTAAGTGGCCAAGTATACCGGTCGCTCATTTCCAAGGGCTTAAAGATGCTTTTTTGCTATTATAACCTTTAGGATTTACAATATAAAAAAATCTTAATCACTTCTGAGGTAAATAAAGACAGTGGAAAAAATCAAGATGGCAATGTTTTGATTGGCAAATTCTAAGCTGAGTAATTTGTACTACAGAATGAAAAAAATAAAGTTGTAATAATGTCCTCTTACAGATACTAAATCTTTAAGGTTTTTGATGTGTGAACTACATATGAATACAGTAGAAGATCTTTATAATGCACACCTTGGTATGAGAAGTTGTGCGTATTATAGAATTTTGCATTATATTGATCATATTTCATACATCATTAAATTTACTTCGTATACATGCTTTAAATTACATTCCTTGGAACCAGAAAATGTGCAAATTATGAAATTTTACATAATAGGTATAGATCACACATTATTAAATTACCTTAAAGATATTACCTTGAAATATAACATCCAAATATGCCTGGGCAAAATCATTATAAACAGTGTTAACTCATGACTGACAGTTTAGGGAACACTAAATGCATGGCTGGCCAATTTATTCTTTTTCACTATTTTTAATAATGACATCTTTGCCTTATTTTTAGCAGAATTTTCTTCCATTAAATAAGGCAAAAATTTATAATAATAATAATAATAATAATAATAATAATAATAATAATAATAATAAAAAAATCCAACAACAAAAAAACTTTGGAAAGCATGCATTTTAGTGCTGCAAGAAAAACCTGTCATGAGCTGCTCTGATTATAACACTCATTTACAAAAAATTTTAATATAATAACAATGTTTTCATTACTCCAAAATAATGTGTTAAAGGCGATAATGTATCATATTTAGTGTTCCAAGAAATAGCAATATTTGTAAAATAAATGTGCTTCTTAACTGAAAAATTCATTGTTTATATCTGAGAAATACATTACATCTTCTGCATTAAAATTTTTTAGTGGCAGGCTTTTGTGATTGAACAAGGACTGCTTGCAGAGTGCTTTTAAGGATTTTACAATATAAAATTATGGTTCTTGAACTACTATTAATCAAATACAGTAAT
Source organism: Maratus speciosus (assembly GCA_963932465.1). NCBI lineage: Eukaryota > Metazoa > Arthropoda > Arachnida > Araneae > Salticidae > Maratus > Maratus speciosus. The sequence goes on from OZ010794.1 coordinate 324,774,959, forward strand.
AGGCATAAAAAAAATCATTAAATAGTTTATTTTAAAAAATTACTTGTATTTTCATCAGATATACTGATTATTACTACCATATTATATGTGTAACATATTTATTAGAAAAGTTACAACTATTTTCATGAAGTTTTGGATCCCCCCCCCCCTGACATACTGTCAAATTTCGCGAGGTTTTTTTTTCTTGTGATGTTCCTCCCCCGACCGAGAATGGGGCGGGTTTTTTACAATCAACTGATTAATTTTGTTTTTCTTTTACTGCTACTTTTTTATGTTAGTGTGGTGATCTTTCAAATGCTATTGCACAACGAGGCGATAAACGCGCTATTCTGTAAGTGGCACGGCAACCCTCCAGTATACAGGTGGAATTGATATAAAAAGAGTTTTTGTAGTCGGAATATGCGGAATGTTACAGAATAGTGACTGGTTTAATGAAAGCAGAAAAAAAACTTAATATTTAATTTAAGATGCGAGTCAGATTAATATATTAATTGAAATGGTTACTGAGTAATCACTTTATTAGTTTATACAAAGTCTAATTATCATGACAGCTACAATGCAGCTGCTAATGAAATTTTGTGAAACCAATCTTTTCTAAATAGTAACATGTTCTGAATTGTTCTTATTTACAATTATACTTCATTACCACAAATACCATATAAGGGAGCTGGCTACTTTTATATTTTTTAAAAGTAAATTATTTAAAGCTTTCTTTTAAGCATATTAACTTTAAAATTAAATAAAAACAAGTATCTTACTTTTGCAAAAAAGCTGTTTTATCTTATTTATCTATAAACTTTAATTACCAAATAAGGAAAAGTATCATGATGAAAATTTTTACTTTTAGGAGCTCAAAACAGCCAGTCAGGATAAAATGGTTCATTTTGAGCTAATCGTGATAATTTAAGTATATAAAGTAGAATTTACTATCAGTCAAAAATATGTCCAAGACTGAAATCAGTCCTGAGACTGAAGGTCTTGCACCCATGGCTGTAATCAATTTATTAGCCTAAAAGAAATGCTTCAGGTGTTTTTTTTTTTGTTTTTTTTTCTGTTTTTCTTTTGTTACAGAGATAAACGACAATAAGAATTTTTTTTTTTCCCTTTTAGGTTAAATTTTATAAAAATAAAGTACTACGATGCTTTAATTTTTGAAGCTGAAAAGAGTTGTATAAAAAAAATAAATAAATAAACGAAAGATGTCATTTTAAGTCAATTTTCGTTTATAATATTATTAGAAACGATTCGCAAATGAATCATTTTATAAACGGGATTGGAAATCTTAATTTTGATTTCGTCATGCCTTTTATTTAAATTGTGCGTTCTTTAAAAATAAAAGATTTTGTTTAATTTCTTTAAAAGAAAACTCTAAATTAAATTAGTAATCTCTCTGTATTACACTCACAGATCACAAGAAATACCTATGCCACACATGAACGTTATTTTGTAAGGAAAACAGTTATAAGTATTGTTGAAAATAAAAACAATTCAGAACATTATACTAATTAGAAAGGATCGGTTGCAAAGAATGCTGTCTGGATAATTAGAAATTGTACTCACTTTCTTCCCTTGGAATACCATTTCAAGATCTTTGATATTTCTTATTTCTTCAGTCAACTTCGCGTATCGCGTAGTGATACATGGCGAAGTCTTATGGCAAACGCGATGAATTTTCATTTCGATACGAGAATTTTTGATAAATATCGAATTTCGATACGAGAATTTTTTTTAAAATGTGAAATATTTTCTCCTTAAAAAATGTTTACTTACTATGAATAACAATGAAATAAAATACCTATAATTACAAAATACTGCTCCATTTTAAAAAATCAGTCTAAGTATTTTAAAGCACATAATAAACTGTTTTCGTAGTTTAAAAAAAGATTTATTGCCAATATTCAGATTTTTAACTGTGACCTAAACCGCGCAAAACCGATGTACAACGTTCTGTCTGCTAGCCCGTAGAATAACATGTAATCCGCGATCCTAAGAAGTCCATTTTTTCATGCGGATTATATAAAAATTAAGAGTTTTCCTAGATAGTAGGTTAGTCTTATCCACTTCGTCAAAAACAGATTCATTTTATGTATTAATGTTTTAAAAAAAATCTAGACCGTTTCGGAGAAAAAAAAAAGACAAACTTACACCATCGAAATTGCTTTCAAAATGGGTTTACAGATCTGAAAATATACTGCACGTAGAATTGTAAAAAATTCAGAATAGGATTAGACTGCAGATATAAGACTGTTTTAAAAAAATCAGAACAATAGGACCTATATTTGATGAGTTATTAACAGGCGGCTTTTCGCATTTTCTTTGATGCCGAGTTAGCTGTATATATGAGTTCCGCCATCTACGAATTCTACGATACGATACGATACGATTTTAGGCTTAAGGCTGCGTCACTCGGAATACTACCGTCTTCCATGATAGAAACCGGATTGCTTTTTTGTCTCCGCAATATTTTAATACTTCTGCATGCAAACTTTCATGATTCTAGCTTCTTAATTGTGTGTATTTTTAGAAAGATACACAGAGTTACAAAATTTCCTTTTTATATGTTTAAATAAACAAACCACTCGTTACCATCGGCAAAAGCGAAGTGTTCCCAAGTTGTTTTAAACGGCGAAATGCAGTCGAATTGTCAACACTTAGACTCCCAGCAATTTGTTTAGTGGATTTGTTTCCGTGGATTATTACACACTAAATCACGGATTAAGTCATTATCAATGCCAGAATTTCATCCAGAGCGAATGTTATCGTTTAAATTAAAATCACCATTTCCAAAACGACAAAACAACTTTTTAACCATCGTAAGAGCGGGAGCACGATCCAGATAAACGTCTTGAATAATTTTTGTAGCACGTCCAACACTCACTCCTTTTCGACCGGGAGCCGGTAGCACAGGCAACAACCTCATCGAGTTGGAGGTGAAATTCCAGAATTAGTTAAAATCGATTCCCATATTAAAACGCAGTCGGTCTGCAAGTCATATCTCGGTGGAGAAAACCTAAAAACCCGATTTTAGCGGTCGGCTCGTAGGTTTACCATTGCGTTTTCCTACACCTGAAGATATGAAAACATAGCGGACTGGGAGCAGAAAAACACAATAATAAACCAACGAGTCAACCGGTATAATCGGGTTTTTAGGCGTTTTCCACCAAGATATGACTTTGCAGATAAATTGCGTTTTAATATGGGAATTGAGTTTTAGCTAATTCTGGAATTTCAGCTTCCAACGCGATGAGGTGGTTGTGTGCTGCCGGCTCCCGTTCTATTTTTTAAACTTATATAACATAATATGACGGAAATGTAACTTTTCATTTTCCATTATGAATATTAACCTTGCTCACAAATTAATTTGAAAACCTTTTCAATTTAGCGTTATGATCATTCTTGACACATGTAAATAGCTGTCAGTTAATAATATGATTATAACAGTACAGTCAAAATTGCAAGCTAGTGCCATCTATGAATTTGGGCATGAACTTTTGCAATCACCCTATAGAATGGATTGATTCTAGACTTAGAATAACCAGAATTTTGGTCTGTGATATCATTAGTTTGATCTATTGATTCATTTTCGTTATAACTAATTTCTTTTTGAATTTGTTACTAAGAGGCATTGAAAAATTTTCCTCTTTAAGTAGGCGCTTAAATACAATACAGAAAGTATTATCTCTTAGTTATTAGTTTATGAGTTATATGAGTTTAAAAAAAAGTTTAGTTTGTAGAAAGTTTATTTCTTAGTAGGGGAGAGTGGGGATGAAGGGGGCATTTTGTCTTTATAAGCTTATAAAATAATGACATTAAAAGATATCATTATCATGATTGCGCTTAACTCTCGTCTAAAACCTTTGCTTTAATACTAGTAAAACCTCTTATCCCCAAATACAGTAATTTAAAATTTGTACACATTTTTATAAATTGGGAAAAATGTCCCTTTTAACCCCATTGTGGGGGATGAAAGGGACACTGTGAGGAGTTGAAAGGGACACACGTAAATAAAACAATTTCATGAACATTTTTTTTCTTTTTATTTGCGATTACGTTATTCGAAAATAAAAGATAATAATACACAGATAAAAATAAAATATATTGGAACATATGTAAAACAAAATCAAGAAAAATAACTCGTTTAGGTCTACTTGACAAAAGAAATCTTTAAATCAAAAATTTTAAGAAAAAGTTAGCTTTACCTGTCTCCCCACCAGTTACCGATTTAGGAAACTTCATCGCAATATCATTGATATTCACGTCATTCGTGTCAATAGTATCAGTAAATACAAAGTGGTTTTAATCCTTTTTTTCTGAAAAAATGTACTTCGAATTCATTCCGAGTGCTTTTCAGGAGATTGTGGATAAAGTGCCACAGGAATGTTACCATAATTATTCCATTACTTTTTGCAAATTTTATTGTTTTTATATTTATATTGGTTTCATGATTATCAAATAAGAGAAGAGAAGGATCTGTTTTGGAACAACTAGAATATTAAGCTAATGCACAATTGCTTAAAAAATATTCTGCGGTCATCCACCAACTTTGATGAGCAAGTCCAAGCCTCTGGAATGGGGCAGCTTCGAGCATGAACTCTTTGTAATTCTTCCTTGGGGAAACGAATACTGTTGAACAGAGTTACATGATGCAGAAACAAAAGTGTGACAACTTTACCACGTTCAGCTGATGTTATGTTAGAAGATGATGTTATGCTTTCACCACTTTTTGCTACAATATTTGGTGGCTTGTGCACTGTCATTAAACTTGTTTCATCACAGTAATGTATTATATTCCGTGTGAATTTTTAGCGATTTATAACTGACTAAAGGTGTTTAAAAAAATATCAACATTAGCATTGTTGAAACTTGTACTTCTTGTTAAACTAATGGCTATAGGTTTTCGTAAGAGAAAGTAATGAATTTTGTTGATCAAAATCTTGGAACCAATCATTTCCAGCTTACTTGTTTGTTTCCCAAGACAGGGACATATTTCGAAAATTCAAAGAAATTGAATACTCATATGCACAATTGTTACACCATAGTTCATATTATATGCTTAGAGCAAATTTGAAGCTAACTCCTTTTATTGACTTTCACTAAAAACTTTTTTTTTACCAAATGGGTGCATTGAAATTCATCTGCTTGTGTATTCTTAAATTTTAGAACAATTCTTTCTAAACAGGACTTTTCAATGCCGTAGGCTTTAGCTACTGACCTAATAGACACTCCTTTGTCCTCGTATTCAGATACAGCACACATCATTGCTTCATCAGTAAATTGGATTTTTCGAAAATTTCCTTTTATATTTTCGAAGCATATTGACTGTTTGATGATTTTTGGAAAAGGAAAAAATACCAAAATGATAGTTATATGTTATTGCAATATTTGTATATTTTTGTTCTACATAGTAATGCATTCATTATTTCTACATAGAAAACTAAAACCATAACTTAAATTTTACAAAACATATATAATATTTTGTTTAAATAATAAAAAAACATGAGGGGTTGCCCTCAGTTACTGTCCCTTTCAACTCCATACTCACCTAGCTAAATAAAAAAATGTATTCCTGCATGACAGTATTTTCGCTAACAATGTATACAGGTATTCATATAAAGTGCATACTATATAGTGCTAACTAACATAAATATTATAATGCTAAACATAATATTAATTTTTTAGAGACAAAAAGAAAAGCAAGATAAAAATGTACTTTTTTATATCAAAAACAAGTTTTGCTTTCACCACCTACAACGCTACAATTACTGACGTGAGTTTTAAGAATTATTAAGACAGAACAAGTATCGCCATCGATTGAGACAAAATTGAAAATTTCTGCATTTTATTTTCGTCCTCAAATTTTGAGTGTCCCTTTCATCCCTTGTCCCTTTCATCCCTTGTCTCTTTCATCCCCAGTCTCCCCTACCTGTAAGTATAGCATGAGGCGATTTTTAAAAAAAAGAAAGAAAGAAGTAACTGAGTTACCCTCATAGCAAGCTTTGCTTACCTCTGACTTATCATCGATTGAATGCGAGTATCTTTCTTTAGATTTTTTTGACAGAATGTAGTGATCAATGTATAAGAAAAAAAAGCAGCTAGAAATTCTTTGCATTGCCCACAAATGTTGAAGTGTCTGGAAACTGTTCAGTAAAGTTTGAATTTTCACTTCCATTTACGATGTTTGCCAGTGTATCATCCATTGTTTGGCTGACGCCCACAGATGACAAGCCGAAAAATGCATATCACAACAATAAGGAAATAAACGCAACGCGCACAATCTTATGAAATGAGATTTACAAGCTACATTACTACTAAGAATAACATAAGTGACTTCGCACGTCTTATCCGAACGAGTAGCTAACGAAAAAAGATAAATTTTATAATGATAGGTATTTCGCGAATAAAAAATGGAAAATTATTAAAGAAATTTCGGGTGTGAACTCGAAATTTCGGAATGAAAAAACTGCAAGATTTGCAACTTTGTTTGCGGGCGGTATACTGTTAATATCTATTAAATTTTGTCAAAGCTTATCTTGATAACAATATTATATTTTTCTCGAAACATGTTGGTAGTTTTAACTAATTGTACTTTGTTAGCAATTTGACATTTATTTTAATAATTCGTATAGTTTAACAATAAAAATTTTATTAATATTTTGAAGAAATGTGTTACTGGAATTCTTTCATATTTTTCAGTGTAAGTTATTCTAGCTTTTACTTGTTTTGGAATTAAGGCTCGATCTGTTTGTAGATATTTTTTATTTCTTCTTTTTATAAGAAAATGATTAAAATGTAGTTTAATTTAATTAAATATTATGTGATACACCGAGAAGCGTACTTTATATTTGAGATTATTAAAACCCTTCTTATATGCAAATATATTTTAAACATTTTAAAAACAATCTTTTCTCGAAAAAATATATTAAAGAAAAAAAATGCTTTTAAGAATAGTTTAATTTATTAAAAGTACTTTTCTAGAAGTTTTAGCACAAGAGTAATTACTCTTAAAAAATATAAGATCTAAAAAGTTTCCCTAGTCTTTTTATCCAACAAACTTGATGAATGAATGTTTTAACATAATGAGATAAAAAACATCGGTTAATGGTATGTAAAAAATAATATCTTGCTAAAAAAATCATTTAAATAATGATGACAATGATAAATGAAAATTTCAGTTTTTATGGAATTTACTTTTATAAAAATGTACTTAATTAGGATGTTAATTAAAATTAATCAACAAAAAATTCCTCAATTGCTATTTAATAAAATTAATGAAAGCTTTCTTTAAACTAGTTTTTTTTTTTTTTTGAAAATTAGTTTTTTTCAATCCTTCGGAATGTAAAAGTAATTTTATGTACTTTCTGAAAAGAATATATATATTTTGAAATATCACCAAGTCTGTTTTATAAAACTGCTTATAAAGGTTGAAAAATTTGTGATTTACATCAAAACATTAATGTGCAAATACTTTTACTGTACTGTATTACTGGAGGGGGGGGGGGGGTTGCTGAGCGAAAGCACCGCGACCTATTGTGCTATCCCCCAAAAACGAAAGAGGAAAACATCGTCACTTAGTTCCTAAATAGACGAGTAGCTTGCATAAAATTCAGACATTAAATCATCATAAAAGCAGACATTTGACAAGAATATCCTGAATTTCCTATGGTTCAATCAAATATCGACCCATGTGTTCGAAACGGTAAGCAGTATATGTCTCACAGTTACAGAGGACATGTAAGGCAGTGTACTCTTCGTACTTACAACCCCTACAAAGAGGGTCTTTAACCACCTTTAAAATACTAAGATGTCCATTAAGTCTACAGTGTCCTGTTAGCGACCACTATATTTATTAGACTATTCCTTCTGAGCCCAATGAGTTCCTTTGCCCTTTTACTAGAGCATCCGCTATTGAGCGCTTTCGCTTGTCTCTGTCCGCTTGAGTCAAGCCACTCTTGATACTGCTGCTCTCTTAAAATTCTAACAAGTAGGAAATTGCTCGTCAAACGTGGCAAGTAAGGTGCGTTCGTACTATAACTAGTTTTATAAATATTTTTTGCACCCCATATTGTACTGAATGTACATTTTTTTGCACTTCATAAGTGCATAGTCTGTAACATCATTAAAATACAGTTGCAATAATTTTTTCCCATTGCCCGTAATTTAACGGAAAACTTTTGACTGTCCCTGTAATTAAACTATACATCCAACTTTCATAAAATCTGAAATGGCTCGACAAAATTTTGCAACAATTATATATTTAAAATTTCAGACCATTCGGAAGACTGTAACATCACTAAAATGCATTGCAATAATTTTTTTCCCATTGGCCGTAATGTAAAGAAAAACTTTTGAATGTCCCTGTAGTTAAACTATACATCCGATTTTCATAAAATTTGAAATGGCTCGATAAAATTTTACAACAATCATTTATTTAAAATTCCAGACCATTCGGTTGGGTAGTTTTTGCTCTGTTGTATGCGGACGGACAGACAGACAGACGGACTGAACGACGACTATAGGTGCTACGTATTTATATAATTACGAACGCACCTAAAAACAGTAGTTCTAATACAGTCCTTAGAAATGCCAATAGCTGGTTCTGGTCCAATAAATGGAGTAACCGACCCTTTCCTTGCTAGCCTATCAGCAAGCTCATTACCCAGGATGCCAATATGACCAGGTACCCGATGTATAGCAACATGATTAACATTACTGGCAAGCCTGTTCAAAGAGCAATAACACCCCCAATCAATCCTAGAAGTAATTGTATGTTTCTGTAAGGCAAGCAGCGCTGCCTGGCTGTCAGAGTAGATAATGCAAGTATTATACTCCAAAGAAATATGTTGTATTATAAGACAAAAATGTATCGTTAAAGCTTCTTAAAAAAAAAATAAAAAATCAGGAAAAAATAACCTAGACGGAAATTGTACGTTAAGTGTTGCAAATGAGGTCCATCCGTACTACAACTACTTTTATAAATATTCAGATCATGGTGCAATAGCTGTTGCACTCTCATGCAAAAATGTATGAATACAGTTTTAATTACGATTATATATACGAGGTTGGTTAAATAATTATAGTCCCGAGCGTGTATAAAATATTTGTACTGCGATGGTTGATGTGGAATATTGAAGACTAATGCCTTAGATGACTGTATGCTCAAATTCAGAACCGCAGCTTCTATATTAACATTTTTTTTTTTTTTTCGTTTTGGATGTGAGAGGTGGCACCTAGCGTGAAAGGCGAGGTGTTGGTGGGGAAGACTGGTTTGGAGATTATGGGGCCAGGCCTGAAGCAGTTCTGTGATAAATCTGTAACACAGTGGATGAGACGTGGCTACATCCCTATGATCCCGAGTCCAAACGAGAGTAGCCACGTCTCATTCACTGTCAGTCCTCCAACACCCCCTTTCAATCTAAATGCAACATCTGACACCAAAAACGAAACAAAAAATGTTATTATATCAGCTACAGTTCTAAAATTGAGCATACAGACATCTAAGACATTAAGATCCAATATTCCACATCAACCATCGCAGTATAAATTTTTTGTATACACTCGGGACAATAATTATTGAACCACCCTCGTATTAAATTTAGTATATTATGACTCCATCTTAAATAGGACGTAATCACCATGGAAACCTAGAATCCTTACCTAACATGGGATATCATGGAATCAATTACGTATGATAGGATTTAAAAGAATAATCACCGTGGTAGCCTAGTATCATAATTATCATGGGATATCATTGAAATAATCCCGTATGATAGAATTTAATAGAATGAAGAAAACTGTTATTAAAACATTTTAAAATTTTGATTCAAATTTCATAAAATTGGAAATGACTTGACAAAATTCTGCAACGATTATATATATTTGATTTCAAACCATTCGGTTTGATAGATTTTGCACTATTATTTGCGGACAGACGGACAAACAGACGAACCGACCAGGCGACGACTATCGGTGCTACGTATTTATATAATTATGAACGTACCTAGAAAAGCATGCTTTTAATCCAAAATATAATGCATTGAGTATGCATCGACATCATAATTTATCGAAATAGGTTATTTCGATATGTATTTTAAAAAGATAAAAGATAATTTTGCTCTTGAACCCTGCCTTGATAAGGAACGGATCTGCCAATACTCAAATATTTTTTGTCATATACAATAAAAAAAACGACATAGACAATAATAAAAGACTCGAAATTTGAGAATGATTGGTTTATTATAAATGTGATTTAAGTCAAAAATCTAAAAGAATATATTTGCCACTAAACACTTTCCCCGATGAGGTGCAATCATGACAATCCATGAATATTAGTCGTAGACAATGAACTTATCTGTACTAATATTATAAAGAAGTAAAAATTGTTTGTTTGTTAGAGGTAATCACTGGAGCTACCAAACCGATTTCAAAAGTAATGGTATCAAAATGATGGTGTTAGTCCAACTTAGAACATAGGCTATATTTTATGTCGGTGTCACTAACCTAAAGGAGGTGCAGGTGCAAAAAACGTTCTAAAAATGCGATTTTTGCGTTACTGAAGGGCCTAGAAATATGAAATTTGGAATATTAGTTACTTATAAGATACAAATGATGTCTAAGAACAGTTCTTAAACAATTCGAAATTTAAAAGGGTGAAAATGCACTAAAAGCATTCTAAAAAACGTTCTAAATGGTGGTTTCTACACAATCTCAGGAAGTACCAAACAGATTTAAAAATATTGGTGTCAAAATGATGGTGAAAACCCTTGCTCCAAGATAGGCTTTATTTTACGACGGTGCCACTACCCGAAATGGGGTGCAGGAGCAAATAACGTTCTAAATTACGGTTTTTGCGTTACTGAAGGGCCTAGAAATATGAAACTTCAAATATTAGTTACTTATTAGATATAAAGGATTCTAAGAACAGTTCTTAAAAAAAAAATCGAAATTTAAAAGAGTTGAAAATGCGCGAAAAGAGTTCTAAAAAACGTTCTAAATCAGGGTTTCTACACAATCTCGAAAAATGCCAAACCGCTTTAAAAAATAATGGTGTCAAAATGATGGTGATAACCCTTGCTCTAACATAGGCTATATTTTATGTCGGTGCCACTACCCCAAAGGAGGTGCAGGTGCAAAAAACGTTCTAAATTACGGTTTTTGCATTACTGAAGGGCGTAGAAATATGAAATTCGAAACATTAGTTACTTATTCCAAATAAAGGATTTCTAATTACAGTTCTTAAAAAAATCGAAATTTAAAATGGTTGAAAATGCAAAAAAAAGCGTTCTAAAAAACTTTCTAAATTGCAATTTCTATGCAACCTCAGGAAGTACTGAACCGATTTCAAATATAATGGTATAAAAATAATGGTGACAGCTCTTGCTCCAAGATAGACTATATTTTATGTCTGTTTCCGCTACCCCAGAGAAGAGGCAGGAACTAAAAACGTTCTAAAAATGCGAGTTTTGAATTATGGAAGGATTCATGAATTATTGCATGGTATATACTGATTAGATATAAATGATCTCTAAGAAGATTTCTTTAAAAAATTTGAAATTTAAAAGGGGTGAAAATGCGCGAAAAGCGTTGTAAAAACGTTCTAAATGCTGATTTGTGAGTAATCTAAGGAAGAATCGCACTGATTTCAAAATTAATGGTAGACAAACTGATGTTGACTGCCTCTGCTTTAACATAAACACTATTTCATGTCGGTGTCACTATCACCTGTAGGTTGTAGGAGCAAAAAACGTTCTAAATTTCGATTTTTGTGATCGGTAGGGGCTAGCAACTTGGAATTAGGCAAGGCACATACTTATTAGATATAAATGATCTTTAAAAACAGTTTCGAAAAAAAAATGGATATTTAAAAGGGGTGAAAATGCGTGAAAAGCGTTCTAAAAACGTTGTAAAAACGTTATAAATTGCGATTTATACTCAATCTCAGGAAATACCAAGCCTATTTCAAAAGTAATGGTTGCAAATTGATGGTGACAGCCCCTGCTCCAACATAGGCTATATTTTATGTTGCTATCACTAGCATCTGGGGGTGCAAGTGCAAAACATATTCTAATTTGCGTTTTTTGCTCAAATGAGGTGTCTAACATTTTGAAATATGGCATGGTATTTACTTAAAAGATGCAACTGCTTTCTAAGAACAATCGTAAGAAAATTCCAAATTTAAAAGTTTGAAGTGAGCGAAAAGCGTTGTAAATTACAATTGTTATGCAATCTTATCAAATACCAATCCGATTTAAAAAATAATGCCGACAAATTGTTGGTGATAGAACCTGCTCAAACATAAGCTATATTTTATGTCTGTGCCACTACCGCCAGAGGGTTGCAGGAACAAAAAACTTTCTAAATTGCGATTTATGTTATACTGAAGAGCCTGGAAACTTTAAATATAGCATGGTAGTTATAAAATATAAATGCCGTCGAAGGACTGTGGAAAATAAATTCGAATTAAAAAGGGGTGAACCGAAGGGGAAGTGCGAAAAGCGTTCTAAAAAAGTCCTAAATTACGATTTGTATGCAATTTCAGAGAATATAAACCGATTATAAAAGTAATAATTGCGAATCAATGGTAACAGTCTCTGATCCTACACAGGCTACATTTTATGCGGATGATTCTACCACCTGGGTTCACAGGAACAACAAACGTTGTAAAAAAAAAACCTTTAAAAGCTTTCTAAATTACGTTTCTGTGGAATATTATGAAATAACAAACCGATTTCAAAATTAATGGTGGCAAATTAATGGTGACACTTCCTATTTCAACATAGCCCTTTATGTTGAGAGAGGTGGTAGGACTTGGAATTTGAGATTATGGTTAATTTTAAGATGTAAGAAGATGGTTTCTAAGAAATTCAAAACTTCAAATGAATACTGAAATAAGCGTATTAATTGAGCATAAAAGTTTCAAAATATTTTCGAAATTATCATTTATTTAGTTTTATTTCTTTTTATTAATTTAAGTCTAATTTCTGCCTAATGCAGTGCAATAATAAAGTTTAGTCAAACTGTGTTTTAAATAGTAATTTTTGAATTATTTCTAAAAGTATAATTTCTTTTAATAAAAATTAGATATATAAATATCACTTGACATATTTCAAATATTACGCGAGCAAAGCCGCGGGGTTTGCTAGTATTGAATTCATGAGGAAAATATTTTCCTTATAAGGGGGTCAAAAATCGATTACAAAATTTGATCCAAACAACCAGTCAGACAGACAAAAAACGAAGTTAAATAAATGCATGTAAAAAAAAAAAATACGTGCAACCCAAATAAAAATATCTGTATTACGTTCTACCTCTCGCTGTTCGTGCCCATTTTTGAAAAAAAAAAAAGTGCTAATAAATTAAAATTTCAAGTTAATTTTTAAGCAATACTTTTTATTGATTCTAATTTTGTTGGCTCGGTCAGCATGAAAAAAAAATGAATATGAATGATTACTCATACAGGATATGGATGGGCGGTATCAATATTAAGTCCACTTTTCTTAACTCAGAGTGTTATGACAAATTCACAGTTTTCTTTTTCATGGCAGTTATTTATGTGTATTCTAAAACGATAATGAGCTCAGTGGTATGTAATATTTATAATTATATTTTAACATAAATTATATACTACAGAATTGCCCTTTTTTAAAGAAATATATTTTTAAATACCTTTTTAATGTACTTCTTGCCTTAGTCCGGCATTATTTTTTCTATATGTCTATTCCTTTAAGCTCCTACGAAAATAAAAAAAAAATTGGCTGCTTCTTCAAGCCACTTTTTGCAAAAAAAATTTAAATGTGTATTTTATTTTTTTTTAACTTCCTACCCATTTTTTTGGTATTCAATATTCAATTTTAGTTCTTTCTTCTAATACTATTATTGGACCAAAAAGAAAAAAAGAAAGAAAAGAAGAAATTTAACTCACCATAAATGACATTTATAAAAAAATAAATATTTTGTTAAAGTGTCCCCCTTCCCCGTCCACCTCCCTGTTTATATCCAACAATAAACGGAAGCCATATCTCACGAGCAGTTACTCATTGGTTGGTTTTATTCAATTTAGTGTCGAAAAATACATGCATTTTGATACCCCAGGTGGCATTTGTTTACATTGTTTTTAAATTTTGGGCTGCTTTAATAAATGACGCCTTAATTATATCTGATTAAGCTGATAAACAAAGACATTCACCTGTTTGGTTAGATGTATAAGTGGTCGAAATTTGAAGTAACTATCTCTATCTGTTAAAAGTTATTGATTTTTAATGCTTTTTTCTAATTAGCTCATTGTGTCGTTAGTCGGGGTCACTGAGTTTCACAGCTAAAAGAACGGAGTACTAACTACCTATTCTGTAATATTACTTCCAACCAGCGTTCTGCTCATGAACAAAATGTCATATAATTTCGAGGAAAAGTTATCGCAAAACACCGATTTCCTCACATAAGTTAGTATCATAGTGTAATTATTTTCAAATTCCATTTTCTGTTTAAAATATTACGGAGATCCTACAAATTTCAGTGAATTATATTTTCCATTTTAACCCTTTATCTACTGACGATACTTATAAGTAGTATTAAAATAATATGTTATAATTTTCATTTAATGCGTCTATTAGTTGTAATACAGTTTAGAATGAGTTATAGATACATTACTTTATATTTTTCCAAAAGCATTATTGGTTACACAAAACAAAAATATTTTTAATGAGCTCAGTGGTATGTTATATATTCAATATTCAATTTTAGTTCTTTCTTTTAACACTATTATTAGACCAAAAAGAAAAAAAGAAAGAAAAGAAGAAATTTAACTCACCATAAATAACATTTATAAATAAAATAAATATTTTGTTAAAGTTTGCTCCCTCGTCTTTATATCTAACAATCAATGGAAGCCATATCTCGCGAACAGTTACTCACTGTTTGATTTTATTCAGTTTAGTGTCCAAAAATACATGGATTTTGTTACCCCAGGCGACTTTTGTTTATATATATATATATATATATATATATATATTTAATTTTGGACTGCTTTAAAGAATGACCCCTTAATTATATCTGAATAAGCTGATAAACAAAGACACTCACCTGTTTGGTTAGATGTATAAGTGGTCCAAATTTGAAGTCACTATCTCTATACGTTAAAAGTTATTGATTTTTAATGCTTTTTTTCTTTTTCGCCTACTTTGTCGTTAGTCGCGGTCACCTAGTTTCATAGCTAAAAGAACGGAGTACTAACTCCCTTTTTCTTTTATATTACATGCAGCCAGCGTTCTGCTCATGAACAAAATGTCATACAATTTCGGAGGAAATTTATCGCAAAACACAGATTTCCACACATAAGTTAGTATAATTGTGTAATTATTTTTAAATTTCATTTTCTTCTTAAAATATGACGGAGATCCTACAATTTTCAGTGAATTACATTTTTCATTTTAACCCTTTATCTACTGACGGTACTTATAAGAACCATTAAAATAATATGTTATAATTTTCATTTAATGCATCGATTAGTTGTAATACAGTTTAGAATGCGTTATACATACATTACTTTATCTTGTTCCAAAAGCATTATTGGTTACACAGAATAAAAATATTTTTAAAAGAATGATTTCTTTTGCCTTTGCATCTTTTTAGCTTTCTTGGCTTTGGGAGGGGGGGGGGGGATTCTTCAATTAGGAAATATTGCTATATTTCTATTGTAAGAACATTATATTTGTACATTTCAAAATACTAAGAAAAATATTTAAAATAAAAGATTTGAGTGGGGTTATAAACATTACGCAAAATCCCTATAAATTGAAATTTGATTAATCCTTCTAAATCCTTCAATCGTTCTAAAATCTTTCTAAAATTTATTAAATGTTTATGTAAATCTTCTAATGTAGCTTAAACAATTCATAAAAAATGCTTCAGAATATAAAATTTTCATGAATTCATAACTCAGTACATAAAGGGTGAAATAATACAGCTTTTATTTAATTTCATCATAAATATTTAATTTTACGACATATAAAGTCAAAACTTATGTAAGCTTTAAGAAAAAGGAAACATTTGATAAGGATTGCTCATAAAAGTATGAAAAAAGTCTAAACGTAACGAAAAGCACTTAAAAGAATGCCGAAAAATTTGAAAAAATACCTCACAAATTCAGTGGAATGTCTTCTAATATTCTGTTGTCGAGTTTTAGAAATTTTTCTGTTAATAAGGAAATTAGTTTTATAATCAAAAGGAAGGCATTATCTGTGTCATATAGATTGTAAATTACACAAAAATAATACTTAGAGGGCATGACAAATAATAAAAGAATTCGTAAACTCAACATTTCGAAATCAATCTTATTTTTCCTAATAAAATATCCTGACTCAATTAACAAAATTGCAGTTTTTTTCTGTCCAAGAGAATGCTGGTAAAAACCAAGTAATACTATGGCGTATAAAGGGTATTGTTTGGCTTGTATACTCGAAATTTGATTGGTATAATAGAGGTTTGACTGGCATACTCGAGGTTTGAACGGTATAGTCGAGTTTGAGCTTTCAACACATCTCTCACTGGCTAGCGGTGAAACAGAAGGATTCAAAAATAGCAAAGATTCTCAACGAAATGTTTTACCATCAAGTGGATTGTTCGATCGATTTAAAAATGAGCATGAAATCGTACACAAGTATGTTTCTGTAGAAGTGGCAGCAGTGAACACAGAAGATGTATAGTGTTGGAAAACAACAGTGCTTCCGTAAATTGTCAAGCTAAATATTGGTTATGATATCTTTAATGTGACAAAATTTGCAAAATGTAATATATTAATGCTTGATAAAACTTTCACTGTGAAAAGTGACAAATAAACAGTAGGGAAGTTGAATAAAGACCCAGTTCTTGTAAAAAGAAATACAGATAGCATGGAAAAAAGTTAACTCTGCGTAATTGGCAAATTTCGTAACCACCATTGCTTCATAAAACTAATGACTTTTCTCTTTGAGTGTGCAATCCTGCAGCAGACGTGGACAACTGGGTGATTGTTTCATCCCGTAGATGCTTAACTTCTACCTAGCATGGAAATAGTGGGAAGTTATTTGTGGAGAACTGCCCAGCCCACCCGAATACATTCCGGATTTTAGAAGCGTTCACGTCGACATTTTGTTACCGGATTCGAGGAGTGCTCCAACAGCGCGTAATGCAGACCCAAAGACAAAACTAACAATGGTATCTATTTCATCGGTTCTCAGTCCTATAAAATTTTGATCTATTCTTGCAATTAGATCGAGCTACAGAACACTCTGAGTACTGCCAATTTAATTATGACCACCTTGTATATATATATATATATATTTAACGATTTTTAACCACTTACGTGATTATTTTTTTAATACAATAAATTGAAAATATGAGATAAACACCACTTTATTTAAACGAAAATATTTGTAATATTTTCTTTCGAATTTTTTTTTTCAGTCATGTCATATTCCTTTCACAGCATGAGCTCAGGAAAAATTTTGTTTTTTTCTCCCCCCTACCCTTAATGTTTAATTTCTCGTTGCTGCCAAGGATCGCATTTCATCTTAGTTTATCCCATTTTATTATTTGACGTGGATGTGGGGTAAAGTCCCCAGGCTCCTCGTGAAACTGTCAGAAGTTTCCCAGATAACGTTTACGTAAAATGTCTTGTACAAAGCATGCCTATTTTATACGCAGCGTTTACAAGTCAAAAAATTTTTTTCAAGAAAATTTATTTAAGAATAGATGGACTGCTCTTATTTAGTACTTATTTATTTAAATTATAAAGTACATTTTTTGGGTTTAAAATATGCTTATTTGATTTGAAATAAAGCGATTTTGGGAGCTACATGTTTCGAATTGGCAGGTTTTCATGCAAAGCAAAAAAAACCACTAATAATCTGACAATAAATGTCAAATATATCCTATGGCATGAATAATAAGTGACAAAGAAACGTGTTGTACGCTTAAACTGCAAGAAATTTTTTTGGGGACAAATGGTTGAAAGGACAACTCGATGAAAATCGATACAAATAATAATAATAACACAAGGAAAACGATATTAACTGGTGCAATCACTTACAACATTCAGTGAAATTTACTTTAGAATATAAACTGTCGATAATCATAAATCATTATTGGAATTTGCTGTTTCTTGAAACTTGTTTGCGAGTTCTCCAATAACATGCCTTTTACTTTAGAATATAGGGGAGACCGGGGGAATGCCACCAACCCGGGTTATGCCGCCACCCCATTTAGTTTAAAAACTAAGGGCAGATTGAGATAGTGAATGTGCCTGCACTATAGCGGCTAACAATATAAACAGTGCCTAATGTGAGAGTGACTTTTCTGTACGTCGTTCGTTTGTTCTAGAGAAAAATGTAGTTTTCATCTAGTTGCTTATTATTTTGGAGCTTCAAATGAGTAGAGATAAGCACCTTTTATTGTAACATTAGGTATTTAAGATAATATGATCCGTAATCTACATGCATTCGCCGACATTTTGATGCAATGTGTTGAACAAGTTCGTTTCTTCTTTCGGCTTTGCTTGGGGATTTCCGCCATATTGTCCTCTCGGGGTAATGCCGCCGCCATGCAAATCGGGTGAGAAAGGGGCTTATTTTAATGTAGTGGAGCCGATTCAGCAGAGTGACTTTTGTAATATGAAGTAAATTGTAAGCTTAACCATTATTCTGCTCAATTACATTGCTTTCTAACTATTTTCAGTAGGTTGTGTGTTTCCTAGTATCTATTTGATGCATGTACTAGGTCATTAAAGAGTGGCGGCACTACCCCGGTAGACTGGCGGAATTACCCCAGTGTCCTGGGTAATCCCGCCACTGTGCAGCGGTTTAAAAAGTATATTTTTATGTATGCTTACTTTACAGTTATGATTACGGTTAAATTTATACAGATACTAAAGATCATGATTCAGCTTTAGAATTTTTACTATTAAAAAATAAACATTTTTTCGAGATGAAAAAATTTAAATTCCCTTAAGGTGTCGCCATTCCCCCGGTCTCCCCTAAACTGTCAATAATGATGAATCATTATTTGAATTTGCTGTTTCTCGAAACTTGTGATTTACGAGTTCGCCCCTAATGTATGCAAGGTCATAAAAAAGTATTTTGTTTTTCAATTTCGGGATATCAAACCGCCATAAATGCACGGCCGATTATCTGGATTAGTAACCATCGGATTCCAGTGAATACTGTATTTTATTATTATTATTTTAAAGTTTAAATTTGGTCTTATATTTTTCTGGTAGTTTTATTTCAATATTTTTTTTTCACACACACACACAAAAAAAAATCCATAAAGATCATGGTATACTACACTGTATAAAGAATCAACACAAAACTGAGAACTAGAAATCATATGTTTTTTACGCTCGTGTGTATAGGGGATTGATGGAATAATTTTTAATTAATGATTTTCATAAATATTATATTTTGTTGAAGTTTCACAACATTATAGTTACATAATACTTGATCCCGTAATGAAATAACAAAAATGGAGTGATTGCCATAGATGGTTTAGAAAAAAAAATATTAAAAGAAAATTATACATCTTCAGCTGTACATGCTTGCCCCACTAAATTGTGAGCAATCAAAATTAAAAAATAATTTTTAAGAGATAATTTAATCAAACACTGAAGACAATAGCACTTAATAATATGTACAAGGTGTCTGAAATGTGTCTGTTGTCTTTTAAAAAATATTAAAAATAAAGAAAAAATAATATGCACTTACGGTTTTTATGTCCCATAAAAATAATATTTATATATATATATATCAGTGGCGTGGGGTCCGGTCATCGCTGGATGCGGCGATGACCAAGCAATATTTTAAAACTCTTAATAAGCTTTTAAAACTCTACGATCCAGTTTTAGCAGAACATTTGGAGTTCATGTATAAGTGAAGGTAAGATTTAAAGTTTCTTTTTTGAACATTCAACCATTGAATTTTAGAGTTAATAATTTTTCACCACAAACTTACTTAATTGCGATGACCACCGAAAATTTTCACGCCACGCCACTGATATATATATATATATATATATATATTTCAAATTAAGTGTAAACCATATGACGCTACATCAAGCGTATACCATGGGCACAAAAATCTCATAAAATGTTTCAGTGATTAGCCAATTAGGAATTTCCACTAAAATTTGTTTTTATATAACTGTGTAAAAACAAGTAATCTTGCGACGAGGATTTCCCATTTTTTATTTTGAACTTTTCGCATTATGTCCTTACTTTTTTTTATTTTTAGTTAATTTACTTTACGATTTATTTTTATATCTCTCAAGAAGTAAACAAACGGAAACAGAAACATTGCTGAAATTGTATGCAGAATCAGTAAAAATTTACATGAATAGAAAATAAACATAAATATCAGAAATCTACATAAAAAAAAAAAAACAATAACACGAAATTGCCTGAGTTAGATCAGTCGCCTCCCTTCTCCTATCATATTTTACAATCGTGTTTTCTCATTTTAGTTTCATGTTTCATTTTCAGAAAGAAGAAATCATAAACGGTTTCAAGTTTCGTTATTTTATATTTATGTAATTACTTTCCTTACATTTTTTGAATTCTGAGAAAGAGCCCAAATGTCAGAGAACTTAAAAGGGATTTTTATGCCTTTTTCATGCATTTAAAATATTGAGATTTTTTTTTTTAAACGAATAAGTTTTTCTAATACATAGGGCGTGTCTTCTTG
Source organism: Maratus speciosus (assembly GCA_963932465.1). Lineage (NCBI taxonomy): Eukaryota > Metazoa > Arthropoda > Arachnida > Araneae > Salticidae > Maratus > Maratus speciosus. Next base: position 324,795,664 of record OZ010794.1, read on the forward strand.
ACACTTCCCAGTACTTAATTCTTATGCAGTTCTTCATAATGTTAACTGCCATTTTCATCAAAATGGTTATTATTATTATTTTTTTTTAATAAAAAACACGAAATTAAATTTTTATGCGATTTTTTTATTCTAAAAGTTGTATATAGGAAACACAATCTATATTTTAACAAGAAAACAGAAAGGAAGAACATTTTTTGCACTACCGAAACTTTTTGAGCTGTGATACTTTGAACTTTAGCAATTTTCAATGTTTCTTTGACTTAAAAACAGAAGAATGTAGCGGAAAATGCTGAACGTTTATAAAATCCCAAGTATCATTAGTCGGTATCATTAGTCGGCTTGCCATAAACTGATACGATTTTAATTTGTTTTGCTTGTTAGAACATACGGCATGATTTTTTTAATATAATACATGAACAAGGATGGCACACAATATTTAAAATTCAGAATTTTTACAAAAACAGCCATTTTAATTTAAATGCCGTCTACAATGATGAAACATAACAGCTGAAGGGTCAATCCATTTAAAATCACTCAGGTGCTTGCGCTCGACATTTTTAATTTTCCTAATCTTTTAAGCAAGTTTTCTTCATAATTTACTGAGTTTAAAATTATTATTATTATTTATTTTATCGTAGAGTTTTTTTGGGGTGTCCTTTTTTAACGAGCTACATAGCCATTTTTGGGTGGAAAACGTGTAATACGGAAAATGCTGTAACTGCTTTATTTTTCTACCTATCAAGAGGAATGAAATACCCAAATATTCAGAATAAAATTGTCGACATTTTATGTAAATATAAAATTTTTATTTAAGGATCTAGGCCAAAAAACATGCTTAAAAACTGGAGAAATAAAAGGTCAGACATCACATTTCGCTGTCATTATTTTTTACGAAGAGATCAAACTCAACTTAAATATATTTTTCTTACACAGATCTCTTATAGGACTACTTATATTTTACAAATTTCAATCCTGAAAACCTTTTCTCTTTTTTGAACAGCTCATCAGATACTGTGTTAAGTGTTACTGTGGCAATTTTCACTAATTAGTATCTCAAAAGGGATTGACTAAAAAATTCTCAAAACGTAGGATATTATGCATCTTTATAATATAAAGTTAAATTATAAATTTTATGATTGAGACTTAACTGATTTTTGAATAACAGTTCACTAAAAATGCATCAAAAATTCCGCCCCCGTTACTTTTCTTTTATTCCAGATACATAGTATTACAGGTACAGTCGTGGGAAAAAAAGTAAACACCCCCTACTAACTTCTCAACAAATTATCGTAGAAGAAAGTTACTGGTACCGAACGATTGGAAATAAAGTCTGCTTTTAAATGATATAGTTAAAATATGCTTAGGGGACCATCTACATATTAAAACAAACCATAACTTTGTTTTTTTTTTTTGAATAGCAGTACCCAATTCTGACAGCATAAATGAATTCTACACCCTTCAATTAGCCTAAAAACAAATTTTTATGCATTTCGTACCACAAGTTTCTGAGAAATTAATTATTTTAAGGCGAGCGTATTTTAAGGGCTGTGTCCAAATTGAAGTTCGGAACTCGACTGTTAACCCAGAGAGCCCCCATCTTGATCAAGGCACTTTAAGAAGTCAATGAAGCCTGCTAGATTACAGGACAGCAGAAGAAATGTCAAAATATCTAGTCACTTCTATTATAGACGGTCCCTTAAACCATCATTTTGCCGTTTTTTAAGCATAATTTGAAAACTAATTGGAAGAAAAAAGTGAAATTTTCGATTTCCATAAAGCAGGACTTAATAAATCTAAATCCATCAAAAAAATTATAGGTTGCAATTCATAATTTTTTCGAATATTAATTTCATAATTCATAATTCATATCATAAAATTATAAAAATTGCAAATTCAGCGTATTTATATTTGGGTATATTAGTATTATTGCTACACAAAAAATTAGCACATTAGGAGCATAATTTTTGGAGATATAAATAAAAATATGAAAATGTAATTTAACATTAGAAGCACTAAATTTTGAATGTTTATAATTCAAAAACTTATCATTCAAATGACTTGAAATCTGGTGTCTAGGCATAGTTTGGACCGAAGATTTGAAATATCTCGTTAAAATTGGGTACTGTCATTGAAAAAAATGAAGTTCGGATTCGTTTTAATATGTAGATGACCCCATAAGCAAATTTTATATACATCATTTAAAAGAAGACTTTATATCCAATCGTTTGGTACCATTAACTTTCTTCTACGATAATTTGTTGAGGAGTTAGTAGGGGGTGTTTAATTTTTTTTTTCCACGACTGTACTTTCTGCTGAGGTAGTTTCAAAATGACGATAACGACAAATTTTACGCATTATTGCTTTGTAAATATAAAATCAATACAAAAACCCTTAACGGGTTAAAAGTTTGTGACGCAGCACTTTATCTTATGCTCTAAGAATTTTAAATGTGGAACTTAAAAATAATGATATCAAATTTTGAGTGACGCTATGCTATTAATTATAATCTCTCTATACATTATTTATTTCATCTTTTTATTTTTTTTAATCGCATGTGCAAAAATTATGTTCAATTTTAAAAAATGTATAAAAGTTTATTCATTGATGCTTTAACATTTACACCTTTCATAAATTCCAAGTATGAGTTTTAAAAGATATGATATCAAAATTTTAGTGACGCTTTGATGTGGCTTTAAACAATTTGTTTTAAAATTAAATTGAAATTATTTTTGTTTTGGCTAAGATATATTCACACATCTAAATAATAGTTTTAATTTTCCAATATACTTTAAATATGTCACTTTCACTGAATTTATATAATGCATTTAAATGTATTTATTTGAATAAATTGATTTATCCTTTGTCCAATGCTATTAAAAATTTAAAATAAGATTTACGTAAATAATTTTTTTTTTGCCTCATAGTATCCATTTGAATACATTTCACTTAGTTTGGATACAATGACGCAAAAAATTATTTACGTAAATCTTATTTTAAATTTTTAATAGCATTGGACAAAGGATAAATCAATTTATTCAAATAAATACATTTAAATGCATTATATAAATTCAGTGAAAGTGACATATTTAAAGTATATTGGAAAATTAAAACTATTATTTAGATGTGTGAATATATCTTAGCCAAAACAAAAATAATTTCAATTTAATTTTAAAACAAATTGTTTAAAGCCACATCAAAGCGTCACTAAAATTTTGATATCATATCTTTTAAAACTCATACTTGGAATTTATGAAAGGTGTAAATGTTAAAGCATCAATGAATAAACTTTTATACATTTTTTTAAATTGAACATAATTTTTGCACATGCGATTAAAAAAAATAAAAAGATGAAATAAATAATATATAGAGAGATTATAATTAATAGCATAGCGTCACTCAAAATTTGATATCATTATTTTTAAGTTCCACATTTAAAATTCTTAGAGCATAAGATAAAGTGCTGCGTCACAAACTTTTAACCCGCTAAGGGTTTTTGTATTGATATCATTACTTTTTTGAGGTTATTGAAAAAATAAATAAAACAATAAACACACAAAAAAATTAAAGACCAATACAAAGAATTCATAGTCAGGATTTCCATTCACCTTCAATCTCTCCCCCCTCCCTCCCCGCAAAAAAGGATGACCATACTTCAATTTTAAAGAGCACCGTACAATGAGATTTTTATAAGAACTCTTTGGTAAGATATGGAAGTAATGTACAACATGCATGTTTAGAGGGTATTTCTGTTGGTTTGTTTCAGAGATATAAAAAGCTATGTTAAATTTTACTATATAAAAAATTTACTTTGTTAAGAAAAATAGCAAGAAATATTACTCTTTAAACCTTTATATGTATATAATATATATAACAATCATCGCTCACTTATAAAAGTAATTACATACATTTATATTAAATCCAAAACTACAAATTTCTGCTTCTCCCTTTTCTCATTCCTAGTGCAAAAAAATTAAACATTCTTTAATTTTATATAAAATAATTTTTAACCATCCCTATTTAAAATTCTTTATTAACAATAATAATAAATCATATAAAATAATCCCCTGAGCTCCGAAGATTCCACTTCTGCTTTTGCACCCACCTCTCCAGCTTACCTATAGTAAAATCTTTCAAAAATTAGTTTGAAAAAAAAAAAAAATTGCAACATTTGTTCCTCACTAACATAAATAAATAAATAAGCACTAACTTCCCTAATGTACAGTCATGGAAAAAAAAGTAAACACTCCCTTCTAACTCCTCAACAAATAACCGTAGAAGAAAGTTACTGGTACCGAACGATTGGAAATAAAGTCTACTTTTAAATGTATATAAAATTTCCTTAAGGGGTCATCTACATATTAAAACGAACCATAACTTTGTTTTTTTTTCAATAGCAGTACACAATTCTTACAGCCTAAATGAATTCTACACTATTTAATTAGCCTAAAAACAAATTTTTATGCAATTCGTACGATAAGTTTCCGAGAAATTAATTATTTTAAAACAAGCTTATTTTAAGGGCTGTATCCAAATTGAAGTTCGGTACTCGATTGTTAACCGAGAGAGCCCCCTTCTTGATCAAGGCACCTTAAGCGTCACTCAAGCAGTCAATGAAGTCTGCTAGATTACAGGACAGCGTAAGACATTTCAAAATATCTAGTCACTTCTAACATAGACGGCCCCTTAAACCATCATTTTGCCGTTTTTTAAGCTTAATTTGAAAACTATTTGGAAGAAAAATGTGAAATTTTGCATTTCCATAAAGCAGGACTTAATAAATCTAAATCCATCAAAAAAAAAAAAAAATTGTAGGTTACAATTCATAATTTTTTCGAATATTGATTTCCTAATTCATATCATAAAATTATAAAAATTGCAAATTCAACGTATTTATGTTTGGGTATATCAGTATTGTTGCTACAAAAAAAATTAGCACATTAGGAGCATAATTTCAGGAGACATAAATAAAAATAAGAAAATGTAATTTAATATTAGAAGCACTAAATTTTGAATGTTTATAATATAAAAAAAACTTATCATTCAAATGACTTCAGATTTGGTGCCTAGGCATAGTTTGAACCGAAGATTTGAAATATCTCGTTAAAATTGGGTATTGCCATTGAAAAAAATGAAGTTTGGATTTGTTTTAATATGTAGATGGTCCCCTAAGCAAATTTTATATGCATCATTTAAAAATAGACTTTATTTCCAATCGTTCGGTACCAATAACTTTCGTCTAAGATAATAATTTGTTAAGGAATTAGTAAAGGGTGTTTACTTTTTTTTTTCCACGACTGTACATTTCACCTCCTCTCCCTCCCCCTACTCCGCAGCATTAAAAAAATTTAAATCTTTATTTTTATACAGAAAATTCTTCTATATAAATTATCCTCCTATTCCTCAAAATTACCACTTTCCCACTCCAGCCTAGAGATTTCAATCTTTAAAGCTTTTTAGAAAAACGGATCTGCAAAGTCTGTTGCTTAATAATAAAATATATAACCATATACACTTTTAATTATTTTTCACACAATCAATTGATGTCATGATAATAGTTGTTCTGAGCGAATATTGTGTTGGCTGGAATGTCGTACAGATAGCTCAATTGGAAGAGTACTGGCAATTAAAGCCAAGGGTTATTAAAGTTCACTGTAATTCAAGATGTTTAATCCCTTCGCGACAAGAGCCCTTTGGTTAATTTTTAACCTATTACTACAGGTTTTTTAAAAAAGAAAATTTTCTGTAATTGAATCACAGAAATGCTCCGATTAAAGAAGGTAAACTTTACAATTAAAAATAAGTGGTGAGAATAATGAAGGATTCTGAACACCTTAAGTGGCCAAGTATACCGGTCGCTCATCCCCAAGGGCTTAAAGATGCTTTTTTGCTATTATAACCTTTAGGATTTACAATATAAAAAAATCTTAACCACTTCTGAGGTAAATAAAGACAGTGGAAAAAAATAAAGATGGCAATGTTAAAAAAAAAAAAAAAAAAAAAAAAACTTTGGAAAGCATGCATTTTAGTGCTGCAAGAAAAACCTGTCATGAGCTGCTACTGATTATAACACCCATTTACAAAAAATTTTAATATAATAACAATGTTTTCATTACTCCAAAATAATGTGTTAAAGGCGATAATTTATCATATTTAGTGTTCCAAGAAATAGCAATATTTGTAAAATACATGTGCTTTTTAACTGCAAAATTCATTGTTTATATCTGAGAAATACATTACATCTTCTGCATTAAAATATTTTAGTGGCAGGCTTTTGTGATTGAACAAGAACTGCTTGCAGAGTGCTTTTAATGATTTTAGAATATAAAATTGTGGCTCTTAAACTACTATTAATCCAATACAGTAATAGGGATAAAAAAATCATTAAATATTTCATTTTAAAAAATTATTTGTATTTTCATCAGATATACCGATTATTACTACCATATGTTATATGTAACATATTTATAAGAAAAGTTACAACTATTTTGTTGAAGTTTTGGATTCCCGCCCCCCCCCCCCCCTCCCTGACATGCTGTCAAATTTCGCGAGGGTCTTTTTTTCTTGTGATGTTCCTACCCCGACCGAGAATGGAGCGGGTTTTTTACAATCAACTGATTAATTTTGATTTTCTTTTATTGCTACTTTTTTATGTTAGTGTGGTTATCTTTCAAATGCTATTGCACAACGAGGCGATAAACGCGCTACTCTGTAAGTGGCACGGCAACCCTCCAGTGTACAGGTGGAATTGATAAAAAGAGTTTTTGTAGTCGGAATATGCGAAATGTTAAAGAATAGTGAATGGTTTAATGAAAGCAGAATAAAAACTTAATATTTAATTTAAGATGCGAGTCAGATTAATATAATTGAAATGGTTACAGGGTAATCACTTTATTAGTTTATACAAAGTCTAATTATCATGACAGCTACAATGCAGCTGCTAATGAAATTTTGTGAAACCAATCTTTTCTAAATAGTAACATGTTCTGAATTGTTCTTATTTACAATAATACTTCATTACCACAAACACCATATAAGGGAGCTGGCTACTTTTATATTTTTTAAAAGTAAATTATTTAAAGCTTTCTTTTAAGCATATTAACTTTAAAATTAAATAAAAACAAGTATCTAACTTTTGCAAAAAAGCTGTTTTATCTTATTTATCTATAAACTTTAATTACTAAATAAGGAAAAATATCATGATGAAAAATTTTACTTTTAGGAGCTCAAAACAACCAGTCAGGATAAAATGGTTCATTTTGAGCTAATCGTGATAATTTAAGTATATAAAGTAGAATTTACTATAAGTAAAAAATATGTCCAAGACTGAAATCATTTCTGAGACTGAAGGTCTTGCACCCATGCCTGTAATCAATTAGCCTAAAAGAAATGCTTCAGGTTTTTTTTTCTTCTGTTTTTCTTTTATTACAGAGATAAACGGCAATAAGAATTTTTTTTTTCCCTTTAGGTTTAATTTTATAAAAATAAAATACTACGATGCTTTAATTTTTGAAGCTGAAAAGAGTTATATAAGAAAAAAATAAACGAAAGATACCCATATTTCGAAAAAGATGTCAATTTTCGTTTATAATGTTATTAGAAACGATTCGCAAATGAATCATTTTATAAACGGGATTGGAAATCTTAATTTTGATTTCGTCATACCTTTTATTTAAACTGTGCGTTCTTTAAAAATGAAAGATTTTGTTTAATTTCTTTAAAAGAAAACTCAAAACACAAAATTAAATTAGTAATCTATACTCACATATCACAAGAAATACCTATGCCACACATGAACGTTATTTTGTAAGGAAAACAGTTATAAGTATTGTTGAAAATAAAAACAATTCAGAACATTATACTAATTAGAAAAGATCGGTTGCAAAGAATGCTGTCTGGATAATTAGAAATTGTACTCACTTTCTCCCCTTGGAATACCATTTCAAGATCTTTGATATTTCTTATTTCTTCAGTCAACTTCGCGTATCGCGTAGTGATACATGGCGAAGTCTTATGGCGAACGCGATGAATTTTCGTTTCGATACGAGAATTTTCGATAAATATCGAATTTCGATACGAGAATTTTTTTTAAAATGTGAAATATTTTCTCCTTAAAAAATGTTTACTTACTATGAATAACAATGAAATAAAATACATATAATTACAAAATACTGCTCCATTTTAAAAAATCAGTCTAAGTATTTTAAAGCACATAATAAACTGTTTTTGTAGTTTAAAAAAAGATTTATTGCCAATATTCAGATTTTTAACTGTGACCTAAACCGCGCAAAACCGATGTGCAACGTTCTGTCTGCTAGCCCATAGAATAACATGTAATCCGCGATCCTAAGAAGTCCAATTTTTCTTGCGGATTATATAAAAATTAAGAGTTTTCCTAGATACTAGGTTAGTATTATCCACTTCATTAAAAACAGATTCATTTTATATATTAATGTTTTTAAAAAAATCTAGACCGTTTCGGAGAAAAAAAAAAAGACAAACTTACACCATCGAAATTGCTTTCAAAATGGGTTTACAGATCTGAAAATATACTGCACGTAGAATTGTAAAAAATTCAGAATAGGATTAGACTGCAGATATAAGACTGTTTAAAAAAATCAGAACAATAGGACCTATATTTGCTGAATTATTAACAGGCGGCTTTTTGCATTTTCTTTGATGTCGAGTTAGCTGTATATATGAGTTCCGCCATCTATAAATTCTACGATACGATACGATACGATTTTAGGCTTAAGGCTGCGTCACTCGGAATACTACCGTCTTCCATGATTAAGGAATGTTCAAATTTTCTATAAAATGTAAGGAACATTCTAAATAAAAGACATTATGATTCATTGGCAAAATAAATAAATTTTGGTGGCAAAGGTGTAAGTCGTAAAATAAGTTCTGATATGCAATTAAATTTCTTCTGTTACTTTAAATATTCAACAGAACGTTAAAAGAAGATGAAGAAGCATACTTATAGAAATAATTTGAATTTCGTTGATTCGAATAAAAGGTACATCTTCAAAAGTCAAAAGGGCAAATATGATACATGGCAATGGGTAAGGCAAGGGGCGGGGCGTATGCAAACGAGATATTTTATAAAATTTCATTAGCGAGCTGCTGTTTTCGCTTGAGTGAAGTAGCTTCTTAACGAGTACTTAAGCTAATTTCTAAAATATATGTTTTCTAATTCATTATAATAATTTCTAAAATATACCCCTTCAAGAAAGTTTTCAAATGTTTCCCTGCGCCTTACATTAACGACTGTCCAGTATAATATTTGTTTGTTTTTTTAATTTTTGAAAATACACTTTTCGTTTGTATTAGTAAAAGTCACATTTTTTTAATTCCTTTTTTTTTTTTTTTACATTCTGTTGAATATTTAACGTAACACAAATAATTTAATTTTATATTAAATTGTATTGGGTGTTTTTGTTACAATTTAAACCCCCCTTCTGCCTCCATCTTAAAGTAGCAACCCTAGCATTTTGGGGTCAAAGGGTCAATCCATTTCAAATCACCAAGGTAGAATTTGCGTAAAATTTGTCTTTATCGTCATTTTGAACGTACCTAAGCAAAAAGTATCTGTAATGCTATGTATCTGGAAAAAAAGAAAAAGGAAAGAGGACGGAGTTTTTGGTGCATTTTTAGTGAACTGTTATTCAAAAACCAGTTAATTCTCAATCATAAAATTTACAATTTAATTTTACATTAACTAGGACTTCCCTCAGAGGGATTAGTCTGAGCGATATTACTGAGAACATATATTTAATAATAACATGTGGAAGCAAAGAAAATGAGATGTTATCTTTAATTGTCCATATACTGCGAAAAATTGAAATGATGAAAATAAACGAATTGTAGAATTACAAAATCTTATATATAAATTCGTATACACTGTTTTAAAAAAAATGGGAAATCAAACCATTCAAGACAGCCATGCATGGATATAAAATTGAAAGTACGCAATATATTAAAAGTAAAATAGAAAATGAAACACTAATTTACTTATATCGGAATTTTAACTGTATAAAATGATGTCAAGAGCATAATCAGACGCTCCGCACCAATTTGAGTAACTTTAAATGACAAATATATGATGTTTAAAAAGAATGGACTATACTTTATATGGTGTGTGCTCCCCCGGAATAGTTGATAGTGTACAATATCTGTTTTCCACGGATGCAATGAAGTTGCCGATAACATTTAAGGAATTCTCTTCTCAAAATCTAATATAGTATCAAAGTACCGAATACATCAAAAGTGGCATGCAATGCTTCGTTAGAGTGTGTTTTAGATATGCTCGATCGGATTTAAATGATGAGTGTATGCTGGCCACTACATACGCTGTATTGTTTTGTTTTCAAACATATTCTACACAAGTTGAGCTGTATTTAGCATGTATTAAATAAAAGAAATCAGCAATGATTACAGCATAAAGTATGACACAAGATCTGAATATATCGTCTGCATAACTTTTGAGCTGTCAAAGTGTCATTTGAAATAATTTACAAATCCATACATATTTGTTCAGCAAATCATGCAAGCTAACATACGCCAATATGAACCCGATTACAAAATTTCACCAGAATAAGTTAATATATAAAAAATCTACTAATGATAATTGAGAATATGACCTTATGATAAAATGTGTAGAAAAATGAATCGGATAAAAAATTCATATCACATTTAAAACGGCACTTCCCTCTGTTAGTGGCCTTGGCGAGAGAGAGAAAAGCCTAGAGAAGGAACACTTTAACAAGTACTTTCGGGCAACCTACTCACTGTTTCATACATGTCTTTATTCAATATTTACACAATTTATTTAATGCTAGGTGGGTATCTATCAGTTTTGTTGCATTTAAATCGCATGTTTTGCGGAGGAAATGCAGCATTATGAATATTTAAAGTTGCTGTACCTAATAATTGCAAATTAAAGGTAATTGAGATCGCTTTCCGTTAATTTCATCTTTTTAAATTTTAAATTTTTTAGAAACCATTCATAGAGACAATTGTATATTTTAAAACTAACCCGAATCAAAATTTCAAGATTTTGGGCTCAGCAGTAACAGAGAAATAGAAAATTTTTGAAAGATTTTTGTTTCTGCACTGTTTTTTATAGCGACATTTTTAGAAATTGTTCTATTGCGAGAATTTACGTCATGGTAAATACAGCCATGTCAATTTTCATGTTTATATTACTAACAGTTCCATGTTCTTCGTTACTTAGATCATCTTTAGATCTTTTTCCGCTTTGTTTAGTCTTTCTATTTTTTAGAATTCGTTCTACAACGAGCATTTACATCTTATTAATTACTACCATACCAAAGTTCTAGTTTCTAACCCCAACAGTATCCCAAAAATTTCAGTATTCCAAATAAATCATAGTTTAGAACCTTTCTAGAACTTTTTACGTTTATCCGTCAAATTGAACCTTTTAGAGAGCGTTCATTACGAGTATTTACATCTTAAAAGTAACTACCGCACCAAATTTAAAGTTTCTAACCCAATCAATATCGGAGAAATCACAATTTTAGAACTTTTTTGCTCCTGCAGCGATGTAGGTTCTTGCACTGACATAAAATAGTCTTTTTTTCGGAGCAGAGATGACTACCAACATTTTTTTTTAAGTTGGCTATGTAGTTTCAGAGATAACACCTCACAAACGTACAAGCATTAATAATATTATATACTTTATAATATTATAACGCTTTATAATATTAGCATTAGATGTACAGATACAAAAGTAATTTATCTGTTACAAGCTAAAGTGCCGGCGTTGCCCAGAATTTGAAGGATGTTTGTTCTGAAAAATCAATTTCAAAATTTAACATACAACACAAAACAAACATTAAAAAAAGCAGTCGAAATGTTGTTGAATGAATCATATGAAAACGCTAGATAAAAATGTATAAATGTATATAACAGACGCAAAAGAATACAGCTATAAATGAACTTATTTCAATTTAAAATTGGAGAAATAATGTTAAAATACGCCAATATTTCCCTAATCGGGTTTTAATTATGCTTCAATACATTTTTCACACTCATATGACGTTATACTATACCCACCATGCCCTTTATATTTCCAATATGACGTAATATTTTCCTCTTTCACGTGGAAAACTTGAAATAGAAAAGTTATGAAGTTATATTCACTTTCATTTAAATTCGTCAAACCATTTATTTCATTTTCATATTTCACGTGAATATCTTGCAATAGAAAAGTTATGACGTAATATTCACCTTTTTTTTTAAATTCGGCAAACTATTTATTTCATTTTCATTTTTCACGTGGAAATCTAGCAGTAGAAAATTAATTGTTGTAGTAATAATTTTATTGTGTTTTTTAATTTTTGGCAACTGCAATAACGAAAAATGTTTAAATTTGATAAATTGCTGTTAAATTGGTGGTTTTTTATTAATTAAAAATTAACTATAAGTTATTTCGATTCCGCATTACTTTAGTTGTCTCGGCCATGTTTTAATACACATGTATCTCTTCACAATTTTGGCTTCCAAATTGTGGATTTTTTATAGAATTACAAACAGACAGATAGACAAGTTTTCATTTTTATATATCTATGAAAAGTCACTAACGCTGTCACCGCCGCCGCCGCCGACGGTTTTGAATTTTTTGTGACCGGAGGTCTTTCTTCGTTAATATTAAGAAAACTATTGCATACAAATATATGAAAATCGGTGGTATTATAGCGAAATGTTTGATGAACACACTAATGCATACAGTTTTCAAATCGAAGAATTATTTTAAGAGATATTTAATGCTAAAGTTGGACAAAATCGTTCCATTAAAAAAACATTATAAGAGCAAAAGCTATATATGGGAATTTAATATTTTTAGATCATTTTATTCAATAGAAGATTCCGGTCTGCAGATTTCATTAATTTTTTTTTAATTTGACTCATTTTTTGAGGTTTTATTTCTATTTTAAATTCAAATATTCAGCATTTTGACAGATATTTTTTACATATTTTAGAAAATGGTATTAATTTAAACTGTTTCCAACTGTATACACAGCGCAAACAAAAATGTTTGCTTCAAATAAAAAAAATTATTTACACGTTACTATTATAAACAGAAAAAACCCTTCAAATTACAATTAAATAATTAGGTATAAAAAGCAGGCACTTATTGGAAATTATAAAAACTATATTTACATCTGAATTTTACAAGAGAAAGGATATTGTAAAATAAATTCATTAACATGCGTTAGAAATCTGAAATAGAACAAATTACGTCACATTACACTTATTATGCAAAATGAACAAAAAATAGTATTGCAAAACAGTTTAAATTTAAAAATTGCGCGAGACGAAATATTAGAGGTTAAATATTAGATTTTTTCAAAATTTTATTATTTGTCGTTTGATGTGAGGTGTTCAGCTATAAGTATGCAAATTTTTATGTTTCAACATAATTAGGGGCTGAGTTAGAAAAATTGCTTTAAATACACAAGTTAGAGCCCAGAGGTTTAAATATTAGACTTTTCCAAAATTTCATTATTTGCTGTTTGATGTGAGGTGTTCAGCTATAAGTATGCAAAATTTCATGTCTCCAACTTAATTAGGGGCTGAGTTAGAAAAATTGCTTAAAATACACAAGTTAGAGCCCAGAGGGTTAAATATTAGACTTTTTCAAAATTTTATTATTTGTGTGTTTGATGTGAGGTGTTCAGCTATAAGTATGCAAAATTTCATGTCTCCAACTTAATTAGGGGCTGAGTTAGAAAAATTGCTTAAAATACACAAGTTAGAGCCCAGAGGGTTAAATATTAGACTTTTTCAAAATTTTATTATTTGTGTGTTTGATGTGAGGTGTTCAGCTATAAGTATGCAAAATTTCATGTCTCCAACTTAATTAGGGGCTGAGTTAGAAAAATTGCTTAAAATACAGAAGTTAGAGACTGGAGGGTTAAATATGACTTTTTCAAAATTTTATGATTTATAGTGTTATCGCAAGTTTTCAGCTATAAGTATGCAAACTTTTAATTCTCCAACTTAGTTAGGGAATGAGTTAAAAAAATTGCTTAAAATACATAAGTTAGAGCCCAGAGGGTTAAATATCAGACATTTTTCAAAATTTTATTATTTGTCGTTTGATGTGAGGATTTCAGCTATAAGTATGCGAAATTTCATGTCTCCAACTTAGTTAGGGGCTGAGTTAGAAAAATTGTTTAAAATACATAAGTTAGAGCCCAGAGGGTTAAATATTAGACTTTTTTAAAAAAAAAAAAAATATTATTTGTCGTTTGATGTGAAGTGTTCAGCTATAAGTATGCAAAATGTCATGTCTCCAACTTAATTAGGGGCTGAGTTAGAAAAATCGCTTAAAATACAGAAGTTAGAGACCGGAGGGTTAAATATGACTTTTTCAAAATTTTATGATTTATCGTGTTATCGCAAGTGTTCAGCTATAAGTATGCAAACCCTCATGTCTCCAACTTAATTAGGGCTGAGTTAGAAAAATTGCTTTAAATACACAAGTTAGAGCCCAAAGGGTTAAATATTAAGCCTTTTTCAAAATTTTATTATTTGTCGTTTGATGTGAGATGTTCAGCTATAAGTATGCAAAATTTCATGTCTCCAACTTAATTAAATTAGGGGTTGAGTTAGAAAAATTGCTTAAAATACACAAGTTAGAGCCCAGATGTTTAAATATTAGACTTTTTCAAAATTTTATTATTTGCCGTTTGATGTGTGGTGTTCAGCTATAAGTATGCAAATTTTCAAGTCTCCGACATATATAGTTTCTGAGAACAGGCTCTGTGACAGACGGACAAACAGACAGACAAAGGAGTGAGACAGTTAGGGTTTCGTTAGATGGACGAAACTCTAAAAACATGCTGCGGATGATTGTAACAACATCCTAAAATTACATTACCACCAGCGATCTACCAATCCCGAATTTAGTTTATATTAGTTTCATATATTCTTATTCTTTTGTGCGGCCCTGTAAAATAATTATCAATATTATATACAGTAAAACCTCTGAATAGCGGACACCCCGAGAATGCAGAATTTGTCCTCTATTTAGAGGTGACCGCTACTGAGAGTAAAACATGTACAGTTATTTAAGAGTTGGTAATCGAAAAAATGTCCGCTAAATAGAGGTATCCGCTAATCGGGTGTGTCCGCTATGGAGGTTTTACCAGTAAAACTTCTGAATAGCGAACACCTCGGGAGGGCAGAATTTGTCCTCTATTTGGAGGTGTTCGTTACTGAGAGTAAAAAATGTACAGTTATTTAAGGGTTGGTAATCGAAAAAATGCCCGCTAATTAGAGGTGTCCACTAATCGGGTGTGTCCGTTATGGAGGTTTTACTGCATAATAATATCATCCTTTACAAGAAAATTGCATGCTGTATGATAGACAGACAGACATCCAGAGAAAGATAACCTCCGGATCAATAAACACTCATGTCTTTTGTTTTAATCATCCACAATTGTATGTCATACAACATGCCAGATTTTATACAACAGGCTAAAAACGGTCACCGTGGTACGGAATACTGTATTATTATTTGTTTGCCCACCAAAACTGGTTGCCACGGGTTGTTGCAAGGTTTGTGATCACGTGGTTGAAACTAATCTATTCAATATTACTGCGTGCGTATTTTTTTTTATTTGCTCCATGTGTTCAAACCAGTTGTCTACGAAAACATCAACCGGTGAAAGTGACGCACACCAAATTTCTGTGACGTATGCAGATAAATTGTGCTTTTTAAAGAGTTTTTTCTATATAATTTTTAAACGGTTTGGAACTTATTTTTCATAGTGGGTGCATTCAGTAGGCGACCCTCATAGGTGCCTTCTGGTGCAATCAGAAACGAAATCCGACAAATATTTTTTGAGTTATGCTTGACGAAAGGTTTTTATTAGGCTTTTTTTTAGTAGGACATGGCGTTAATATCCATCGTAGTAGTAAAGTGTCTGGACAGGAATATTTCGCTGAGTATTAGCCTTCGCTACGCTCAGACAATTACAAAGATGTTTATTATCCTATATTTTCAGTTCCTTTTGAGATATTAATTAACAAAAATTGCCAAAATCAGACATAACGCAGTTTTTGATGAGCTGTTCAAAAAAATGGAAACGGTTTTCAGGAATCAACTTTATAAAAAGAAGTAATCCTATAGCAGATTTGTGTCAGAAAAAATATTTAAGCGAGCCTGATCTCCTTCAGAAAAAATAATTCCAGTGAAATATGGTGTTTGACCTTTTATTGCTCCGGTTTTTAAACATGTTTTTGACCTACATCTTTAGGTCAAATGAAAATTTTATAATTACATAAATGTAGACAATTTTATGCTAAAGATTTTGGGTTTCCATTCATCTTGATAGGTAGAAAAACAAAGCAATTACAGTATTTTCCGTAAAACACGTTTTTCGGCCAAAAATGGCTGTATAGCTTGTTAAAAATGGCCACCGTCAAAAAGCTATATGATCGAAAAAATTTTTAATCTTGTTTTTAAACTCAGAAAATTACGAAGAAAACTTGTTTAAAAGATTGGGAAAATTAAAAATGTCTAGCGCAACCACCTGGGTGATTTGGAATGGATTGATACTGAAACATTTTTGCATTTGGAAGTAATACCTCTAAAATTAATGGCTTATAAATTAACTATTTTACAGAGGTAAGGGAGAAGTGGGAGGGATACGTATATATTTTTAATTTCATTTATATGCGTGATAAAAACAAAAAAATTGAGTAATTGAAAATTTTCGTCTTCCGTTTTTTGATGGATTTACATGTTTAGGGATGTTCTGAACACGTTTTGACTATTTTCGGAAATGTCTGTTGTGATCGCTTTATATTAAGAACTAATTCACGATATTTATTGAAACTTTAGATACATTTAAACGTTGACGTAAAATACTGTTATTATGATTGGGTGTATATCGCACAACAGGTGGTGCTTCTATTTTGCATTTTTAATGATTTCCGAGAACTAAATCTCAAGAACTAACTTATGTAATTTGATCAAATTTTATATTCTGTTAGAATTCGGCATAAATAGATACGGATTTAGTTTTGATTTTGATGACCCAAAAAGGGGAAGCTTCTGTCTAAGTTCGTTGAAATAGTCCTAATCAGGTGTACAATCAATTGATGCATCATAGCTAGCATGGTTTGCAGAATTATTAACACTTTTCTTTTAACTCTCAAAACTTGTAAATACACTGTTAGCTTAATTGTTGGCTATTTTGAAGCCAACGTTTGGTTATGACCTGCTTACGAATTGTTAGCTCTACACTGTTAAAACTACAGTTTGAATAGAACACCTCCTAGGGGTGAAACTCTTGTATCGCCAGTGACCCCCATAGGGGAGCCGGAATTGCACCCTTAACTAGGGTGAAACCTAAAACCAGGGTGCGTCAGAAGGTGTTATATACAAACTGTAGTTTTAACAGTGTACAGCTGATAATTCGTAAGTAAGTCATAACCTAACGTTGGTTTCAAAATAGCCAAGAATTAAGCTAACAGTGTATGGTAACCCAAGCGAGAATAATTGCAGCCAACAATATTGGCCAATATTTCTAGTTCAAATATTCCAGAAAAAAAATTAAATATTAAACTATAGCTTTTTAGATATTAATTTATTTTTTTAACCCAAAGAACTGCCCCAATGTGGCTCAAATACGGCGTTTTAATTTTTTAGCAGTTGGATTTAAGTAGGCAATGTAAATTGCAAAATTGTTTAAAATAAGGTAGGAGTGTTGATGAAATAGTCCTGCTAGGAATTTTCAAAAAGTTACACTTATTAAGTTTTTAAACGGCCCTTAGGCCGTATGAGTTATTTTTAGAAAGAAAATATTCTCAATGCTCTAACAATTCAAAAAATAATAATTCCATTATTTTTCGCCAATACTCACCAAGTTAGGATATATTGAATTTTATGAAATTTTGGAGCATTCAGGAACTAAATTATCTTCTGTCCGTCTTTAGTGCCTGGAAAATCTTTTATTTTATAAAATTAGACGAATCATAACTCGGTGTGTTTTGATCGTTAAAAAATGAAATTTTAAGTGCTTTATTTGTCAAAGTACAGAGAAAGATTTTCTAAATATAAGAAGTTGTATATATATATATATATATATATATTACGCTATAAATTGTTTAGTAATTTTGGACAGCCACCCCCATTACGATATCATACTTTATCATCTCACGAATCTCCCCCTCCCTAATAATATCGTTATCAATGTCAACAAATTTGTTTGCTTTTTTGCCTTTTTTATTCTTTTCTTTGCAGGGATATACATATATGATTATGTATTTAATATTCGCATACACTATTGATCGAAATAAAGAGAAGTGAATACAATATCACTATTAGAGGAGAAGGTCCAAATACCGGCTATGGTCCAAATACCGGCTACTAGGTGTTCTGAGAAGTGAGCGCAGCGCAGCCTAGTGGCGATAGGCAGAGATTGTAACTTTAATTGAGAGAAGAAATTTACGAAAAGTACGTCGCTGAAGTCTGTGTCATTTACAAATAGTAAATGCAAAAGTGTAGAATCTACGTAATCTGGTACATCAAAAGTTTTTCAGATATGTGTTTCTCAATTTTTTAAAATATACTGACCGTATATTGGCTTGATTTGTTGATTAAGTTATTTTCTAGACATATTTAGCTCTCAATTGCCACGCGCATGTTATTGGTATTTTATTATATAAATGAGTAATACCGGTTTTAATTTAAACATAGCAGTGGTCCGAATACCGGCTAACTAGAGTGGTCTACATAGCGGCTAGCCGGTATTTGGACCTCTCTTGGTTGCTCTGCTTAAAGGGGAGGAAATAAATTAATTTAAACAGTTCTATAATTAATAAATTAATTTAAATAGTTCAGAAATAATTCCAGCCCCATTTCGCAATATAAAAAAAGCAACCATGGCCGTAATTCTTCAGGACCGACACTGGTTAACAGATCACTTTCCAAAAAAGCGCTGTTTGACACTACAAAATTGCCTATAATAAATGTGAAGAGAAAGAATAAAAATGACTGAGTAAACCATGCGAAAGAGGCAGAAATTTGATTTTAACCCTCTCGCAGCGCAACCCGAGATTTCCTCGGGGATGCATTTTTTCCGTCTAATTAACACTACTTGATTATTCCCACCATTTATTTTTTTATTGTAAATTTTGCCTTATTTAATTGGAGCTTTTCCCGGTTAAATTAGACAAAAAATTTTGTTTTGAAAAACCGGTGACAAAAGGATGAAAATTCTTAAAAGAAGCTCTTCGCGAAGTGGTTAAATACGCAATTTTTGAAGCTATTTTGATAAAACAATTACGTAGCGAGAGGGTTAAAAAAATGAAAAAGGAAAATATCCAACAGAGGAAGATTTTAAATTTGTGTCTTCTGCATGGGTGTTTTCTCTGTGGACAAGAATGGGGGAGGGAATTCTGGGTTCAATGTTAAGAATGCGATATGTGGGCTGATAGGAACTATACCGACGCCTGGAGTGATATTATGTTTTTGATTTTTTCATATAAAATAATTCTCATTTCAATCAGCAAGCTTTTTAGCTCACAGGCTATCAAAGCCTGAGAGCTAATGTGCCCGCCCGTTCTGTATGTATGTATGTATGTATGTATGTATGTATGTACGTACGTACGTATGTATGTATGTATGTACGTAACGCGATAACTCTTGATAGAAACATCCGATTTGCTTCAAAATTTTTCCTAGATTCACTGTGATAAGGCGCTTCCCTGATTAGTTTTTGGAGTTCATTGGTTAAGGATAAAGGGGGAAAAACGGGGTTCGTCCACACCCCCTCCCCTTAATTCAGATAAATGGGTTTTCATGCAGAATGATTCGATTTGCTCCGAATTTGATATACCGGTTTATTATGTTAAGGAACTTCCCTGATTAGTTTTGGGAGTTCATTGGTTAAGGATAAAGGTGGAAAAACGGGGTTAGTCCACCCCCCCTTAATTCAGATAAATGTGTTTTTCATGTAGAATGATTCGATTTGCTCCGAATTTGGTATAGCGGTTTATTATGTTAAGGAACTTCCCTGATTAGTTTTGGGAGATCATTGCTTAAGGGTAAAGGGGGGAAAACGGGTTAGTCCCCCCCCTTAATTCAGATAAATGGGTTTTTCATGCAGAATGATTCGATTTGCTCCGAATTTGATATACCGGTTTATTATGTTAAGGAACTTCCCTGATTAGTTTTGGGAGTTCATTGGTTAAGGATAAAGGGGAAAAAACGGGGTTAGTCCACCCCCCTTAATTCAATTAATGTGTTTTTCATGCAGAGTGATTCGATTTGCTCCGAATTTGGTATAGCGGTTTATTATGTTAAGGAACTTCCCTGATTAGTTTTGGGGGTTCATTGGTTAAGGGTAAAGGGGGAAAAACGGGGTTAGTCCACCCCCTTAATTCAGATAAATGGGTTTTTCATGCAGAATCATTCAATTTGCTCCGAATTTGGTATACCGGTTTATTATGTTAAGGAACTTTCCTGATTAGTTTTGGGGTTCATTGGTTAAGGATAAAGGGGAGAAAGGGGGGTTAGCCCACCCCCTTTATTCAGATAAATGGGTTTTTCATGCAGAATCATTCGATTTGCTTCGAATTTGGTATAGCGGTTTATTATGTTAAGGAACTTCCCTGGTTAGTTTTGGGAGTTCATTGGTTAAGGATAAAGGGGAAAAAACGGGGTTAGTCCACACCCCCTTAATTCAGATAAATGTGTTTTTTATGCAGAATGATTCGATTTGCTCCGAATTTGGTATACCGGTTTATTATGTTAAGGAACTTCCCTGATTAGTTTTGGGGTTCATTGGTTAAGGGTAAAGGGGGAAAAGGGAGGTTAGCCCGCCCCTCTTAATGTAGATAAATGGGTTTTTCATGCAGAATGATTCGATTTGCTCCGAAGTTGGTATACCGGTTTATTATGTTAAGGAGCTTCCCTGATTCGTTTTGGCGATTACTTGGTTAAGGATAAAGGGGGGTTAGTCCACCCTCTTAATTTAGATAAATGTTTTTTTTTTGCAAGATTATTCGATTTGCTCCAAATTTGGTATACCGGTTTATTATGATAAGGAGCTTCTCTGATTAGATTTGGAGGTTCACTGGTTAAGTATAAAGGGGGAAACGGGGGCTAATTCCCCTTCACTTATTTTTTTTAGTGGCATTATTCTTTAAAATAAGAGTATAATATACAATTAGTGTGAATAGTCTGTGAGCTCAATGCCATCAGTTTAGCTGGGCACTTTTCTTTTTTATTTTTGTTTTGTTTTACACGTTAAAAAACAAAATTAGAAACACGAAGAAGAAGACTCTGAGAGATAGTTGTAAAGAATTTTAGAAATTTGACAAAAATACATATTTATTAAAAATTGCATATTTTTTCTGTGCATAAAAAATGTTATTGATCAATACAATTTATTAAAATAATATTCTTATTGCTTAATAATTGTCATTAGATCTATTTGTGTGATCTTTTGGAAAAAAAAAAAAAAACTTAGGTAGCCGGTATTTAGACCCCATTTTAAAAACTCAAAATTTGAAGGCTTTCGGAATTTTGCTTTTTATAAACAGAAAACGCCTTTTAACCTGATTTTTTCCCTCTAACAGGTGTAAAACATGTCAAGGTACCATGCTGTCACTTTTTATTTTATTAATTTTGAAAATTGTATGATGTAGATTGAAAACAAAAGTGGTAGCCGGTATTTGGACCTTTTCCTCTACCTATTAAAAACTTTATATTAAATAACACTTAAAAGAAATAGCTACAATTTTAAGTGTTTAATAATGGCTTTTTGTTACATATTAAATACCATTTCTTCTTTTACTTGCTCTTGCACTGGGGGTGGGTTAGATAGAACTTCTTGCCAACAAAATAGGTAGGCATCATTCTTTTATTATTCTTTACTAGTACAACACAACAAGTATAATTTCAAACATACTTCGGAAATAGTTTCCCGAAGAGCGGATTATATATGCATACACATATGATGGAATAATAGGAATACCAAATGTTTAAGTATAAAATACTACTTCTTCGTTTTATAATCATTTGATGATTTAATTATAATAACTGTATTTTCGTAAAAAATAGATAACATATTATTTTGATGTAAAGAACAAGTTTAAAAATTTGCTGGGATAAAAAATGATAGCGATAGCAAAAGACAAATCCTCTTCCTCCTAGCAATGTCTTACTTTATCATCTACGAGACCCCCTCACCTTTTAATATTAATTTCTATACTATTTTGAACATATTTACGATTTACTTTGTCTACAGATATCTACAAGTTAAACAATTAAAACGTGTTTGACTCTTTTAGCACAGACTGTATCTTAACCCTTTGTAACTCAACAACCCCGATTTGAAAAATTCTTACACATATATTAAAATGCATCATTTTAAGCATTGAAAAAATAATTAAAAAAATTCAGAACATAAAAATAAAATTTTATTTGGAAAAATGGGTTTGTTGCATATCTGCAACATCTTGCCAAATGGCACAAAAACTGAAAATATTTAAAATTTTAATTTGCACAAAATTTTTTGAAACAATTGTTAGTTTTGTTGTAGCAAAGTCTCACAACACATTTCTCACAAACAGTTTGATTAAAGTTTTTACAATAGGGGTATTTACAACGTATTCTTTTTTTCTGCCCAATATGGCCAGTGCCCAATTTCGTCTAGGCGCACTTGTTTTGGTGGAATATGTTGAGTAGGCATTCTATGCTTTTTCTGTTGAATTCTTTTTCTACGAGACCTTTCCCTTTTTTGCTAGCTTTGGACTTGGTGATAATTTTACAGCGGGGGTGTGGGGGAGATCCCTAACTTACCCTAGAGCAATTAAATATAAAAATAGACTAATGTTTCCCCTTTTCAATAATTTTGCTCTTTTGAAAGATCTGCAACTTAAATAACCATTAGAAGATATTTTCGATGCTCTTTTGATATTTTAAAAAATGCATTACAAGCAAAGATATGGCGCGTTGTTGCAGATCTTCAATTAACAGAAGTTTACCTTTATCTTATACATATTATAAATTTCCTTGCTCGAAAATGGTGTTTAAATAAAGAATTTAAACTCACCTTTGAAAACAATATACTTGTGGACGTCTGCAGACTTTTTTAACCCCTGTATTTCAAAGCTTAATTCAGCAAAAATCACGTGTAGCTGATCAAGGGATAAATCAAACTTTGGCTCGAAAAAAAAAAAATCAATATAGACATTTGTTGTGGATTTAATGAAATAATTATATTAATAATAGTGTAATAGAATAACAACAATCAACAAAATCGTCTTTTGAAATTTACTGTTGAAATAACAATGACGTTTTGGGTATGCAACACGGTGATACAAAGGATTAATGATTGCTTCCTTTTAATGAAATGATACTAAAATACTACTTTGTTTTCTTCAATGTTATAAATAGTTAACAATAAGTACAATTCTACCTAGATCAATCTTTTGTTGTATTAAAATAATTTAATTGCTTTATGTGTTTAAGATGTATACAAAATCAGTTTCAAATAAAAATTTAATGTTTAGTAAAAACAAATCTGTGCATCTAAATCTTTAAATTAATATATATATGTGGGAATGAAAGATAAGACTCAATGGTTAAATGAACGTGATATTTCAAGCGAGACTCGTAAAAGGTGAACTCAAAATTGCAGAGCGAAATGTTGTTGTTCTATAGATATTCAGCAATGGAACCGGTTAATGTTTTTTAACGCAAAGCTCAGGGAAGCTTTTGCGAATTCTACGATATTATTTTGAATATTAAGCTGTATGTTTTTTGATATATTAAACCTTTTTATACATATTCACAGTTTGGAGAACAATAGTTTCAATTAAGCAATGCGGTACTCACATTAAAACCCACAGTTTTGGGGGCTCGGGCCGAGATTTGGACTATTTTGACTATTTGAACTATTTGGATTATTTGGAAGATTTGAATTTGAATAATGAAGCTATTGTGTACTTGAATAAAAAAAAGAAAAGTATTTTTTTGAACTGAAATTTATATTATGAAAAAATGAACTGTTCGTCTGATGTACAATGATTAGAGATGATCCGTAATCAAGCCTACGAGACAGTGTAATATTTTGTTCTGTTGAAGTGTTAACAAATTGAACCATGTCTGTCCTGAATAAAGCTAGAAAAGCAGATTTGTTCACATTGTGTGATGACCTAGGTATAGTTGCGCCTCAGAGTTCAAGAATTGTTGACTTGATAAAATTGGTGACTGAATCACATGATTATGAATAAAATTTTGTTAAAGCTCGACTTGAAGTCATTGCTGCTGAGAGAGAAGAAATGAAACACCTAGAAGCAGAAAAAAGAAAGCTAGAAGCAGAAAAGGAAGAAAGAAGGCTCGAAGCAGAAAAAGAAGAAAGAAGGCTAGAAGCAGAAAAAGAAGAAAGAGGGCTAAAAGCAGAAAGAAGATTAGAGGAAAAGAAATTACAAATGGAATACGAATTAAGAAAAATTGAGCTTCAAGGCAATATTACGAGTGTAAGTGACGGTTCGGCAGTAACTGGTCCAGGTAAGCAACCAGATTTGTTCAAATTAATGCCACATTTTGACGGGAAGGGTGATATTAGTATCTATTTATCTTTGTTTGAGCGACAAATTTCTAGGATGAATATAGTAAAAGGAAATTGGGTAATGCATTTATTAAGTTTAATTCCGTTAGAAATTGTTAATGTTATAGCTAGAGAACCAGAAACATTAACAAACGACTACGATTTTGTAAAAACACCTGCTTCTTAAAATATTCAAAATGACGCCAGAAGAGTTTAGGCATAAATTAATGTCGCATAAGAAAGAATATTCAGCCACTTGGCGCAATGTAGCATTTGAGTTAAGAAATTATTTGGAAGAGTGGATAGGTGGTCTTGATGTATCTAGTTTTGAAGACCTGAAAGAACTAATAGTAGCAGATCAAATCAAGCGAAGATTACCTATAGAAATGAAAGAACATTTTATCGATGATCTTCCAAAAATTAAAAACGCTGAGGTATTAGTAAATAAATTAGACGATTATGAAACGGCAAGACGTAATGTTAAAACCATGGATAGAAATTCACACCAATTTGAAGATAGAAAGTCGAAAATGCGTGAAAATATTAATTCAAAACCATGGTTACCAGCTGAAAATTATCATAATTTAAGAAAACAACAATTTATAAATAATAGCAGCCAAAATCATCGGAACCAAAACCCGAGATTATCCAATCACAAAGAAATAAATTGTGCAGTAATCAAAGGGAAAAACAGCGCCAAGCCGGATTGCATGATAGATATTGATATTAACGGGGAAAAGGTGCATATATTTTTTGATACTGGAAGTGATATTAGTTTGCTGAGTTATGAATATTATACTAAGATGGGATCGCCAAAATTATTATCTCTATAATAATAGCTTAAGTCATGTGACTGTCATCAATAGTTGCGGGCTGACCGCTTCACTTTTTATATGCCAAACAGCCAATTTGGAAATTTAATGTTAGCCAGGCGCAGGTGATAAATCGCCAAGTATTGTTCCATCGCCATCATACCACCGCTATTATAATAGTCCATCTCATGCGACCATCATAAACAATTTTTCGTGAGGTAAATTAAAACAAAGCTTTGATGTTGAAATTAAATGTCATAGTTTATGGTATTATTTATTACTTTTCTTCCTTTTTTAAGAAATAAGAGAAAATTGAGAGTCATAAATTTTAAGTATTTCAGTTTTAAATTAAAGTTATGCATTTTAAATAAAATGAGTGAAAGTATTATATTTTAAATGAAATTAATGAAATAAGGAAAAATACGACGGGTACAATGTTTGGCGATTTGTCACCTGCACTCGGCTAACATAAAAATACCGAGTTTATGTTTTCTGTATCAGAATGTTCCGATTTGAGCAAGTAAATTCAATTATGAATAAAAGTAACACGATACAATGCTTAGCATAGATTTAAAGGAGACCAAACTGGTCGCCAAGGGCGGCTAGTGTTCAAATAATATCTCTTTGTCAGGCATAGATGAAGTAGTTGTTTATTCTAAAGGATACTTTCCTTATGAATTTAATATTGATGGATTTCTAATCACAGCAAATTTGTATGTTTTAAAATCTCCTGCATATGATATTTGATTAGGATATGATGTGATTAGCAGATTAAATTTGGTGATAGACGAGAACGGAATTAAAGTCGTTGGCGAACGCAAAAATGTTCAAGTAGGTTGCACTGAAGTTTTGAAGAATTCTATTATAAAATTGGATCGTGCTGCCAGAAGTAATAATGAAATGAAAGTGTCATCGTTGGATAATTCACGTGATGAAAATATTATAGTTGCAAACGATAATGATGCAGTAAATAATTTCTTGATTAATTTAGCGAGCGTCATAGATGATGATGAAATTGATTTGAAAATTTGATGAAATTTGAGAATAAGAAAACAAATAAATAAATTAGTAAAGGGATACAAACCAAATGAATCAAAAGATACAGGATCACGGATGGGCAAACTTTTATCTGATGAAATTGATAGTCCTGCACATGATAGAAAAGGCTATGTAAAAGATTGCCGTAGGAATTTCGATTATAGGAGAAAGAACAGAAATTTTAATAGACCAATGGATAACAGAAGCAACAATAGATATGGCCAAAAATATGTTAAACAGTCATTTAACCATGGAAATTACAATAAATATAGATATGGGAAACAGAGTTAAGAGCATTCTTACCAAGATGAATCAGAGATCTCCAAAATTTTGAGATTAACGATTCTTTGATACCTCAAGATATGACAGAAAGTGAAGGTTTGATGACTAGTTCATCGGATATGTTTGAACCTAATGATGCATTTGACATGCTAGAAAGTGCTTCACCTACTTCAAAAGCAAAGTATAATCCGAATTTTTCTCCTAGGTACAAAAATAGAGGCTATTATCATGGTCGAAATAATTATAATTATGGTCGACGATCAGACAGAGGTAGCTATCAGGAGCAAAGAAATCCCCAACCATCACACAGGTATAGTGCACAGCGAATTGCAGACTCGTTTAACAAATTTGAAAAGAGATATGAAAATGATCTTAGAGCTCATGATCATGACAATTACAAATCGGATTATAGGTCTGGACGTTATAGACATGATAATGGATGCTATGGAAAACAAAGGTATAACGATGGTAGAAATAGTTCTCATCATGGATTTAAAAGAGCTTATAGTGGAAGAGATGCTTATTCCAATTCTTATAATTCTAGAGGTAATAGGTATACAGCTTCTATAGATAGAGGTCAATATACAGAAAGAAATTACAGGGAAAATAGGTATGCTGATTCTAAAGATAGAGATCAATATACAGAATATATATGAAGCCATGGGATAACGCATCTGCATAGCGTGAGATGTTTTTGTTTTATGTTTATCTGTTTATTTGTCTAAATTTATGTGTTTAAATTTTTGTAAGAAGCAATTGACGAGGTCGCCAGAAAGTCAGGATGACCGAAAATGTGGGAATGAAAGATAAGACTCAATGGTTAAATGAACGTGATATCTCAAGTGAGACTCGTAAAAGGTGAACTCAAAATTGCAGAGCGAGATGTTGTTGTTCTATAGATATTCAGCAATGGAACCGGTTAATGTTTTTTAACGCAAAGATCAGGGAAGCTTTTGCGAATTCTACGATATTATTTTGAATGTTAAGCTGTATGCTTTTTGATATATTAAACCTTTTTATACCTATTCACAGTTTGGAGAACATTAGTTTCAATTAAGCAATACAGTACTCACATTAAAACCCACATATATAATTATATTAAAAGATTATGAGAGCTAGAATGGGCTCAAAAAATTGTACGAAGAATCAGCTCATCCTGTCTCCCTCTGGTTACGATGATGCTGCAATATTAGGATGGTTCCATTTTGAAAATATAGTTCCAATATAGACAGGGCATATTTAGCAATGACAATAATAGTGTGATATTAAACGTTAAATGGCTGCTTTTTCAAAAATCATTTTAAAAATCTTTTTCGGCTTTCGTTTTTTAAATAAATCATGGGAAAAATACTTAAAAAAATCATATTTTGTGTTAAGTATGGTTTACGGCTAAAAAACTGTTTGTTACGAATCGACAATGCTGGTATTTAATTGAAAAAATAATTTTCCTCCATAAAATTCTATATTATTAAACACACAAGAAAATTTACGAACTATGACAAAATAAATTTTACTTGCTCACTGCAGAACAAAATAGGGTATTTCGCAAGCTTCCAAACTTAACAATAAGAACACGTAGCAACAATCGAAAAAATAAATCTATCTTTATTCTTAAACAGCACAAGTGTTGCCATCTACATGTTGAAAATTGATTTAATAACATTTTCAGAATGTATTTTATTGGCAACATTAGACATTATAGCTTCAAAATTATTCTAATAGTATTTTAGAAGCCTAAATTGGGTATGTTGTCGAAAAGCAACACCCGGCATTTAAGAGTTAAACTTTTATCTGAAATATTTCCAATGAAGCGAGGCATGATAATATTGATGCGATATTGAACTTTTATCTGAAATATTTCCACTGAAACGGTTATATTTTGCAAGTGTTTGTTTTGTTGCATTAGATTGGCTAAATATTTTGTGCCAATATTGGTCCAACAGCGGAAATTATTAGGGCTACACCGTACTATCAATACAAATTTTTGTGCCAATAAATATAACGTTGGCTTGCTTCTAGTTAAAAATCTAAAAATTTGTGAATTATCTGAGGGAATGTTTGACACAATTAGAAGGAAATGGATGCAGTGAAAAACCATTTTTATATATTTATAATCATCGGATTTTTACGTAACGTCACTAGAATATACTACTACAAATGTAGTATGAGCTTAAAATTTGAAGAATGATAGTTTCGTCATTTCTCCCAAAGTAAGGCATATCGAGCACTTTTAATCTCTTCAGTTCAGAAGCTAAAATACTAATACAAATGATTATTCATTGTTCTTTTTCCAAACAAAAAGGCATCGTAAATGACAGAAAAAATATCTTTTCTGAAATGGATCTTTTAGGTGCTTAGTAATTTAGGCTAAAAAATATGGATCTAAAACAACAAACCCCCTTAAAAGCACAAATTTAATAACCATTAACCTAAATTAACGCAATCGCAAATTTAAGAGCTTTAAACATTTAAATAATCTACAAATCCTCAAAATTGTTTATTGAAAAAGAAATAAGTTAAATACTTGGAAATTTCTCACTTTCTTGGTCGTACTGTCTTTTGGGCATTTTTAAGCCTTTTGTAAACTCACATGAAAATAAAATGTATTTTATGTGGGAATCAGCTTAGAGGCTGCCATTTATTCGTTTGCTTTGAACGGAAAAAACATTCAGCTATTAAGATGAGATGTGAAAATGTAAAAAAATCGGGCATTTTAGTTTTTATAAGGAAAAGAACAGAGGTCCCCGTATGGGGGCCCAGGGACTGAGGAGGTTAAGGATATTAACTATCATCAGAAAATTCGTAAGACTTATGCTAAACAATGAAATTTAGTGATCAATCAAAGTAATAAAATACATAGCATACAGTATATATAATTACTTGAAAAATTTATTTAGCTATAATATTAATAATTAGGTTTCTAATAATATTAATTACTAGTAATAATTATTTAATAATTATGAATAATATGAATGATAATAATTGAAAACATAATGTTGTATTAGTGTTTGCTTTCAAAGTTGCATAGGCATGTACATTATTTAGACAAAAAAAGATTAAATAAACATCTTGGTCTTTCTTCAAATGCATAATGAACTCCATGGCACACTTAAAGAACGATTTATTGCAGATACACATAATTAATACAATAAAACTAACACGAGTGAAAAATTATCCGGAGTTAGGATATAGGTCAGGGTATCTTAGTGTTTAGAGTAACAGCACAGTATCCTGTAGTCCCTGGTACGATTACTGGTCCCGTCTAATTTTTCTCTCGTGTTGGTTTTATTGTATTAATTTTTAATGCCTGAAATAAATCGCTCTGTGAGTGTACTTTTAATGATTTCAGACATTAATTTACGTTTTCTAAAACTAGCTGGTGCTGGAACAGATTATTTTGATCTTTATTTTCATGATAGAATAATATACATACTATATAACAACTATATAAATAAAATGTAAATGTTCGTTTGTATAAAATCGCTAATCTTCTACAGTTCTTCACCGATTGCTTTGAAATTCACGGATTTAGTTGCATTTGAATGCCAGCGAGTTTTTATATATTTATTATGAACCTCGCTTCCCTCCTTCCTCAATTCGCCCACCCTCACCAGGGGCGCTTATTTAATTTTTTCCGACATCCATCATGTGATATGTCGTTATAAAGTTCTTTGACCAGTCTTTCATATTTTGAACTTACCCTACACCACTCCCTACTTTCGCTCCTGGGAGGGCACATTTCTATACATATAAAAATATAAATATTCATTTGTACAAAATCGCCAATCTCTGAAAGTTCTTCACCGATTGCTTTGAAATTCACCGTTTGCGTTTTATTCAAATACGCGTGTGTTTTTATATACCTATTATGAACCTTCCCCTCCCCCCAATCCGCCCCACCCCGGGGGGGCTTTTTAAATTTTTTCCGACACCCATTATATAGTATGTCATTAGAAACCCCCTTTACTAATCTTTCATATTATGAACCTGCCGTCCCCACTCCCCTTACTTTGGGGGGCATATTAGTGAAATATTTCATTAGTATATTTTATGTTTTCCTGTTTTTCTTTTTTAATTTTTTCCAATTTTATATGCTTTTGTTATAACATTCTCTCTTCTTTTTCAGTACGATCGATCTGATTAGTTCATCCAAATAATGCTTAGCAGAAGATCAAACTTAGGTCGTCGTACGCGCGAGAGGAAGCAGTGTGATGAGTAATTACAAATAAAACTGAGGTAGAACGGGCATCATCGAACGAGCAAAACAGACAGAATATCTCAAATACGTGCTGAGGAAGCAGCAGAGCGACGTGCAGCCAAACGGTGTATGGTTGCGAGCACGGTGAGTGCTTTCTGTGGCTGGAAGTGGCAAAAACATGTCAACGAGAAATAGCATATCAGTGGCAAATTCTGCTCCGTGTTTTAGCAATCCCGCGATTACTATCTAATTGCATTCCGGTACAATCCAACTGATGATTATAGTTAGAGACGGCATGTTTTCATCGGCACTATGACTGAAGTGTGTCCTTATTGCAAGCTTTGAAATTTAATGGAGAAACGATAAGAATGTGTTGCGCCACCGGAAAAATTAAACAGGTTCAACTTGGAGAAATGCCAGAGCCATTAAAAACCTTTCTTGCGAGATATATCGCCGAATTAAAGACTTTCCTACCTAACATCAGGAAATAAAACTCATGTTTCCAAATGACGTCGTTCGGCGCAGAAGTCGTAACAGCTCAAATCAAGCCAACTTTCAAAGTGAAAGGACAAATTTATCATAAAGCAAGCTCCTACTTCTATTCCCAGATGGTCAACATAAATTTCTACAAATGCATTTCATCGTTGATGGCAATCATGAATTGAATGCACGCTGGAAACGATAGATATCCTTTATGCAGAAGAAGATCAGCAGAATATGGCGGTAAATTAGCAACCATACAAATGTGAAACGGCGACATTGAAGTAGAAAACCGCTGGGTTTTTCTATAATCACCTTTGCTATCAAAAACGTACAAAGCGCACATAAACGTGGAATGCTGTAACTCCGTTAAATCGATCAAGCACATTTGTAAGTACGTGAATAAAGGCAGCGACATGGCAGTTTTTGGCGTGGAACCAGAAAGAAGTGATAGGAATACGGTCATAAAGTTACTACCCTCCTCCCGCGTCCGCGATGTATAGCCGAGTCTTGCACTGGAGACTGCTGATTGGACTACTATCGGTAAAAGTCAAATATGGCGGCCGCAGAAGAGAGGAAAATAACTGGTTTTTACGCATGAAAGCTTTCACGGTCAAAGCATATGTCTACTCCTGTTGCAGCCGACTGACTATACGCATATAGTTTTCACCTATATTCTGTAACCCAGGAAACACGGTTGGAACTTATTGCATTAATAAAAGAAAGATGTTTGTTTGGGCTCATGAGTGTGGTGTATGTTTATTGATGATGATAGGGAAATCTATCGCACATAGAAATTTGCAAATTTGGCTACCGTGTAGAGAAGACAGTTCTGAATATGCCTGAAGTTCAGGTATTGTACTTTTAAACTAAATTTTTAAAATACCCATGCTAAACATTAAAATTTAATAAACAATAAAAATAACCTATTAAAAATATATAGTGTACAGTAAATTTAATTGTTTCAATGAGTATTTTGTCATCATTATGATTAATAACTAAGAATGTAATTAATTATTTAATAAGTATTTTGTCATCATTATGATTAATAATTAAGTATATAATTATAATAATAATTAGTTGTAATAATTAGAAAATAATTATCAGAAATATTAATATTAATTTAAAACGAAAAATTATATTAACAATTGCTTTATAAGTTGTGCAGAAATTAATAGTTTTCTAATAAAACATAAAATTATCATTCAAGTTTATCTTCATCTGTAATAAACTACTCAGTACGGAAGCAGAAATTGTGCGTTTTGTTTTCTTGGCACTAATGCAGAGAAAAACCGATAATATCGTACGTTAATCTCATTAAGCAAGAACACCAAATATTTTCCCTTCGCTAAGAATAATTACTTGAAACGGAAAAAAGAACAAATACAGTCGAACTTCCCTTTAATGAAGTCCCTATATAACAGAGTTTTCTACTTAACAAAATTTCCTCTGAACCTTCACTATGAACACCATTAACATGTAAATTAATCTCCATGTTACGAAATATATATTCTATATAACGAAGTTTATTCAACTTTCGTGCGTGTACAACATTCAAACGGAGAGGTTGCTGTTGTACTCGCTGATATGGATGTATAAATTTATTTCAGCGGCTTGTATGAAAATGAAATTATTTAGTTAATCAGTTTCATTCAAAAGAAAAAAAATTAAAAGCCTTCTATACAATAAGCCGGGTGTTTCCAGTTTCACGTAAATGTTACAGATGAATTGTTTAGATACAAAAGTGTATAAATGTTTATGAACAGTGTATTTTTTTTATGAGAAACCTGTACAAAGAAATATTACAGACTTTCTGAAAGATAAGGATTTGAAATTCTGAGGAAAAAGAAAACAGGTACTCTACGCTTCAGTTTTTGTTGACTTCTGTCTATTATGTGATTTTTTAGACATTATTCTAATTAATTTTTCATAATATGTGTGCATTGCATAAAAAAAGTTACTGCACGAATTAAATTACATTTTTCCAATATTTCTATTTTATGTGTATTTTTCATTTTATGCATGTGTATTATTATACAAATTTCATGAATTTGATTTGATTTCTGTTTAATGTATTTCTTCATAACGAAGCGTAACGATGAGACGTCGTTAAATAGAAGTTTCACTGTATATGAAATTGGAATAAAAAAAACTTATCCAGAAAGTGTTCGTATTTCTATTTTGTGCTAACATGATAGCATCAGTAAAATGCTAATCTAAAACTCAACCGCCTATGTTAAACAAAGACAAAATTGTATTCTTCATATTTTTCAATATTTTTTAAATAAATTTATCTGTATTAAAAAAAAATTTGATATCTTCATAACATATTTACAGTGGCGGTCAAAAGTTTCCTGCCAGCATAAAATTTTTGGTTAATTTGTAAGTATACATATATGAAGAGGAATCTCAAAGTTATACTTATACACTTTATTGACGTAACAGTTAGGAAATTATTTATGGAATAAAAAATAAATAACAATAAATTTAATTGAAAAAATTAATTGCAAAAGAAAACGCATGTTCTCAAAAGTTTCCAGCCACCTTGGCAAGTTTGGAAACAAATGGTGTTATAATAGAAAATAAGTGATCAACAATATTTACTATTAGTATTGTATATTCATACATTTAGCAATAAGTACTGCGACGCAGCAACGTGGCATTGATTCAATGGACGGTTGAAGATCGTTTATGGTAAGTTTTTTCCACGGTTCTTGCATTTTTTGAGAAAAGGCTGCTGAATTGGAATATTTATAATTCCACACACGTTTTCAAGTTCGTTCCAAAGATTTTCTTTTGGATTCAGATCGAGTGATTAGGCTGTCCATTTGAAAAGCGGAATTCTTTTTGTGCGAAAGCCACTGCATGACGAGCTTGCAGGTATGCTTTGGGTCGCTATCATGCTTAAAACAATAGTTGCGACTACAATTGTTCCTCCAATAAGGCAGAAAATGATCTTGCAAGATATTCTTATGCATTGCACTATTCATCTATCCGCGGATTTCAACTAACGGACCGACACATTTTCCAGAAAATGCTCCCCACAGCATAACGTTTCCCCCACCATGCTCCATTGTAGAAACAACATATCTCGAATCTTATCTTTTGTTTTTAGGTCGTCGGATGTAGTGTCTGCCATCACTCCCAGAAAGATAGAACGTCGATTCATCGGGAAATAGTACTTTTTTACAGTTTTCACTTGAACAGTCTTTGTATTACTTGGCAAACGCCAGTCGGGCCCTCTGATTTTATTTGCTTATGAAAGGTTTTTAAGCGCCGACTCTTCCATAATGTCTATGTCACGTAAGCGTCTTGACACGGTAGATTAACTTATTTCAGAAAATTTTTAACACCGTAAATCGCGGGGAATGCCAGTGGCAATTTTATGCGGGTAATCAACTGCTTTTCTCCTGATAATTCTGTCCACAATAATAGTCGTTTTCTGGGATCTCCCGGACCTTAGCAAGTTCCGAAGGGCATGGACATCTTTATATATTTTTTTAAATATCGTTCACAGTAAATTTTTCGACCGATAACTTTGCCGCAATCTCACGGGAGGATTTGCCCTTTAACGACAAACAAATCACACGTTTACGAACAATAATTGTTGAATTTGTCATTTTTTAGTTTCAACTATATCCAGTATCCAATCAAAATGATCGCGTGGTCAGAGAGAATTTGCTTATTCCTAACTTTTGGAGCAGTTTTGCTTCTTCTTCGCTGAAACTTTCTGGCAAAATAACTAACTGACACTAACTGGCCGGAAATTTTTGACCACCACTGTATATAAACATGGCTTTTTCTGATGCAACGCTATTGTGAAAACAACACTGTAAAACGTAGTACAAGAAATTTCTTTTTGTAAATCAATGCTTTAAAATGTACAATGAATGAAACAAGTTTTTTAAAACAGAGAAAATTATTTCTGAAAATTCATTTTCATTATCTATCTGTATTTAAGTAAAAATGTTTTATAGTGTTCATTTCTATAGGTATATTTTTTTCCAATTAATTTTCAGCAGTCAAATTACACCAGAAATTATAGAATATTAAACACGTATTTTTTTCTCATTATATTAGCTTAGAAAATCTTATAGTATAAAAATATTGGTATAAATACATTTCATGAAAATACAGTAAATTCCATTTTGATTTTTCAAGCAATTAAGAATTTTCAGTGTAAATTTTCAGAAATATAAAAAGTGAAAAATTGAAACTTCAACCCAAAAAATTTTACTTTGCAAAAGGTCAGATAATTCTGATTTATTATTTCTGTTTGATTATTTCTGTCAGATAATTCTGGTGTATAGATTGACCCTATAATAGACAAAAATCCAAGCTTTCGATCTTCTAGGCTTTGTACGTTTTCACCATATTAAATTTTTTCTACACTTTTTTCCGTTTTTCTTGGGTTAATCAGTTTCATTGCATTTTACAGGAAAAACCTACAGAAAAAGAAAAACTAAGTGAGGAAAGGGTGGGAGAACAGTCAAGGGATAAGAAATGGATTAGCTGAGAACTAAAAAATAATTTAGAATTTAGGTGAAAATCTTCTTACTTGTAAAATAAGAAGGCTATATGTTCAGCGCAATGAGACCACGTTTCAATATAGATACCAGAAGATAATTTTTTTTAAAAATAAAAAAGTACTTTTCATTTCTATGCTTAGAAGTGAATTTAAAATGTACAAGTAGTCACTAAGCAGGCCACTGAAGATGCAGATGTGCTAATAGTTACAGACAAAAGACAGAAAGACAGTTACAGACAGAAGTTAAAGACAGCTATATCCTTGACCACAGCTTGTAATATTGAAAATATTTTTGCTCTTGTTGCTACTGTAGGTTCTGACAATGGTGTTTTTTCAAAAGGCAGGGAGAGGGAAACTGCCTGGTGCTCTCTACTGAAATAAGTGTTTACAGTTCAAGGAAGTTACACAAAATATTTTTTTCATTCACCTTGTACGTGGCTGAGATACCACCTCTAAGTTCTTTAGACACGGAAAAATGAAATATTGCTGAATTCATCAGAAGCTATCCCTCAGTTAAAGAATCCAAAACACAAATATATACTGGCACAAAACTGTTGAAGCAAT
Organism: Maratus speciosus; assembly: GCA_963932465.1. Taxonomy (NCBI): domain Eukaryota; kingdom Metazoa; phylum Arthropoda; class Arachnida; order Araneae; family Salticidae; genus Maratus; species Maratus speciosus. The sequence goes on from OZ010794.1 coordinate 324,832,162, forward strand.
ATAATGCTATTTTCCCTGTATTTGCATGTGATCAAAGTCAAATCTAGGATGTGCTGTGTTACGTGAGAATTGCTAGAGCAACTGCCAATATTAAGTTAAATTTAGCGAGACTACAACTTACTTGCGATGCTACACAATTTCATGCGTTTCGGACATGTCCTCAAATTCAGACATGTGAAACGGAAAAGACACACCCTCTCTAATGGTGTTGGAAGTGGGATAGACGTGGGCTCATTCTAGTGACTATGATGAGTTAACTAGTGCCTCAAGTCCTACTCAATTTCATATACCGCCATTGCAAAAAAGGTTGCAGCACAAAGAAGCGCAGGAAGGCAGGCTTGAAGTGCTCAGTTATGTATGTGCAGTGCCACAACCAAATATGTGGCAACGCGCATTTTACGACTCTGGACTTTGATGGTTTCAAAACGACCTAGAATAAATGGAGTGAAATAAAGAGACAGGCGATGATGAACCTGATATGATGGGATCATTACAAATATTTTTTCTACAACATAAAGAAAAAATAATTTTAATGTTAATAACTTGCCAGGTGATCTCTTCCGGTTTATAGACGAAATCCTGTAATTCTGATTCTCAGAGTCAGTTACAGATAATCTATGATCTAATGAATAAAAGTTATAGACCATTTCATTCTCTACAATGTTGGTTATGACACACGTGTCTCTAAAACACACTAAAAAGGTATTATTAAGCAAAGGCTAAGGTCATTTGTGGATTTTTGTACTTCTTTTACCTCACTTTAACACTAAAACGCCCGGAAATTTTACCCAAGTTACATAAAAAATATTTCATTCCAGAATTTTTATTTAAAATTATTTAATTGATTTATTTAACGTAATTCTGCCTCGCTTAAATTTAACTTATTTTATGAAAAAAAAATCTGGCTCTGATAGATATTTAATCATGTGGTCGGAGTCGAAACGACTCCTTCCGGGCGTTCTAGTGTTAATGACTCTCTATATTACCCCCTGATTGGATAATTTACAAACATGAATAGAGAATGTTGTAGAGATTTTTCTCATGTACAAAAAATTAAAGATTGAACTTTTCTAAAAATTGCACTGGCAAAGAGTTACTCAAGAAAAATTAAAAGAATGCCGCAAAAATGTTGTTTATTATTATTTTTTTTAACATGATGAAAAACGTAGACGGGATAGAATGTCGAAAACTTGTTTTTGTTGTTGTTGTTAGAGTGTTAACCGATGAAGCATATCTAAAAATCAAAAATACCTGAGCTTTTGCAACGTAAAATCTTATTTTTATTGAAATATAAAACAATACATAATTCAACATGTAGAAAATTTTTAATTAAACAATAAACATCCGAATAAAAAAATAAATAAGCCACGGTATAACATGTGTTTTAATCTTTAGAAACAAAAAATATTTAAAAAATACGTAATAATAAAGGAAGTCAATAGTTTATAATTTGAAAATTATACTAACGTTTGCCTTTCAGTTTAGTGATTAGCCTTGCTTTGATAAAATAAATTAAATTTTCATCTCAGCTGCTTTACATCTGTAGATTAAACTACCCATTACAGATGCACAAATATTTTTGCTTTGCTGTCATAGCACTACCCCTGAGAAAACCAATAATATCATGCTTTAATCTCCTAAGGCGGGAACACCAAGATTTTCCTTTACAGAGAATTAATGTTTGACAAGAAGAAAGAATAAATAGAAGAAATTAGATAAGAGGATTTCTCTAGATAGCAATCATGTATCTTGTCGGTTCTAACATGATATCATACATAAAATATTAAGCTGAAATACGTAAGCTTATTCCATTAAACAGAAGACACAGCTGCATCGAAAATGGCATTATAATTTTAGATTTCTTATATTATACATATTACAATATACAGAATGTTTCCTCTTATGTTCATCGAATACCTAATATCTAAACCGTTACCTTTAGAAACATAGTTACAATTGCAAAAAAAAAAAAAAAAAAATGTTTAAAATGTTAAAAATTATTTATATCATAAAAATAATTTGAAAAAGGAAAAACACATTTTTAGCGTTAGAAAACCCAGAAAATGCATAAAATGCAATGTAATATTACTCAGTAAATTTTGGTATTCCAAAAATGAAATTTTTATTGCTTAACTTTGTTAGAGAATGGAAGATTGTCTAAGCATCACTTGTAGGAACCAGGTATCGTATAAAAATTAAAATTTTACAACTCGTCAAAATGTAACTATTTTGAATTAAATGGATTTACTTTATATATATATATAAACATTTGAAAAGTTTTTCAAATTGCATCTATACCGCTAAATCTAAGAATTTTGGGAGACAGTGTTAAGAGGACGTGTTTGTTTTTAATTACTTGTACAGATTCTTAACAATAAGTAATCATGCGCATATAAACATAACCTTGTCAAGAAATGCAGATATTTTGTCGTATTAATCTCCTTTATGTAATAAAGACTTTAAGAAACAATGTTAAAAATTATATGCATAATTTAATAAAATCTAACTTAAAAAAAATGATGTTTGTACAAGTAACAATTGAAGTTTAGTAACTACTGTTATTTTTAAATAGAGATGCAATCTAAATACTAAATTTTAGCAAATGTTATGTAATTGATCACAGTCATTGAAGTACATCGTTATTACAGTATATTGAATCGCCTCAATCAAAACCTGCAAGAAATAACATAGTTAATGACTTGTTTCAGACTGAGTCGAAATATTTTACATGCTGTATTTATTGGAATAAAAGATGCCCACGAATCTAAAACTAACAAAATAGTATAGTCGAACTGTTTCCAAACTATGGGTTGCGACCGACGTGTGAGGATGCTACAATAGAATGCCGAACGATCGACCTGATCTTCAATATACATGATTAATCTACATGTTGTAAAAATATAACGAATAAAATGTGTTACAATTTTAAAGGTGTTGAAAATGATAACTTCATAAAAATAGAGTGTTTTATTAAACTTAAAAGAGTATTTTAGTGCTAAATTTAGCAATTGTTAACCCTAATATAAAATCTCTAATTAGATAACAACGTGATAAATAACATGAAAAAGAATATTTTATAATTTGCAATGTATTCCCCAATAATCGTATTTTAACATGTGTAGTAATAAAAGTTGAATAATTAAATGACAAATTAATTAAAGATTATATTTATATGTAGTAATAAAAGGTTTTGTTTTATGACTATTAGTTTTTTCACGTTAAGATTACCTAATTGATTTATTCATATGTTTGTTTCGTATGAAATTTCACCTTTTCATAAGATATTTTATTCAATAAATTATTGTATAACGTTATTAACTCCTTATTATGTGAACTAAAAACATTTTCGAACTCCACGGTGGGTCGTGTAACAATAAAGTTTAGGAACTGCTCATATAAACCTAATCTTTTAGTTTAAAGTTTGGGTATCTCATGAGTTCAAGAAAAAACTGTATATTAATATAAAAATGCACTCTTATTAAACAGTAGTTCGACTTAACAAGACCACTCCAAGACAAGGAGGGAGGCGATGCTTAAATTCTAAAACGACTAGTCTATACTTATCCAAATGAACATGCTATTTTACAACTGTTTTATTTTTTTTTGCACCATAGACTAAAAACAGGGAGGAAACACCACTTTTTATGTACTAAAATATTTGTCTTAAATAATCAAAAAATATCTGCCAATTAATAAACTGAAGATCACAGGTAAAAATGTGTGGTATTCAAAAGTTTTTTGAAACAAATTCGTTACAAAATCTTTTGACTACCACTAATTTCTACCTGTAATCTTCGGTTTATTGATTGGCAGATATATACAATTTGGTATAGACGATTTTGGACAAACACATATCATATCAAACATCTTCCAAGTCTATCTTTGTCTCCAATCTATTGTTTCTTGATTTGCCTCACTCTTTCAATTCAGCTGATCCAGGAGATTATCGCCGAATTCTGGACTTCTGGTTACTATAATTTGGACAAAACCTTTAGGTTTGAACATGCTCTGTGTACATTTGTCGCCATTCTCATATAGATACACTCCATCTTATCTTAAAACAGTAGACTGTATCGATTTCATTTTAAGAGATTACATTTTTTATCCAGAATATTCCCAAATATCCAGAACTCATGAGAACATAGATATGTCGGTAAAATTGAAATTGCGGATAATCGGAGGAGCATAATGCTTTTATCATACGAAAACTATAATTAAATTTATTATAAATGATATAAATAGTTCTATCATAAACTGAAATTAATAACAGTTATCGTTAAAGAAAACGTAACTCGAAAAATTAACAATAATTCTAGGAGACAATTTTGTCATTTTATTTTTATATTTTAATATAAGAATAACATACGACAAATTAAAAATCTTCCGTACAGATTTCTTTTTAATTCTGATTTAATTGTAGACAGATTGATGATTCTAATACAAAAGGTTTCCTATATCATCTTCGAAATATAGGGAAAGGTACCCTAAAATGATCCTAGCGGCAAAACGATCCAAATGTGTTTTCTACCAGACAGGTTGCGCTATCCACCAGGTAACACAGAAACTAATTGTGCCAAATGAAGAAGAAGCAATGGTGGTATTCAAACGATCGCAGTTTTACGCGTCCGAATTGAATTCTTTGAAAAATTGGGCTTTATAACATCTGTTATAAAGTAAGCACTAAATTTCATATTTATTTAGATATACAGACTTTCATGTACAGAAATATGAGCTGGTTTACTTAATGAAGTATCTTTTTAGATGTGGATTACACTTGCTGTGTTTGTTATGTTTCTCGGCGTCATCCAGTAATATGACCTAAAATGGGCAGTCATTTTGCCGGGTTAAAAGTGTTCTATCATTGTAGCAACACTTTCCAATTTTGAATGTGCTCCTCTGTGATTGGTGCTTAGCTGACAGTTACCGGCACATGTTGCACTCTTTGAAAGCTGTCCCCTTTCCCCTTTATCTTCATTTGTGACCTCGTTCCTTAAGGACACGAGTTTACAGTATGGGATGATGAGCTGTGATATGTTCCAGCTCGAAACGCGTCCTGTGAATTGCTTTGATGTTATGGTGATCTATATAAATTTTTATTATTTTAATTATGATTTATTGTCAGATTTTGATGCTGTTTCAACTAAAGAATCATTTTGCTCTTTGGTGAGGGTAAAATGATCCTTTTTCAAAAATCTATTTTTTTCATTACACAATTTGGCTTTAAAATATTATTAAAACATGTTTATAATGCAAAATATAGTGTAAAATATACTAGCAAAGGGTAAACGTTTTATTTAAACAATAAGAAAAACTTGGACTTACGCTGTCAAAATTTAATAATTAAAAATTCTTATGATACTCATCAGCGTACACATAAATAAAAACTATATTAAAAACACATTAAAAATTAATCCCAACGTTTCATGTTCTTTCTAATGAGCCATCATCAGGGAGAGGTTTCTTGACATCCACGAAGTAAAGTTACAAACAGCACAGTCACTTTCACAACATCAAACAGAAAACATTTCAGTAACTGATCATTAAACGTCAAATTCAATACTGCATAGGATACGGCGCCATCTGTTGGTAGGCTATAACACTATTATCAGAAACTAGGAAAAACCGAAATTAGCATTACAAATGTACTTCTTTTAAAATATTTAACCAAACATTAGAAACCTGAAATGAGATATTGTCGTTACAAACTTCGTTTTTTCTCAGACTAATTTCTATGCATTCACGTATAAGGGCTTTAATAGGATTGGAACATTTAGAAATAATTTTTACATCATCAAAATGAACTGCCTTGACACAGCCTTTAAATGCTAATCTAGATAAATCTGTAGACTGTCTATTGAATTTTAAATCTTTTTTGTGTTCTTTAATTCTTTCAAACAGGCATCGTTTTGTCATTCCAATATATGAAGTTAATAGACCAGTATTGAATTGCATAGAGATTTCGTAAACACCTGAATGAAATAAAATTGGTAGATGATCTTTCTTTTTTGGTAATAGCTGTAAACAGATTTTTGAAGGGGAGGCAACAAGAAGAATCCCGAATCTATTAAAAATTCTCCTTAATCTTTCAAACATTGCTGGAATATAAGAAAATTTTCTATAGCTACGACGAGTTAATTGAGCGCTTTGGGGATAACTATTGAACTTCTCGATTAATTTATGGATAACCTGTGGGTTATATCATGGGGGCCCACGGAATATGAAATCAATAACTCCCTCCCATATTTAGATGTCTTAGTTATAAAATTAGGTTGTTCGCTTAAAAGAAAAGTTTTCAGAAAATCAATAAAAATAGATAGCATTATTCCTGTTACTGCTTCAACTCCATGGGGTTATAAAATGTCTGTTTTTAATTCTTTTACTAAGCGGGCACATATTGTTTGTTAGGATGAATTTTTAGAAGATGAACTGAACCATATTATCAAGATTGGAACGGATCATGGATATAACCAACAGGATATCCATAAATTAATTGAGAAGTTCAATAGTTATCCACAAAGAGCTCAGTTAACTCGTCCTAGTTATAGAAAAATTTTCTCATATTCCAGCAATGTTTGAAAGATTAAGGAGAATTTTTAATAGATTCAGAATTCTTCTTGTTGCCTCCACCTCAAAAAATCTGTTTACAGCTATTACCAAAAAGAAAGATCCTCTACCAATTTTATTTCATTCAGGTGTTTACGAAATCGCTATGCAACTCAATACTGGTCTATTAACTTCATATATTGGAATGACAAAACGATGCCTGTTTGAAAGAATTAAAGAACATAAAAAAAGATTTAAAATTCAATAGACAGTCTACCGCTTTATCTAGAAGCATTTAAAGGCAGTGTCAAGGCAGTTCCTTTTGATGATGTAAAAATTATTTCTAAATATGCCAATCCTCTTAAAGCCCTTATACGTGAATCCATAGAAATTAGTCTGAAAAAAAAACGAAGTTTCTAACGACAATATCTCATTTCAGGTTTCTAATGTTTGGTTAATATTTTAAAAGAAGTACATTTGTAATGTTAATTTCGAATTTTCCTAGTTTTTGAAAATATTGTTATAGCCTACCAACAGATGGCGCCATATCCGAAGCAGTATTCATTCTGATGTTTAAGGATCAGTTACTGAAATGTTTTCAGTTTGATGTTGTGAAAGTGATTGTGCTGTTTGTAACTTTGCTTCGTGGAAGTCAAGAACCCCCTCCCCTGATGATGGCTCATTAGAAAGAGCATGAAACGTTGGGATTAATTTTTAATGTGTTTTTAATATAGTTTTTATTTATGTGTACGCTGATGAGTATCATAAGAATTGTTAATTATTTTATTTAAACAGTTATGTTATTTTACACAAGTTATCCCTTATGGGGATCATTTTAGGCTACCTTCCGCTATCTGAATTTCCCTTATTTTATTTTTATACCCAAAAGAAACTGGAATATGCGGGGAAAAAGAAAATGCATTTGGCGTTTCGTGGTTGAATTTAGCCCATTTGTATCTCTGTTCAGCATCGAAAAAATCCCTCCCCCCCCCGTGACTTATTTAATATTGTTACACTACAAATAAAATTTTCCTTCTCTACAAAGAAGTATTAGCCAGAACGTCGATACTTTCATTACAGGGCCTGATTAACGGAAGAAAAACATTTTACCAGTAAATATATAAATAGGAAATTTTGGCATATTAAATTCTCTTCTGTGCATAATAATGGAAACAATTCAACGCGCTTTTATTGTAGGAAGTTTACTCCTGCATATTTATAATATAATTGAATCTTAAATGCTCTTAAAAATATTTAGGAGCATTTTTTCATCGTTTTTGGCTATTAGATTTATTTGTAAATTATTAACAAAATTAAATTCATTACAAAGTAAAGTAAATAAATATTCTGTTTCACTAAATACAATACAACAAAATCTGTTGATTTTATAGATAAAACTGTCAGACAGGACGCCAGTACAAAAAAGAAAAAAAAAAAAAAAAAAAGTATATTTTACCAAAAAAAAAAAAAAAAAAATTCTATTTAATGCGAATATTCTGTTATTTTAACAGATTTTGTCTGTAAAATGAGGATTTTACAGATTTTCACAGAAATAAAATCTGTATTTATTTTGAATTTTCTGCTATTTTAACAGATTTTGCAGTAAAAATTGTTTGAATATTTTTGTTTGGAAAAATAAACAGTTCTTTACTGGTGGTCTGAATGACAGTTTTTTACTCTAACATCACTATTTTTTTTTTTTTTTTTACAGTAAATATTAATGTGTTCTGTAGCGCTTTTCAAAAACCTGCCAAAATTAGTCGGATGTGCCAACCCAAAAAGTTTCTGCTATCTCATACATGTTAATACCTCAAAATTCGCTTCACAGAGACAAAATTAAATGCTAATCTACCCCCATCATGGGGATTGTAAGCATATAGTTTCGTTGAATTGCGTCCTTGTCAAAAGGAGATATAAGCAGGGCTTAATTTGCGCCGGAGCCCACCGGAGCTCAGCTCCGGTACTTCTCTGTTTTTAGTAAATCTTTCAATATTGGTTGGAATTCACCGGAGCTCATATAAAGAGAGCTCCGGAGCCCAGTGCAATAGCGATTCCGAAAAACCGAAGCTTAAACTACCCTTTCCTTTCCCTTCCATCGCCAAGTTTCTGGATTCTTTTCTATCAAAAGACTTGCGTGACATATATATATATTATATATGCATAGCTGCGAACAATTCCTTTTTTGTGTTAACATTATTTCCCAATCATATTCCTTGCCTTATTTAATTATTGCAGAATTATGCGATTAACTAAGAATAAAATTAGGCAATAATTTCTATTCGGAAGGAGTGATACATTAAAAAGCGGAGTAGTTGACAGTTAAGTATATGCAGGTAGATATATTTAAATTTTTTATTTTGCTAATGAAAAAAAAGTTTTAATTTTTGCAAATAATGTATGAAATATAAATATGCGGATTTGAGTGATGGCGGGGGGTGAGTCATGCTACGGTTTTAGTACCGCAGGATATTAGGGCTCCGGTACTTTTTTTCTCAGAAATTAAGCCCTGGATATAAGCATAACATCTTTCAAACGAATCCACTTGAATTTTCAGTACACACCTTTTAGTTGCCTGCAATCAAAATTCCCAACTCAAAGAGCACAAAAGCGAAACCTGTATACACCCAAGGCTAACAAGGATCTATTTATGTGAAAATATCACAAAATGAGAAGTTTGATTAAATTACGTGAAGGAATTTAATCAAGTTTCAAATTTTGTGATATTTTTACAGAAATAGATCCATATAGGCTTTTTGAGCTATCGCGAAAATCATAAATATTGTAGCATAGCAGAACCACCTGTCATATGATTTCCACGAATGAGCAACTATGGCAAGGTTTATCTGAATCTGATGTTTCATGATATTCCATGAATTAGTTATTGAAATGGAACTATTGCAGAAATAATAAGAAATGCAGCATGCCAGCTCCACCTATTTGGCAATTAAAACCAATGTGTAAGCAGCAACAACTTATATCAATGTCTAATTAATATGAAAATTGATAAAAATCTGTGCATTAGTTCTTGAGATCGAGCTAGTGTGGAAAACTTGAAAACGCAGCATATCTGTGCCAGCTGATTCTCACCAAAAACTAATCAGCGCCAATTTATATCAAGGTATAACTAAATCTGAAGTTTGATGAAAATCTGGGCAATAGTTCTTTAGATAAAGCTATTGCGAAAATCGTGAAAATTGCAACATAGCAGCGCCAAAAACATTTGCACCAAAAACAAATCAGCTCTAATCCATATCAAGGTATAGATGAATCTAAAATTATATTAAATAATGCCCATTAGTTCTTGAGATAGTGAGCCGAGAAAATTTGTGACCACACAGACAGGCTCACAGTCATTTTCTAAAAACCGTCGAATTGTGTTCAATACCTTTCAAAACGTACAAATCCGTCAAAAATTGGAAGTAGAATTTTTTCACGAATCCTAAAATTTCTTCTTTTAAAGATATAATAAAGTGAAAAGTGTAGAAAAGAATAAAATAGCTAAAAGTTGGTACCGTTAATGCAGCTGCGTTGGTTGATAAGTTTTTTCATCGATTTTAAATGATTATTGTGCTAAAATTCTGCCATATTTTGTACATTTTCTAAGTATTAGAAAAAAAATACCAGTATTTTAATCATTTATTAACAGTTTAATGAGGTTTAAAAACTTTTTATAATTAGTTATAAACTCAAAAATCTTAAATTACCGTCAGTAATTTTAGTATAACATCTTAAACATGTTTTTGAGGAAATATGTGAGGAGTACTTTTAACCAAGTGTGCCCTATCACAGTGCACAAATCAATTAACTCCATCAAATGAATATGTTCAGTATAAACAGTTAAAGTTATTGCCACTATAAAAATATTGTATCTAGATAATATTTTTCCTCGGGATTTTTGATTGAACTCATTAATTTTCTTTTAATCAAGGGTAACTTTTTATCACTGCATAAATATATAGAAAATTTTCACTGTTCCTTTGTTTAACAAAACGCCACTTAAAATGGAGTTAGTTGGATTGTCTTCTGAACGCGTCATATAAAATTGGTGTGCTTATATACTAAAATTTTCCCATTGAACTACCTATTTTATAACAAGCCAACAAACACAATTATATACAAAAACTGAAAAAATTAAACGGTTAAAAAAATACCATATCTTAAAACTTTTAACTGATGAGAAAGAATTTTATTAGAATTTAACATTTATTATACTTAAAAAAAAGTTCAGTCAAACACTTGATCCAATTAAGATTTTTTCATTCAATGTAGCACTTAAGCACTTACGCCAGATTTATATTAGCAAAAAAAAATATTGTTTCATTTGACTGAATAGGAACTAATCGTGTTTGGAAAGAACGCAATTTGTATAAGAAAATGCACCACAATTCGACTTATGCGAAACTCCTAAGCAAGACAGGCGATACTGAAAACACTATTGAAATTCTAAGTGAAACTAAACTGAAATCTGTTTTGCTACAATCAATAGAGATTATGTCCTACAGTGCACAATAGGGTGGAGTGAAAAAACCGAAATCGGAAAATCAAAATGTAATACCACGCAAAAGTTGTGTATGGTCCTCAGTAATAAAACTGCACAGTTTTTTCGAAATCAAGTTTTATCTCTGGTGCCCTTGAGGTCCCCAATTTCTGCGAAATTTGTCAAAAATGCCTTCTAAATCTTATAAATCGAAATAAACATAAAGTTGGAAAATAAAAATCATGTACCACGGAAAAGATGTGTATGGTACATAGTAATAAGTTTTATCTTCCGGTGCTTCCGGCCCCCCCAAATTTTGCAAAATTCTTCAAAAATGACTTATGAAACTTGATTTCGAAAAAATTCTGCAGTTTTATTACTGAGGATCATATGCAACTTTTGCGCCGTATTACATTATGATTTTACGTTTTTGGGGTTTTTGCACTCCACCCTAGTACACAACTCTGTCTTCTTGACCATGATTACTGGGACAGCATATATGCCGGTCAAGTGGTCAACCTCACACGCTGTTTAGTTATCATGCAAGCATGGTACATTTTTTTCAATCCTAGTACCCATGGTACTTTTTTTCAATCCTAGAGGAATGAAAATTTGAGTGAAACGTTCCCAGTTTGGAGTTGAACACTGGACCTGTAGCGTTGTAGATCGATGTGCTGACTACTAAGCTAGGGGCTTGAAATTCTTTAATTACTTGGCTTAAAATTTATTCACTTGACTACTACTATACTAGGTTTGCACACGCTGAATTTTTCTTCATAATTTTTCTCTGCGACGTATGTACTTCACAATAGAGACTAGAATCTTAGAGAACATGCAAGATAGATAAACTTCCACGTGCATTATTTTAGTTTTAGGGATAATATACTCATTTATGCGCGCCACGAGTAAGCCTTTTAGAGAACCAGAGACACACAAACTACTATTTTCAAATAATATTTTTCACCCTATTTATGACACACATTCTGCTTTTAAGTAAGTTCATGAATAATTCGAAAATACTGGTACTCAATTGGCAGTAATGCATTTATGCAAAATGTCAGTGTTATTTAAACTTTTACCTTACAATCATAGAATGCGCAGACTTCCTGATATATTAGATTGACATTTTATTTATATTTTACATTTCTAAAACTTAAATATTTCTACATTTCAAAAACTAAAACTAAATTTTCTTTTTTTCAACTACTAATTTCATATTCATATGCAACTATGCATTTGTACACTTACAAAGGGAGATATTTAAATGTCTGGATAGCAAAATAAATCATTTCTTGAACTTTTTAAGTTGTAGGAAAAGAAACTTATTCAAATGGAACATAGATTATTCTTTTGAATAAAATGAAAAGTGGATAGATTTGGTCGATTTTACACTTACCTGATTTCTTCATTCGTGAATTTTTTGAAAAAGAAATACTTTTCTGTATTGATAAAAGTATTCTTTACACTTGTTATGGAAGATTTATTTCTCCAAGTATTTTTTTTTTTTTTTTTTTAATTTAAGAGTTTCTTTTTCTAGCTGAGCTTTTAAACATACTTTGCGGAAGGATTTTCGAAATGTGAAAAAAAGTTTGTTGTGTATTATTTCTTTTATGCATCATCTGTTAGCTTAGTAAATAGACAGTCTTTCTACAGTCTCGCATATAGTGAAACTGTAATTTTAGTTTTTCTTGTGTATTTTTAAATATTAAAGAACATACTAGGCGTATTTAAAAGGACTGACTGATTTAAAAATTCCATTACTCGCAAACGGTGGCATATATTTAAAAAATTCTTGCAGGAGATTTATGCACAATGTAAGGAATTATTTTATCGGGATTCTAGAATTTAATTCGAATTACACGCAACAGATGGCGCTGCAAACAAAATGTGCTAAATTCAAGCTGAATTTTTTGGCCTTTCTCTTCTCCCATGCCAAAAAAGGAGATGAAAATGTATTGAGTGGGTCCCGAAGTATCAAAACTTGGGCCTGGATTTAGCGTATTTTGCTCACAGCGGCATCTATTGTTTGTAATTCAAACTAAATTCGAGAATCACAGAAAAAAATCACCTGACATAATACACAACGCTCCTAAAATACTTTTTTAAACATCTGTCACTGTCTGCAAGTTATTGAATTTTAAAATCAGTCAGTCCTTTTTAGGACACCCGGTATAATTAAATAATACGCCTGGCGTTTCTCGGGCATGTAATAATAATTTTAAATATATTTAAAGTCAATGTTGAATGATTTTTTACTTTCAAAATAAAATGTTACTAAACAAACCTACTGGTGGGGCCTTCGATACCTTAGATGACTGAATGTTACACACGCTCTGGTCTGTCTAGTTTTTATATTTTCAAACGAAAGACGGCCTAGGACGAGATCAGAAAGGAAGCAACGCATCGGTTACATGTAAACACCTATGTGACACGCTGGGAAGTGGAGTAGTAAATGTTTGGGCCTGTCAAAGATGGTTTGTCAAATTTCGTTCTGGAGATTTCAGTCAACAAGAAGATCCTCGATCTGAACGGCCATTCATGATGGATAATGACATTTTGCGATCCATGTTGGAGAGTAACAAATATCTAACCACTAGAGCAATTTTAAGGATTTTCGCATCAAGCAGTCGACAGCTGAAAGTCATATCAAATATCTTGGATTTATCTTGAAGCAGAGTATTAGGGTTCCACACAATTTTAAAATACGACAGAACTTTTGCATCAATATAATAATATATCTCGCTGTTGAAGATGTAATCACAGATAAAAACGCCCCCGAAAATATTCTAGAGCGGAGAGATAGAGACAGAAATGAGAGAGAAAGAGAAAGAGTAGAGAGAGAGAGAAAGCGAAAGGATACGAATTCTCTAATAGATTCCTTGTTAGAAAGAAGTAGGTACTGCGTATATACTCATATGTGTGTATTTTTTATTTCTCGTATTTTATTCCAAAAAACAAATACTCTATTTTAAAAATTGAAAAAAATAAAACAAAAAATGTTGAATTGTCTATTCGAATTTTTTTCTGAAAAAGTTAATAGCGATATTATTTCAAACCGATTGGACCGTTTGAAATATAAATGTGTGTAGATGAAGCCTGGTATTTTTCTTATTCTCATATTTCGAATAGTTAACAAAATGCGGGTTTCGCAAGGCTGGAGAAAGATACGAAACAAGACATTTGGAAAATGTTTTTGATAATTTTTAAACGGATTTTACTATTATAAAGAATAAAATACAAAATTTAAGCATTTTATGGCATTTCGAAAAGTTAAAGCGAGGTGTGCTGCTAAAGCTGCGAAAAAAATTGCGTTTTCCGTCTCTCGGTCTTTCATCTGCAGAACGAACTCTCGTAATCTTCGCTGCGACTTTTCAAGCCATTTTGCGATGATCATTAAGGTTTTTAGATAATATCTCGTTGTAGTAACAAAAAATTAAATATCTGAGCCACAGTTGCATTAGACCTGCCTTGAATTGCCTGCATCGAAATTTTCATACCTCTACATGCCGTAGATTTTCTTAGCCATTGCAAACACACACACACATACGCCACAAACATGTTTCGTTTATTAGTATAGATAAAATCTAATTTCAATATTTGCTTATTGTGTATTTTTTATTGCTGATTTCTATTTTGCTCTGTTCTTTACTTGTACATGTGACCGAATAAAAAAAGTCTTAGAAATCGAGGGAAAAGTTTTGTTTAAATTTCGTTTTCTATGATGTACTCGGTACCGATAAATTTTTAGAAAAGACAGCGAACATCTACTTCTTCTGTTATTGATTATAGTTTTTTCTTTTTTAAGGTATGTGCCTACCTTCGGAGCACTTTTTTGAAAAATATGAAATTTTTATTATACACATGTGTTTTTAGTTAAAACAGGGAATAAAACTATGAATTGATATAAAATTTTACAGAATTTTACTTAACTTTTCAAATTTAGACTATACTTAGTCAAATTTTAGTAAAGAGAATGCTTTTATGCCAAACCTTCTATAATGAAATCTATTCAATATATTTCACTGTTTATTTACAACAATATGTTAAAAAACCACATACCTGCGTTATGAAGCAAAAGATTTGCAATACCCCTTAAATTTACTAATATGTATCAAATTTTGTACACAAAACATGATTTTTGAAAGAAATGTGTATTTTTCAATAAAAATGGCTTTTAAATTAATATATACAAGGTTACAAGCTATATTTTGCTTCATAACCTGCCAACAGATAAGCAGAACCTTGTTACAAAATTTTATTCCAATATCTTAAAAGCTTTTTAAGAAATGAGATTTCTCGAAAACGTACATGATGAAAAACGCAGTATTCCAAAAAACGCAAATTAAGATTTTGATATATAGGACACAAAATTTCATATAAAATTTACAACTTTAAAATCCATTATATTTGTAGGTGTTTATGTATTTGAGAATATATTAAGTCTTTGTGTATTAAACTGCATTGTTTATCTTTCTGTGGCTCTATAAACGATCACTTCTGGTTTCAGAAAGTTGATTTCCGGTTTATATTTTGTGCTATAACTTTGCTTCTAATTATCGCTTAACAAAAGTAAGGCATTTTTGGAATCCTAAATGTTTGAACTTTAATTTAAAATAATAAAAAGAAAAATCGAATTTTCCCGTTAAAACGGCGATTTGAGGGTAGGCACATTACCTTAAACTTCTAATAATAAAATTTCTAGTTTTGATCTGCCCACGCCATACTAAAAAGCATATATGCACTTGTGCACTTACAAAGTAAAAAAAAAAAAAAATTAAATGCCTTAGCAGGAAAAATTCGGTTCTTGAACATCTTAAATATATTTGTCAGCTTCTTATATGGGGCATTCTCACAATGCTTTTACGTTTATGTCCCTGAATAATAATTTTTATTTTAGTATATGTTCTTGTGTTTTTTTGTATTTCATATACTGGGAAACATATCATTTCATAATTACATAACAATATTAACGAGATAAATAAATTTTGGACGATGTTGGGGGTCCAAATACCAGGAAAACTCCTATACCGTCCCGTGTCTCTGATGCTGATTTTTAAGTCTGGAGCTGTCTGTATGAAATTGTTTCAATGAAAATAATTCAATGTATTTTTTTTTCGAAACTGGAACTATTGTTTTATATAAATATGTAGTAAAAAATTACCTGCACACTATTTAGGATTGTTATTATTTTTTAAACTCAGTCCCTGGGTTTTAGGTTCCTTCTAAAATTAAACAGACCTTCTAAAATTAAACCCTCTTCTAAAATTAAACAGAATATCACTTCAGATGCAGCCACAGATTTTTCTCGTGCAGAAGTATGCTAGAGAAAGAATGTATAAAATTCTTTGACAGGAATTTTACTGCAGAATTTAAATCAGCATTTAAATATTAATTTCAAGCACCGTAGCTTTATTGGCAGTCTTACCGTCCCTAAGGTTTATTCCTGCAATTTTCGAAGTAATTTAGTTTTTTAAATTATAATCCGATGTAAATAACTGTTTCTGAAAATTAATTAACATTGTGGCTACCACATTGTCTTAACATGATTTGCCTAAAATACGTGGTAATTTTCCTTACCGTTCCATCCTTACCGGTATGCCCGGTATACCCCATACCTTCGTTAATACCCCGTTATAACAATGTTATACCAAACATTTGTACTAAAAATACTACATTGTTATTATTTCTTATTTGAGTGTCCTGTGAGTACTATTGCAAATTCATTATAAGCAAAAATTTAGAAGAAAATAAAAAGTTTTAGTGGTAAAATGGTAAGGAAAATTAAACTCGGAACTTTAACATAAACCTCAGTTAAATTAAAAAAAATTTCGCTGCTGACCATTTTTTTCTTTATTTTGAATCATTAAGGCATTTGTATATCAAATTAAAATGTTATTTGAGCAAGTTTAATTTCACCAGATTTTTATTCCCGAAAGTCAAAAGATTGTGAGAATGCCCCTTATAAGCTTTCATTGAACAGACTGGCACATATTGAAACTGTAAGTTTAACAAATGTTTAATGTATTTTCCACTATTTAAAACATATTATTTAAATATGAAATAAAATTATTGTATTTGTTTAAAATTGTGTATTTTGCATTGAGAATCTGATTTTTTTTTTAAAGTTTTATACTAGTATGTTTGACTCAAACAATAGTCTTAAAAATGGAGAGAAAATTTTAGCATCAGCATCTTTTTGTGCAGTTTAAACGGTATCGATTAATTTTTGTAATACAGCGAACAAATGCTTATTTTTCTTTTGGTAACTTTTTTTAAAATAACTTCTCATAGCACACTTTTCATTTTTGATCGGCCCATTTCATATTAACTAGCCAATATGAATTTATACCATTCCAAAGAAAAAAATGTAAATGTCTTACAGCAAAAAAATCGATTCTTGAACTTTTAAACTTATACAAAAGGAACTTATTCAAATGGAAGATTGATTATTCTTTTGAATAAAATGAAAATTGGTTAGGTTTGTTCCATTTTACACTTACCTTTTTCTTTTCTTTCATAGCGTTTTTGAAAAAAGAAATACTTTTTTGTACTGATAAAATTATTCTTAACATTTGATCTGGAAGATTTACTTTCTTCAGTAATGTTAGAGTTTCTTTTGCCAGCAGTAAAAATCTTTTTTTTCCACATCTGAATAATCTTAGAAATGTGAAAAATCGATACATTTCTTATAATTTTTTAATACAACTATTAGCTAAAGGTATCCCAGTACGTTTAAAAATCAACTTTTGGCAAATATTACAGACTTTCACTTGAATAACTGTATCATTAATTACCTTTTTGCTAATTGCGTTTTTTTAGCTCACAGGCTACTAAAGCCTGAGAGCTAATGTGCCCGCAGGTTCCGTATGTACGTATGTATGTACATAACGCAATAACTCTAGATAGAAATATCGGATTTGCTTCAAATTTTGCAAAAAGATTCATTCTGATAATGCGCTTCCCTGATTAGTTTTGGGGGTTCATTGGTTAAGTATAAAGAGGGGGAGGAAACGGGGGATGTAATCGCACTTAATTTAGATAAATGGGTTTTTCATGTAGAATTATCCGATTTGCTTAACATTTTGTATACAGGTTAATTCTGATAAGGCGCTTCGCCGATTAGATTAGGAGGTTCATTGGTAAGTATAAAAGGGGAAAATGGGGGAATTATCCTCCCCCTTAATTTAGCTAAATAGGTTTTTTAGTCGATTTCTTTATTTTTCGAGGGGCATTATTCTTGAAAATAATAGTAAAATATACAATTATTGTAAACAGTCTGTGAGATCAATGCCACCAGTTTAACTGGGAACTCTTCTTTTTCTATTTTGCTTTTTCAAATTTCTTATAGTATAATTTCTACTTTTGGTCTGCCCATGATATATTAACATATATAAATGCATTTACACACTTACAAAGTAAATAAATAAATAAATAAATAAAATGTCTTAACAGTAAAAATTGGTTTCTTGAGCTTATTTTATATATCTCTTTACTTCTTAAATAACCTTTCTTTATATAGACTCGCACATATTGAAATTGTAAGTTTGAAATATTTTATGTATTTTTCACTACACGTTTTTTACGTATTTTTCGCTACAGATATTTAATGTACTTTTTGCTATTCAAGAACATATTATTTAAATAAATGAAACTAATATATCTGTATACAATCGTGCATTTTGCATTTGCTGATTTGAATTTTTAAAGTTTTATACTTGTACTTTTCACCCAGTAAATATAGTTTTATATAAAGGGAGAAAAATTTTGTTTCAATATTTTTTTTTTTTTTTGTATTGTAAACGCTACACAATATTTTTTGTAAGAGACAGAGCACATCTATTTCATTTTTTTCGTGATTGCATTTTTTTTTTCAATTTCTAATATCAAAATTTGAATTTTTGATCTGCCCATTTAAAATTAACAAGCCAATATGCATTTATACAATTTCAAAGTAAAAAATGTAAATGCCTTAACAGCAAAAATTATGTTCTTGAACTTTTTAACTGATACGAAAGGAACTTATTCAAGTGGAAGATCGATTATTCTTTTGAATAAAACGAAAATTGGTTAGGTTTGTTCGATTTTACACTTATCTTTTTCTTTCATGAAGTTTTTCAAAAAGAAATACTTTTCTGTATTGATAAAAGTATTCTTTACATTTGATTTGGGAGATTTACTTTTTTTCAGTAACGCAAGAGTTTCTTTTGCCTGCAGTAAAGATCTTTTTTCTTTTTTCCACAGCTGAATAATCTTAGAAACGTGAAAAATCGATAAATGTCTTATCATTATTTAATACAACTATTAGCTAAATATCCCAGTACGTTTAAAAGTATATTTTTGGCAAATATTACAGACTTTTACTTGAAACATTGCATCATTATTTATCAAAAGTTGTTTTTTCATCTGTACATTGAAAAAAGACAAATGTATCTTAATCTGTGAAAATATAATGTATCCGCTTACTGAAATATACAATAACCTCTTTAGAGATATGGACGATTCCGAAAAGCTTTACTTATATTTAGAAACTTCATTAACTATTATATTTTCAAGATTTAAAGGTGCATTTATAAAAACAAGATTTCTTTTGCTGCCACCGATTTTCGAAAATTTTGCCGAGTCGGTTTTATAGTGTATTAATCACTTTTGTCAAATCGAAATATCGGTTTTTAGGATGCTATTAGTTCTCAATTAAACATTTTCAACTTAGTTTAGGCAGAATTGATAAATGAAGTGTAACAAAAATATTTATTTTAATATTAATATTAAGGCTGTTTATTTATCATCGTTATTCGTAAAACATGTTCATTTAAAATCTTTTCAGCGCCGCGAACTTCCATATCCGTTCACTAAGCTATAGTTTTCACTGTAATAGAAAGATTATTTAAATTAATATATCTCTACAGATATAATCTAGTTTATAAAAATTAAATTATGATTAATACACTTAAAGTTTATATGTAATAAAAATTTTGATTACGATCTCATTTTTATTACGTTAAGCTGTCTTTTGCACTGAAATAGAAACATTATTTAATTTAATATAACTCTGCAGATTAGAAATATATCTGTAATCATCTAAATTAGGCTTTTTTTTTTATACAGAATCGCACATATTGAAACTGCAAGTTTCACTTTTTTGTCTGTATTTTTCACTACTAAAGAACATATTATTTATATATGAAATGTAATTGCTATATTTGTTTACAATTGTATATTTTACATTGATAATTATAATTTGTTTTAGTTTTATACTTGTGTTTTTGACCCTAACAATAGTTTTAAAAATGGGAGAAATTTATTGCTTCAGTATATTTTTGCATGGTTTAAACGGTACGGATTATGTTTTATAAGACAGCGTACATTTGTTTCTTTTTTTGGTGAAAAATATTTTTCTTTTTTTTTTCTTTTAACTTCTGATACTAAAATTTCCATTTTTCATAAGCACATTTCAAATTAACACGTCAGTATGCATTTGTACAGTTCTGGAGTAAAAAATGTAATAGTCTTAACAGTAAAAATTCCGTTCTTGAACTTTTTAACTTATACGAAAGGAACTTATTCAAATGGAAGATTGATTATTCTTTTGAATAAAATGAAAATTGGTTAGGTTTGTTCGATTTTTCACTTATCTTTTTCTTTTCTTTCATGAAGTTTTTGAAGAAGAAATATATTTCTCTATTGATAAAAGATTCTTTACATTTGATCTGGAAGATTTACCTTTTTTTCATTAATGTAAGAGGTTCTTTTGCCAGCAGTAAAAAACTTTTTTTCCCGCAGCTGAATAATCTTAGAAATGTGAAAAATCGATAAATTACTTATCATTATTTTAACACAACTATTAGCTAAAGGTATCGCAGTACGTTTAAAAATCAATTTTTGGGAAGCATTATAGACTTTTACTTGAATGACTGTATAATTATTTATCCAAAGCGTTTTTTTTTTATCTATGTTGAAAAAAATAAGACAATAAGGAGCTCTATGTCGTCAATTTAACTGGGCACTTTTCTTTTTTTTATGTATTTTACACTATTAATAACTAAGTTACTTAAATATGAAATGTAACTATTATATTCGTTTATAATTGTGTATTTTTCATTGCTTTTATACTTATACTTCTAACCCAATAGAGATAGTCTTAGAAATTAGAGGAAAATGTTTGCTCCAATTTCATTTCGTATTGTTTAAACGATACCGACTAATTTAAAAGAACACACGTGTATGCATATTATATACATATATATAGATATTATTCTAATACTAAAATTCCCATTTCTGATCAGCCCATTTAATACTAACAACCCAATGTGCATTTATACAATTCCAAAATAAAAAATGTAAATGTCCTAACAGCAAAAATTCGGTTCTTGAACTTTTTAACTTATACGAAAGGAACTTATTCAAATGGAAGATTGATTATTCCTCTGAATAAAATGAAAATTGGTTAGGTTTGTTCGATTTTACACTTATCTTTTTCTTTTCTTTCATGATGTTTTTGAAAAAGAAAGACTTTTCTGTGTTGATAAAAATATTCTTTACATTTGATCTACAATATTTAGTTTTTTTCAATAATGTAAGAGTGTCTTTTACCAGCAGTAAAAACCTTTTTATAGACAGCTGAATAATGTTACAAATGTGAAAAATCGATAAATATCTTATCATTTTTTATACAACTATTAGCTAAAGGTATCCCAGGTATAAAAATCAATTTTTGGCAGATGTTACATACTTTTACTCGAAAAACTGTATCATTATTTATCCAAAGCGCTTTTTTAACTGTAAGTTGAAAAAATAAGACAATTGTATATTAATCTACGAAAATATAATATAACCACAAACACAATATACCGTAACATATTCCGAGTTATCGACAATACCAAAAAGCACTCCTTATCCTTATAATCATCAGAAACGATTTTTTTTTTCAATTAAAGGCGGATTTATAAAAACAACGTTTCTTTTGCTGCCATCGATTTTTGGAAATGTTTCCGTGCAGTTTTTAACACTTTTCAACAAAGTTGAAAAGCGTTTATCAATTTGGTTTATTGTCCGACTGTTTGTGTGTGCTCTAACTCGCGTAAATACAGTTCGATTAACATGAAATTGATATATGTTATTGGGGTTTACTATGGGATGTTAGATATTAAAAACGAAGAGTGTAGTACTAATGGTTTCATTTACAGGGACACTCAAAGAAATCCATTACATTACGGTCTCCGTGGAAAAATAGTTTCGGGTGTGTTTAAAAGATATTTGAGTGTTTTAAACATATTGAAAATTATATATATCACTGAGGTGTCCTAGAAGCCCTTATTGTTGAATCTGGTGTGCATATAATTTATCCTTCATTTACAGGGACAAACAAAAGTATTTTTTTTAGTACTGCCTATGAAGAATAATTGCTCGTAATACTTTTCAGTTGTGGTACGCGTTGTAAAATTTCACTAATTTTTTGCATATTACTTTGTGTGTATAATTTTTGTACATCATATACAGATATATACAAAGAATAAATTGTATGTTTCCGTATTGACGAACATTGCCGAATGGGAATTTTAAACTTGCTGCGCAAGTTAGTATTCATGATTGACGTAACATTTAGCATACGATGTAGCATAAATTCCAATCTACAGATCCTATAGAGGGATGAACAAAAATTTTGATGTTTTCTCAACGATTTATATACTGTATTCTGAATATGTTGGAAAGTGTTTCATAATCATAGCTGGATACATGATTTTTCGTTCTTGTTATAGTGCATTAATCAGTTTCCTGAAACAAAAATATCGGTTTTTAGGATTCTGTCGGATCTCACTAAAACGTTTTCAGCGAACAGAATTGATAAATGCATGAGTAACAAAAATATCTATTTTATTATTAATGTTAATGATTATTAATGTTAATATTTAGTAGAGAATTTATATCATCCGAAAAACCCATATTCCAAGTCGAGAAAACTGATTAATAGGCTATAAAAACTACTTGCAAACGTTTCCAAAAATCAGTGTAAACGAAAAAAAAGGGTTTTTATAAATGCTTCTTTAAATATCGAAAACATATTAGCTACTGAAATTTATAACTAATCATTTGCGACGCAAAAACGCCGACTAAAAAAAAAAAAAAAAAAAAAAAAAAAAAAGTTTACTCAGATGTACATCATTTTAAGCATGCATGAAATTATAAAAATAAATATATATATAAATAATATATAATAAACATAAATTATTCACTTGAAATGTTTTTTTTTCCCTTTTTTATCTGCAAGGAACAGAAAATTATATACTTTTCATAAATACTGACAATTTTATAATACAAACTTGTAAATTATACGAATATTAACTTTGTAAAAGTTCTATTTTTGGATGCATATAGCCTTTTTATTTTGACAAAATATACACAGTTTTTTTTAGCAATGACGATGTGAAACTGCTTAAATGATAAATAAAATTTTGGCATGAAATATTAATTAGGCATCACCGTTTGTTGATAATTCTATGAACAATTTATATTAACTATTGTGTTAAGCGATAGCAGCAATGAATAAAATCGTTTTTTAAGCATACTGTATAATATAAGTAACATTGACTTTCGGGAATGTGGCAGGCATGCAATCCGGTCACACGAAGTTTTAATGCTTTTCAAATTCGTGTGCAACTGATAAGAGCTCTTGTTTAACTTCGTTTGTGGGTATATTATTTTTTTCTAGTTTAAAAATCACTTAACTTTTTTTATGCACGATAGATGGAATTGTAATCATGGATAAATATTTTCCTTTCAATTCGTACATTAGATGCGCGTATTTAAGAAATCAGAAAAGTATAAACAACCTTCAGAATGAAAACAAATTCTGATACTGACATTAATTAAGGTTTAACACATAAATTTAGAGAATTATAAAAACTTCTGAACAGAAATATTTCTAGTAGATTTTTAGATGAAGAAACTTTAAAAGCATTTTTGAAAGAATATGATTTCCATGAACAATTAGTTAAAAAATCTGTCCTTTCTCAAGCAATTGAGAGTATAATCATATAAAATAAATCTATTTAAAACACCGAAAAAAAAATTGTTGGCTAGTTCAAAAATTGAAAGTATTCTGAGAAACAAATTGCAACTAAAATCGAAAAAAATACAAAGGTATCATCTAAGAAATTAATCTAAGATATCAGAGCAAATAAGAAATTTAATCCTTTTTCTGAAATAAAAATGAGGTATTGAAAAAAAAAAAAAAACTATTCCAAAGGTTTAACATTAGCTTGCTAGTGCCATCGTGTGACTAGACCAGGTTCCAATCTTCCTCAAACATTTCATAGCTAAGTGCAGTGTATAAGCACAAACGTGATTTGGCGCAAGAGCGTTTAAGACTGATGGTTATGTTACCGTTAAGGTATTATAGTGATGATGGTAACACTTTGAAGCGATTCAAATTACGGATGATTAATTAAATGATAAGAAAATCCTTTTTTAGGGTTTCGTTCATTTGACGAGACCATATTCGTCTCACTCCTCCGTCTGTCTGACTGTCTCTCTGTCCCTGTCACAGAGTCCGTTCTCAGAAACTATATATGTTGGAGACTTGAAATTTTGGCTACTTATAGCTGGACACCTCAGATCAAACGACAAATTATAAAATTTTCAAAAAGTCTAATATTTACCCCTCTGGACTCTAACTTGTGTATTTTAAACATTTTTTCTAACTGAGCCCATAATTAAGTTGGGGACTTGAAATTTTGCCTACTTATAGCAGAACACTTGCTATCACACTTGCTATCACACGAAAAATCTCAAAATTTTCAAAAAGTCTTATATTATTTACTTTTTCGGGCTCTAACTTCTGTATTTTAAACAGTTTTTCTAACCTCCAACCTTTCACCCGGGGGGCACATTTCTGACTTTTATGAACTTACATATTTTACATATTGCCTTACATATTTTAGTTCCACTTTCTACCTCCATGAGGAGCCTACCTATCTCAGGTGCTACCGGCCCGATTCCCTCGACTAATATATCTACGGATAGGTTGTAAAACGGAGTTTCGTTCGAATACAGGTTTGTTTAGAATAGAGTGCGCCCCCTGATTGCGAAATGTGGGATTAACAGATTTTGCAAAAGGATATTGCTTCTTTATAATTTGCACTCACCAATCATGGACAATCAATGGACAATTGTGACAACATTGACACTTTCCTCTTAAAAGGAGAGGGCCAACCTTGTTCATCACAGATTTTGATTATTTTAATATATGTTGTAGGGTAGAGACCCGTTAGTGTCAGGTTCAACGGATTTTATCCAACGCTTCTTAGTTCTTGAAAAACCGGGGGGTCTAATAATAGTACACAACATAAATACTTACTTTGTCGCAGGAATGATAGGTTGGTCGTAGCTCAGTTGGTATGGCGTCTGCCGGTTGATACGCGGGCCCCGGGTTCGATGCCTGGATGCGCTACATTTGTTTTTCACATTTTTTCTTTTATAAATATACTTGTAAGTATAATTAAAAATCTCATAGTCAATTAAAATTTATAATATTGTATATCAATTATAATTTTAACCTATTTAATTTTTTACTTTTAACTAAATAGTTATATAAAACATCATAAAACTGTTATTATTTTAAAAATCATTTTTAAAATGTATTTCGTATATTCTTTATCGATGCAATGATATTGAGCAATTGTGTCAATTCGTGATTTTAAAGAAACATCATTTACGCATTGCTTTAACAAAGGAAGTCAGTGCGATGATACTATTATTCTGTTTTTAAAGTAACAAGCATAATTATATTAAAAATTAGCATTAGAATTAAATTACAACCGATTTTTTGCATATTAAAGATTTTTTAAATTATAATACGTATGCTTGCGCTTTCAATTATTTTGCTTTCACCTTTATCTTCTTTCTGCTTTTATTTTTATTTTATTTGAATATTCTTTTATTTTATCATAACTAGATGGCACCACAACAGATTTTGTTACGATTTCGGGAATTTTATCATTCAATAATTGATCCAATTTCTTTTTAAACCTCTTTAAAGGATGAGAAATATTGGTTTAAAAATAAAAAAATGATACATTTAAGCATGGTAACATTATAATTAATGTATGATATTAAAATTTGTCAAATGTAGCGCGTTTGGGTTTCGAACCCGAGCCCGCAGATCAGCCAGCGAACGCCGTACCAACTGAGCTACGATCAACCTGTCATTGCGGTTGCAGTGTAAGTATTTAAGTTGTGTACTATTATTAGACCCCCCGGTTTCTCAAGAACTAAGGAGCGTTGGATAAAATCCATTGAAACTGACACTAAGGGGTCTCTACCCTACAACATATATTAAAATAATCAAAATCTGTGATGAACAAGGTTGGCCCTCTCCTTGTTAGTTACAGTATATTATAGTACCAAATAAATGCTCAATTTTCAGATATGTAAAAAAGAGTATCGTGCTTAAAAATTATTCAAAAGTCATTAAAAAAATAACTACAGGTTTCATATATATTTTTTTGAAAATACATTGTTTCCCCTTTGATCCTGGGTCGAACCCATGTCGTGCTTGTCAGTCTAATCCTTTAGAGTTTAGAGTATTAAGTGGTTTTCTTTGAACACGTATAAGGCTCAGTTTAGATGTTTATTTTGCCATCTTTCAACACTTTTTCAGGAATCGTATTCTTCCCCAACCTTCTGTGTTTTATTCACAAAAGCGTGGGAGATTCAACGATGTAAATGAGATAAGAAGATTACATCGAGTTGAAGGAAAATTATTCCTCCTGCAGTATGTCCGTCAGTTTCCTTTTAAAACCATTGAAGATGAATAACATTGCATGACCACAAAAAGAAGTCGACAATATTAAAATAGTTGAATGACACATCTATACGTTAACGCTACACAAATATGGGCTAGGTACCCTCCAAAATCCCCCTCCCTCCTCGGAGGATAATCTCTTTCCTCCCTGGCATGTATCCCTCTCGCAAATAATCAGCCTTAACAAACAATATTAACACACTATAACGAAATACACCAAGAAATTTAATACGCCAGTCTAAACCTCATTAGAAATTTCGAATCCGAATAAAAAAAATTGAATAAAAAAGCTGCTTTTTTTAAACTCAAAATTTAAACTTTCTAAAACACAACAACGAACGGAACTGTTTTCGATAATAAAAATGCTAAAAGTCATTGTTTTCGATCTCCGCCGACTGACTCAGTTGGATTGAAATGGAAGAACCCCCTTCCTCTAAGGTTGCAACCATAGCTATATAGGAATAACTATATTAATATATAACTATATATACAGTTACATTACTATATCCATGATCTCACCAACGACATCACGCACGGAGGAATGGTGCGGTTTTTTGAAGTATACAGTATGTAAGCTATACCTGTAAAGCACTATGACTGTCAAAAGTGATGCATTTCTTGCGTAGTTAATTATTACGCATTAGGTAATTAAATAATAATAATTTTTAGCGTACATTACTGTAATAATTTATTATTCGGATAACTAAGAAAATCAGAGAATTCGAACAGGCTTTAATTTCAATTGGTGATGTTTTAGTGTACATAAGACTCTGTCACTAAAAAACGAGGAAATGAAATAAAAAAATGCATTATTTACATGTTACTAAAAAGGATGCTTCGATACTCTTTTGGGACCATTACTTTATCTTATGTATAATATGTTTACTCTGTGACATTATTTATAAATGTATATTTCTTGTTCAAATGAATCCGTCTTTTCCCCTGGGATTTCTTGTATGCACTTAGATTTTGTTTAGTAGAAAAGTTGTGCATAAATATAAGATGTGTAACATAAGTTAGATTTTACGCAATGTTTTGAGCTATTTATTATGTGAGATGAAAAATAAAAATATAATATTCATCAATGCTTTTTGTTGATTTCCTTATGCATAAATATAAAAAAAAATGATCTAAGATACATTAGAACCCATCTTCACATAAAATAAACTATTTCTGAATGCTGAATTCCATCTTAATAATAACACAGAATGTTACACAAATGATGGGATTCACTATCTAATGGATGATTAAAACAGTTTAAAATATGTTAAAAAATTTACATTAAAATCAAGTAATTTCGGCTATGTACAGTAGTGAAAAAAAAGTAAACACCTCTATTAACTCTATAACTAATTATAATAAAAGAAAGTTACTGGTACCAAACGACTGGAAATAAAGTTTACTTTTAAATGATGTTTGTGAAATTTGCTTAGGGGGCCATCCACAAATGAAAACGAGACCAAACTTTGTTTTCTTCAATAGCAACACCCAATTTTGACAACATATTTTAAATCTTCGGTTCCAACTATGCATAAAAACGAAATTTCAAGTCACTTGGATGATAAGTGTTTGAATTAAAAACATTTAAAATTTAGAGCGTCTGACGTTACATCACTTTTTCATATTTTTATTAATGTGTCTTGAAATTCTAATCCTAATGTGATAATTTTTTATGTGGTTATAATACTACAAAACCCAAACATAAATACATTAAACTTGTAATTAAAAAATATATATACAGTAGAACCTCGATTATCCGAAGTAACTGGGACCAACCCTCTTTCGGAAAATCAAAACTTTCGGATAATTGAGAATGCTTCAATTTTAAGATTAAGGATAAATAAATCCAACATTTCTTATTATGGTAACAAGTGCTTAATAAAAATAAAGCAATAGCAAAATAGAAACAAAAATAAATTACCTGAATTTTAATTTTGAAATTAAGTATATTTTACATTTATCACAAGGGTTTGGAAAAATGTTGTGTTTGTCGCAGTTTCGATTGCCTTTGCTTTGACGCTCTATCACGGAGTTTTTTAATATTATTAGTTCACCAGTATCACAGTCTTTCTGCTGTTCTAGCCATGCCAAACCTTTTGCAAAACATTCAAATGCTTCAGAATTGCTAATTTGTTCGTTTTCTTCGTTCCACTCCGCAGCTTACTGGATCTTAAGTTAAATTCAAAGAAACTCTAAGAAGGAGTTGAAAATATTTATTTGTACTCGTAGTTCCGAAAGGATCGCTTGCACACAAGTAATATGATAGTTTAAAAAAAAAGCTTTCAAAATGGATTTTGCACACAAGGTAAAAACATAGTAAAAAAAAAAAAAAAAAAAAAAAAAAAAAAAAAAAGCATTTAAAATGGATTTCGGTTAACCGAGAGTTTCGGTTAAAAGATTTTCGGATAAAAGAGGTTCTACTGTACTATAAATTATGAAATTAAAAATCGAAAAAAATACGAATTACAAAATACAATTTTTTCTAAAGATTTATATTTCTTATGTCCTGCTTTATGCGAATTCTCAATTTCAAATTTTCCTTCCAAGTAGTTTTTGAATTATGATTAAAAAATGTCAAAAGGATGGTTTCAGGGATTGTCTATGATGTGCAGAAAAGAATAATTTGAAAAAATATATATATTGTACTGAATTTATTGAAACATTTCGGATAGCAATACTCGAAACATATTAAGCGAGTGAAATGTTCATATTGGCAATAAAAAATGCATTAGATATAACACAGTCATTCTGTAGCATAGTTTTTATTTATGGTGTCAAACTTGGGTATTGATAATGATTAAAAACAAAAACAAAGTTTGCGTTCACTTTGACATTTAGATGGCCCTGTAAGCAAATTTTATATAGATCATTTAAAAGAAGACTTTATTTGCAATAGTTTTGTAGCAGTAACTTTCTTCTTCAATAATTTGTTGCAGAGTTAGTAGGGGGTGTTTCCTATTTTTTTATTCCAGAACAGTACCTAGCATTTCTTCAGGACGAGTGGCGTTCTTAACAAAATTTTAAAACATGTATCCCGAAAACGACTAGATATGTAACAGAAAGTACTTGATTTTAATGTAATTTTTTAAAATCGTTAAACTATGTTAACCATCTTTTACGCAGTGAATCGCATCATTTGTGTAATTTTATATTACACTAGGGGACTCTGTCCCCTGCAATCTACGCTCGCCAACCCCCGTTCAGACACTGTAGAATCTAAAAGCACGCTAATCTGATCGGTTTTAAAAAGATTAGAGAAGATTGAATTGTACTGAAAAAACCTGTAGCGATCTCCCTGGAAATGGGTTTCCATTCAATTTCCTTTGATTGCAAAAATTTAAAGTAGAATCAGTTGCTGTTAAGACATCTAATGGTTGTTTTCGTGTTTGGTTAAAGAAGATCAGTTAAACATTTGAAAGAAGCTAAAATAAAATGAATTAAGTAAACAGAGTCTTTGTATCTCGGTATTTTTTAACAGCGTTATAAAACGATTGACATAATACAATTACTAAAATTTGCTGCTTTAACCCCTTCAAGGGCAGTGATTCATTTTTGTACCACTTAATTTTAATTCTTAAATACCACATTAGCATCAGAATATTGGGATGAAAATTTCCCTTTTATTAAGTAAGTGAACAAAAGCATTTTTGTATTTCGAAATTTGTTTGTAAATTCTGGTGCCAACCACTCATTTCAAGATTTTACGAATAGAAGTGCCTTGTCCGTGAAAGGGTTAAACGCATATTAATGTATTTATTATTTTAAAGTTTCCCTTCCCTTTTAATATTCACGTGTAACTACAATTTTCAGGACATAATTTTCAATATTTCCCTGCCTTTAACACGTACTCATTTAATAGTAATTTTAAAGTTTTTTTTTTTCCTGTTTTTAATAGTCACGTGAAAATAACTTTTTAATCGTTAGGAAATATTATTCTTTGCGCTATTTTTAGAATTGAAAACAAGCTCTGTATTAGTAGCCTAAGTCATGTGACTATCATCAACAGCTCCAGGCGGATCCCTTCCCTTTTTATATTCCCGGCGGCCATTTTGGTACTTTAATGTTAGCCAGCCACAGGTGTGATAAATCGCAGAATATTATTCTATCCCCATTATTTCGTTTATATTATAATAGTCCAAGTCATGTAACTGCCATAAACAACGGGCTGATTCCTTCGCTTTTCATAAGAAAGGTTTCCATTTTTCGAATTATTTTTTCGAATAAAACTACATAAAAGTTGCCATGACCACAAAGAATTCCTTGTACTTTTATGTTAGCCGGGTGAAAATCTCGCCAATAGCTTTTTTTAATTCGCCAGTTAGCATTTTTTTTTTATTTTTCGAGTGGTAAATTAAAACGGTGCTACTTGGTTATCCCATCGACCAAAAATCTTTCGCCAAACTATAAGATTAAATGCCAATAATGGTTGATCGTAAATGTCACATTCACTTGACTTTAAGGAAGTTACACATGTTCACGCCATCGAGTGATTTTTATTTCGACGTTTTATTTGTATTTTTATTAATGTTATACTAATTTGTTTGTTCTTTTGTTATTAAAATGTATATATATATATGTCAATTTGTATAATTTGGCGAAATTTGTCGACGGGAGAAGTAATAACATTAAAACGTTGCTTTGAAGTGGAAATTAAATCTCATGATTTGTTCCATTGTCACATACGCACCGGGTTTGGCGTGATTTTTTTTTTAGGACAATTTGGCAAAAACCTCGTTTTTAAATACCTGTTACATATGTATTTTTAAATTATTTTCTGTTATTTTTAAAATGAAATAACAATAAATTAAAAAAAAATTAATAGCTATAGAACAAAACAATTTATAACATTTTTTGCAAATGAAAAGAAAATAAATTCAAATAAACATTTATTAATAAATAAGCAACAATAGCCGGGTTACCATGTCAGGCAAAATAACGCCATTTTGGCGCCAATTAGGTACCCCGTTGCGTATATCTGTGTCTAATATTTTTCTTTTCGTTTCGTTTAAAAAAAAGAATGAAGTAAAAGCCATTTATTTTAAAGGTTTCGATTTTAAATGAAAGTTTTGTATTAAATAAAATGATAATAAAATACAAATTGAATTCTGAATAAAAGTAACATGATGCATTTCTTAGCCTACATTTAAGGGAGTCCAAACTCGTCGCCAAATTAATTTAATATAACCTTTTCTAAAATATGAAAAAAAATATCTGTTATGATTAAAATTTGAGTTGCCATCATTAGAAAAAAAAAGTATTTAAAATTAGAAAAAAATTAATATTTCGAAAACTAATTCTAATTTTAAAATTCTAATACCAGTTTTGAGATCTGTGGATCAATGCGGATTTTTGGTGTTAATTTAATCGCAAAGTATTCCATATTTTAGGAGAAATCGCCGTGAAACGTAATCAGTTGTTTAATCAGTCGTTTCATAGAATCGTTACATAAATTCGTTTCAATTCGATTCATTAGGATTTTATATATATAGGGTAGATTAGAATCATTTTTTTTTTTGGATTTGCTTCTAATTCAGAAAAGCCGTGGACAACAAATCTAAAAATCTCGTCAGCTTTTCTTCTGGTAATTGCGGCAGTCACTTTCTTTGAACCGATGGGTCCCAATTAATCGGCTTCTATTTACTTATTGTAATACAAACTAAACCTCAATTATTGTCTGCTCTAGGAATAATATTCTCTAGCTCTAGAAAAAATAAGGAGCTTAGTTTTTTACTGACTAATATATTTTTTAAGCATTCTTTTTCTGACTATAAAAAAAAGAGAAATGTTTCTTAATGAGACAGACATATTTACGAAATGTTGTATAACCTTACGTTGCGGGAAGAAATTTATTTATCTCTGTTGAAACATAAAAAAATAGTTATTAGAGATTTAACAAGTTATTTCTGGAACAAATGTTCTGGAACAATATGGCGACTCTTGAACGTAAATCGTTATTGCTAGGCTGAAGATTTGAAAGTCGTTATAACCATGCTAGTCTTTCCTTTGGAAATTTATAAAAGATCGTGTCTTTGTTCTCCCGCTACCTAATAATTTGCCAGAATGAAAACACGGAATTGAAGAGGCTATTGCTTCCATTACTCCGGATTTGTTAACCGAAGTGTGGGAAGAATTCGACTTTAGGTTGGATATGTGCCATATAACCGAATATGCACAAATTGAACATTTGTAAGAAACACTAGGTTAGTTTTCCTTGTTGTATGATTTGTTGTAAGTAGTCTAAATTAAACTTCTATAATAAACCATTAAAACTGGGACATTCTTTTTGGACATACTATATGGTAGACCGGGGCACGTTTACGTAGTGCACTTTTTCCAAAACGAGCTATAACTGGCACGCCACCAGTCATGATAGATTGATGCTGCTCCCAAGCGGGTATTCTTACACGTTTTTGAGCGTCAGACGAGCTTCGGTCTAGCATGCGGAAAGGATAATTTGTTTTCTGTCAAGTTGAGTAAATTTTTTGTTGAACTTATTGAAACTTATTGCGAACGAATAACACTTAGTTAAGGAAAAACAAATATATGAACATTAGCAGAATTTTATCCTTTTTTGAGAACTGTATTTGTATGGACAGAAATGTTATTAATTTTCGATGCACGTTAAAAATAAATCCAAACATGGCGACGGGGCACGTTTAGTCATTGATATAGGGGCACCTTTATGCATGTTTTTACTGCGTAAACGCGAACAACTGAAACTATTTGAAAAGGCAGGACGAAGGCTTGGCACCAAGAAATGGAAGAAAAAGAGGAAGTCCGCAATCCTAACTGATATTCTGGTCAAAGAAGCCCTCAGACAATAGCAGTCAGAAGAGAAAAAGAAAAAAATGATGGCACAACAAATCGAAAAGAAGAAATTACGTAAAAATTTAACATTTTCTATGGAAGAAGAACAAGAAGACAGCAAAAGAAAAATTATGAAACCAAAAACTGCAAAAGGGAAAAAGTTGGTACTCTCTGGAAAAAAGAAAATAGTGAATGAATCTGATGACGAAGATGAAAACTGTGTGTGTATTTTTTGTTTGAAATCATACAACCAATCGAAAAAAGGACAAGACAGAGTTCAATGTCTTAGATGCAAAAGGTGGTCCCATGACAAGTGTGCAAAAGGAAATATTTTATTTTTTGTTGGTAAAAACAATAACAGTGATGATGAAGGACTAAATAGTTTCTGTTTTTAATTAGCAATAAGCCCTATGTTTCGGTTTACCCTATAAAATTTTCTTTAATTAATTCTGTTTATTTAATTTTTTTTTACAGTGTTTTAAGCTATAAATAAAACATTTCAATTTTATTAAATATTTATTTCCCTTACTCTCTGGTATCATTTATAATATGCGTAAACGTACCCCAATTGATGCGTAAACTTGCCCTGTTTCCTGGGCAAGTCTTGGCCACAAAGGACTTTGATCTAAAAATTTTTTTTACGATTAAAAACACAAATAGGGCAATTACTGAATACACAAATTTTTACTTTATTAACTGCTTCATAAAACAGGAATGTATAAAATATAAATTTAAACATAAAAAATAGAAAATACATTGAACAAAAACCACGTAAACGTACCCCGGTCTACCCTATTATTAGAATACAGTTATTTGCTTCAGTTTCCGTTTGTTGCTGAAAACACCTTGTTATATTTTTAAGGTTTTACCTACAATTAAATAAAAAATGTAAAATAATATAATGTACTAAGTAAACGTCGTGATATAAATAATCTGAATGTGACACGTTTAGCATAGGATCCTTAAAGAAATGAAAATGCTCAACGAAAACATGCTAGAATATGTTAGTAGAACACAATAAATTTCGTAGATTTCTTTAAATGTAATGATTAAGGTTTATGTGAGTATGAAAATATCCTGGTAAACCAGGGCTCGAAATGTACCGGAGCAAACCGGAAGGAAGTTCCTGTTCGCGAAATTATGAGAAATATTGTTACGGTTCGTTGATATTTATCGTTCCGGTTCGTGAAAACATTAAAATATATTGTTACAGTTCTTAAACTAGTATGTTGTGGCCATCACAAAACTTTCTTCTATATAAATCACGTCAAATAAATCATTTAAATAGTACAAGAAATAACAACGATTTAGCACCAATTCATATCAAAGTATATCTGAATTTGAAGTTGGATGAAAATTCGCGCATTAGTTCTTGTGATAGAGCTATAGCGGAAATTCTGAAAAATGTAGCATGCAGCGCCACCTGTTGAGCTATTTACACCAAAAATAAACAACACTAAATTACATCAAGGTATACCTGAATCTGAAGTTTGTTGAAAATCCAAGCATTAGTTCTTGAGATAAAGCTATTGCGGAAATCGCAAAAAATACAGCATAGCTGCGCCACCTGTTGAGCGATTTACACCAAAAATTAAACAGCACTAATTTATACGTCAATTCATGTCAAGGACTAACTAAATCTGAAGTTTGAAGAAAATCCGTGCAATAGTTCTTGAGATACAGCTCTTGCAGAAATCGTGAAAAATACAACACAGCAGCACCACCTATTGGGCGATTTACACCAAAAATTTAACTGCACGAATTTACATCAGGGACTAACTGAATCTGAAGTTTGATGAAAATTTGTGCATTTTTCTTGAATTAGAGCTATTGCGATAATCATGAATAATGCCACCATAGTGGCGCCACCTGTTGGGCAATTTTCACAAAAAAGTAATCAGCACCAAACTATATTCTGGACTAACGGAATATGAAGTTTTATGAAAATCCGTGCAGTAGTTCTTGAGATATAGCTATTGCCAAAATCTTGAAAAATGCTGCATAGCAGCGCCACCTGTTGGGCGATTTTCACCAAAAACTACTCAGGTCCAGTTTATATTAAGGTCTAACTAAATATAAAGTTTTGTGAAATTCCGTGCATTAGGTCTGGAGATAGAGGGCCCACAAAATTTTTGTCACATACAGACTTACAGAGTGACAGAGTGACAGACAGGCTCACAGACAGACATTTTCTAAAAACCATCAAATCGTGTTCTGGGCATTCTAAAACGTATAAATCCGCCGAAAACCGGGAGTCGAAAATTTTCACGAATCCAATACTTTCTTCTTGTAAAGATAGAAGAAAGTAAAACATTAACATTTCCGTTCAGGTTCATGTTCATCCGATAAAATGTATTGAACGTGTAGTGGTGCACTTAAAATCACTTTAATGAGCTTCCGCCTATACCCATGACTGTGAAGCTACAGCGATAGTTGCTACTTTAGGCGTTTTAATTTAAAAGGTCTCAGGACTGTTAAAGCTTCAAAATTTTCGAAATTTTAAACTTTTTATATGTTAAACTCCTGTCTTTTCTGAAAAGTTTGGTAAAATTGTTTCTATGAAATTGCCATTAAAACAGAAGTTAAGGATTTTTAGAATTATACGCGCTCAATAGCTGAAGCGGCGATTCCGAAACTTTGAAGTCATTTTTCTCCAAATGGCGTTTTTGTGCATAACGCGCAGGATATCTCAAAAATTTCTGTATATTTTTTCATGAAATTTTCAAAACATATGTTTCATGTTAGTATGTCTAAACTGAACTTAAAATTTCCTTTTTATTTGTCAAACATATTCTTTTTTTATATGATTATACAGTTGAAATTTCAAAATTGTGCATTGGCTGAATACAATTTTGTGTTATACCAATTTTATGTTTGTCAAATGTCTAACAGTTTGAAGCCCCATGTAAATGCTTATTCTGTATCTTGCATTTTTTTTTAAATACATGAAATAAAAGAACATAATTATATCTTTCATACCAATAAATATCCTGTTTTAAAATCATAAGCATTTTGAGATATTAAACGTTGAAAATGGACCTTTTTTTCGTTTTTTCCGGTTTGAAGAGTCCTGGGAAAAATTAAATCTTTTTATACAACGAAAATGAAATCAATCTGAATTTAAGCTATGCCAGAGTCACGGAGTTTGTTTACACTCTGCTTGTTGTTATCCGCAAATATAAATTATTCGCCATTTTCCACCCCTTAAACGTTAAGTTTTATATAGAGAGCTAATTGTGCTCTCAATAAAACTTTTCTTTATTATTATTTAAGCTCTTGAATGCATTTTTAAAATTGTTTTTATATGGTTAGAAATAAATTTGTCTATACTTTAAAACTAATTGCTATTCAACAATAACTTTGAAATAGCGTTCCAGTTCGTGGATTTTCCATTTCGAGTCCTACCGTAAACTTTTTACAGATTTAAAACTTATTTGATTTTCTCTGCATGTTTCTACAACGTTTCTCATGCATTAAATAAATATAAGAATAAGCCACAAACATAAAACTTTATAAATCAACCATCTTGATACGTAATTTTTATGTATCATGCTTAAAATCGGATTAGGAAAGATATGAAAACGTTATATAAATATCTGCAAGATTAAATGGTAGTAGAATTGAAATGAATTTCATAATTATCCTAAACTTGGGATGGTAATAAAAGAAAAAGGTTCCATTGTTAATTTCAAGAAAAATATATCCTACATTCTTTAACCTAGTTTATTTGTTTGCTTTTCCTCTATGCGAAAAGTAAAGGCATAAAATATATCACGCATTAGCTTTTAATGAGAATCAGATTTAAAAGGCAAGAATTTACGAAGAAAATATCCTGCTAAAATTAATCCTTATGTGACATGCTTAGGAAAAGAACAGAAAGGTAACGTAAATGTATTACAAAAGCAAGCTGGATTAAATGTTAGTAGAATAAAAATAAGTGTAAAAGCAAAAATAGCTTTTAAAAAACACTCTTTTGTAAGCATTCCATGCACATCTTGAAAATTAAGTCCAATTTTTTGTTCCCTGCATTTCATGTTTTTTCTCAAAAATTTCTGTTACAGTACATTAATTTTGAGTGGGATTATGAAAATTAGATCATGA
The DNA here is from genome assembly GCA_963932465.1 of Maratus speciosus. Lineage (NCBI taxonomy): Eukaryota > Metazoa > Arthropoda > Arachnida > Araneae > Salticidae > Maratus > Maratus speciosus. Next base: position 324,869,889 of record OZ010794.1, read on the forward strand.
AAAATTCACTGTTTTTTTATGCTTGATAGAAAGCTCAAGCGAGTGAATTTATTAAAAAAATACATATTTTTTTTTTCTCTGTTCCTTTTTTAACATAAGGCAACACTGAAAAAAAATGAAATATTATTTAAACTATTTTTTAGTATTCCTAAATTTATTCCTCCTCATAAGTTAAATATTATTAAACTATTGGTTATAAAAGTGTATTTTTATGTTAAGCTCTTCATTTTTAATTTTTTATTTATTTTCTACTTTTTTGCCTTTAAAATGTTTCATTTTTGCAGTTTCACAACCATTTGCACATTTTGGTGAGAGTTTATTGGCAGCTAATGGGCCCTATACACTCAACCTGAAGTCGAGGGTAAAATTCGTTTGCTGGCGTTACTTATTTTGAATATTAGCATAGCGTTCTATAGAGTATGTATTATTAATATCCTTTTCTTTAAAATACCAGAGACATATTCATTATTGTGACACTAGATACTTAATATATTGTAATATAAATTCAAAGTGTTTTTCTGAATCCGAGAACATTAGCTAAATTTCAAGTAAACTTTATGTATGCAAGCGATGTCGAAGCTAAATGTTGTGTGTTGGCGATATTGGTGGCTGCGACGCTGACATTCTTGCGGTACTGTAATGTAGTAAAAAAGAATACGAAACATTTTAAATCTTTAAAACGATAACTTAGGTTATAATCAGCATAGAACAGAGCATACAAATACATACAGGCTTGTTGCCAAATCGTTCTTCGTAAAAACAGTGTTGCCACTGCAATAACATATATATATATATATTTCACCCCAGCCAAAAAGTTAGTTCACAACATAATTCGACAGATAGGCAGGTTTATGTTTCAGTCTACTTTAAAGCAGCAGTTCCTCATCAGTTTTCTGTTCAGGTAGAACACTTTCATCAGGCAATGTACATTCTTCAGGATTCCTTTTGGTCCCATACAAAATCTCTGTTGATTGTTTCAAATGACCATCAAGCTCTGATCATCTGCTCTGGTTAACAGGTGACACCATCTCATCATAACTCTCACAGGGAGGTTCGATGATTTCCCTTGATTTTTAATGAATCGAGATTTTACTGCACAGCAGACAGGACAGTTATTTATGAGACCTTCAACATCTTCCAGGGAAAAGGGCAAGTTTTTTGATCTAACCTAGAGCTGCATTCTAACAATACCAGGATGACATAAGTCTTCATGCAGCTGTTTTAAATTCACTTCTGGATTAATTGTAGAAGTTATTCTTCGAAGCAGTTATTCTTGCATCTGCATTAGCATTCTCATTACCAGGGTTGTAAATTACATCAAACTTGAAGCAAGACAACTCAAGTTTCCAACTCAAGATCTTTTCATTCTGGATTTTGCTAGAATGACGTTTGTCAAACATGAATAAGACATACCATTGAACAGTAAACATTTCAAAAGGTCTACCAATCAGGTAATATCACCAGTAACATTAATATTCCACGATGGTATATGCTTCTTTTTCAACAGCTGAATGATTAAATTCAGAATTGTTCAGTGTTCTAGCCTAGAATGTTATGGTGAAATGGAGTCACATTTTAACCAAAACAGATGGTCAGAGCTTGATGGTCATTTGAAACAATCAATAGAGATTTTGGAGGAGAACGAAATGAATCCTGAAGAATGTACATTGCCTGATGAAAGTGTTCTACGTGAACAGAAAACTGATGATCAACAGCTGCGTCCCAGTAGACTGAAACGTAAACCTGCCTATCTGTCGGATTATGTTCTACACTGTAAAAAGAAATCTGTAAAGTTACTAAAGTTTTTCTAGAAAACTGGGATTTCTAGAACTTTTTACTGCTTTTACGCTGTTACAAGAATTTTTGTTGTTGCCGCTACATGAAAAATTCTAGGAATACCAGTTTCCTAGAAAAACTTTAGTAACTTTACAGATTTCTTTTTACAGTGTAAAGTAATTTTTTGGTTGAGGTGAATGATACATATATATTATTGAAATGGCAATACCGTTTTTACGAATAGCGATTTGACAACAAGGCTCTATGTTCTTTATGCTCTGTTCTATGCTGATTAATTGTAATGTAGTAAAAAAGTATACGAAATATTTTAAATCTTTAAAACGATAACTTAGCCTTTTATCTGCATAGAATAGCCAAATAAACAACATTCACAAATAGAATAATAATAAAAAAAAAACCATACAACCTTATTGTCAAATTTTATTCGTAAAAACATTGTTGCCTTGCCACTGCAATAATATATATACACACACACACACACATATATATATATATATATATATATAGGGGAGAGTAGCCATATTTGGACCGTTGCCATTATGCCGTTAATTACAGGAAGAGACTCCATCTACCACTGCAATCCTACTCCTCAGAATGACGTCACTCATGATTAGAAGAAGGAGCCGCCTACCACGTGCAGTTTTCAGACAATTTAAAAAAAACTAAAGTTAGCTGTTTTGATCTAATTTTTGCCTACTAAACTTAAGTGAATATTTTAAAACTAAGGTAAGTTGTTATGTTTTCATATACATATATGAATTCAGCTGTTTATTGCGAATACTTTTCACTCGGATTTGTTTGATTTCGTATTTGTTCTTAGTCTTGAAATTAACTGTTTTAAAAAATGGCGCAGTTGCAGCAATTGGGTCAATTTAAGTTGCTTAAATTGGACCAGATATGCGATCGTAAATTTGAAAAGTAAGTAATGAATTTCGAGGACGGTACGCTTTGTAGACTATTTTTTTATATATATTATAATGGATTATTATCTCCATGCAAGTATTTTTGTGCATATCTGGATTATTTTTTTTATGCAGTTTAGGCCGATATAAAAATAAAAATATTTTTACATGTCTATGCAATAAAATTTGTTTGCAATGTCTTTTTATCTTGTATGTAATTGTATTTATTTTCTTTGAATTCTTTATTCCTATGGCATATTTGATTTGCAGAGTTGAATTCAAACATTTTCCTCCTGCAGGATATTTGTGATGGAAGACTTTTTACAGTTCTGGAGGGAGGAATTGTACTTTTTGGTCATTAAAACGCATAAAATCTTAAACCTTGATGAAAATGTTAAAAAAGACATCGACAAACTGTCTGGAAGAAAAACACCCGTGACAGCAAAAGCTGTTAAAGATATAGGAAACAAAAAACAGACAGTAAGTTTTGAAGAAATTGATCTGCAACAAGGATGCAGCTTCAAATCCTCCCCAAAACCAAAAAAATCCTTAGAAATGTTATTTCCCTTGCTAAATTCAGTTAAATCAAAGTACAGAGGGAGACAAAAAACAGTTGTGTTAACATCATCGCCATATAAACTAAACCTTGAAAGGAAAAAAAAAAAAAAAAAAAAAAAAAAAAAAAAAAAGATGAAAAAAAAAAGACAAAAAGGAAGCTTTGACAGCACAAAAGCAATTGGAACATCGAGTTTTAAAAAAATAGGCGTAATGCAATTTGCAAGAAAATGATAGAAGAGAAGAACTACAAACATAATGTAAAGAAAACTTCTGTTGCCAAAAAAAAAATAGTCTGATAATTCAGAATCGAAAAAGAAAAATAAAATAGCCGAAATGATTCAATGTTCAGATTGCCATATACGATTCCACGTTGTGTGCGCTGGGAAACAAAAACAATAAACAAAATTCATGTATAAGCTTTGCAGCACTCCTTACATGATATTCAAGTAACTGACAATTAGTTCCATAATGTCTATTCTTAATTACTGATAACTTTGATTTATATTTTGAATATATTTTGATTTAAACAATTACTCTTATTTTCAGATATTTGATTTCATTATATTTCATTGCTGTTATTTTGTTTGATTGTTTCATTAACCCTCCGTCTACCAGACGGGTCCATTGGACCCGACAGGTACATACAAAATATTCATTCAAACCAGAAATTTCTTTAAAATAAACTAAGTATATAAACCAGACAAAAATAAGGTAAATAAATAAGTTAAATAGTTTTAAATAAAAATTCTGGTGTAGAACGTTTTATTAAAACTTGAATAAAATTCCCGGTAGATCTAGGGTTAATCGCAAACTTTGCTTTTAATAAAATTAGTTATATTCCCTAGTCATTAAAACAACCTGATATTATTTGGTCCAATTTAGGAGACTGGGGGTCTAACTAACGCGACCAGTTGCTGAATTTGGACCACTTTTGACAAATTTATCAAATTAAAATAAAATTTAAGATTTCCAAAAAGAAATTGATCTACAGATTTATTTAGTTAGTAGATGAATAGATTGACCCTGTGTAGTGATATTTTAAAGAGATTCCAAAAATTAAGTTCGTTACACCTGAAAATAAGTGAAGTGGTCCAAATTCGGCTACTCTCCCCTATAAGGTACAGTCAATAAAATAACTGATCGCGATACCGCCAACTCTGGAGAATGATGTCATGTTCATAAGGCCCATTAGATCCAGTGATGTTTTAACTCGTATACAATTGCACGAGTTACAGGGAATGTTTGACGATTTATCACAAGTGAGATAAGGGTAAAATTACTTAAAATTAATGTAAAATGTAATAACACAAGCCTGCGATGAAAAAATTGCCGGTATAGTAAGAGTTATTTTTTATAGCTTTTTGGATGCTGATTACTAGAAAGAAAAAGGAAAAAATTCCATCATGTACAGTTTGATCACAAATTGCAATTTATTTTTGTGTGAATTTAGTATATTTCGGACCAAAAATTATTATTTATATGAGTTTGATAAATAAATTTATGGACTTAAAATAGTAAATTGGTGCATTAAACTAATAAAAGAGAAAGAAGGAACTATTCCAATACAGAATATTTCTTTTAATCGGTAAAGTGCCTATTAAATACAATATTCTAGACAGAGGAAACAAGTTGAAATCGGATCTCTCCTGCTTGCAGGTGTCTGCTCGCCACCCCTTCTTCACACACCTTATTACTGAAGTTATCTCTACTCCTGAATCAATGTCTTTCTTTACTCTGTGCTGTACACATGTGTTTTTATTCCGACCCGTGAGTTATAAGTTATAGTAGGAACTTTTACATCTAGTTTTTGCTGCATTAGAGAACATGGCTTCCAGAGGATGTGCTAATTCACGAATTGTTTCTGCTATATTTGTGGTAACTATACAGTGAAAAAAACAAAAAAGAAGCATTTCTGATTTTGTAAAAAAAAAAAAAAAAAAAAAAAAAAATGTATTTCGCTTATATTGGCACGAAATTGGGCGATCAAGACAAGCCTTGGCCTTCACACAAAGTTTGTCGTATTTGTGTAAAAGAATTAAGGCAATGGTTTCAAGATAAAAAGGAATCTTTTCAGTTTGGAGATAACCTAAAAATCACAGTGATGATTGCTACTTTTTGTATTTGTAATGTGAAAGGTTTCAATTTAAAGAACAAAAAGGAAATATTTTATCCTGACATTCCGTCTGCCATACGACCTGTTCCTCATGGACCTGGTAAAGGAAAAATCTTGTTTATCCAAAAAAAGTGTTACTTCCACCTCTTCATATAAAATTAGGTCTTATGAAACAATTTGTCAAAGCTTTACCAAAAGAAGGTGAGTGTTTCAAATACATTTGGGAGCAGTTCCGAGAATAAAATGAAAACTGAATTTTGAGAATAAAATGAAAACAAACGAAAGAAAAGCCTGGAAATCTTTCGAACTAGTTATTACTATCTTTCTTGGCAGTAAAAAAGACCCAAACTACAAATTCATTGTAGAAGAGATGGTAAAAAATTTCAAAATTTTAGGGTGTAATATGAGCTTAAAAGTTCATTTTCTCGATTCACACCTAGACTATTTTCCCGAAAATTTAGGTGCAGTTAGTGAGGAACAAGATGAAATATTTCACCAAGATATAAAGGAAATGGAGAGGCGATATCAAGGCAAATGGAATGTCAGCATGATTGCCGACTACTGCTGGATGCAACAAAGGGACAATCTCTGCAAAATTCACAACAGGAAAAGTGGCAAAAAAACTTTTGATGTAAAGAAAAAACATTACTCTAAGGACTTGTAACATTCTACATATACTTAACTATTACTTGAACTCAGATATTAATGTAATTTATATAGATTTATAAATAAATGAAATGTCAAAATTTCGTGATATCAGCTTTTTCTTTAAAAATATGCAATCATTTTGTGAAAATTTCTTACGTGATAGAAAAAAATGGATTTCATTTTCGGAATCAGCAATAAAAAAAACATAAAAATTAGTTATCAAAATTAATGCAATTTTCAAAAAGTATTTTTTTGCAGGTCTGTGTAATTTATAAGTAATTAAAAAATATTACAATGTTGCATTGTCAACGGAAAAATACCTGTGAAAGTATTTTTATTATTTTAGCATATCAGGAAGTGGGTTAAATATCGATTACAATATCCCATTGTTACATACATAAACAATGTTGAGTTAACCCATTTATGCCTAGCGTCCCAATTTTGGGACCCTTTGAATTTTAATGAATTTGTGTAATTTTGTTCTTTTTTATAACATGGAAAATGCATGAAATAATTATCTATAAATGTCTTCATCTCTCTGTTACCGAAAGATGACAGCGTAAGATGGATATTTATTTGCTAAAATGAAGAATTTTCCGGTGTTTATAGATTTTTCATTTTTCAAGGTGGTGAAATGTAAAAAGCAAGTATAGTTGTTTTTCTTTCTGCCAATGATCTTAATGAATAAGTCATAATCTTAGCTTGTAGAATTTTTTGAAATACATATTTTTTTAAATTGCGAAATTATATGTTCAAGCCTATTTTTTATGCATTTTTGTAACGTACAAAATTAGGGTGGTGGGCACGAATGGGTACATATTTTTATTAGCTACATAGGTGAGAGTTATTTATGTAAAGTGCTTTTCAAGATGATTATGAAACAAATTGTTTCTAAGCCTCAAGTACGATTATTCTTTGTTTATTATTACAAATACTTTTAACGTTATTAGTATCTTAAAGAAATACATATATTTTTTTAGTAGTTCATAAAAATACTAATTATAGTATATAATATACAATTTAAAAGCTTATTTTATATAAATTTAGACAAAACATATAATTATACATATTACTGTATTTTTTTTCTTGTTCCAGTTTATTTTGCAACATTTTAAAGTGATTTTACTAAAAAATTTGAGAAAACAAAAATGCAGGCACAAATGGGTTAAATAAAAAAATATAATAAGTCTGTATATTCCTTTAAACGTGATGATAAGGGTCGAATTTTCTATAAAAATATCACCGTATACGTGTTGGAATTTCTGTTGTAATTTTTAAATGCATATTATTTATCCTACGTGTTTATCAATATAAGACTATAATATGCGTCATGCATTCGCAGAAAATAAGAATAAGTCTTAAATTACAAGTTTTTATTAAACGAACATCTTTATACGTTATATTTATATCACATGATTGGAATTGCATGGAAGGAAGCGAAAACATACTAACAAGTTCTGCCAGATTAAATATTAGTCGAAGTAAAAAGAAATTGGTATATTCCTAATCACGCGATGATAAACCTGGAATTGGCAATGGAAATATACCGTATAATCCTTACTTTAGAGGTGCGTGCTGCGCAAATGAAATTCATAAAATATCTCACTAATTAGTCGTAAAGGAAAACAAGACGTAAAATAAAAGAACTTAATAACTAGACATCTTGATACAAATAGTCTTTATGTCACAATGCTCAGAAAAGAATTAGAAATGCTTTGGAAAAAGAACAAAACTAAATTAATTAAATTGTAGCGATTCTTATAGACTACATTATTCTATTACATATTCTTTGAGAATTTAGTAATAATTTACAGAATATATGTCTTAGTAGTTATGTAATACATTAAATAAATTTAAATTTAAGTAAAATGTACAATAAATAAAGACGTCGGATGTGCCAATCCCAAAACGTTCTTCTTTCGCATACATGTTACTAATTCAAAAAGTTGTCACTCATGTTAAGACGTCAATAATATTACTTTAACACTAGACCAACTTTGATTTTTCGCCTCTTTGATTCTTTGCCCGTCTCTGCATGAACAGACGATGTACAATAGAACTATGAAAGATCTAGAAAAATCACTATTATAGCCTCCTGTTCCGGCGGATTGTTACAAAATTCAAGTGTAACCTGCTGGCTATAGCCAAAAGCATACATATGAAATTCGGTTCTATTCTATGCATAACGCCATACTCTTTTCGATGGTACAATACTGAAATTGGCTCAAAGGACGCCATTACAGCGAGCTCTTCCGGCTGAATATTTCCAAATTCAAATAGGACCTGCTAACCATAGCCAAACACATACAGACACAAAAAATGGTTCAGTTCTATGCATAACTTCATACACTTTCGATGGTACAACAATGAAAATGGTAAAAAATCGCTTTTGTAACGCTCTATTTAGGTGGAATATTTCCAAATTCAATGTGTACCTGCTGGCCATAGTCAAAAGCATACACAAATATTTTGTTCAATTCTATACATAACTTAATACACTTTTCGATGATATAAAGAGGACACACTGGCATACGGACACACGGGCATATGGACTGATATCCGAGCACAAGGACAGACAGACAGACCTTTAATATAAACATGTTTTTCGGGATCTTTCACCCCTAAAACTTGTAAATCCGTCCAAAACCGGAAGTCGAAACAAATTTCGATTATATTACTTTCTTCTTTAGAAGGAAGAAAGTAAACAAAAAAAAAAACAAAAAAGAAAAAAAAAATTAAATAAGTTTAAAATGGGAATAGATGAAGTAGAATAATAAGAATATTTTAACGCAGTATCAATACCTAATCCACATGTAAGCAAAATATACATTAAAAATTAAAATATATTAATAAGTATTAACACGTTGAGTTCCACGGTGACTGACACTGAAGCTGAATATTTTACAATGTTTTAAGTAATTTTTAAGAAAGTGTAATCCTGTAATAAATAAAAGGTAAGTAAATTTTAAATACATTTTCAGTAATTACTTAAAACAATACATACTGGGTTGTTATAATTAAAGTTCGCTTATTCAGAAGGCTCTAGAGCCGGTTATATCGCTCCAAACGAAACAAAATTTCATTAGTGCGTAGTTAAAGAGATGAGCTCTGCGAAAATCGAAAAAAAATAGTTACATTTTTTGTTAATATGTGGCGCTGCGCCAATATTTAAGCCGATATTTGCAGATTCCTTTATTTTGTAAAAAACAAAATACAGGAAATTTTATTTCACAGTTGGTAAAAGTAAACTTTTTCAGATTCCTTATATCAATTTCGGTCAATCCAGATAAAACACACACAATTTCACCCAATGCTTGAAAAAGATCACATTTTATTCAAATTTTCGACGAACGACGTCAAAGTGACGTCGCAACCTCGAAAACTTGAAATACCCTTCTAACCACTTGATGATTTAAAACTTTGCTGATAAAGTGTGTCTGTGATTTCTTTGACACTGGAACAGTTGATTGTTTCTGAAAAGCATTTGAATCTACACTTTGTGGAGAATGGTAACTTTTAAAGAAAAGGCATTTCTTGTAAAGTTATTTTATCAAAGTAACAGCAACGGAGCTGCAGCTCTTCGAGAATTCCGGGAACTAAAAGATGTTAGACGTGGATCAATGTCGGATCGTGGAGTTCACAAAATGATTAAAAAGTTCGAGGAAACAGGAAAACTCGACATTCTTCATGACAGAGGACGAAAAAAGGTAGACATTTCTAGCATTGAAGATACTGCTACTGCTGCCGTGGATTTAGCAAGCCAGTCATGATTTGGTAATGCAAGTGTGAGCTATTGCGAATGAAGTCGATATGTCGATTTCCACTGTGAGAAAAGTGATGCGTCAAATTTTGCGCTACTATCCATACAAGATTCAGAGGGTGCAAAAATTAATACAGGGTGATACCGAAAGTCGGCTATCATTTTCACTACAGTTTCCTGCACGAATGAATGTGGACAATTCTTGGCCCTGGAATATTCTATGGACTGATGAAGCGCATTTTTATTTAAACGGACAAGTGAACACACACAACTGTCCAATTTGGGCGAAAGAGAATCCTAATGTTGTCCAAGAAGTTCAATTGCATGCAGCTAAAGTAACAGTGTGGTACGGTTTCACAGCTACGTTTATGATAGGGCCATATTTTTTTGAGGAATTAACATCCACAGGACCCATTACACGTTCCGTAAATGGGAGAAGGTATCTCAATATGTTGTCAAATTTTCTGATTCCCGAGCTGCAACAGCAAGGCTGCCTTACAAATATCGCGTTTATGCAAAACGGTGCACCACCGCACATTACTAGAGCAGTTCCGACTTTCTTAATAAGCCATTTTACAGAAGACCGCATCATAAATCCTTATTTTCAAACAGTCTGGCCACCACGATCGCCTGATCTAACACCATGCGATTTTTGGTTGTGGGGATTTTTGAAAGATTCTGTATCTAAAGACAGATGTCAGACAATCTCTGATCTGAAAGACAGTATTAAACTTTATATTCGCTCAATATCACAGCATAGTTTGCGCAATGCTGTAGAAAGCACAATTCTGAGATTGGAATGCGTTATTGAAAATGGTGGAGGATTCATTGAGCATGCGTAATGTTATTCTTCGTTATTTCCTCGTTGCCGAGCAACATGTTTTATTTTTGTCGATGCAGATTACATCACATGAAATTATATTCATTTTTCTGTATTGTTTGGAGTCATAGGTCAGGAGCTGTCTTATTAGGTGAAATTTAATTATAACAATTCGCAGTTCCTCGAAGTTTTAGATACTTTTAAATTTGTGTGCTTCGTCTGGATTGACTGAAATTGATATATTGAATGTGCAAACATCGCCTTAAATATTGGCGCACTGCCACCTACTGACGAAAAATGTAACTATTTTTTTTTCAATTTTCACAGAGTGCAGATATCTGAAAATGGTGGAGGATTCATTGAGCATGCGTAATGTTATTCTTCGTTATTTCCTCGTTGCCGAGCAACATGTTTTATTTTTGTCGATGCAGATTACATCACATGAAATTATATTCATTTTTCTGTATTGTTTGGAGTCATAGGTCAGGAGCTGTCTTATTAGGTGAAATTTAATTATAACAAGGCGCAGATATCTTCAACAACGTACTAGTGAAATTTTGTTTTGTTTGGAGCCATAGAACCGGCTCTAGAGCCTTCTGAATAGGCGAACTTTAATTATAACAACCCTCTCTATATTTAGTTTTATATCATATTTTAGACCGTCAGTCATCGGTGAATGACTAGTTCTAAACGAAAAGTTCAGTGTCAGTCACCGGTGATTGACGTGGCGCTTAACGTGTTAGTGAGAGCGAAAATTTCAGTGTTTATTTATGAATTTAAGAAATGGAGAATTTAAGAAGTGAGATTCATATTTTCTTCGACATGTATTAATAAAAACAATTGTTCGCATAAAATATCCTCAAACTTGCATTGTTATTTTAGAATTTATTCATTTTATTTTATTTTATTTCTTTTTTTCTGCGTGTTGTTCAGTGGATTAGCGGTAAATAACAATCAGTCGTAAAACACAAGAATTTAGGAAGTAAACATCCTGTTACAAATAACCTTTATGTCGCATTCTTAGGATAGTATCAAGAAGAAAAGGATAACATAGAGCAAAAATATATTAGAGTAGATATTAGTACAATAAAGAAGTCTTTCTGGCGCAGTCAGAAGAGCGCGCTTATTTATTTATTTTTTAAAGTATATGAGTATTCATGAGATGTAAAACAAATTAAACAGATTGGTCACGTCCCTTTTAAGTACGCTAATTGGCCGACCTTAGTAAATGTATACCGTCAAAAAAATAGTTTACATACACTAAATTATTCCTTATTTCTTAACAAATAATTTCACGAATATATGGTGTGGTATATCCTTTAAAATATGTAAACTATATTATTTAGAAAAAAAATAGTTTACACACACTAAATTATTCCTTTTTTTTTAACAAATAATTTCCGTACTACTAGAAAACATGCTTTATCAGTAAACTATCCTCGAAAGTCTGAAAAAGACGGAGAATGCTAAATTCCGATCATTGCTAGCACCAGGGCGGAGTCGGTGCCAGGGGTTGCGGAGTCGATGAGAAACTGGTCGACTCCGACTTTGACTGCAACTCTGGGAATTTTAGCAGATCCGATTCCGACTCCGACTCCAACTCCGAGAATTTTAACAGATCCGACTACGATTCCGATTCCGACTCTTTCACTCAAAAACGCGCCTGAATCCGACTCTGCTTGAGCAGCCCTGATTGTGAAATGGACGACACCGACTCCGGGAATTTTAACATATCTGACTCCGACTCCGACTCCGCAACCCTGGCTAGCATGCATGTTCCTAGCATGCGTATTGACTACATTAATGGGAAAACTAGTTGGATGTGCCAATCCCAAAACTTTCTTCTATCTCATACATCTTAATATTTCAAAACCTAGTTACACATGTTAATACTTCAATATTATTAGTTCAATACTGTACCAACTTTGATTTTCATCTTAAATTTCTGCTCAAGTCAATTAAACGGACTAAAAACGAGTTAATCTATATCATGATATTTGTTAAAATTATTAATTTTTCCTTATTCTGTCGTTATCAGCTGTTTGGGAATAGCCGGTATAGCAGGAAGCGAGTTCCCGCCGCTGCATGAGCCGCCGATGCACAATAGAACTACGAAAAATCAAGAAAAGTATAAAAAAATCGCTAGCACGGAGCCCCTTTACCGCGCAATATTTCCAAATTCAAGGAGAACCTGTTGGCCAAAGCCAAAAACAAGCACAAACATTTTGGTTCAATTGTATGCATAATTTTATACGCTGTTCGATGGTACAATAATGAAAATGGCACAGAGATCGGAATTATAGCGCCCCCTTCTTTCGGAATTTTTTCAAGTTCAGGGAGTACTTGTTTTCCATAACCAGAAACATGCACAAAAAATTTGGTTCAATTATATGGATAACTTCATACACTTTTCGATGGTACAATAATGAAAATGGTACAGACATCGCAATTATAGTGCCCCCTTCCGGCAGAATTTTTCCAAATTCAGGGAGGACCTTCGTGACATGACCAAAAATAAACACATAAAATTTGGTTCAATTCTATGCATAACTTCATACACTTTTCGGCGGTACAATATTCAAAATGGCACAAAAATTGTACAAAAATCGCTATTACAGCGCCCTCTACGAGCGATTTTTTTACAAATTAAGGGAGGACCTCCTTGCCATAGCCAAGAACTTAAATTTTCTTTTTTTTGGTTCAATTCTATGCATAACTTCATACACTTTTCGATGGTGCAATATTCAAAATCGCACAAAAATCGCTATTACAGTGCCCCCTAACGGCGAATTTTTTGCAAATTCATGGAGGACCTGCTTGCCATATCCAAAAACTTAAAATAAAAATTTGGTTTAATTCTATGCATAACTTCATACACTTTTGGACGGTACAATATTCAAAATCACACAAAAATCGCTATTATAGCGCCCCCTACCGGCGAATTTTTTCCAAATTCAGGGAGGACCTGCTTGCCTTAGCCAAAAACTTAAAATAAAAATTTCATTTAATTCTATGCATAACTTCATACACTTTTGGACGGTACAATATTCAAAATCGCACAAAAATCGCTATTGCAGCGCCCCCTACCGGCGAATTTTTTCCAAATTCAGGGAGGACCTGCTTGCCATAGCCAAAAACTTAAAATAAAAATTTGGTTCAATTCTATGCATAACTTCATACACTTTTCGATGGTACAATATTCAAAATCGCACAAAAAACGCATTTACAGCGCCCCCTACCGGCGAATTTTTTCCAAATTCAGAGAGGACCTGCTTGTCATATCCAAAAACTTAAACTAAAAATTTGGTTCAATTCTATGCATAACTCCATACACTTTTGGATGGTACAATATTCAAAATCGCACAAAAATTGTTATATCAGCGCCCCCTACCGGCGAATTTTTTCCAAATTCCGGCAGGACCTGCTTGCCATAGCCAAAAACTTATAATAAAATTTTGGTTTAATTCTATACATAACTTCATACACTTTTTGGTGGTACAATGGCGACAGACAGACGGACAGACGGACAGACGGACAGACGGACGGACGGACAGACGGACAGACGGACAGACGGACACACAGACAGACAGACATTTTCTATAAACATGTTTTTTGGAATCTCTGACCCCTAAAACATGCAAATCCGTTGAAAACCGGAAGTCGAAAAATATTTCGATTACAATACTTTCTTCTATTGCAGATAGAAGAAAGTAATAATAAGAATTTTTTTAGAAAGTTAAAAACCAAAACTGCTGTAATTTAAGATATTTTCTTAGACATGTGATAATAAAAACGATTGTTCGCATAAAATATCCTCTTACTTGCATTTTAATATTATAATTTATTAGTTTTATTTTTTGCAGTGTGTTGTTCAGTTTATCAGCGGTAAATAACAATCAGTCGTAAAACGCAAAAATTCACGAAGTAAACATCCTGTTACAAATAATCTTTATGTCAAATTCTTAGAATAGTATGAAGAAGAAAAGGATAACACAGGGCAAAAATTTCCGTGCTCCTAGAAAACATGCTTTATACGTGAATTATTCCCGAAAGCCTTAAAAAGAGGGAGAATGCTAAATTACCCGTTCATAGCTAGCACGCATATTCCTAGCATGCGTATTGACTCTATAAAAATTAAATTATAAATAAGATTTATTATTAAAAATAAACACGTAAATAAAATCATGCGTACGTCATAGATTATGAAACACTTTCCAACACCCCCTGAAAGCTTTAACAAAACTGCGTTACTTAGGGAAATAAGGTAAATAAGATAACTAAGTAAGCATTTAAAAATCTGATTTCAGTAGTAACCACCCACAGCCAAATATGTATTCCAATTCTTTTGAACAGAACTTTATTCGATTTGTATGTTGATGTATATAATGGGAAAATTTAGTTTAGCGAGAAAATGCATAACAGGTTAAAATTTCTCTTTCAGCAATGTATAAAATTAATTGAAAAAGTACTTGAATACTTTTGTACAGCCCTGTAGTTTACCTAGTACCTTTATTATACGCCACTATTTAGCTAAAATTTAATTCAAACTAAAACACTTTTAAAACTACCGAAATCACATTTCCAGAAATTATCATCCATAGACGATATGTATCCAATTCTTTGCGTGACCCTGTATATAATTTTATCTATATTCTACAAACATTTTTTTAATAAACTAAATGCAGTTCAACGTAAAAATGCATAACTCATGTAAAAACCATCTTTAAGCAATTTGCGCTAGTACCCTGTAACCCTTACGAATTATTTTGTGTAGACCTGTATATGAATTATAGCATTTATACCCACCGTATAGTATCCATAAATATGGTGAAACATAAAAGCGCATATCATAATTAAAAATGCATTTCCAGCAATCACCGCTAATGTACAGTACTTCTGATACAATATACTATCTGAAATCTTTTGTATGTCCCTGTAAATGCTATGCACATCGTATTACACATGAAATAACTTATAGTAAACCTCAGCGACGTATATAAATTTCATTATATATGAAATAGTTTAACATAATTAAAATACGCCGCTGTGTGGCCCTGTAAAAGAATAATAAGTATTCTTTGCACCGGAAATTATACAGAATGCAGGTTTTAGTACACTTCATAAATGCATATAAATTTTGTTATGTTTGGATGCGTGTAACATCATTAAAAATCCTATCAAACGATTACTTCCTATAGTCCCTAATGTAACAGAAAACTTTTGACTATCCCTGTAAATGGACTAAACATGGTACAAATTTCATTTGAAATAGGAAACGTACCATGGTAAACGTCAAAAGCATCCATAAATTTCAGGGCAATCCAAGTATATTTACGAGAGTTAGAGCGCAGCCAGACCAAAGGGCCAGACGGCCAGACGGCCATACGAACAGATGGCCAGACAAACTGAAGTCTTAAACACTCTTCAACTTTGTTGGAGAGTGTTAAAAACAATTAATTTTCTTATTCATTAATAGTACTAGTTATTAAAAAAACTTTTCCATTTAAAATATATTTTACACACACATTTAAAATAGACGTAATAATTAAAATACTAAATTTGAAAAAATATTTTACTCAAAAAATATCTTCGAATAATGATATCATATTCTAGATTTCGAATGATCATATTCTAGATTTAGCAAGCTACTTAAAAATATTTAAAATTCATATTTTTATCCTATATTAATACTAAGTATTAAATCTCCAGCTACAATCTCATTAAAGACGAAATCTTTCAGAAATTTTCAAAATTCAAAGCTTTTTTAAAAGAAATTTAATTAAGCTATACCCACCTGAATCAAACATATTTACTTCCAACAGTTTCACTACTGAAAAATTGTTGCCTAATGGTTAAAGTACTCGGCTCGTAACACTAAGGTAGTCAGTTCGACTTTAAGGTCAGAGACTTTTATTTTATCCCCACTTTCTTAAATTGACGTATATTTTACTTCCTGTAACGGAGAAAAAAGAAACGGTTATTCGTCAATTAACATAAAATTTCCGGTAGCATTGCTGCCAGAAAATTTCTGAAAATTGAAGAAAGTATTCCTCAGAGTGTAATTGAATAAACTAGAAGCAATTATATCGCAAATGCTAAAAAAATGTTGAAAGCATAGTTTAAAATTCCCGGTAGCCTATAATAAGTTTCGACGACCAAACAAGGCTCTTAATCAAAACATTTTTCTAATGTCTTCGAAAAGTTTGTGAGTTACTGTAGATGAACTATAAGAGATACATAGTTGATTAATAATCTCATTCGAGATACTTGCATGATCCATGTACTGTCTCAATTAGGTTCGAATTTGATTAGTATTCGTAAGATATTGTTTTACAAATTTTGTATGCTTCTTTTTTGTGTTACCCTATAAAAAAAGCTATAAAATCTAGATACATGCTGAACTAGCTCATCGAAGATATTGGCAAGATTGTCAAAATTTAATTCGAATTGCTATTTCGGACAATATAATGTTGGAAAATTTTGCATCTTTTTCGTGTGGCCCTGTAAACGACTGCAAAAGCTACACGGTTGATTAATAAACTCCTTCAAAATACAGGAAATATCAATATAATGTTCTAATGAGGTTTTAATTTATTCAGAATTTTGGACGTTATCGTGAGAACGGATTTTGCATTTTTTTGCATTTGTCCATCCTTGTAAACGAACTAGTAGAGATACATACTTGATTAACAAACTCATTCAAGATGCTAGCACGATCGATACATTGTTAAAACTACTTTTAAATTAGCTCAGTATTTTGAAAGGACAAGATGATATGATTTAAATAATAAATTGTGTCCACTCTTAACGGTGTCCAATGGTTAATTTCTAAACTGTTTGGCATAGGCATATAACAGAGCTACTAAGTCTCCGGCTTTTTGGATACCAGTATTTTGATACAGAAAATGTTGTTTTCTTTAATTGGAACAATTGGGCACAATCTAAAAGAAGAAATTTTTCTCTAAAATAATACTGGTGTGCAAAAATCCGGAAACTTGGCAACTCTGCATATAGTTTCAATTTCAAAAATGTTTTAAATGAATAAAAGCAGTATTTTAAAAGCAATTTGGCTGAATAAAAACATTTCTTAAAAAGAAAAAATACGAAATTTATATTTTTATATGGTCTCCCGATCCTATAAGTTATACTTAGTAAAAGTAAACTATTACTCTAAGAAGTAAGACAAAAAAGGTTTAATATATCTACGATTAAAACGGATCGAGTAATAGCTGTTTAAAGCTGAAGCATACTTTTGGATGTAAATTAGGGTTTATTCACAAATTTACCAGAAATATAAATAATCGTCAGAAAAAAAAAACAGTTGAGAGTAAAATTAACATTGCAATATAAATTTGAAATCTATTTTCATATTTTATTTTCATTCTGATATATTAATGAAAAATATATGCACTAAAAATGTAATTAAAAAAATAAAAGAATTTTTGTTAAATGTAAAGATGAAAAACAACAGTCGCAGTTCTTTATAAAATGATATATATTTTTAATTGCTATTAAATTATCTAATCTGAATCTTAGTTAATAACAATTAGAGTTATCTTAAAACTTGCTAGAAGTGACTTCCTTCGGCTGCAATGCAGGAATGTACACGTGAAATAAATCCTCCAAATACCTTAAGCGCTTTTTGTGCGATCCCTTGAAGCATGAGCAACTCATCTGTGTTCAGATGCAGAAAACCAAGTTTTATAATTTGGCCAATTTTCGTATTAGATGAATGTACCGTTTTTTGTTTTTCTTCTTCGTGTAATAGAAATTTTTTATTAAATATCGCTTAAAGGACCAAGGGACAGTATAAAAATTTTAACTTAGTAACTCTTAACAAAAAAACATTGATCAAAACGACTTCAATAATATTATTTTACCTCCTTTAATTTTTTTAGTAATTGGTAATATTGCTATGACTAACGGTTTAGAAATTAGCCATTGGACACCGTAGAAAGTGGATGCATTGTGTAACGATAGATAAGCAGACATATTAACAAAGTAATTTAAACAGGAGGAATTTTAAAAACATCAATCTAAAATGAGATTCGGATATTCATAGAAACGTGATGATAAAGCCCAATTTTTATATAAAATTATAACCGTTAGAAGCATTGTAATATAGGGTGTATCTGAAATGCTTTAACAAACTTAGGGGGATGATAGTACTCATCAAGACGAACAAAAAATGCAATGAAAAAATGCAATGGGTTTGCAATTGACGTTTAAGGGGTGAAAATCGCAAAAAATATAAAAATATCGAAATCTCGCATGCTGCTTTTCTGCAGAACTGGCTAGTCGAACGAATCTGGTTTTCCTTTCACTTTATGCATATCCGGTCAGAAAGAGATAACAAAAACTTGGAAGAAAGTCAAACAGTGAGCAGTAATCCACGTGTGCAAATTTGAGCGTGTCCGCTACTCTTTCCTCTGTAGATGTACTCTGTGTAGTAATGTTCGCGGTCGACACTTTGAATAATTGCTGTAAAATATTTGTTTTCTCTGGATGTCACGAGCTGTGTATTACCTATTCTGCGCAGTAAAGAACTTTCTGGAGTGTGTCTTTCTTGTCTGAGTTTGTCCATTTCCAGACGCATTTTCTCGATTTTCATCCTTTAAACGTCATTTGACACCCATGTTCCATTGCGTTTTTTGTTCGTCTTCATGAGTACTATCATCCCTCTAAGTTTGTTGAAGAATTTCAGATACACCCTGTATATGAATTTATTTGATATCTGCTTATTGTAAAAATAAATGCATACTATTTCTAATGCATTAGCTGAAAATAAGAATCAAATGCGAAAGGCATGCATAATAAAAACACATTCAGATTGAAATAATCCTTATGTCACGTTCTTAGGATAGGATAAGGAATGAAATGAAATCGTGCTATGAAAACAGGCTGGATTTAATGCTAATAAAATAAACATAAGGTTCGTATGTTCCTTGAAAAGTTAAAATAAAGACTTGGTTATCTGTAAAAATCACACAGTATACACATTGAGTTCTGTGAATTTATTTGATTGCTTTTACTTGTTGCTGAAAAGAACTCTATAATTCTTCTCACGTATAAATGGAAATCAGAATCAGACTTAAAAGACAAGAATTTATGAACCAAACATCCTGATACAAATAAACCTTATATCATATGCTTAATCACTTATATCGCTGCGTTGCATACTTGCAGAATACCCGACAAGTCGGAAATTGATCGTCAAACGTGGTAAATGAGGTGCGATTGTACTGCAACTAGTTTTATAAATAGTCAGATCTTGGTGCAATATCTGCTGTACTCTTATGCAAAAGTGCATAAGATAGTAAAAGTTAAAAATTTTCTATGACGGTATAACCCTTATAAGTGTTGTAATATTTGAATTTATTTGATCTTTTATGCCTCTTGTTAAAAATAAAACCATAATATTTCTATTGCATTAGCAGAAAATATGAATCAAATGCAAAAGGTATGCATAAAAAAAAACGCATTCAGATTGAAATAATCCTTCTGTCACGTGCTTAGGATAGGATAAGGAATGAAATGAAATCGTGCTATGAAAACAGTCTGGGTTTAATACTAATAAAATAAACACGAGTTTCGTAAGTTGTTTGAAAAGTAATAATAAAGACTGAATTATCTATGAAAACCCACAGTATCCGCAGTTATTTTTATGAATTTATCTGATTCATTCTACGTGTTGCCAAAAAGAACTCCATAACTCTTCTCACGCATTAATGGAAATCAGAAATAGACATAAAAGACAAGAATTTATGTAGCACACATCCTCATACAAATAAAACTTATGTCCTATATTTAACACTACATTGTGAAGTGAAGCACATATGAATTTATAAATATTTAATTATAATAGTACATAAATCTTGTTCACGGTACCATTATATTTAATTAAAAATATTTCTCTTATACAATATCAGACGTCTGTAATAAAATAAGGCCAAGAATTACTCTTTTAAATTCGTGGTGTCTAAATCTTCCTATGAACATAAAAAAATACAAAATACTAATTCATGCAATGTAGCATTAAGACAGGATCAGGGAGGAAATGTAAGGATAGTACAAAATTATGCTGGATTATATATTAGTGGGTTAAAAGTAAGGTTTGTATCTTTCTTGAAACGTGATGATAAAGACAGACTTCTTTATCAAAATATTACTTATACTATTACTTATACTATGCGTTTTACTATTAGAAATTGTATCTTTTATTTCTGCACGTTGGTAAAATAAAACATGATTTTTTTTATCATGTTTTAGCGGAAAATAAGACTCAGATGTAAAAGATAAAAATTTATGCAGAAAAGATCCTGATGCAAATAACATCCGTGCCACATGCTTAGAGAAGGAGCTTTAAGGATATGAAAACATTGTACAAACATGCTGGAGTATATGCTAGCAGAATAAATATTAGGTTCTAAAGTTCCTCGCTACGTGAAGGTAAAGACTGATTGGGGGGGGGGGGATCTATTAGTTTTTACTGGTAACATACTTGCTAATACTATCTATGTGTTTTTAAAAAGAAACCGACAATATTTCTCAGGCATTTGTAACGTTCCCGGCAAGGCCGTTACTTGAATGGAGGACATAACTTGGACTTAGGAGGACGTAATATATGGTTAAAAGCTCTTTATTTAAAATTTTAGGGAAAGGGTTGGCATATAAGACATCGAAGAATTTAGACTCCACTATACGATAAAAATCAATCTTTTTCTAATGTAAACTTCAAAAGAGATGAATCAGAATAAACTCACAGAAATCCGTTTTCTGGAATGCCAACAATGATTAGCCCCAGTCTGAAAATGTCCACATGTACGCTGTAACGAATGTGGTTAATAGTGAAGAGATATTTTATTCACAACACAATTTCTCAAAAGGGTTTACCGCTCTGCTTTCTTAGATGAGGCTCAAACTCCAATACCAAACAAAACTCCAAGGCAATTACTCGACACTGTTCTCATATACCTTAGTGGCAGGACACGACCAAAATCCACTGCATCATACTTTCAATCGAATATTTATACTCCTGCAGACTGGACAACGACAAATGAATTTGTATACGGTTATAGTTAAATCGTGGAATTGTAGACTCCACGTAAAACCAAGTGCACATCGTAAAGTTAGAGTGGCTATAGTTTAGAGCCAGCTACGCACACAGGTTATGTTTTACGCCACGTTCATATTCAAACCACAACATAAAAATGATGGGTTACTATTAAATTTTCATGTCCTAAAAATAATTTTAAATTTAATCAAATTTTAACCCACCATACACGTGATCAGTCTGCAAAATATTCCAAGCATACCATCACATATACAACATTCACTAGACTGCCATATGAAAGCTGAAGAATGACATGCAATCTTACCTAATGAAAATATCAAACGTTGCAACAAAATTTTGCTACAAAAATTTTTACCAGAAGCGGAGAACTCTCCAATGTCCAAAATCACCGTAA
Organism: Maratus speciosus; assembly: GCA_963932465.1. Classification (NCBI taxonomy): domain Eukaryota; kingdom Metazoa; phylum Arthropoda; class Arachnida; order Araneae; family Salticidae; genus Maratus; species Maratus speciosus. The sequence goes on from OZ010794.1 coordinate 324,891,955, forward strand.
GTAAAATTTACCGCGCAAAGACTTTGCAGAAATGCCGAAGACACCCCCGCCCCGAAAAAAAAAACATGCGATCAATTTTCCTTACCAATTCGTAAATCCTTCTATATATAAAAAAAAGTTTTGATTTGGAAATGAACCAATGAAAATCTGCTTAGATATTCCCGGTAGATCGGCATCCAATTTGAATGCTTAAGCATGGTCTTTCTTCGTTAATATAAAAAAAAAACTGTAGCATACAAAAATATGAAAATAGACGGTATAATTGAGAAATGTTTGATAAACACGCTGATGCAGACAATTTTCAAATCGAATAATTATTTTAAGATATATTTAATGTTAAAGTTGGTCAAAGTCGTTACATTAAAAAGGTTTTATAGGAGCAAAAACTATACATATGAATTTAATCATTCGTAATTCGTAGATCATTTTATACATGAGAATTTCTCGATGTGCATATTGCATATATCTTTTTTATTTGATTTATTTTTTGAAGATTTATTTCCATTTTAAATTCAAATTTTCAAAATTTCCAGACATATTTTTTACATATTTTAGAAAAGGATATTATTTTAAATTGTTGCCAATTTTTAAAACAGTGCAAAGAATAATATTTCCTTCAAATTAAAAATTTATTTACACGTGGCTATTATAAATCGAAAAAAAAACTTTAAAATTAGATTTAAATGATTACATGTTAAAAGCAGGAAAATTACGTCATAAGAACCATATTTACACTTGAATTTTAAAAGGAAAACAAAATGTTAAAAAAATAAAATAAAATCATTGTTATGCGTTAAATCTTCTAAATGGAAGAAAATACGTCATATTTAAAATGGCCAAAAAATATGGCAAAACAATTTAAATTAAAAAATATATTTGCTCGAGACATTTATTTGATATTTTGAGATGATCTTTTCAACTGTTATCGTGAATTCGAAGACAGCACAAATAATATTTCCTTTTAACAACAAAAGTATTTTCACGTGAATATTAATAAGAGAAATGAAATTTGGTGTAAATTACGTCAGCTTTAAAACGATACATTTAAAATGAATTATTTAAAAGAACTATTTTATAGCGCTGTTAAAAAATACCGGGAGACAATGACACTGTTTACTTAATTCATTTTACATTAGCTTATTTTCAAATGTTTCACTAATTTTTTTAATTAAATACGAAAACAGCCATTGTATCTCTTAACAGCAGAAGATTTGGTCTTAAAAATCCCCAATCCAATGAAAACGAATCAAAACCCGTTTACAGAGAGATCGCAACTGATTTTTTTCTTTTTTTTAAATTTTGATTCAATATTTTTTAAAGCCGATCAAATTAGCGTGCTTTTTGGATTTTGGAGTGCCTGAACGGTGGTTCGCAAGCATAGCTCGTAGGGGGCAGAGACCCCTATTTGAGAAAAAAAAAAACCTTCATTAAATAAAAACGATTTCGATCCCAAGCAAGCCAGATAAATTAATACTTCCATAACTATCGAAGATCTCTCTGCCAGCACAATAAGTTGGACACATACGAACAACATATTTGCTGTGCTAGATTGGATCAACAATTTAAAAAAAAATACAACACAAAATATGAGGCATCATACAAACATTCTTGATCTGTATTAACTAAAAAAGAAAATGCAATATCAGAGAACATAAAAAAGGGTCTATTTCTTGAAATAAAATCCTTAAACATCAAGCATTTTACAATAGCTTCACATTTAATTATAATCATAAAAGCTTCTTAATTTGCGGAAAAAATTTGTTTCCACCAACGAAAATGCAAAACGAACGCAAAGAGGAAGGTTAGGTTAATTCGATGTTACTACAGATAGAAATGCGTGTCAAGAACCACTTGACCGCAGAAGACGTGCTCGCTTAATTGCGGCGCGTGTGACAAAAATACAATCCAAACTACTATCGAACGATACCTAAAAGTCAACATATGCATATAATACATTACATAATATAGTGAAACATATAATAAATAGACATAGCATATTTCAAGCATAACAATTACCAATATTTCCAGAATACTTAAAAGCAGTATAGATACAGAAAGATGCATAATGACATGATTCGAAAAATTTTGAAAGCAATTTAGATTACATTTAAGGGCAACTTGCGAGTCCGTGTAAAAAGTTCAGAAATCTTGTGTAAACAAAATCACAACAATCCACCTCCTTCTGATTTCTTCACATTGTCACATCATAAATGCACTTTTAAAAGCAAATAGAGGTAAAAAAAGAACGTAATTACCTTGCTTACAGAGATGTCTCTGAGATTGCAGGCTTCATACTGAATGAGGACTCTCTATCTTTGTTCCAGAATCCTTGGACAAATGAAATAAATGACAAACAAGGACAAAAATCCTCGTCGGAGCTGAATAGTGAAGTCACTGTCGATTGCTTGGCTTGAAGACGAGTACTGTATGGATGTCGGTGAACCACCGTAGAGTCCACTTGACGACTAGGTCCAAGCTGGTTAGAAATATTGTCTCGATGACTAAGAACCTGACTCATGAGTGTCATAGAGTTAATCTTTTTTTCTAAGCACTCCTGATGCTTGCTAAGCACCCCTGAAGATAAGCGCAAGCCACGGTTCCTTCGTATTTTTCGCCGTCTCTTAGGTGATGGAGAGTCACTATTAGAGTTATTTTTTCGGACGCTTATAGTGAATGAGTGGATTGTGAAATTTTTTATTTGTGTGTTTCGATAACAACAATGTCGAATTTTAATATGAAATTATAACACCTATCTTTGCATTCAGAAATAAAAACGTGTCTAAAAGCGGTAAAACTTTAAGAATGAAAACGTAGATGAAGTTTGGAATGTTGAGTAATTTTACTTCCAGGCACAATTCGCGACACCCTTCTGTGGTCATGAATGGACATATAGCGTAATAAAGGGATTTTCCGGAAAACTACACTTTTGAAACTTTCCCTGTAGCAAGACACACCTAGGACAAATCTAGCAGTGGAATGAAACGAATTTTGACATACTTGAGGATTGGAACAAATTTAAAGTTCCAATTCTGAAAATTTAAAGACAGTTAAGTTAAAGTCATTATTTATTAGAAATCACGATTCATTTTCAGGTACCCACATAAATTCTGAAATCTTATTTCACAATACGATGTAACTTACAATCAGACGCACAATACATCCACTTTAAAACAGTACTTCCTGTTCGCTACTTTTTATTTAGATTTCTTGATTTCAACCACTTTTCTCAAATAGTAATATTCGCCATACTTAATGCAAATAATAAGGTGAACACATGGCGAATTATACTTCTTCAAAAAATGCTATTTGTGGTCACCAAGGAACCTTAATATAGAAAAAAAAAGAGTGGACTGGCAACATTGCTGCAGAATGCCGTTCAGTAATGGTGAACGAAAAAAAAAATGTTTTTTGACAATTACCAAAAAATCTACCGTAATTTATAACTAACTAGCAACGGACTACCAAAAACTTCGAATGTTGTTTATACTGCATCCATATTTTTGATATAGAGTATACGAGGGTCATCCAGGAAATAAGTGTCCCACTGCTTGAAAAAAGAAATAAAACAAAATTACCTGGAAAGATTTTTTACAAAATTTACAGCAATATTTCAGCTAATTTTCACCATAAGAACCACCGGAATTGTAACACTTGTATAGCGTGGGATACTTTGTGTAATTCAGTGTCATAGAAATCTGCCGCTTAAGAATGGAGCCAGTTTAACACAGTTGTCAACCCACGTCTTAAAATCCTGCTGCTTTCATACTTTTGGTTTTGTGTTCGGATGTAAAGTTCTTCGGTACCCACCTCACGCACAATTTCCGGAAAAAACAGGTGTTTCGTGATGACTTCATGCATCTCTGACCTTTCCTGCACTTTTCTGCAGCGATACAATGATGAAAGCAACAAGTACTTCAATAGGATCATTATAGCATTATGGATGATGAAACATGCATTGAAAACTGTGATAAGCTAGCGGTAGACTTGGACTACAAACACTGGACTATGACACTGGATTACAAAAATTATCCCACGCTATCAAAGGTATTATAAATCCGGTTGTTCTTACGTTGAGAAGTAGCTGAAATATTGCTGTATCTTTTGCAATAAATCTTCCCAGGTAATTATGTCTTGTTTCTTTTTACACGTCGTGGGAAACTTATTTTCTGGATGAATCTGGTATATATAACAGAACAGAAAATATTTAAAAAAAAGCAATTTAACAAATTACAACGACCATTTGGAAAATGATTTTTTTCAAAGACTAAAATTTGAGACATAAAAAATCGCACGGAGTTGATCATACATTACGTATGCCATGAATTAAACATTAATAGTGTTATTACACGTAAAAATTACAAGCGACAAATATCGTCTGCGACTCGTACGTATTATCCACCTGAAACTTACGAATTATCCAAGCATTTCATTGGCTGTTCGGGAAAAGGCTTTTCCATCGTCAGATTTCCAAGAAATCTGACGACACATTTTAAATGAAATTTCATTCTTAAACTTCTAAACATCCGACAATATTACTTTTTACACCGTCGGATAGAAAAAAAAATGTACTTTTAAATGCAATTTGTTTGAAAGCTGTATCTCAATTTGTTTCTGAGTTATTAATTTTTTTTGTAGTTTTTATTACTTTTTTGTCATAGTGGCAACAGAAGGTATCTATCTCTGTTGAAAGTAAAGGGAAATACAGATTACTGTATAGACCAATCAGAAAACGGGTAAAATGCGAATAAAAACCTTCAGATGTGCTTTTGATTTCCTACCCTGACAGAGAACAATAACCATTTTTCCAAATGTTTAATAAATCATATGAACATAAATAAATAAAAAGAAATCAAAGGATGATAGATGCAATAACTTAATTTATTTCATTCTAAAATGTCATCTTAATGAAATGTCTTCCGAAGTATCTCTATTCTAATGAAATGAATTTATGTAAAGATTTTAGGAAACGATTTTGTGAAACGAATAATATGTTAAATCTGCGAACGGTACAACGATGATGGAAATTTAATTTTTGATGTTATTACAGTGACATTAGTATGATTTTTCCTAAAGAGGGTATGTATAACTTTTAAAGTTATTGTGCAGGCTCACATAAAGGAATTCAATTACATTACCGTCTATGGGGATAATTACATAAATGCATTGAAGTGCCATATTTGAAACTACTAGTTAGAAAATCTTCCTTTGACAAATTTATTTTTGTTCTGGATGAGAATAGATTTTCCCGAAGAATTGCAAAGGGAAGAAGAACATAAAATATCTATATATATATTTCTACAGTTTATTCTTTGTGTCTTTGTATTGAAAGTTCAAGTTTTCACAAAAATCTACTAAAAACTATAAATATTTTTCTTTATTAATTGTAAACCGGTTAAGGGTTTCAGTTTGTAAGTTTGTAATAAATATAGGAATTTAAAATTTGAGATTAATTTACTTTTAATAATTTATATTAAATATATTTTTATTGCAAAATGTATTTTTCATCCATTTGAAAATATATGAAAATATACATTATAAGGTTATGTATAGAAAACTATTGTAATAGTAGAAAAATTACTGTTTATATTATGCTTTACAATATATTTTTTTCTAGACTATATTTATTTTTCATTAAAATAGTATGCTTTTAAATATAATCTTTATTACCAAAATTAGAGAAAAGGTGACATTAAGGAAATTCATAAAAAACTACGTCCGTTGTTTTACAAAATGTACAACCAGAAAAAACTAACAGATAAATTTTACTTATAATGAATTTTTACAACATACTTTGGTTAACCTTATTAACGTCAAACAAAATCATGCACGTAGTTACCTTTATCGGTAGCTTAAATTTAAAATGAAATTCCTTGTTAGATGTATTTTTCACCAGTCACTACTAATATCGAACTACAGTTCTACCCGGTTAAGACGCGTTTCAAGGAAACGTCGGGTATTAAATAGGATCGTGTAATAAACATGATTCGAATAATGTTGAATTGCGCTTATTAACACATCTAATCATGTAATTCATCCGCTAACACATCTGATCCTCTACCTTTAGAAAAATCATCTATATATTCACGGTTGAAAATTGTGTTTTTTACTCATATTAAAATTAAAATTTAACTATATTTAAGTGCAAAGCATTATTTGTTTTGATCGAACCAACTCAAATAATAAAAAATATGTATTAAAATATGATTGTTTTGTCGAATAATATGTTACAACCAAAAATAAAACAACAAAAAAAAAATAATGTTTCCTGTTGCCTAATTGTTTTTAGCACTAATATAAAATGTTAAATCTTTGAAAAGAATAACTCAGGTTTTAAAATCATATTTAGTACTTGGGATAATAAGTAACTTTATAATAAGTCTTTAAATTTTCACGTAATTAAAAAAAAAACTTTCCTTGTAAATCTTTTTTTAAACTAGTTGGATGTGCCAATCCTAAAACTTTCTTCAATCTCATACATCTTAATATTTCAAAAAGTATTTACACATAATAATAATTGATTATTATTAGTTCATTACTACACCAACTTTGATTTTCATCTTAAATTTCTGCTTCACTCAATTAATCGGAGTAAAAACGAGTTAATCTAGATCAGGATATTTATTAGAATCACCAGTTATTCCTTATTCTGTTGTCATCAGCTGTTTGCGAATGGACGGCTTAGCCGAGTGCGAGTTCCCGCCGCTGCACAAGCAGCCGACGGACAATACAACTACGAAAAATCAAGAAAATTATACAAAAATCGTTCTCGCTAAATCGCTAAATTTTAAAGCTGAATATTTCCAAATTCAAGGAGGACATTGCTGGCCATAGACAAAAACATGCACAAAAAATTCGGTTCAATTTTATACATACCTTTGTATCATTTCGATGGTACAATAAAGAAAATGGCACAAAAATCGCTATTTAAGTGCCTCCTTCCGGCTGAATTCTTTCAAATTCAGGAAAAATCTGCTTGCCATAGCCAAAAACATACACAAAAAATTTGGTTCAATTCTATGCATAACTTAATACACTCTTCGTTGCTAATGTAATGAAAATGCCACAGACATCGCTATTACAGTGCCCCCTTTCCGGCGGAATATTTACAAATTGAAGGAGGACAGGTTGGCCATAGCCAAAAACATGCACAAAAATTTGGCTCAATTCTAAGTATAACTTCATACACTATTCGATGATACAATAATGAAAATGGCGCAGACATCGCAATTATAGCGCTCCCTTACTTAATTACTTACTGGCGCTTAATTACTGGCGGATTGTTTTCGGATTCAGGAAGGACCTGCTGGCCATAGCCGAAAGCATACAAACAAAATTTTGTTGAATTCTATTCATAACTTCGTACACTTTTCGATGTACAATATTGAAAATGTCACAAAAATGGCTATTACAGCGTACCTTTTCTGAGAAATAATTCTAAATTGAAGGAGGACTTGCTTGCCACAGTTATACATATGCACAAAACAAATGGTTCCGTTCTATGCATAAAATCATACACGCCTCGATGGTACGATGTCGACACACGGACAGACAGGCATTTTGTATAAACATGTTTTTGGGGAACTCTAACCGCTAAAACGTTTAAATCATTCTATTGAAGACAGAAGAAAGTAAAAATGTTGTTAACATGGAAGAAAGTAAACATTAGATAGAAAATACAAAATAAATATATAACTGCAGTCGCATTTGATCGGTCTTCACGAGTTTCAGTCTCGCTTTTATGTCACGGTCGATATTCAGTATCTAACTTTCGTAAAATAACATCTACCGTCATGGTCGGCCATCGTGATTGCTATAACATTCATTATATTGCTTTCGTTATGTCAATTAGGTTTCGAAGAAGACTATTTTATCCCAATGCCTTGTCTCACAGCAATTCCATGTTGAACCTGGAAGTGATCATTCAATACTTGGCCTTGAACATCGCTTTTGTTTGGTGTAAAAATGGCCTCTCTGAAACAGTTTTTATTGTGTTTATTTTGGTCCTATCTCAATATGAACTGAGTTTGCATTCTGTACAGAAAACGGATTCCAATCTTTCATTTTTATTTCGTTCCACGTGCTACCGATGATCTAAACTTATTTGGTACTTTTGCTTCAGGACCATCCATACAGCATGATCCACTTGCTGAGCCACACTTCCTGAATCGGGTAACAAAACTTTCCGTGACACTTTTTACTTTCTTCTATCTTCAATAGAAGAAAGTATTGTAATCGAAATTTTTCCGACTTCCGGTTTTCTACTGGTTTACACGTTTTAGGGGTCAGAGATCCCAAAAACATGTTTATAGGATATGTCTGTCTATCTATGTGTCCGTCTGTCGCCCTTTGTACCATCAAAAAGTGTATGGAGTTATGCATAGAATTGAACCAATATTTTTTTTTACGTTTTTGGCTATGGCAAGCAGATCCTTACTTTATTTGGAAAAAATCTTCTGGAAGGTGGCGCTGTAATAGCGATTATTGTGCGATTTTGAATATTGTACCAATGAAAAGTGTATGAAGTTAGGCACAGAATTGAACTAATTTTTTTGTATACGTTTTTGGCTGTGGCAAGCAGGTCCTCCTTCAATTTAAAAATATTCAGCCGGAAGGTTGCACTGTGTAATAGCGATTTTTGTGCCATTTTAATATTGTACCATCGAAAAGTACATGATGTTAGGCATAGAATTGAACAATTTTTTTTTTTAAGTTCTTGGCTATGGCAAGCACGTCCTTCCTTAATTTGGAAAAAATCCACCGTAAGAGGGAGCTGTAATAGCGATGCCTGTGCTATTTTCGTTATTGTATCATCTAAAAGTGTATCAAGTTATTCATAGAATTGAACCAAATTTTTTGTGTATGTTTTGGGTCATATTAAAATGGTCCTCCCTGAACTTGGAAAAATTACGCCCGAAGGTAGCGATGTAATACCGATTGTTGTGCCATTTTCAATATTGTACCATCGAAAAGTGTATGAAGTTATGCATAGAATCGAACCAAATTTTTTGTGTATATATTTGGCCATGGCAAGAAGGGCCTCCCTGAATTTGGAAAAAAACCGCCGGAAGGGGACGCTATAATAGCAATTTTTGTGTAAATTTCCTAATTTTTCGTAGTTCTATTGTACACCAGTGGCTCTAGAATCGACGGGAACTTCCCATCATGATAAGCCGACGATTCTCGAACAGCTGATGTACAACAGAATAACGAAAAGCTATTGATTTTAATCATGATCGAGATTAACTCGTTTTTACTCCGGTTAATTGACTGAAGCAGACATTTAAGATGAAAGTCAAAGTTTATATAGTATTGAACTAAAAAAATTAAATATTGACATTTGTAACAACATTTTGAAATATTAAAATGTATGAGATAGAAGAAAGTTTTGGTATTGTCACATCCCACTAGTTTAAAACCCGGTTGGGCTGGGAAGTCTCCACATTTAACATTAACATGCAACATTTTGCCTGCATTTGTTGTTAGAAGTTGCACGCTTTGAGATGAAAAGCTCACTCAGGTATTCGAATCTGCTGCTGATTTACATATTCACAAAACGAACTCTTCATTTTATGAAGCAATGGGGGTTTTGTGACTAACCTATCACGAATAACTTAATTTTTTCCGCGCCTTCTGTATTTATTCTGCCAAGCAATCTATCTTTTCTAAATTTCGCTCCAATGTATTATTCCCTTTCCGGAGAAATGAATGATTTATTAGACATTCATTACATTGCAGTATTGTGCAAATTTGACCATTGAAAATCTCATAACCAATACATACTTTGAAAATTTGAGTAATCACGTTTTTCCAACAGCCTACAACTTTGGTGTTAACTTTCCCTTCAACAGAAACATGTTTGTACACAATAGATTTCATACCAACATTTAAATCGATCGAACCATCCACTTGGCGGTTTCTTTGTTTTGATTTTTAGAATGTTTGACATCTATGAAGCTTTCTGCTTCCCTACTGTCCATTAATAGATAAGCTCAAAACTCGAGCACGAGTCTACTAGTGAAACAATATCCTATATACGCCATCGTATTTCTTGGATTTCATCTTCATTCTCATGGACAAATAGACAACTGCGATTTTTTCTATTGTATCTGAATTTTTTAGCAAGTTACATAACAATGATTTTGAAATATTTATTGCTTATTTTATTTACCATGCCCTTCAGAATCATATTTGTGGTTGCTGTACAATTTATATGGCACAGATATAGCTTTCCTTCTGATTCTAAAACAGTTCCCTATATTAACAGAAAATTTTCTAAAACTCGATAACACAATAAGAGACGACTTGACTCCATGAAACTCGTAATGCAAGTAGCTCACCGGTCGTGATTAACACAGGAGCAAACAGGCATCAGAAGAAAGTAACGAACAAATAGAATTGAAAACAAAAGAACGTTTCTCTTTTTGTTCAAATGCCATTAAAAGCATACAGAACTAGGAAGGATTTCACTGTAATTGCACCGTAAGAGAAGACAAAATGAGGAGTGACAGCATATATGGGAGACTGAGAAGGGTTCAAACCTTTTTTACAAAATGATTTTTAATGTTTTTAAATTTGAACCTAGGATAAAGTTCCATATATCATTTTCTTTTTTATACATGCAGTTATCAAAATAAAATTGCGACATACGTGCAATATGTAAGAAACATGAAAAAAAATATCCGCTTAAATCATGAAAAAATAATGGTTCAAGGCACCCCACATATGGTAGGTTGACCCACTTTATTTTATATAGAAATATTTGTTAAGGGGAAAAAATCAGTTTTAGAAAAGGCAGAATAACTTTATGCTACAGGTTAATTATTATTAAAAAATATTTGGGAAAATGTGATGCATAAACAAACCTGCTTAGACGGAATTTAAAGCTCAAGAAAAAAATTCCGTTTTAAATACTCACTTTTTGTGACACTCGACCTGGCGAACATAGTTTAGATTAATCTCATTGTGTTTATCTTGGTAAAATTTGTCTACATACCTTTCTAAAGTATTTTGATCAATGTTATGTTCTTTTGCAGAGGTATTAACTCTTAAAATTTCTTAAGACTGCTGCTTTCTTCCTTTCTAGTCTTCTCCATTCTTTTTATTTACCTACTATGGTACTACTTAAATGAAATAAAAGTTCGTATCAACTTCCCAATTTATATTTCATTGATTTTTTTCTTGTTTCTATAGCAATTTTTCACAACTTCCTTTAATCAATTTTAAAGATTTACATTTCTATCACTTCCTTTTAAACCGTAGTTTTACAGAATAAAATTAAAGTATTTTAGAAAGTTATTTTTCAAGCCTTCATTATGTACAGTGTATAAGAAAATATTTACAAAAGCACTTAATTAAGGGAGCTTTGCCCATCTTGTTAACCCTCTTTCACATTGATTGTGTCAAGCCTCCCCACATAGCCACTTAATTTCTATGGTACATTTTATCTGACAAAATCTTACAAAATGTTTCTAAAAGTGCACTTTTTAACCTGAAAACACTTCCCAGTGGATTTTTAGACACCAGTTTCAATTATCCTCCTGAAATAAAGAATATTGTTTGATCATTTTAGTAGCTTAGGTTGTCACCTATTGGCAAAACTTTGAAATTCTTTTAAATAAGAAAACTGAAGGTGGATCAACACTCAACAGATTGCCTTACGTTTAAAACTGCATTCCGCAGCTGAAAACGCACTTCAACCACTTTAGTATGTTTTTCCGTAAACACTCATTTCCATTTGGAACATTGTGCATAATTCTTAAATAGGCGCTAATAACTAATATATAAAAATGGAAATTTGTCTGTTTGTAATTCTATACAAATCCATAGTTTGGAACCCAGAATTGTGAAATGTTGCGTACATATGTATTAAAACACGGCCGAGGCAACTAAATTAATCCGGAATAAAAATAACTTATAGTTAATTTTTAATTAATAAAAAACCGATAATTTAACAGCAATTTCCTATCAAATTTAAACATTTTTCGTTATAGCAGTTGCCAACAATGAAAAATCCACACTGAAATTCTTACCACAACAATTACTTTTCTATTGCAAGATTTCCACGTGCAAAAAGGAAATAAATGGTTTGACGATTTTTTTTTTTTTTTTTTTTTTTTAAAGGAAATATTACATCATAACTTTCTACTGCAAGATTTCTATGAGAAAAGTGAAAATAAAATATATAGTTTGACGAATTAAAAACAAAAGGGAATGTTACATCATAATTTTCCTGTTTTATGATTTCCATGTAAAAAATTGTAATTATTTAATTAATTTGACACATTTAAAAAATAGATTATTATGTCATATTGGAAATATAAAAGACGTGGTGAATATATACAGTCATATAAGTGTGAAAAAATATATTGAAGCATGATAAAAACTCGATTATTGAAATATTGGCGTATTTTAACATTATTGCTCCAATGATGAATTGAAATTCATTTATAGCTGTGTTATTTTGCGCCTGTCATATAAATTTATACATTTTTATATTGGGTTTTCATTTGATTCCTGTGTACAACACCTCGACTGTTTCTTTTATTTGATTTTTTTTATGCTGTATGTTAAATTTTAAAATTTGTTTCTCAAAACAAACATTCTTAAAATTCGGGGAAACACCGGGTTTGTTTAGCTAGTATTCTATAAATAACATCGTTAAAGAACACATCTGTTTGTAGCAAGTGAAAATTATTTTTTACAAGGGAGAAAAATATCATTCTATTACAGATATTTTAAAAATGCAGTAAAAAAATATATTACCATTTACAAATTTCTAAAGAGAAGACATTACGACACGGAATGTAGAAGTTATAAGTATTAAATTCAAAATTTTATGTATATGGGTCATAGAAGGTAATTTTAAAGTAATGTAAAAACATTTTGTGTGTGTGTATTGCTAAAGTTTGATTTTAAAAACATGACAGCAAATACTGGCGTCGTAAATTCTTTTATAGTCATTGTTTAAATAATCTTTTTAGCATTAGAATATAAAGTAAGGGGTGTTACTTCTTCCGCCCTTCATGCACCTATCCTTGGAATTTCAACAAACTTCACCATATCTGGTACTGATTCATTCATTGTTGGAAAAGTATTGTAACCAACCGTAATAACTACTTTTTTTTTATTAAGAGCATTTTAACAAATTTAAATTGTGTTTGAATAAACAGAGCGGCAGGCAGATTAAGTGCTTATTCCTCGTGTTTTTATGTTTTATGTAACAACTTATTTGATTATTTAGTACCAGTAAATAATAAGTAATTCGTATTTATTTTCATTTTTCTCATTAAGAAGTTAGTTTAATTTCAAAGTAATAACTATAAATGCCTTCATACAGTAAAACGTAAAGAATCAACATTATCTAAATTTAAATAGTAGTCTCCAGTAGTCGCTACACATACAAACAAAATTGTTCATTCAGTACTACTTATTACATTTTTCTATCTTCAATAGAAGAAAGTAGGTTACACTGTCAAAAAAAACTCGTCAATATACGCTAAATTATTCCTCATTTTTTAACAAATGCTTCCCGTACTCCTAGAAAACATGTTTTATCCGCGAATTCTCCCCGAACGTCTAAAAAAGAGGGAGAAATTCCGTTCATTCCTAGCACGCACGCGTATTGAGTCTATTAATGACAAATCCTAATTTATTTTTAAAATGAAAAACCAAAAATTCTATAAATTAAGATATCTAATTTAATTAATAAATACAAAAACATTTTCGAATTTAAAAGTAAATAACAATTACTTTTCTCATTCATTCAAAAGTTCTCACAGTTTTTTTTTTAAAGTTGTATAAAGTTAAATAAAGTTGAATTTATAAGGTTGTATATAAATAACTATACGTATTTAAAATATACTTTAAATGAACACATTTAAAGGATATTTTAATTAAGAAAATTAAATGGAAAAAAATCAATATTACTAAAAAATATATATACACTGCTCAAAACAATTAAAGGATATTGCAGTTTTAGGTGGATTTTGTATCTGGTAAACTGTTTAGCTGATTGATATATGGTCGACAGACATAGTAGGTTATATGAGAATAAATTACACATTTGGCAGAAAGAAATGCATTTTATTGCGCACTTGTGTACTAAAGGAAAAAAACACAATTTGTGCATATCAGAAAAAAAAAAGAATAAGAAAAGGTGTTTTCTTCAAAGAAAATCATTTTCAGTAAGGGGTATGGTTTCCACGGGCGGCCAGCAACGTTGAACACCTTTGAGGCATGGACTCAATGAGGCTATTAATGACGAGTTGGGGTATTCTGCCCCACTCTTCCAGAAGAGCTCTTTCCAGTTCTTGGAGAGTTTGTGGGGGTTGTTGGCGGCCAGAAACTCGTCTTCCTAGAGCGTCCCAAACGTGCTCGATTGGATTCATGTCTGGAGAACACGCTGGCCATTCCATTCGAACGATTCCTTCCTCGAAAAGGAAATCCCCCACCAGGTTTGCACGATGTGGCCTGCAGTTATCGTCCATTAAAATGAAGTTATCTCCGATTGCTGCAGCGTAAGGGACTACAATAGGTCTGAGAATCTCATCCCTATATCGGCGACCAGTCAGAGCTCCATCTCAAATGATGTAGATGTCAGTGCGCCCGTCAATGGAGATGCCACCATACACCAACACTCCTCCACCGCAAAATCTGACACTTTCGTGCACGAACGCAGGATTATTCCTACTGCCACGGTCCCTCCAGATGAAAATACGCCTATTATCCGGATGCACAGAAAAACGGGACTAGTCAGAAAACAGAATATTGCTCCATTCATTTCTCCTCCAGTTGACATGCTCGGTTGCCCACTCCCTGCGGTCGCGACGATGCCTTGATGTTAATCTAACACATACCATCGGTCGGCGAGCATACAGACCTACAGCATGGAGCCGGTTTCGGACAGTATGAGTTGAAATCGTGGTGCCTGTAGCCGAGCGAAGGTGTTGTTGGAGAAGAGTAGCGTTCATGTTTCGGTGTCTCCGAGCTGTTAACGCTAAATACCGATCTTCATTGGGCGTTGTTGCCCGTCTACGACTTTGCCCTGGTCTTCGGCCTGCACATCCACTCTCCAAAAAACGGTTCCAGATCCTGGAAATGACACTTTGTGATACTCCAATGGCTTGCGCTACTTCGGCTTGAGTTTGGCCCCCTTCTAACCTACCAACAATTCTCAAAGCTTCTGAATCTGTCAAATGACTTCGCTGAGACATCGTACTCATTGAAACAAAGCAATCACTGAATTCCGATCATCCTTGTCTTCATTCTCTTTTATCCAGTTGAAAGTCAAATTTCATTCGCTGCCGCTGAAGCGACGTTTTTGACGTCGAACTCAAAATTTGCATACTCCACAGTTTGAAAACTAGAAAAATTTGCATTTGTGATTATCTTCTTCTATTTTCGGCAAAAAAAATTTCGTTTATATCTTTATTTTATATAAAACTTCAAATATCCTTTAATTGTTTTGAGCAGTGTATATATCGAATAAAAATGTAATATTCGTATTTTACCTCTAAGCAATCTGCGTAAAAAATATTTGAAATTCATATTTCAATACTATATTAATACTAAAGTATAAAAACACCAGCCACAATCTCATTAAAAACGAAATCTTCGTAAAATGAACTTCAAAATTAAAAGCTTTTTAAAGAAATTGATCAAGCCAAACCCATTTGAAGCGAACATATTTACTTTAAAACGTTTCGCTCAGTGCTAACGTGCTCGTCTCGTAAAGCTGAGATGGCTGGTTCGAATCCAATGTTAGCAGTTTTCCTTTTTCCCTGCTTTCTGCAATTGACGGATATTTTACCTCCTCTAACGGAGGGGGAAAAACCGTCTGTTCGTCAATTCACGGAAAAATGCCGGCAGCACTGCTGCCAGTAGAATTTCCATGAATTGAAGAAAGTTTTTTTGAGAGTGTATTGTAATCGAAATTTTTTTCGACTTCCGGTTTTCGACGGATTTTGGGGTCAGAGATCCCCAAAAACATGTTTATAGAAAATGTTTGTTTGTCCGTGTGTTCGTGTGTACGTGTGTCCGTATGTCGCCATTGTACCACCAAAATGTGTATGAAGTTATGCATAGAATTGAACCATTTTTTTTTAGTTTTGGGCTATGACAAGCAAGCCTTCCCTTACTTTGAAAAAATTCCGACGGAAGGGGGCGCTGTAATAGCGATTTTTGTGCCATTTTTATTATTGTACTATCGAAAAGTGTATTTTTACTCTGATTAATTGACTATGATGCCTATTTCATTGGTAAAACTTTTCCCTAGTAAAAAGGGACAAAATATTTCAAAAAGTCATAGTCGGTAGACCTTTATATTTTCAATTTTATATCAATGTTTGTATCACACCTATATTGAGTAGATAATAACAGAAAGCTGTTTTGAATTCAAAACTCGACCAAAAATAAAGAAAATAATATTAATTATAGGTTGTCTGATAGCCAAAGAGTAATATGTTGCAATTTTTAATCTTGTTAAGGAGGTAGGATACCTTTGAACATGTCGAAAAAGTAAAAGATATCACTATGTTCCAAGCTTTAAAACTTATGTAATAAGTCAAAAATAAAAATGAAACTTCATTTTAATATAAAGCTAATATTTATATTTGTATTTAAAAACCTATATATATATACTTATAAATTCATATATAAATATTGAAATGATAAGTTTAAAAATAATGATAACAGAAAAAAATCTTGCTCGCATGATAAAATCTGAAAATATACATATAAAGAGGAAATTTTGGTGAAAATAAATACATAATAGTGTTACCTTTATACTAAAACCAGAATATTTGAAAAAAAATATTGACTAAATTAAAAAATTAACAGAAAATTAAAAATTTTCACTTTTTAAAAATATTTTCACAGTAAAAAAAACAGAAAAAAAATTACCTTTTTCTGGTTTTAAGTTGTAGATAATACAGAAATGAACATGTTTTGAAATTTTCTTTTGATTGCCATGCATAGTTTTTTAGTAACACTGCGCGCAGTATCAAAATTCATCTTTTTGAATAAACGCAACGCAAAGTTTAATTATCCTATGTAAGTATTAATACATAGTGTTAATAAAACTGTCATAAATAGTAAACTAATGGAAATTTTTTAATGTGGTTTTTTGCGTATTGTTCAGAAATGATTACGGAAACAAAATATGTATTAAAAAAAATTCGAAAATTTTGTAGGTTTAAAGGTATCCTACTCCCTTAGACAAATGTCAGACGAACGACTTTTTGAACGCTTGTGGTTTCAACAAGAAAAATAAACACGAGCGCTATCCCGGCCACACGAGCGATCTATGAACCGTTCCCGCCACACAGAGCAGACGACATTATTTATCGCCGCAACAGAAGGATTTCCATTCGATGTTTTCAATAAGCAAAATGGATCTTCTGCAGGAAATAAATGATTTTGTAATTTTATATTAGTTATTCAAGAAATTAGAAAAAAGAAATATACACAGACGGTACTAGGTTCACCCTATTTTAAGTAATCGATAGAAAACTAACTTTGCTGTACACAAAATTTTACAAAAGAAAAAAAAAAAAAAAAAAAGAAAGAAAGGAAAGAAAACGGAACGGCCACTTTACCAAACTTAACTATATTTTCTTCAAAAATAGCAAATAAGATAGCTTTCCTTTTAACGAGGTTTATCAGATTTGAACCGGTATCAGAAACCGGTATATCAAATTTGAAGCAAATCGAATAATTCTGCATGAAAAACCCATTTATCTAAATTAAAGGGGAACTATCCCCCGTTATCCCCTTTATACTTAACCAATAAACCTCTCAACCTAATCAAGGTAGTTCCTTCACATAATAAACCGGTGCACCAAATTTGGAGCAAATCGAATAATTCTGCATGAAAAACATATTTATCTAATTTAAAGGGGGGGGGGGTGACTACCCCTCTTTTCCCGATTTATACTTAACTAATGAACCTCCAACTCTAATCAGGGAAGCTCCTTAACATAATAAACTGGTATACCAAATTTGGAGCAAATCAAATAGTTCTGCATGATAAACCCATTTAACTAAATTAAAGGGGAGTCTAGACCCCCCTCTTTTCCAACTTTATAATTAACCAATGAACCCCCAAAACTAATCAGAGGAGAGCTTTATCGGAATGAACGTAGACAAATTTTTTTAAGCAAATCGGATAATTCTGCATAAAAAATATTTGTCTAAATTAAAGTTGGGATTAGCCCCCCGTTGTCCCCCTTTATACTTAACCAATGAATCCCCAAAACTAATCAGGGAAGCGCCTTATCAGAATTAAACTAGAAAAAAAATTAAAGCAAATCGGATGTTTCCATCAAGAGTTATCGTGTTACGTACGGACATACAGAACCGGCGGGCACATTAGTTCTCAAGCTTTGATAGCCTGTGAGCTAAAAAAAAAAAAACAATAAATTATAGTATTTGTTAAACAACATGCTCGCAGTAAATAGAACCGGTACCGGATATGACCACAGAGGCTTTGTTTTGCTGTCTCCTTTCCCATACCGGATTTTCAAAACCAGATCTAACTTGTAATGATTTTCATTTCAAAGAATTATTATTAAGAATTCATTATTATTAAGAAATGCAACATTTGCTGTCTCTTTAGGGACCCGTCACAAAAATCCATTTAATAAAACAGGCCTCTTCTCAAAAATCGTAATTATAAAACAGGCCCTTTCACAAAATTATATTCCATAAAAACATACTATTAATTAATTATTTTAATATTCTTAGGTTTAAAAATCTGTAATTTGTAAAGAAAACAAGTTCCCTCGAAACGAAAACTTTAGCATTTACTTTAGGCAAAATGCCTCCTTCACCCCCCACTCCGCAAAGAAAAACCCCTGCAATTACCCCTGAATTTAATTTAGTACATACTAGGACAAAATATTTTTATTATTATTAGTATTTGATAAAGATTACATCTAATTTTTCCTTATAATAATACTTTACTATTTAAATACTTTTCTTATAAAACGTTAACTTGTAACATTAACGTAATTGTAAATGATTTTTTAGGTGCTTTCATAATTATATAAATACGTAGCACCTATAGTCGTCGTTCAGTCCGTCTGTCCGCATATAACAGAGCAAAAACTACGCAACCGAATAGCCTGAAATTTTGAATATATAATTGTTGCAAAAGTTTGTCGAGTCATTTCAAATTTTATGAAAATCGGATGTATAGTTTAATTACAGGGATAGTCAAAAGTTTTTTGTTAGATTACGGCCAATGGGAAAAATTATTACAAGTGCATTTTAATGTTGTTACAGCCTTCCGAATGTTCTGACATTTTAAATATATAATTTTTGTAAAATCTTGTCGAGTCGTTTCAAATTTTATATAAATCGGATGTATAGATTAATGACAGAGACAGTCAAAATCTTCCGTTACATTACGGCCAATAGGAAAAAAAATATTGCAAGTGTATTTTAATGATGTTACAACCTTTCGAACAGAATGAAATTTATATGCACTTATGAAGTGCACTCAAATATACAATCAGTACAATTCGGTACAAAAAATATTTATAAAACTATTTATATTACGAATGCACCTCATTTGCCAGGTTTGACGAGTAATTTCCAACTTGTTTGTTTATATGAAACAAAATTAATTCATATAATTTATCGATAACTTCCTAATCTTCTTTAGATTTTTCTGATTTTTTTTTTTTTTTTTTTTTTTTTTTAATCAAGGATGGCTTTAACCAAGTTATTATATTTTAATTTTTATCTTTATATAATGTAAGCAGAGGTGCCCAACAATATTGGACGCTTTTGCATTTCAAAAATTAGTTAATCCAAGTGTATTAAATCCATTTTAAATTCTAGCGAATAAATTCGATACGCAACCAGAACCAACAACTTACGAATCACTGATAAAAAGAAAATTAAAGTCAGCGTCAAAACTGCGGTTCGTCTGGACAACATAGAAGAAACAAAAGACTTGAGCACGCCACCAGCTCCTAGCGAGTTGGGGGAAACGCCGAGCCTCGACGTGAAGCTTTTCGGAATTTTTACCGCAACGATTTATGGGCACTCGTCTGAACAGACCAGAAGATTCGTATGCTCTCAAGAGAGAGCGCCGATATGGCTGCTTTTCAAAATCGCTCTTCTGACATCTACCTAAAATGACGTGAAGATGACTTATTTTTTTTAACCTATAAAACGCAGTTCTAACAGACACTTTCGTTTCCAGATTTAAAGCCGTCTGGTATTAATTATGCAACCGAATTTGTGTCTGGGAAATTAATTATAGGTTGTCTGATAGTCAAAGAGCAATTTTTAAGCTGGCTTAAATGACGTGAAGTTGACTTTTGTTTTTAACCTATAAACCCGTCTTCAAACCGGCACTTTCGTTGCCGGATTTAAAGATATCTTGCATTAACTTTGCATCTGAATTTGTGTCTGTCAAATTAATTATGTATCGTCTGATAGCCAAAGAGTAATACGTTGCAATTTTTAAGCTTGCTAAAATGACGTGAAGGTGATTTTTTTTTTTTTTTTTTTTTTTTTTTTAAATAAATTACCGTTCTAACAGGCACTTTCGCTGCCAGATTTAAAGCCGTCTGGCATCAACTTTGCAACCGAATTTGTGTCTGGCAAGTTAATTATAGGTTGCCTGATAGCCAAAAAGTAATATTTAGCAATTTTTAAGCTTGCTAAAATAAGGTGAAGATGACATATTTTTTTACCTATAAATGTGGATCTGGCAGGATCTTGGAAAATTCTGGCAGTAATGACTGATATCAGAAATAGTTAGTAGAAACAGATGTTACAAACAAAAATCAAGCTAAAATGACATAATTTTGAAGTTTTTTCACCTGCAAAAACCCTTCTCCCGCTGGTAAACGCAACGCCTCCCGCCAGCCAGAACATCCGCATGCGTACTGCACCGTGAAACGGAAGAGCATATAGAAAAATGAGCCTTGCTAAAATCAAGTGCCGAAAACGTTGCTAGCTCTTAGACTATACGTTAAAGTAATACTGTTATAACACTTTTATATCTTTCATTTTTCTGTAAAGACACAGATGATTTTTTTTTTATTATTATTATGCAGTTATTTTCCGTTCTTCGACAAAATTATTCTGTGCTGCAAGCTGCAACTTTTTGCGCATAAATGACATTCTTCCTGGAGCCTCAATTGGATATTTATCCAATTAAAAATCGCAACGAAAGTTTTCGTTCCTTTTAAATATTTTATAAGGTTTTTACTAAATGCATTTAAATAATACTTTTCTTACGATAAAATCTTTATGCAAGCAAAATATAAAATAAAATAAAAAAGTACTTTTTTTTAACCAATGATTTGTTTAAATTATTATTATTTTTTTTTTTATTATTATGATTTATTTATATGCATTAGTAACTGACATGTGTAAGATGGGGATCAACCCGGCTACGTTAGATCGTTTTGGGTTGGCGGATGATGGTAACTGTAGTGTATGTCATGTTTCTGACTCTTTGGAGTACATTCTTTTTTCTTGTATAAAGTATCGACAACAACGTGCTTTATATTGGAATGTTTCAACTTTAAATAATGATCGTTTTCGGTCTTTTCCTATCTTTCTGGATAAGTTTGTCTCATCTGGTGATTTTCTAATTTCAACTATGGCTTTTTTGCATCGTATTAATCGTTTTTAATGATATCTTTTCATGGGTGTTATTTTGGTTTGATGGATCATTTGAGACGACAGCCATGCCGCTATAGATCTCAAAGCCCCCCACCCCCCCCCTTCAAAGTTTAATGTAGTAACTGACATAATTCCATTATTAGTTGAAGATTACTTTCATCATTTGTTTATTCCATATTTGAATAAAAATCGTAAGTTAGTTTACAAATCTTTGTTTAATTAAGCTAATAGTGTCATTATTACTAATGGCAATTACTAATGGTGTAATAGTTCTCGAGAAAAATGGACGACCAGTTTGAAAAACAGGGTTTCGATAAAGAGAAGTTTAACATTTTACAATAGCATTACGAACAATGAGCAGCGTTGCTTTCAGTGAGCAAAAAAAAAAAAGCTTTTAAGGAATTGGAATACCGCGAAACAGCTTTAGGACAACATTGTACACACGTAAGGGATGCAAAATAAAAAAATCGAAAACTTTGGACACAAAAATGTAGATTTCCCCCTTAATCTAGCAGGTTTTGTATTAAGTTTCCATTTTCTTCCTAAGCATGTGACAAAAGGATTAGTTGTATCAGATCTTTGCTTCTTAAAATCTTATATTTGAAGTCTTATTATTTTTTTTTGTTGTTGTTAATACGTGAGAGATATTGTGGTATTCTTTTTAGCAGCATGCAGAAGAAAAAAAAAATAAATTCTAATATTACAACCCGTGTACTATGTTCTTAAATTCATAGGTAAATCAATCTGTAGCATGCTGTTTCGAAGTAGTTCAATTCTCAAACCAGTTGGATATGGATTTTTTTTTTTTTTTTTTTTTTTTTTTTTTTTTTTTTTTTTTTTTTTTAATCTTAAGTGTGAAAATTGAAATTTGCTATGGCGAGAAGTTAAAGAGAACATTAAAAACGAAATTCCTTTGTAAGATGTTGTCACTATTAAGCGTTACTCACGAACATGTTTTTGCTTTATATCATAGATGGATCCTAATATTAATTTCAATAATGTGTACGAAAAGCAGAAATATATAATAAAATCGTTTTCTAAATAACTTGTTAGGTAATCCGCCTATGAGAAATCTCTTCGGCTTTTGGGTGAGAACAGATTTGCTGTTAGAATTTCTGCCCCTGGATCAAAAAAAGAACATAACAACTAGAAAACAGGGATTCTGCTTTTTCAGAATTTAGTGTCGTCCCCGATGAAAAAAAAATATATATGTGTATAAATATAGATAGTACAAAACATATTTCAGTTTTAAGACTTAAACTTTCGGCTTTTCTTTTATATAAAATGACGTCATTCGCATCCTCTAAAGAATTCCTTATTTACGATCCAGTCTTAAACATCATCTACAGTAAAGTATGCATAGGGCGTATTATGCATATCGCTCAATAATACACACACACACACACACAAAGATATCACTTAAGAAACTCGAAAAAACTGGCTATCTAATGCTTCATATACCTTTATTTGTTTGTAATATCCATAATTAAATTAAATATAGTTGTTCCATGTTTTATCAGAAATAATTAATTTATATATTTTCAAAATAGCACGTATTTTAATTAGATTTTTTTTCAGTATTTATGGGAAAATGGCAACAAAAAGATATATTACTATTTTCCATAGAGTAAAGAGAAAGAATAGAGATGAAGTGGGGTGGCTGGAGGTGACGCCAAAAATGTAACTCTAAAATCCGCTACGTTCGGCCCAAACACAATTACGGGCTTTCGCAAAAAAGAGAAGAAAGCTTCTAGTAATACAGCTTTTAATTCATAATACAATGATATGCTACTTTAGAAGGCTTAAATATAAGCAGAACATTTTCATTTAGAGAAAAATAATGCACGGGAGATGTCAAAGAATTCGGTTCTTGTTCCTCGTGCTTGTTTTGATGGGCCGAATGAGGGCATTTAAGTATGGATAACGCGCATCAAATTTCAAACCGTTTTTAGGGTATACTACATATCCATCTATCTCTTTCCCATGTGACTATTTTCAACTATTTTTCTTTTACTTTCTACAGAAATGGAGTACTTGATTTATTTTAACACAATTATTCCAATTGGTAAATAAATAATATTAGATGTAAATTTTCAACTGGGCGAAAAATGTCCGGGACAGCTCAGATGGCAGAGCTTCACCCTGCTTCAGCCAGGTGATCCCTGGTTCGAATCCTGGTCCGGACATTTTTCGCCTATTTGGGAATTTACATCTAATGGAGTACTTGATTTGCCAAAAGTAAACGAATAGCGCTAAAAACTACAAAAAAATTAATATCTCAAAAATAAATTGAGATGCAGTTTTCAAACAAACTGCGTTAAAAAGTAATTTTTTTCTAATACGAAGGGGTAAAAATCGAAAATGTGTGGTGCTTAGAAGTTAAAAAAACAGTACAATTACACATCTGCTTTGTTTTACGGCTGGCGTTATTTTTTGGAGACGACACATTATTTGCTAGGAGAAACAAATAGCATATCGGGGGCTAAAAAAATATGTTTATAGTATTACTTTGTGTCATTGTATTCAAAGTTAAAGTTATCACAAAAATCTATTAAATAAGTATAAATATTTTTCTTTGTTAATTGTAAACCTTTTAAGGATTCAGTTTGTAACTTTTAACGGATGTAGGAATTTAAAATTTGAGTTTCATTTGCTTTTCATAATCTAATTTAAATTTATATTAAATGCAAAATATATTTTTCATCCATTTGATAATACGTATGGAATACACGAGAAGATACATCATAACTTACGTACAGAAAAGTATTCTAATATTGGTAAAAATTACTTGTAATATTATGCTTTACAATAGTTTCTTTGTGACTTTATTATTAAATCGGTCATTTGTCATTAAAATTGATTACCAACATTAGAAAAAAAGCCTGATAATATGAAAATTTACAAATACCTACATGCATTGTTTTATAAAACTTGCTACCAGAAAAAAAAATAACAGAAAACCTTTAATTATAATTATTAGTTAAAATATTGTTAATTATGGATGATCTCGGCTTGGTGTAATCATGTACTTTAAGCTACAGCTATATGTAGCTTAAATTTAAAATAAAATTCTATGCTAAATTTGTTTTTCATTAGTATCTTCTTATATTGAACTAAGTGTTGAGACGCGTTTCCAAAGGCTGTTGCGTATTAAGCAGGATCGTGTATTAAACGTGATTTGAATAATTTTACAAGAACTGAGTATAACACATCTAATCCTCCAGTCTAAACAATCCTTTAACGCATTTAATCCTCTATCTTGAGCTTTTGTTTATAAGTTTACGGTCGAAAATTCTATCTTTTATGCATACTTAGATTAAAATTTAACTGTATTCAATTGCAACTCCTTAGTTGTTTTCATCAGTAACTACCGTAATTTCCGGCGTATAATGCGCGGATCAAACAATCATTTTTCACTAGCCCTTCAATGACAAACTCCCTCCCTATGAGATAGGATCATTCCATTTCTTTGGCAGGTGGGAAAGGTAGAGCAGTCAATTGAAATGGTGGCTCCATCTATCAATTTCAAATTAAAATACAATAGCGGAACATTGAAGATATCATTTTTGTTTTGTTTTATTTATTATTTGGTTATTAAATAAAATAAGAGAAAATCATTTTTTTTTATTATTGAAATCGGATTTTTAAAATTCAAATCTCACTAATGTTATCTAGTTTAGCTGCAGTGATAGCGTCTCCTTGGTAAAATTATGTAACTACAGAAATGAAATTGGAACAAGATTTAGCTAAATTTTGCTTTTTTGGCGAAAAGTAAAAGTAAGTAAAGTATCTAAAGCAGATTACTAAAATTTTTTCGTATTCGATTTCATAATTCTTTAACTTTAAATTATCTTAAAATTGGTGAGCAATCTTTAGCCAAAGTCCTTTCCAAGTCGTCAACATTATTTTTTGAGGTCAATATTTTATTCCTATAATCGTTAGCCAAAATCTGTTCCGAGTCGTCATCAAAATTAGTCGAAGTTGGCCTTGAAAAAGGCCTTTAAGTTATAAAATCATTAGACATAGCGCAGGCTTAATCAAAATATTAAAACGAGGCAAATACGGATCCTATCGGTTCCTACTACATTCATTTCCTTCGTACCGCACTCCGCGATCTCCCCTACTTTTCCCCACCCGCTAAAAAAATGGAATGATCCTGCCTCATAGGGAGGGAGTTTGTCATTGAAAGGCTAGTTCATTTTTCGACCCAGAAAACATTAAAAATAAAGTGTAACTTTTTAAACCGCGGTAAATATTTGACTTCAATAACTATATAAAATTCCTGGGTCCATACAGAATTGTTTGATCCGCGGATTATATGCTGGAAATTACGGTACTAATATCGAACTACAGTTCTACCCGGTTAGATGCGTTTCAAGGAAAAGTCGCGTAATAAGCAGGATCTTCTAGTAAACGTGATTTGAATAATATTGTATGAACTGAGCTTATTAAAATATCTATTCCTCTAAACAACCCTCTAACACAACTGATCAACTATCTGTAAAACCTCCGTTTATATGTTTATCGTAGAAAACTGCGTCTTTTACACACATTTTGATTACAATTTAACCGTATTTAAGTGCAACTCATTATCTGTTTTGAACGAACCAAGTGAAAAAATAAAAAAATACAGATTAAAATATGACTGATTTGTCGATTAATATGTTGCAATGAAGAATAATACAACAAATATAATTTTTCTTGCTTCCTAATTTTTTTTAGCACAAACTTAAAAAGTTAACGCTTTGCAGAATAACTCAGTTATTAAAATCATATTTAGTACATGTGATAATGAGTAACTTTATAAAAAGTCTTCAGTTGTTCATTTAATAAAAAGTCTTTTTTTGTTAATCTTTGTTTTAGAAAACATTCTTAGCATAGTGAACAAAAAATATAAAAAAAACAAAAAATAAATATATAACTGCTGTCGTATTTGTACCGTCTTTACGAGTTGCGGCCTTTCTTCTTCAACTTACTTGTTCAAGATCTAAGTTTTGTAATTTAACCCTTTGACCATCAGGACGTCTTCCCATTTCAGCAATCAACGACCATGACGTACACCTTGTACGTCGTTTACTCCAGGGTAGTGGTTGTATATTTGAAAGGGATTGGTCTGTGATATGCAACTGATATACAGAGCACTGGCCAGTTTTATGACACAAATATTTTACACCGTATAGTCTGGTGCCATTCACCGGCGAAATTAAGCCTGGAGGTCAGGGCGTTAATATTTATCATGATCGACGAGCATCAAGAATGCTATAACATTCATTATAAAACAATTGCTGTCTTCATCATGTTAATCAACCTGTTTTTAGGTCCAATTCATTGAATCCTGTATTTTAGCAGAAGGTACCGTGTAATTCCTAGCGTTGAACATCACTTTTTTTATGTACAAATGGCCTCCCAGAAAATGTTTTTTTTTTCATTTTTTTCTTTTGGCCATACCTGAATATGAACTGAGGCTACATTTTATCCAGAAAACTGACAGATTCCAATTTTTATATATATATCGTTCAACGGGTAACCGATGAACTAAAACACTTTTGCTACTTTTTCCTCGGGAATTTGATTACGCTATGATCCATCTGCTGTGCCACATCATCTATGAGACGAAAAGCTCTCCCAGTGATAGAAGTGTGCTGTTGGTTTGCTTATTAAAAAGCGAACTCTTATTATTATTTTTTTTTAAGGAATGGGGATTTTGTGACTTACTTATCATGAGGAGATTAATTTTTTTCCGTGGCATTTATTCCGACAAGCAATCGGTCTTTACTTAACTTAACTCCTGTGTATTTTTCCATTTTTTTCCAGTTAATTATTTATAAGGACTTAATTCATCACATTGCAGTTTTATGCAAATTTTACTATATTGAAGATATAGCCAATATATACTGATAGCGCGCTGGTTGTAATTAAGTAAAACACAGACTCGTCAATAACACATAATACACAAAAAAGTGATCTGTATACCGCTTTTAATTATAAACCCTCTTGGTTTCATACTCTCCTGGAACAGAATAATAACATGTCATCAAAACAAAACGTTGCCGTTTTCAGAAAATAAACTTACACAAAAAATGGTCGAACTGAGCTTTGACAAACGATAAAATTAATTTTTAACATACACCACTAGCCTTGAAACTTTCAAGGGGTACAAATAAAAGACTTATATATGTCTTACTGTTAATTAAATGGCAGAGGACAGATATTATGATTATTAGGCGGCATAATTTATATATGACACCACTATTTAAAATTTCCGGTAGCAGCTCATGCTATTGCGACTCTTACATGACCATCATTACCTGGAAATGTTTGAATAATTCTTCACAAATTCCTCTGAAGGAAGAAGTTCATTCTTAATGTGTCACCGACATTTAAATTTGCTGTCGAAATTGGGATGTTGCTGGAGTTGAGACAAATACTCACCACCCCATCGCTTCCAGTAGTGCTGTAATACTCTCTGCGTTAATGTCCAACGGCGAAGTCTATAAGGTGGAACTTCAGAAACATCAAGTTTTGGAACAGATGTCAAGGCAGCACCAGTCAAAAAATCACCTGATATCAAGACTTGTAGATCACTTGGATCATTTGACAGAGGTAATAAAAGTCTCGAGTTCAAAAAGACTTCATTTTGTGACAATAATGTAGAGAATTCTTCAATTGTATATAGTGAATTTCCATTGTTCTGCGTAGATGATATTTCACAGATTTTATGTTAGCCTCCAACAGCCCACCAAAATGTCGAGCACAAGGGTGATTAAAGATCCAAATGATAACTTCATTAGACACATAATTCTGTAATGTTTGATCCTTACTAATGGAGGATACGGAATTGTATAACTCACGCAATTCCCTACTTGCACCCTTGAAATCTCTTGCGCAATCACTGACCAACTCAGCTGATTTACCTCTACAGGTAACAAATCTTTTCAGAGCAGCCAAAAATGGGGAAGATGTCCAATCGGAAACCAATTCAAGATGAATAGCACGAGCTGAAAAACAAATAAGAATAGCAATATAACTCTTAAACGAGTTGATATTTCTACGATTTTTCTCTTTACACATAAATAGGCCGGCATAATCAACTTCAGTCTTCGAGAATGGGTGACTTGTCGTAACATGTAAGTTTGGATGATTACACATTATTTGGGTGCCAACAGATGGAGAAGCACGAAAATATTTTAAGCAACTCATCACTATTTTTGTTACTGCATCTCGACCACTTAAAATCCAGAAATTGGTTCGAAGAACAGCTAAACGAAGCTGTGGACCAGCAAGTAAATTATCATATAACATATGATAATGTTCAATAATTAATGCAGTTATATGATGTGTCTTATGCAATAGTATTGGGTGTTTCTGATCTCCTGAGAAATTAGCATGCCTCAATCTATAACCAACATGCAAAATACAATTATATTCCTGGAATGGGTTTAAAGACAAAAGTTTACTTGAAGATTTCAAAGATTTGTGATGACTTAAACTAAATATTTCATCACGAAAATACTGGTGTTGGAGTATTTTCAGAATTTTTATTGTTGAATTTGAAAGCTCTAAGACTGAGAGCAAACCATTTACTCGATTTGATAACGACTTTCTTGCATTATCTATAAAACTTAAGCACCACACGACGATTTGTACTAGTCTACTCCAAGAAGAATATCTGAAAATCAGATGATCATCAAGTTTAGAAATATTGACAACAAAATTCCTTTTTTCTTCCTTTAGGATAATTTTTTGTACATCCTTGCTGTCAAAGGATTCATTAGACGGCTTATCCCATGGCTGTTTTAACCATTTAGGAGCATGAAACCATAGCTCACAATTCACTAATTCCGATGGTAGCATACCTCTTGTTCCGCAGTCAGTTGGATTTCCAAGCCAACGAACATGATTCTACGAAATATTAGAAAGTGTTTCTTGTATTTTATACAAGCGGTTTGGTCCAAAGGTTTTCCATCAATGAGGCTCTGAAGACAGCCATGCCAACGCAACTTGAGAATGAATCTATGCAAATACTTCACTCTCTTTGAGAATAAAGTGATCCAAAACAACTTTTAGCAAATTTTTCAAAAGAAGAGCTGAAGAAATTTCAAGACTTGGGATTGACTGATTGATTCTTAATGAGTGCGACCTTAGCTTTAGATGTCAAAAGAGTCAAAAGTGCCAAAAGATGTCAAAAGTGATTTTCTCATTCTGAGAAACTGAACGCATATATATTTCTGCACAGTATGCTTTTTCACCGCATCACAAAAGGCATGAATTTGAAGTTTTATCTTATCTGCAGCTAATACAAATCGAGGAATTTTTAACTTAGAAATTACCTTTAAATCATTCCGAAAAGATTTCCACCATTTACTAAGTTCTTCACTATTTGGCTCGTCCCAGGTAAGTGAAAATCTCCATAAATCTTGCAACAGTACCTTCATAAAAACAACACAGGGGAAAGCAAGCATAACGGATCAAACACCTTTGCAACTTCTGACAAAATGTCTCTTTTAGAATATCTATCCTTTTCTCATGGTCTAAAGCAGTGAAACAAAATATATCACGCGTTTAAATTCCATAGAATTTCTAACATTTTTATCCCATTTGGCTCGTCCCAGGTAAGTGAAAATCTCCATAAATCTTGCAACAGTACCTTCATGAAAACAACACAGGAGAAAGCAAGCAAAACGGATCAAATACCTTTGCAACGTCTGACAAAATAACTCTTTTAGAATATCCATCCTTTTTCTCATGGTCTAAAGTAGTGAAACAAAATATATCACCCGTTAAATTCCATGGAATTTCTAAAATTTTTATCCCGCCATCATTAATCACGAACAATGACTCCGTACTTTCCTTACATTCTTCAGAAATATTCCTCAGTACTCCAGATACGTTCGGAATCCATTTTCGTAAATTAAAGCCACCTAGTTTCATTAATAATCTCAATTGACTAATTAATTCCACAACTTCTTCCTCATTCTGGCCACCTGAGAGAAAATCCCCTACATAAAGATCATCCAGCACGTCTGCAAGATGCCAAAGGAAAATCATTTTTCTCATCTAAGGTAAGCTGATGAAGAGTTCTAGTAGAGAGAAACGGGGCAGTTAACGTACCATAAGTGACTGTTGTTAAATGATATTCCTATATAGGATCATGGGAACTCTCTCTCCAAAGAATCCTCAAAATTCTCTATCTTCTGATTTAATCAGGACTTGTCTAAACATTTTCTATATATCTGTGCGTACAACAATAGGCAAAGTTCTAAACCTAAAAAAAATTGGAAAACGTTCCTGTTGTATTCGGGATCCCACCATTAGAATGGCATTCAAAGATACAACAGATGTAGTAGATTTAGCAGAGGCGTCAAAAACAACTCTTAATTTTGTAGTCGTAGTTGATTCACGAATTACCTCACGATGAGGTGAATAAAAAACAAATAGGGGAAACCTTTGCGATTTGGATATACGTTCCATATGACACAAGTCCGAACATTCCTTTATAAACCCTCGTTAGTTTTCGTAAATAGACTGTTGTTTTGAAAGCTTGCGTTCCAAAGAACGAAATCGCTGCATGGGCAGTTCCTTATTATTACATAATTGCGATGGAGAATCTTTAAATGGAAGTTTCACAGCAAATCATCCAGAACTATTTCGAAAATAATTGCGCTTAAAATGGTGTTCTTTAAAAACATTCTTGCTCTTCCTTAGAAATTCAAACTAGCTCAGGAATGGAATCCAAAGACCAAAACTTTCGAACTAAATCAACTAGTTGTAACTAAATATTATTAACTGAAAATTTACGCTGACTTCTATCAAAAGTGGTAGTTCCCGTAATAATCCAACCAAGTTTAGAACATACAGCGAAGGCAGAGTTTCCTGCCTTTCCATAACTTCCCCTTTAAGCAATGTAAAGAAAACATTAACTCCTATTAAGATATCTACTGGTCTTGATTCAAAGAATAATAGGTCTGCTAGAACTAAATCATTAAAATTATTCACAATATTTGAAGGAATAGAACTGAATGGCACATTTGATGTTATTCTTTTGATCACAAATACTCTAGTGGCAAATTTTACTTCAGAGTTAAAATGGGGAGTAAAATTCAAATTTTCCTCTTCATTAAATTCAGCATTATAAGAACCTAAACATGTAATCTGTACTTTAGTCGATTGTCTTGGCAAACATAATTTGCGCATGCAATTTTCACTTATGAAAGTGGCTTCACTGCCACTATCCATCAAAGCGCGACAGTATACAAGATTACCCAGTGAGTCACGAACTTTAATCCTTGCTGTACAAAGTCGAGATTGTTTATTTTGCAATGAATGTAATCCAGACAGTTTTTGTGTTTTCCCCTAAATAATAGGATCATATTTGATTGAAAAAAAATATTTTTAAATATCGGTTGCCAGGGCTAGGCCAAAAGAGGATGTACGCAGTTTTGTGGATATAGGCTGGACATCAAATCGCAAAAAAGAGGGAAATGTTTTTTTTATTTTTCTTTAGTATCACCTACACAATTGTGTTTGTTAGGCCTTAAAGCAGGTGTTCCTTTTTGTAGCCTTGAATCTAAGTAAAAGAAAAAAATATATATTTAAATGTATAATTTGCACATTGTAATCATATTATACAAGAAATCTAAATTGTAAATATATATATATATGTTTAAATTTTCAAATTTATATCAGACTTTTTATTACACGTATATTGAGTTCAGATATTGACAGAAAGTATTAGGTAGCTTTCTTTACAAAAAGCTACCTATTGCAGCCGTTCGGAGGAAAGGATTTCAAAAAATTTTGGTATATTTTCATCGATCATGACCCCCAGACCCCGAAACCACCCTCCGTTCAAAATTGATATATATATATATATATATATATATATCAATATATATATATATATATATATATATATCTGACATATGTCACACTGTAACTGTCGTATTTATGAACCGATTTGGATGTAATTCGGTGCGTACATAGTACATACCAATGTCTCGACCGAGTTCGTTGGCCAGCTTCATCCGCCATTTTGTTTCAAAATGGCGGCCATTTAAAAATTTTAAAAAAATTTAAAATTTAAAATGTGGTACCAAAAAATTGAAAATGGAAAAATATTTTTTTCTTATGTATTTGACCTTTATACAAAGACTCCGTAGCAGTTTTTGTTTCGTCTATATCTTAAAAAATGGCTGAGTTATAGCATTTTGAATTTCTAGCGAAGCTGACATTTTGAAACGTCCTGAATTTTGTCACGCGATAAAAGGCGTATTTATGAACCGATTTGGATGTAACTTCGTTTATACATAGTACAGACCAATGTCTCGACCGAGTTCGTTAGCCAGCTTCATCCTCCATTTTGTTTAAAAATAGCGGCCATTTAAAATTTTAAGAAAAATTTAATTTGAAATGTGGTACCAAAAAATTGAAAATTGAAAAAATATTTTTTTCTTATGTGTTTGACCTCGATAAAAAGATTCGAGAGCAGTTTTTGTTTCGTCTATATCTTAAAAAAGGGCTGAGTTATAGCATTTTGAATTTCTAGCGTGGCTGGCATTTTGAAACGACCTGATTTTTGTCACGCGATAACAGGCGTATTTATGAACCGATTTGAATGTAACTTGGTCTGTACATAGTACATACCAATGTTTCGACCGAGTTTGTTGGCCAGCTTCGTTCGCCATCTTGTTTCAAAAGGGTTGCCATTTTTTTAAAAAAATGTAATTTAAAATTTAAAATGAGGTATAAAAAATTGGAAAATGAAAAAGATTTTTTTTATGTGTTTGGCCTTGATACAAAGATTCTGGAGCAGTTTTTGTTTCTGAAAATTTGTTCTTTTGTTTATACCTTAAAAAGTGGTTGAATTATAGCACTTTGAATTTCTATCATGGCTAACACTTTGAAACGATTTTGTATTTGTCTCGCGATACCACACGTATTCGCCTATTTCGATGGAAGAAGGCATGTGGATAGTATACATCAATATCTCGACCAAGTTCGCTGGCCAGCTTCATCAGCCATCTTGTTTCAAAATGGCGGCCATTAAATTAAAAAAATATATATTTAAAGTGCGGTGCAAAAAAATTGGAAATTGAAAAAGGTTTCTTTTTTAAGTATTTGACCTTGATATAAGGATTCAGGAGCATTTTTTGTTTGTCTTTATCTTAAAAAATGGCTCAGATATAGCAGTTTCAATTTCTAACGTGGGTGACATTTTGAAAAATCTGATTTTTTGCCTGCGAACAGCACTCGTATGTATCAACCGATTCCGATGTGAGTGAGCATGTACACAGCAATTACTAAGGTCTCGACCAAGTTCACTGGTTAGCCTCATCCACCATGCTGTCTTAAAATGGCAGGCACTTTAAGAAATTGCCGAATTTGGCAACGAAATATAAGTTACTTTAAATAAAAGCAGCTTGGATAAAGCTGATTAATTTTGCAAAATTCTCATTCATAATGATTTAGTATTGATAAAAATTAGTATTGAATCTCCCACATTAAGTTTCCACTTAATTCAGCTTCGTGTGTTTGAATAATATAAGTTGGCTTTTTTAAAATAAGGAATATGAAAGCTACCTCTTCCTCCCGGCACTGGCCGGAAGGACTTTTTTTGAATTCAAAACTGGACCGGAAAAAAAATAACACTTATTTAAAAAGTTAAAAATCCTTATTGTCTGCGAAATAAAATTCGTAAGCAAAGAGAGTTGTTTTTTTGGGGGGGGGGGGGCGGGGGGGGGGGCATCTGCATTACAGTTCACTTAATAAGTTATTCAATCGATTCATGAACATTGCTGTACAAGACTACAACAGATGTGTTTCTAAAAAAGGTCATTTCTTAACACACAAAACTTTTTCTGTGTGGATTTTGCTTTAGTTAAGTGGGCGGTATTTGTATTTGTACTTTATTGTTTGCAGCGGATAATTTAAAGTAGTTTCAAAGAGTATTATGAACAGTTGAAAACACAGTGCTCTAAAGAGGAAAGAAAAAATTCAATATAATAAATAAATTTATGCTTTGGTAAATAAAATATGCAATAACTGGATCATTGATTTTCAATCAAAAATACTTAGTTTAACGTTTTTTAAACAAGTTATTTAAGTGATTTAGAAAAATGGTTATACATGACTACAACAGATCTAAATCCTTAAAAAGTCATTTCGGTTTCGCAAACGACTCTAAATCGATTTTTTCTTTCAGTCAAATGTGCAGTACTTTCATTTTCCCTTTTCGGTTTGCGTTAATGCATTTATTCAATACGTGATTTCATGAAGTTTTGAAGACTATTTTGAACGGATACAAAAGAAATGTTTCTACTTAACTAAACAAAATGGAGATAAATTCGAAACAGTTGGGAAGTAATAAAAAGCTAATAGAAATTTAGAAAAGGTTATTATTTTAAACTAATTCGGCGACCAATTTAGCCTCCCGTAAATGTATGATAAGAAATGTATCACGTTACTTTATTTATAATTCAATTTGTCATATTTCTTTTTGGGATTTTATTATCATTTTATTTATTACAAAATATTTCATTTAAAACTGAGACTTCCCTCAGAGGGATTAGACTGAGCGATATTGCCGAGAACATAGATTTAATAATAATTTGTTGCAAGTAAAGAAAATGAGATATTCTCTTTAATTGGCCATATACTGGTTACTAATTCAAATGATGAAATATCTAGATTAGTGAACATGAAAAATAAAATATTCATATCAATTTTAACCCAGCACTTCCCTCTGTTAAGGGCCCTGGCAAGAGATAGAATAGCCTAGAAAAGGAACACATTTACAAGTACTTTCGGACAACCTATTCGCTGTTTCATACCGACATTTTTGATTTTTTAAAACACATACATGAACCAGTATAATACTTCTTCAGTTTTATTTTCATAGTCGTTTGTATCATTTGACAAAAAATCTCACTTTCTTAAACTCGAATTGCGTCAAGCTTTTTTAAAAAAGCAAAGTCCATATAACAATGAAATTCCATGAAGAGAATTAAACACATGGTAATAAAGCATTTAGGTGAGCAAAATTGATAAATCGTCAAATATTGTTCTTATCGCCATGTTTGGTAATGCATTCTTTTAATTTAAAATACACTCATTAAATAAATGTATAAACACGATTTGACTCATTTAATAAAAAATAATAATAAGTAAATAAATAAAAATAATAAAAAGAGATAACAGCATAAGTCAAAACATTTATTTCAACATCAACACAAGTTACACTTGCGGGGAAAAAAGGCGGCTTTTGACAAAAAATAAAAATAAAATACTCTTGGCAAAATCTGAACCGGGCTAAAAAAAATGTACCGTGATTAACTCAAATATTATAGGAATATTCCGTAATCTGGTTTTCAACCAATATCGTATTTTGAAAAGCTTCGCTTAACTTCAAATAAATTTCATTGCTGTAACATTTTATTTTTATTTATTTATTTATTTTGTGTGTGTGTGTGGGAGGGGGGGGGGGGAATGCGAGATTGCATACATTTACATTCAAATTTTAAACTTTCGTTTATGTAACGGTTGCTTGTATGAAGAATTAGCATCTTGATGATCGAGCTTCACTCGAAACATATGTAAAAAACTGCTTGTGTGGTATGTGTGCTTAAAGCCATTATTACTTAGCTATTATAACTCCCGTCCGTTATAACAATGTTGCTGTTAGTATTACTCTTGTTTGACGTCAACCTTGCCTGTGTATCTGAATACGGATTATTGGCCATTTTCCTTGCACGAGTGGTTATAACAAAATTGTTTCATTCTGCATAGCATGTACCAATTGCAATATGAATACTTTTATGTTAGTCAAGCGCAGGTGATAAATTGACAATATTTTTTCCATACTATATTCATCTTGCATTCATTTCATTTAAAATATAAAGCTTTCATTCACTTCATTTAAAATACACGTTTTTAACTAATTTCACTGTACTTTAACAATATTACTTTGCATTGGCGTTTTTTTTTTTTTTTTTTTTTTTTTTTTTTTTTTTTTTTTTTTTTTTAAGCTTTATGCAGTTTTGGCTACAGAAAGTGAGATTTGTTACAAAAAGATACAAACCTGACAATTTATTATAAACCCGATGAACATTTATGTTTATTTTTTACAAATAAATATAAACCTTTTTGGCACAGGTGTCACATACGCACTACGTTGGCGCGATTTTTTCTGAGGCCAATTTGGCTAAAACCTCGTTTTCGAATAACAGTTACATATATATTTTTAAAAAGGGAGTAACAATAAATTAAAAAAGTTTAATTAATAACTATAGAACAAAACAATTTATATAATTTAAAAAAGAAAATAAAAATAAATAAACAATTTATTAATAAATAAACAACAACATCTAGGTTACCATAAAGCAAAATAACGACATTTTTGCGCCAGTTAAGTAACCCGGTGCGTATATGACATTGGCGTCAGAAAAAAATCGCGCCTGTGACGCCCGGTGCGCATGTGACATCTGTGCGTAAATGTATTGTTTACACTAAATTGTTTAAATCTTTAAAAAATTTCTTGGGTGCATGAAAGAATGAGTAGGTTACCAGAAAATATGCATGAAAAGTTTCCTTCTCTCGCCAAACCCATTTTCTTTACCTATAAGAAGCCTATTCTGGAAAAGTGCAAATTTCGGTACTTGTTAGTTATTCCGTCGAGCAAATTACTGTCGCCAAATTGTAAGATTAAATGCCAATAATGGTTGATCGTAAATGTCACATTCACTTGACAACACGTGTTTACGTCATCAAGTGATTTTTATTTCGACGTTTTATTTGTATTTTTATTAATATTATACTAATTTATTTGTTCTTTAAAATATTTAAGTTATTTAGTATTAATATTAAGTTACTTTAAAAAAAAGTTATTTAAAATAAAAATTATGTCAATTGTATAATTTGGCGGATGGTTTGGCAATTTTTATAATCTGGTGAAATTGGTCGACGGGATAACTATCAAGCATCCAAATTTCATTTAAAGTACTAAAAAGACAAAAATAAATAAATTAAGAATAAATGATGCCACAAATAAAAATTGTTTATTTAAACATAAAATAACTGTTTCACATTTTCTCACGCAAAATATAAATGTTGGTTGCTTTTGGCGATTAAAAAATGCTATTTGGTAGATTATCGTAAAATCTGAAATCCTACGATATTATGAATTTTTCTTTGAAATAGAAAAAAAAAATCCAGATTTATTTTCCTGTTTGATTAAATTAAAATCTGTTTTTTTGCACTTTAATATTAGTGCGGGCATATTTTCTTTGCTCCATGTGCTGTAATTCGGTTTTCTACTAAAACATCCAGCCGGTGAAAATGACATACACTAAATTTCCGTGACATATGTAGATAAATTGTGCTTTTTATCAGTTTTTTTACATAATTTTTAAACGAATTCGAACTTATTTTTCATAGTAGGTGCATTCAGTAGGTACCTTCTGGTAAAACCAGAACCGAAATCTGACAAATATTTTTTGAGTTATGCTTGACGAAAGGTTTTACGAAAGATTTTTATATCCATTGTAGCTCTTTTTAACCGGAAAGTAATACTGCATTGTGTATTAGCCTTCGCTTCGCTCAGACAATTAATGGCTTTCACTTCTTTGTTTTTTTAAACAAAACGAAAAGAAAAATATTATGCACAGATGTCATATACGCACTGAAGTACCTAATTGGCACAAAAATGGTATTATTTTGCATGACATGGTAACCCGGCTGTTGTTGCTTATTTACAAATAAATGTTTATTTACGTGTATTACACATATTTACAATATTAAATGTTTACTACACACATAAATTGCAATAAAATAATTTGTGTTATTACTTCTTAATGAACATTTTTATTTTTCAATACTTTAAAGAAGATATTGTTGTTGAAATATAACATAAGAACGCTATGTACTTTCACACAAGTTACTTCATCATAGTTGAATAAGATGTTTAAAGAAAAAACTTTTTCTATATAAAAGTATTTAAGAAAGTGAAATTTGGCAAAAAGACAAAAATCATTATAGTTTAAGGAATAAAAAATATAAGTTGTATAGCATTGATATTCTCTGGAAAAATTTGCTTTACACTTCACTAAATTAGTTGTTCAAGTGATTCAGAAAGTAGATACTGATTCAGATAATCGAATGATTGTCACTTAAGATATATCGATAATTGAATGATTTTAAATAACAGATTATTTTGCACTCAATTCGCAGCAAAGTTTCGGAATATATATATATTTTTAAAATTTTCAAATGCAATGGTATCATAGAAGATTTTTAACTATATTTAAAAATATTCTAGCAAATGTAGTAGTATACGGGGGAAATATTATATCAAATATAGATACAAAATTCTTACGAGGTTCTGACATTTAAAATTCAAATTGATATTTAAAACTCATTAAAGTTTAATGAGTGACAGTTATAAGACCACAAAATTTAATAAAAATAAAATAAAAGATTTTTGCAAATCCTCTAAAAGTGAGATTACTAGGAAAATCAGTGATATCATTTTTAAAAAGCTATGTTTCGAATTATGTGAAAGATGAAATTGGAATTACATATATATAATAGAATAATCAATATTCAGAAATGGATGTATTACAAATTCTGTACTTTTATAACAGGGATAAATATTCTATATTAATTGTTTAAAGCATAAAACAGTTTAATGCATCTGGATATTATTATATTGTAAACAAATAATGACAGAAAGAAATATAAAAGTCTGATTTACAAATCTCTTTGCAGAAAACATGAACTTTAACTATATTTTAGATATATTTACACAGATCATACATACTGACAACAGCATTAAGAAGAAATTCTAATTACATAAAAAAGCAGATAAGCTGCTTGTTTATATAATTAGATTATTCTCGTCTAAGTAACGGAGGTAAAAACTAAGTACAGTTGGACCTCTATTTAACGAAGTCGCTAAATCCCGAAAAAAAGATTTTATATGGAAAATTCGTTAAATAGAGAGTCACCTTTTAAAATACTTTAAACTACATAAAACGTATTTTAAACCCATAAACACTAAATATAATTTAAAA
This sequence comes from Maratus speciosus, assembly GCA_963932465.1. Lineage (NCBI taxonomy): Eukaryota > Metazoa > Arthropoda > Arachnida > Araneae > Salticidae > Maratus > Maratus speciosus. The sequence goes on from OZ010794.1 coordinate 324,931,665, forward strand.
AAAGTAATTAATCACACTTTTTGTATAAATTATATCTATTTGTTTTATATATTTTACCCTTCAAAAAGAAACTTGCAAGGGAAATAAGAATGAAACAAAACATTGTCTGAAAATACATTGTATTTTCAGTTAAAAAAATAATTTTACATTAGAATCACGATTTTTTATTATGTTCGATAAGCTGTTTGGAGGAATACCAAATTTTAAAGCAATATTCTTTTTCTTCACGCTTTTATCCACTACATCAAGATTTTTTTTCTTTTATGCCAAGCATTTTCTCTTTGACATTTTCGAGCTAAAAGAACCGAAATTACCAGCACGACTGAATGATCTAGAAAACGACAGACTCTAGTTAAAGGACACGAGATAGACACTTATTGGATGAAAAGCAAATCATCACAGCGATTTTACTGCTCTCGGTGAGTTAGGTGCTGGTAAAACCTGTTCATGGTCATTGGTCATCATAAAATGTGTTAAAAGAAAGAATAAGTTTGAAATGTCCAGTAATATTTTGACAAATAGGGAGAAAAAAATTTTAGATTCCAAGAAAAAGTTCGTTAAATAGAGAATGCACTTCGCTATTTGGAGGTTATTTTACGAAGAATTTCGCGAAATATTCTTGGTCCCAAGGAAAAGTTCGTAAAATAGAGAAATTCGCAAAATAGAGGTTCGTTAAATAGAGGTTTGACTGTAGTATAATGCGCCAATCCCAAAGCTTTCTTTTATTTCATACATGTTAAGGAATCTCAGGACTCTTAAAATTGGAAAAAAAAGACCATTTTTAACATTTGATATTTTAAAATGTATACGATTTTAAAACACAATTTTATTTTTATGAAAGATATGGGTATGTTCTTTTATTTCATGTATTTAAAAAGTTGCAAGATGCAGAATTAACATTTACAGGGGGCTCCAAATTGCCGACATTTGACGAGCAGTAAATTGGAGTAACAGCTTACGCGCAAGATAAAAAAAAAACAAAATATATATCTCAACTAGAATGAAAAATTTTGAGTCTATTTATATTCAGATTGTAATAATTACCCTAAACCTAAATAAATTGGTATTTAAAGCATTTTTATATCTTTAATACAAATTTGTATTTAGCTAATACAAAATTTTGGAATTCCAACCACATAATCAAATAAAAATACATGCTTTTGAACAATAAAAAGGAAATTTAGGTTCAGTTTATACAGAATAAAATGAAAAATATGTTTTGAAAATTTCCTTATAACAAATATTGAGATATCCTGAACGTTATCCGCAAACACTTCATTTGGAGAAAAATGACTTCAATGTTTCGAAACGCCGCTTCAGGTATTGAGCGAGTATAAATTCCAAAAGCCATAACTTCTGTTCTAATGGATATTTCAAGGAAACAATTATATCAGAATGTATAGAAAAGAGAGAAGTTTAGCATCTTAAAAAAAAAAAAAATGAAGCTTTAAGAGTCTTGAGACCCCTCAATAAAATTTAAAACTGTCGTTTAACGATCCAATAAGGATCACTGTTTTCAGTATTCAACCTTATTTCCTTTACCCTGCGCCGCGAGATGATATACAGATATTGTATATGTCCTACTCAGAAAAGCAACCTAACGCCGATCCCCCAGTGTTTAGTTCACAAGCTACAGTGGTCTCCAAAAGTTAAGGTACAGATACTTGTTGCTTTCGATTGCACACGTTTTGTCGAATATCAACAAAAATTATTGACGAATTGTTCTTGAAGTTCTGGGATGAAAAGAACATGTTTGATTTGATATTTCTTGGTGAAGATTTAGTCGGGTCGACAGTTAAGGGGCTAATAATAAATTTAATGATAAAATAATATTTGCGATCAGCTATGCAACAGAAAATGCTGGAAATGGTTTGTCACTGCGTTAAATGACTATTCGGATCCTGTTCAACGTTTGTGTGCATTTGTGTAAGCATAGCACGCATATTCGTAAGGATGTTATTGTGTCTGTGAAATATTCAAAAGTTTTTTGCTTATAGCATACAGAGTTTTCGACCAAATTAAAACAACTTTCCGAAAACTTGCCAAAGAATAGTAGCAATAGTAAGCTGCAATTAAAACATGAATATATTGAATATTTGATGAGATCTGGGCATTTTTATGAGATAATTTTTAACTGCGTAAACGCGGAAGATTTTAAAATGTTTATTTCATAATTTGCTAGTCAGTATTTTGTGGCAATTTCTATAAAACGTCCAGTCAAATGCTGTAAAAACTTAGAAAGATATAGTGATCTGATTGAAAAGTTGTAGAAAATCTCTTATAATAAAGCTATTTTTAGGAAGCAACTCACTATAACGACCCTATCTTTGTGACTTTTCGCGATATTTGACTGGACTTTTTATATACGTTGCCCCAAAATACTGACTACCAAATTATGAAATAAAAATTTTGAAATCTTCCGCGCATTTTCTGTTGCATAGCTCATCGCAAATATTATTTTATTATTAAATTTATTGTTAGCCCCCTAATTGTCGGCTCGACTAAATCTTCACCAAGAAATGTGAAATCAATCATGTTCATTTCATCCCAGAAGTTCAAAAAAATTCGCCAATAATTTTTGTAGATATTCAACAAAACGTGTGCAATCGAAAGCATCCAGTCCCTGTACCTTAACTTTTGGAGGCCAGTGTATCTTAGCACTGATTGTAACGGTTCCGAATGGATCAAAATTTGAGTGAACTTTCATCAACCAAGTATTGAAGTCTCGACCTGTTGCATGGTAGGCAGGCGTGCTGACAACTACGCTAATATACTTTTTTTTTCAACTGGCGGATGACCTTCAAAATAACCGTCACTGGTTTCCATGGAATCCCAGATAACTCGTTTATTCTACTTTTTTGTTCTTGACTATAAAAGCTCTGAAACAACCTGAAATGTTGTGGGAAAAAATATCGAACTGGGCAATTTAGAAACCCTTGTCAGAAAAACACCCTCAAAATCTTCGCGAAAAATACTTTAGACCATAGATGTTAATACTCGAAAAGACCAGTCGAAGTCAAGAATTAAATCTAGATTGAACGAGAGGTTGTTATACACTGTTAGAGAAATTACTGTAAAATTAGAGAGAATCTACTGATAATCCATTATCTTAAGTCTTGTGTAAAATTAAAGGTGTTAGAAAAACAGAGATTCTGTTAAATAAGGGAGAAACCATTCGGTAAATTTATAGTAGATCCTGTAAAGCTACATCGATAAAAATTCACAAGACTGTGTAAATTTAGTTAGATTAGGTATTATTAATGATAAAAATTTATTTTAAAAAATTAGAGAATTTCTAGAACTTCGAAGAATTTGAACTTTTCGAGTGCATTTGAACTGCTGTACCATTTAACTTTTACAAATTTTATATCTAGACGTGACGGGATTTGATACCAAGTCCCCTTGGTTGGAGACGAACACCTACCAATCATGCAATAGTAGCGTTTACTGCCGTACACAAAGGATGTCTTTTATCAGTGCGCGGGAAAATACTTTTTATTTACATTTAATATTACCAAGCTTCATGCATACAGTGAATGAAAAAACTACAAAGTGATTGTCGATAAATTTCGCCGATTTTTTCTTTTTTAAATGTTCTAATTTTTAATAAAACAATTTGAAAAAATTCTTCTTTAATATTTTTAATATAGCAGTAAAAGAATTTTAAAATTATTATTTGTGTGTATTTTGAATTATAGGTGATAAGAACAATAAAAATATTTTTAAATAAAGACATGGAAATCACTAAAGGGGATTTGATATAAAAAAGGGTAAATGTCTGTAAAACGATGGCCGAGGCACTCAATCGAATGCATTTAACAGAGAGCAAGTGTAAATTTAGAGAGAGTCTCTGTGTCCGTGTGTTTCTGCGCCCCACTGTTTCTTCGTGTTTCTACAGAATTTTAAATGAATGTAGTATGATGTTTCCTCTATGTTCACCCAGTTAGTCGAATCTTATGTCATCTCCTCTCGTATACAAAGCTTCCCGTCACCTCCGTTCCGCGAGGACATCGAATTGTGAACCACTTTTATAGATTAACACAACAGCTTGCTCTATTCCTGTCCCATCACAAATGTCGCACAAAAATTACTATCACATCGCCTAATTACGGAGGAATATCCCCATTTTGAACGGTGACATAATGTCCGCAGTCAAAAACATATATATGAACTTTGGTTCAGTTCTATACGTAATTCGCATACCTTTCCGATGAGACAGTAAAGAATATGACACAAAAACTGCTATTACAATTTCCCCTTCCGTCGGAATATCCTTAAATTTAACTTTGACCAGCTGGCCATAGCTAAAAGCATATATGAAATTTGGTTCAATTCTATGCATAACTTCATACACTTTTCGTTAATAGAAATAGGACACACACGCACGGATACACATGCATATAGATAGACAGACAGTTTGTAAAAACATGTTTTTCGGTATCTCTGACCCCTTAAACTTGAAAATCCGTCAAAACCAAAAGTTGGAAAATATTTCGATTATGATATTTTCTTCTATTACAGATAGAAGAAAGTAAAAGAGAAAACAATTATAGAAAACTAAAAATTTTAATCTTACAAAATCTTTCAAAACTAGTTTGAAAAGGTTTAATTTGTTGTATAATTTTAAAATGCTTGTTATTGTTTTCCACAATTTAACTAATATATTTTTTATATAATACAGAAAAAAATAATTAAGAAACAGTAATACCCTAATTAAATTCAGAGTTCTTAATTCCCGATCAATCTTCAGTAAATTTTCTTCATTATAAACCTTTGAAGTTTATTTCGAACCGCATTAAATTTCGAAGGAGTAAAAAAGTACAACATTTACGTTTTCAAAAAAAAAAAAAAAATCAGAAAAAGAAATCGTATTCTTATTTACACATAGACGTTTCTCGTTTCTACTCTTACTTTAACGGAGATATAATTGTAAAATTTGAAATTCATTTCTTTAAGTACTGTGAATTATGTTATACATCTAATGTAGTTGAGTAAGATGTTTACATAAAGGACTTTTTCAATTTAAATCGGATTAAGCAATAATGAAAGCCGAAGTATATTTAAAAATTTAAACATCTTTATGGGAGCTCATGGCTTGAATTTTTTTTTAAATTGATTTTATTTTTAGTATCTATTTTGATTATTTAATTAATTCTGAACGCATTGCAAAAAACCTCATAAAAATGTTTGCATTTTTAAGGGAGTTATAAGCATTTATGTAACAATCGTTACAAAGCCACAGCCATTTAATTGCAACTTTAAATCGCGTTTTCTCAAAACTTGATTTTTGACGTCTATTTGTAAGATTCTCTCTATTCTAAAAAAAAGTAACTACCGCTGTCACCGCCGCCGGTTTTGCATTTTTTGTGACCGGAGGTCTTTCTTCGTTAATATTGAGAAAAATAATGCATACAAAAATATGAAAATCAGTGGTTTTATACAGAAATGTTTGATAAACAGGCTGATGCAGACAGTTTTCAAATCGAAGAATTATTTAAAGAGTTATTTAATGCTAAAGTTGGACAAAATCGTTCCACTAAAAAAGTTTTATAGCAGCAAAAACTATACATGGCAGTGTAATCATTTTTAGATCATTTTATGCGTTAGAATTTGCCGGAGTGCAGATTGCATTAATTGTTTTATTTTGACTCATTTTTTCAGGTTTTATTTCTATTTTAAATTCAAATTTTCAGCATTTCTAGAGATATTTTTTACAGATTTCAGAAAATTGTACTAATTTAAACTGTTGCCAACTGTATAAAAAGCGCAAGCAATAATGTTTGCTTCAAATTAAAAATTTATTTACACGTGACTATTATGAACAGGAAAAAAACTTTCAAATTAGAATTAAATAATTATGTATAAAAAGCAGGAACTTGTTAAAAATTACGTCATAAAAAGTATACACGTGAATTTTAAATGAGAAAGGATATTGTAAAATAATAAATTCATTAAATGCGTTAGAAGTCTTAGGAGAAATTACGTGATATTTACGTCACATTATAGTTATTACATAAAATGAACACAAAATAATATTGCAAAAAAGTTTAAATTTAGAAATTGCGCTAGACATTTATTTAATATTTTGAGAAAATATTTTCAACTATTTTTGTTAGGAACGCGCAAATAATATTTCATTGCTAATAAAAGTACTTTCACGCGATTATTTAAATGAGAAAGAATAGCTTGTTAAAAATTACGTCAGATTAAAAACGATTAATTTAAAATGTCTCATTTAAAATAACTTTCTTTTAGCTTTGTTAAGAAATACCAGGAGACAAAGACTCTGTTTACTTAATTCCTTTTATATTAGCTGATTTTGAAATGTTGTTACACGTGTCTAAGTCATCAAGTTATTTTTATTTCGACGTTTTATTTGTATTTTTATTAATGTTGTACGAATTTATTTGTTCTTTCGTTATTTAAAATAAAAATTATGTCAGTTTGTATAATTTGGCGAGTGGTTTGGCGATTTACATAATTTGGCGAAATGGCTCGACGGGATAATCACGTAGTACCGCAGCGGATTTGGCGTTAAAATTCTCCAATCAAAGAGAAATGAATAGAAATTCGTTTATAGGGAGATCGTCACTGTTTTTTAAATTATAATTCAATTTTTCGAAATATTTTTAAAGCCGATCAAATTAGCGTGCATTTAGAGCCTGCGGTGTCTGGACGGGGGTTGGCGAGCGTAGCTCGTAGGGGGCCGATCCCCCTAGTTAAAAAAAAGAAAACTATTTGATGGAATGGCTAATTTTTTTGCATGCATATTACATCATTATCTATAGAATGAATTAATATATTTCAGATACTTTAATATTTTGAGTATTTTTAATTTAAAAAAAGTTGTATTTTTTGGGGTTTTGTAAATTTTCAAATTTGAGAGGTTTTTTTTTTAATAAGGTTTCCTTTGAGTGATAGTTATATCCTTAATTCAATCTATAGAGTAAAGTTTCATGATCATTGTAAAGCAAAAATTAGGTTCTTATGTTAATTTGATGTTAAGATATCTTACGGATGATTATATGACACCTAGAATTTTCCCGAAAATTGTGTTATATATATTTTACTATATTTTTTGTTTTATTACATTGAAGTACTTCATTTCATAATTTTATAAGACTACAGACATACCTTAAAAATATCAGAAAGTTTAAATTAGTTACATTGAATATTACTGTTTTTATATGGACTCGAAGCGAGAGCTCTGTTTACACGTTTTTCGTTATCGATCAAGCCCTGAGCCCCCTTAAATAAGAAAATATACACTACTAAAAACAAATAGGGGAGAATATGTTTTAACAAAATTAAGGAAATACTTACACCGATAAGTAACGTAAAATAAAACATCCGTAATTTAAAGCGTACTAGAAAACAGATGGAGAAAACTTCTCATGCAAATCAAAGTTTATAATGTCAAAAACTAGAAAAAAGTGCAGAAATCGGGATTTTGCAGAAACGCCTGTTTCATTGTTTCAGTTGTAGAATTTAAATTGTTCAGCTTGTGTTTTGAGAAAAGATTGTTTGAAAATTTCACAACAACAGCATTTACCGGGATCCGTGGCTTGGAGTTTTATCGGGACAGTTGTATCCGGACAAACACAGCGAAGTGTAGCGGATGCTGTTGGACTCTCAAGATGTGTCTGTGAAAGGCTATCGAATGGATTCTAAGACACAGGGCATGTTAGACATCAACCAGGGCAAGGTCGACCATGTGTAACGACTGAAACTGATGAGCGATATATTCTGTTAACAGCACGTTGAGAAAGTACAGGCAATGCTGCTCAGTTGCAAACACAGTTGTTCTTGGCAACATGACGAAGGGTGCCTAATCAAACATTCCGAAATATGCTTCATCTTGGTGGTCTCTATGTACGTAAGCTAAAGATCGAAACAATCCCACATTCGTTCGTGAAAGGTCACATTACAGACGAGGGGAGTGTGGCGAGAATAAATGATCGTTAATGCTTAAGGTACATTGCTGGATTCTTTTAATAAATTGTGATCGTTAAAGAAATCATAAAAAATAGAACTTTCTTACTTTACATTTAGATTGTGAAGACAGTGAAGAAGCAATAGTTGAAGAATAAACAAATCTTTTATTTTCTTGAGTTAATAGAGGAAATTTAATAAAGTCTTTCGTTTTAGTCAACAGGAAGCCATCAAAATAGAATCCCTTATAAAAAAGAAACGTAAAGAACTCGTTGAACTATTTAATATATTCGATTTTTGAAGAGAGCACGACTTTATTTCAATTAATTTGAGCATGATCAAATTTGCATCCACATCAAAAGGAGATTAAAGATGAACTATACCATATTTCCTTCGTAAAACACTTTAACGGTACCTTCAAAAAACGCGCTGAGCTGCAGCGGTACGGGCGCACTCAGTAAAATTCCACAAATATTAGCTTCAAACCCAATTCTTATTTTAAAATTAACGGGTTTTATCTTATAAACAATGAGTACGGTGGGCAACAGAGTAATTAAAAGGCAGATTTAAATTGATTAGCTAAATTAAAAGTTGCGGCAAATTAATGAAAATCAAATAACAAGCTGTAGTTTCAAAAAGGTTAGCGCTGATTTACAAAACAAAACTAACGCACAGCTGTCAGCTATGTCGTAACGAATACGTCACGAGACGGAGGAGAGAAGCGCTTCAATGACGTCATCATAATACATGCTGGTGGTAAAGAGAAATGTATGTGAAAAATCGCGGAGTGGTGCGCATGCGCAATATCGCCAATTCGCTCCAAAGCCGAGAAAAAATGATCGCTTGGAGCGACTGATAAAAGGTAAACATTGCGGTCTAGTGCTGAGCGAATACAGACTCGCATTAGGAACACAATGACTGAATTTAAATAGATATTAAGGCAAAAAAAAAAAAAAAAAAAAAAAAAAAAACTGAAAGGAACAAAAATAAATTAAATGTAAATACTGTAAGAAGTATGCTAACAGTGGGTGAGCTGGAATCAGCATAAGTGTACCTAAGGACATACATATCATTCGGAATGGCACTTTGACGGCCCAAAGTTATGCAGACGAGATACTGAGACCTTATGTCGTATTTTACACTGCAGCAACTGTTGATTCCATTTCTTTCATGCATGATAATGCCAGGCCGTATAGAGCTTGTCTTGTAGAGAGCATGCTTAAAAATATAATAACAATACAGAGTATAGAATAGCCAACATGCTCTCTTGACCTTTATTCGATTGAGTATGTCTGGGACATTCTCGGACGAAACATTGCAGTGAGATTAAGGCCTCCTTTCATTTCCCGGACTTGGAGATTGCAATTCTTGAGGATTGGAACAATACTCTCTAAAGTCTTATCGATATTGTCATCGAATCCATGAAAACAGGTGTGCAACAGTTTTATGTAGTCGAGGGGACCATTTGCCATATTAAATACCTTGCGCTTGCATCATACCTAAATAGTACATTTTTGTCATTTACACGTAACCAAATTGTTGTCCTACACCCTCTTTTCCTGTTTTATCCATCGTTTCAAAGAATAAAAATTCATTTGCAAATTTATTTACGTAAATACGTAAATAAATTTGCAACAGAATAAAGTACAGAAACAAATATTTGTTTTTGTACTGCGCTTTGATATGCATATTCTCCATTTTATGCCCATGTACAGTTGTCTCGCACTGTTCTTTTCACTTTTTTGTTTTATCCCCTAATTTTTTAAAGCAGTGTATAAAAGCAGTGGAGGATTCATCTTTATGGGCAAAATCAACATTGCAATTCGCTAAATAAGCTACTATATAGATTCAACAAATGGCTATACATGTCTTCCACTCATGTGTTTCTTAAAAATATATTATTTCGTTTCATAAAAGACCTTTCCGTTAAGCTTGCTGCATTTTCAATTTCTCTTTGCTCTTTGACGTAATTCACTTATATAATATATAATTTCAAGTAATTTTGAAGAATAGTCTAAAGGAAAAAAAAAAAAAAAAACGTATTTTCTTTAAATAAAATCAAGTTGAATTCGAACAGTTTTCAATTTATGAGAAAAAAATATAAAATGTATATGTATATTAAAAAGAATATTTTAGGAAAGTAAAAAAAATATTATTCTTTTTACATAGATATTATTCTACGCTATTTCTGAAGAGGATACTATTCTAAAAATCTAATTAAGTGTCGCTATATTATATAGTTTGATATTATTTCAAAAATAGTTGAATAAGACTTTTACATCCAATGTTGAATTTAACCGAAAATAAAGAAAAATCTTATTCAAATGTTTAACTTTTTATAGTTTGAAAAAGGCAGTATGTAAAAAATGAAGCATTTTCAAGGAAAAATCTATATTACAGTGTACTAGAAATTTGTTTAAGATATTCAGAAAATTGACTGCATTTAACTGCGACATATGTGGTTTCTTAAAAATTTCATTTCATGTCACAAAAGATTTTTTTTTTTATTTTTTCTTCATTTAAATGTGCAGTGCTTGCAGTTTTTCCTCATAACTACATTGCTACTTCTATGTATTAAGAAATTTGAAGTAGTTTTGAATAATAGTTTGAACGGATCTCAAATAAATGCACTTGCCTGAAGGAAAATAAGTTTAATATAAACAGGTTTAAATACGCCAGAAATACAAATATATAACATTTACATATTTTATAAAAAAAGGATTAACAAGAAATTGCATTAATATTTCCATATGAAATTTCTTTTATTAAATTTTTATATCGTGGTGTCCCAAAAATATAAAATCAGGTCAGTATTTAAAATTATTTATTATTTTATTTTATTTAAATGCCATTGATTAAGAACTTTTCAAAATCACATTTCTAATTTCAAAATGAACCGGAAATAAAAAAGGAATGAAACATATTAAAGAAGAAAAAAAAGTTTTTATAGTTCGAGGGCTAAAATATGTAATCAGAGAAATACTCACTTTTTGTGTAAAAATCCTACGTTATTGTTCAAGCGACTCGTAAAAATGGCTATAAAAGAATACAACATATGTGTTTCTTGAAAAATATCATTTCGTTTCGCAGAAACCTTTTTTAATATCGATATTTTTTTCAGTAAAATGCACTATACTTGGACTTTTTCTTAACTGATTGCCTTAATGCATTTATACATTAGAGTTTTGAAGTAGTTTTGAATAACATTTGAACAAATCTAAAAGAAATGCTCTTATTGCTATAAAATGAAGTTGAATTCAAAGTATTTAAAATTTGGAAGAAAGAAAAAGTATAAGAATTATATTCGTATTTAAAAAAATGGCAGTAAAAAAAGTCACATTATTTTCACATGTTTCTTTTGTTTTTGTCTGCCTTAAAGACGATATTGCCATAAAAAAGTTAAAAAAAAATATATCGTTATGTACTGTGACACAGGTTACTTCTAATATAATTTTGAGAGCCATACAGTATCAAGTTCTATGTATTAGAAGATCAAATTTTGCTAATTCTTAGAAATTTATAAGAATATATTTTTTAAATTATGATTGATACGCAACATGAATTTAATAAAATTTGTATTATCTCTATTAAAATATATTAAGAATGACCTAGGTAACTAATTTTAAATATGTTAATTGATATCTATAGTATTATGAACTTAAAAACAGAACAATATTATTTAAGTGCATATTGTAATTCTGAAAATTAATATTTTTTCCTGCTGAAATATACCGATTCCAGAACACATATTAATTGAAAAAATCAACAGATTTTGAGGCAGAAAAAAAAAACAATAATTTCAAATTAGGTTAGTTACAGAAAAGAATTTCAATATCACAATAAACATTTGCTGAGATGTACCTTTTGTAATCCTTTATAATTATGTACAATAGATGTTCAAGAAAAAATATTATATACTTTCTAATTTAGAATTCTGGTAACTGTAATCTTAAAATTTCTTTTTCTTAAAACTTTATACGAATAATTATAAGCTGAGATCTTATACATTTATAGAGAAAAAGTATACAGAAACCAGTAATAATAATTTTAGAAACATATAACTTAAAATAATTAAGTAGCTATTAAGAACTAAAATATCGTCTTAAAACACCACCAAAAACTTTTAAATGCGCTTGGCCTTTCGAAAGATCTGAGTCTTTCTTCGTCAGGCGCAAGGAAGACGTGATTCTACTGTGAAATTAGCACCAAGACTGAAATGAAAGGTAAGGGAAAGGAAACAAGCTGAAGAACCAGCCATTAGGAAAGAAGAAATCAACAGGTAATAGGAAAGCAGAATACAACAGTGAATCACAGAAGAGTATAATCAAAACAAAGCAACACAGAGTAGAAGGGGAATAAGGAAGCAAGTTGTAAAAGATAAAAAAATAAAAACATGAAAATTAAATTAAATTAAATTAAAAATAGATTATAATAAAATGAACACACACACATAGATTAAATATGGGAACACAGGAAATTAAAAAAAAATTAAATGAATAAATAAAATATAAAACAGACTAATATTAATTAATACAAATAATAAATTATGTGGTAATACTAAAAAGGTTTTTCCAAGCTGCAAAGAGCATTGTGGAATCATATTTATAATTAACAAGAACTTCACGATTAAGATAAATAGCTAAATTTTCAAGAAAGTCCAATACAGAGTTACTACTGGCATTAAAGATAATTTTAGTATTTTGAAAATTAAAACTATGGCTGGAATCCCAAGAGTGCTTGGCAATAGAAGATTTGGAAATTTCTTAATTAATTACATAACGAGGGTGTTCTTTTAAGCGGATTTCGAGATTCTTTTAGTTTGACCAATATAAGATAAATCACAGCCATTCAAAAGTAGTTTGAGTGATGCAAATTTGAGTTAAATTAGCAAAATCTTGGTTATCAATATCAAAGAAATGAAATTCACGTAATCTCGTTTTCAAGGAAGAAAGAGCACCCCCAATTGGGACATTAGTAAATAGAGATTCGGCGTAAAGAGAAAATATAGAACAATTGGATGGGTTAATATTTTTTTAATTTTCTATCAAAATCATACGAATTTTTTATCGTATGAGAATTAGGAATGCATAAAGGAGAAAAAATGGATGTTAAAAATTTGACAAGAGGATAAGTAACAGTACCAATATTAGTGACAATAGGTCTTAAGTGGACATTGGTTTTATAAACTTTAGGCAAAGCATAAAAAAGAACACAGATGGCTGAAGAAGGAATAACGCAACGTTTAGTGTTGTCATTTAAAACAACAGAATTCTTAACAGCTTTTTTGAGAGTGGAAAGATGCGAATTAGAAGGATCTTTTTTAACTTCAACATTAGGACCTTCAGATAAGACAGCATAAACTTTATCAGAATAATCTTTTTTATCCATAAGGAAAATTTGACCACCTTTATCAGCTTTAGTAATAAGAATATTATTGTTGCACTTATGCTCATTCATAGCAAAATGTTTTTTAGTTAAATTAACAAAATCTTGAACTTCAATATCAGATAAATGAAATTCACTTCTTTTTGTTTCTAAAAAAGAAAGAGAACCTTCAATTGGAACATTACTAAATAGAGATCTGACATCAAGAGAAAGCATAGATTAATTGGATGGGTTAATATTTTTTATACATTTTTAATTTACTAACAAAATAATGAGAATTTTTTATCTTATAAGAATTAGAAATACATAAATGCAAAAAAATGGATGTTGGAAATTTGGCAAGAGGATAGGTAACAGTGCCAATATTAGAGACAATAGGTCGTAACAGTACTAATATTAGAGACAATAGGTCGTAAAAGGACATTGGTTGTATGATCTTTAGGCAAAGCATAAAAACGAGCACAGATGGCTGAAGAAGGAATAACACAATGTTTAGTGTTGTTTAGTGTTTCATTTAAAAGTTTTTGATGGTGTTTTAAGTAGATCTTTTAATTCTTATAGATTCGTATTGACTTATTTTCTTTAAGTAACTATTGCGAGTAGTGAAGCCTTTAGACTTTGAACTAAAAAAATATGTAATAGATACGAGAGCCTTCTGTTTCCGCCAATATAAAATACTAGCTTTAATTTTTTAAAGCAAACTTTATTCCGATAAAAATATCGATACCTGTTACATCAGTTATAAAGAATGGACATATAATAAATGAAATATTTTAAAATGCAATATAAATAAATTTAATTAACATCGGATCGTGTAGGGTAAAGCAGAATTTTCCCCATACTGAACATTTTCAATTCTAAATTTCTCGTTAGAAGACAGCACACTGAATAAACAACAAAAAATCTATAAAAAACACAAAACTGGAATTTTAAAACATTTATTTTGTCACAAGTAGATACAGTATATTTCAAATGAAAATCAAATTTCATATCAGTTGCTTAAAAGGCGCACTGGCCAACCTAGTGAAAAAGATTCTATGCCGGGACTCGAACCCAGGCCATCAGTATAGCGCACTGACATTCTACGGACGAATCCACATGGAACGATACTCTGCCTAATATTCTGCATATATTTCGAACTCTGCACTGTATTTCTCAAAAAAAAAAAAAATAAAAAAAAAAAAAATAGAAATTGTGCATCAGTAAATATAGATAATAATATATCACAACTGTAATATTTCTAATGTGTAGGATATTGTTACGAAATTTTTAACAAGAAAAAAAGCATATGGGTTGAAACTCAACCATTGACCCAAGTACAGTTGGGGGAAAAAGTAAACACCCCCTTCGAACACTGCAAGTAATTATAATAGAAAAAGCTGCTGGTACCTAGCGATTGAAAATAAAGTCTACTTTTAAATTATGTATATGAAATCTACTTAGGGGGACTTCTACAAATCAAACCAGACCAAACTTTGTTTTTTTCAATGACAATGTAATTTATATCTTCCGTTCAAATTATGTCTGAAAACGAAATTTCTAGCCATTTTAATGATAAGTTTTTGAATTATAAACATTCAAAATTTAGAGCTTCTATTCTTAACTAGAATTTTCATATTTTTATTAATATCGCCTGAAATTATAATCCTAACGGGATAATTTTGTGTATGGTTATAATACTAAAAAACTCTAACATAAATACATTGAATTTGTTAGTAAAAAAATTATAACTTGAATTATGCAATTCTTATTTGAAAAATATATGAATTGTAACCTACATTTTTTTTTTTTTGATAGATTTAAATTTATTGTGTCCTGCTTTACGCAAATTCTCAATTTCAACTCTTTTTTTTTCAAGCAGTTTTCGAATTATTATTAAAAAGCCTCAAAATGATGGTTTAAGGGCATGATGTGCAGAAAAGCATAACTTGAAAAAATATATTTTACATATTTTATTGAAATATTTGGGCTATTAATAGTCGAAACATATTAAGAGAGTGAAATGTTCCTATTGGCAAGAAATAATAGATTAACAGATGTGACATAATCAACAATCGAGTACCGAATTTAAATTTGGATACAGCCCCTAAAATATTCTCTTTTAAAATAGTTATCTTCTCGGAAACTAATCGTACGAATTTCACAAAAGTTTAGATTTAGGCCAATTCAAGGGTGTAGGATTTATTTATGGTGTCAAACTTAGGTATTGCTATTGAAAAAAAAACAAAGTTTGGGATCGTTTTGTTATGTAGATGGCCACATAAGCAAATTTTACATACGTAATTTAAAAGTAGACTTTATTTCAATCGTTTGACACCTGTAACTTTCTACTATGATAATTTGTTGCAGGGGTGTTTTACTTTTTTCTTCCCACGACTGTACATTACAATCATAATAACAATGTAAAATACGTTATTTTGTTGATTTTTATGAATTTTATGTAATGGAGTTGACACATGCTATGACAAAAAATTTAAATCCAATTTCATGACATTAAGACTAAAGACTGTGATTTATCGTGTATTGCTCAAAATAAAAAAAAATCAGCACGTGAATATGCATTTATACTTTTTTGCCAGTCGCTTAAGTCAGACACTGTTAAGTTTTTACAAGTCAGCAGTGCGTTTACATGTAACTGTTGAAGCTATTCCGTAAATATTACTCGCCCTGCGTTTTAGGAATGTACTTTTTTTATATGTACACATTATAAATTATTGGATATGGTATGCAAACAGTCACATCTGAAATTTTTGTCATGAACTGAATATTTAGAAGATTTTAAACAAAAACAAAATAAAGATTATTGCTTGAGCAACAACCTTAAGGTACGAGATCTATACAACTATAATAAAAACGTAAATGAAGTAACATTTTATTATTTTTTTTTTAAACTTTATATAATGCTTCAAATAATGCTGCTCAGCAACAATATGAAATTTTTTTTTATGTTAATAGCTTGCTGAAGCTTTTAATTTTTATTTTCGATTTTAATAACAAATGAATGGTGACAGTTATTGAAGATATTCGTACAGGGTTTTAATGTTAATATTTGTTTTACAGTTCTTCTTTGGTTTAGTTTAATTATCATCAATAGATGGCAGTTCAATATCTCATATTGTAATACTGATCAAAATAAACGTGTAATTTCAAAACACGTTTTTGTTGTGTGTTTCAACAGCTCAACAGAATAAAAGTTAAGTCCTTAGTGAACTGTAATCAATTTCATAAGTTTGGTTTGATCTTTCTAAAAGTTTGAGATGGCTCTCAGAGCATTTATAAAATATTTGAAACTAAAACATTAACGGAAGCTTAATTTTAAAATTCCTTATTTGCCTTTTAATGATTTTAAATGACTTCCTTTTCCATAGGATCTCTGAGGTCGATGCCTTACCTGGCGAATTTGTGCATCTTCTATTTTAGTTTCTTCTAAGGACATTTTGAATTTCAAGGCCGATTCAAAAAATAAAAGTCCTCTACGAAAGAAAAAAAGTGTAAAATTAAATCGCTAAAGTACGACTTCAGAAATCCTAAGCAAAAAGAAAACATAAATAAATTCAAAATAGAGTATTTAAAATTCATTTGAAAATCATATCAAAATGTTGTAAGCTCATCCCTTATTAAAATATTAAAATGCAAAAGAGAAATTAAAATAAAAATGCTGCCACTGACTAAACATTAGTTTGCGAATTTGTTCCCGTTATTAGCATATGCTCTTAATCTTCTGCATGAATATATTTAATAGCTATCAATTTTTATTTGTTAATGAATTTTTAAAACTCTCTGTGCGCTTTAGAACATATTGTAGCTGCCAATATTGTAATGGTATTTCGAACAAGGAAATAACTGCAGTTATTTACAAAAGACTTTTGTCTTTTTTTCATAATTTGCTCTCTCTCTCTATGTATATATCTAGACAGCTATATCTATATATCTATCTACGTAGCTATCTTTATATATATATATAATACTTTTGAAGCAAAATTTATCTTACGAGTTCATATAGTGATTTTAACCAAAATTCTAAATGAAGATGGCATGTACCAATATAATACATTAATAATTATAAAGAAAATATCATAGTAAAGCTAATCGGCATACAGAACCCACATAGAAAACTCAAAACATTGAAAAACCTAATTAAGTTTAAAATTATAATATTGCAAATCTCATAAAATAGTTGAATAAAACAAAAGTAGAAAAATTTAGTTTCAAAAAGTGGAAGAGCAATATTAGTCAGAATAAAAATTTACAAAAGGAATGAAAAGAAAAAATGAACATTACGATTATAAGTAACACTTATATTGTGTAACTTTACATGAGGGGAAATATCCCACAAATATAAGCAAAACACAATGGATTTTTAATTGCGAAAAGCATGCATTGCATTTAAGAGCTTCTTCTCTAATTGACCAATCAACTGTACAACCATATTTGCAAGTAAATTAAAACAGAAAAAAATAACAAAATCAAAACAAAACAATTAACTTCCGTGAAATATAATGAAAACTTTAATACAACTGTGAAATAAATTAAGGATTAATAATTAAACATAAAGAATGGAACTGGTTGATATTAATTATGGGAAATTCTTTTAACAGAAATTTTGTTTAAAATGATAATGAAATAAATTTTAAATGTATTTAAATTATATGAGTTAAATAATGCAAAAATATATTTAATATACTTTTAAAATAAATAATTAAATTAAATAACTTACTAAAATAATGTAACATACTTTATACTAATAATTTTAATTAACGTGAGAAAATTTACATAATGATATTAAATAAAGTTTAGATATTTATTATATTAAAACATATGTGATAATTAATATATTGTATTATATCAAAGCAAATAAGTTGTATCTGATGTGAATCAATAAATATTAAAAGAACTTCTTAAAACACCAACCTTTTGAGTCTTGCTGCTGCTTTCATAGTAGAAGCACGTCTTTTTTGCCCCTGACGAAGAAAGACTCAGATCTTTCGTAATGCATAATGCATTTAGAAGCTTTTGTTTGTGTTTTAAGAAGTTCTTTTAATACTTATTGTGTTATATATTTATTTAGTAATATTTCATGAATATGCTTGAAATTATCTAAGCAATAAAAGTAATCCTTATAAAGTTATGAGTTATGTATAGTTTACATTCCTCATGATATTAAAATAATAAAAACTATAATATTCATACTTTTATTTTTATTATTTCCACCTGAAAAATATTTATAAATAATGTGTATATTTAATAATTATATATCAATCCCATTTCGATTTAAATGAAGCCTCATATAAAGAATATATTTAATAACATTAAGAAATATTATCAAAAATCCTGCAGTGAAAGTAAACACTTAGCAATGACCACAAATTCTTTTAAATAATATATATAAATGCACATACATAGTGCATATATACACCCACATATAAAGATATAAGCCATACAAACCACGAACCTAACCTTCTCGAATCTTTATGTGTATATATATATATATATATATATATTCGAATTATTTAAATGAATTTACTATTGAATTTGCCAGATATTTAGGATAACCATTTATTTAAGCTTGATTACTAATAAATATAATATTTTTATTTTTATTTATTTCTGAGCATAAATATTTAATTATGTGTAGATTATTTAGTAAAATATTTATATATACAGATTTTTGCAGCATAAATAATAATGTGTAAAAATATTTAATTGAAATGGAAAACCAGATCTCTTAGCATATATGTCAAATATCATTTTATGATTAATATTAAGTGTTATATTTAGGTCAAGAAAGTTAATTATATTATTTAACATATCATTTTGATTTAATGTAAGATGTGTGGGAAATTAAGTAGGTAACGATTATAACAGGGAAACTGTTATATATATCATATAACAGTTTCCCTGTTATATATCCGTTTAAAATCCTTCCGCTCTGAAAATAATCACTTAACTTTAATTTTTTTTTTTTTGTGATTTTTATCCCCCCCCCCCAAATAAAATATTTAATTTAATTATATATTTTACACTTAATATCATATCTCTGTATTTATTCACTTCCCCCCTCCCCCCACACTTCTGTAAGTTATATAAATACTCTTAAAGTTTTCATCAATTTAAATGTGCGCGCCATTTTCTGTCATACTTTATCTTTTTTTTCGTTTCACTTTCACACAGACATAAGTGTTGAAAGAAACTCTTAGCCGCCAGTCATGTCCGTTAATATTCATCTACTGCTTCCCTGGTCTGACTTCGGAAGAGAGAAAGAGAGATTCACCTGTCACCCCTCCGTTTGCGAAGACTTGCTATTCGTGGAAAAACACAGATGATTGTTTACATTCTTGCGTGCGTTCGGTATGTGGATGTTTTTTTTTTTTTTTTTTTTTTATGAGAAGAATATATGCTTTCAGTTCACTGTTTATTTTTAATATGAAAATGCAATTTATGTAGATAAACTTTTTCTCTACAAATTCCCTTTGCATCCCAGCAGGCAATATATATTAAGTAATATATATTTTGTCGTTAGGACAGAACCGCACCTAATTTCTCTCATAATTTTTAGCTAGCCTTGTCATCAGTTCTCACCCTTTATCATGACACAATTTCCAGACGCTCTTCTGAGTAATGCTTGTCTTTGTCCAAAATGTTCTAACATGCATGTAAAAGCACGTGTAAAGCTATTTCTCAGTTATCCGGCAGAAACGACAATAATTTGTTATCTTACAACCCTAATAGCTCGTCATGGCGTGTAACTAAACTCATGCGAATTTTCCCTATTTTTACCCGACTGAAAAGAAGGGTTATGTGTTTCACACGTATCTGTGTATATGGATTTCTTTATACCCTCGAAACATCCCAACGGCTTGATGGATTTTAATGAATGAGGTCTCTATCAATTCGTCTTAACGACTCGATGGTTATAGGCTAGGTTTTGTTTTTATAAATTGAAAATGGCGGCCGTAAAATACAAAATGGCGGTAGAGGCTTTTTTTTTTTTTTTTTTTTTTTTTTTTTTTTTTTACGCACCCTATTGAGAGGCATATCATTAGATAGGTCTTTCAAAATGAAGACGTTGTTTCATTGAGTATTTTACAGTAGCTTCGTTAAAATATTATACAAACCTGGAAATTGTGTAGGTAGGATCTCTAGCTTTACTGCAACTCTAACCATCATAGAGATCTATAACCACATCAAAACAGTGTTTATAGATAGGAACTAACAATTAAACACAACTTAAAAGTCATGAATACAAGTAAATAAAAAAATAGGTAAGTAATAAAAACAAGTAATATAAAAAAATATTTGAAGTCAATTCCTACTTAGGTCAATAAGGGAATTTTTTCCCCCCATTCTTCTTTCCTCTTGAGTGGCGCTTAAAATGCCTTGATCAAGAAGAGGGATCTCTCGGTCTTAAAAATGCCTTGATGAAGAAGAGGTCTCTTTCGATTATTGAAAATTAATTAATTTAATTTAATTGATTAATTAATATTTGAATAAAAACTGGATTAACATCAAGTGTCATCCACTACAAGTTAAAAAAAAATTATTTGAGCTTGATTGGATAAATAATGAATATTTTATTAACGATTGAAAATTTGAACAAGATATATATAGCGAGAATGTGAGCTAATAGTAGGAATTGAAAAAAAAAAAAGTTTCACATTGATGAGAAATAATTAATTAGTTCGCATTTTACGCAGTCGGGTTTTTTGATTTTTTAAATTTAATTGTTTATTTACCAGTACTTTGTCAACTCAATTCGCTTCATCGCCAATATTTGATATGCGCTTATCTTGTACCCGTCAAGTTTGTAACGAAGTCTTGGGCCACTATCGCCCCTGACTGCATTGAGAGCAGACGTCCACTATTGCGACCTTCGGGGCCATGCCCTTTGGACAAAACTGCTGCTTCTCCTAATCACTGTACTTCACGGCCCCTTTTAAAAGTTTAAATAAAAGTTAAGTCCTCTGAATTTGTCGCCGGAGTTTTTTGTGCTCTCGCGAACCATGGGTAAGGAAATCGCCTTTACAACGATGATACATCAGAGTCATTGAAATAAAATTAATATATTGTATATATACTACTATGATCAAAATTTATCCGGAATGCTTCATTTAAAATACATCTATAGTAGATATCGTCTGCAAGCTTTTATCAAATATTTTTAAGACTTCTATAAACATCTGGTAATAGTCAGAAATTTATTTCATTTTTTCGTCTGAAAATATATTTCTTTTTAATCAGATGAAATTTTTCCCTATGTTGGTTTTCAGAAATGGTGAATGTTATTGAGCAAACAATATACATTTTTTTCGCAATGAAATTTCTTATAGAAAAGCCTTGTTAAAGAATCCGCCGTAGATGATCCGCAATCTAGTAGACTATCCACTTCGATTAATGACCAAGATATCTATACGATCAGTGAAATGGTACTTTGTGAAAGTCGCTTGAGAGTAAGAGACTTTTTTGAACAATTTCCTATATCCTTTGTTTCCTGTCAAGTAATTTAAAAGATCATTCAGGATTGCGACGCGATGCTTCTTTATTTGTTCGAAAAACTTTTAATTTCTTCCAAAATCAAAGACGTGTTCAAGCACTCCGAGAAATGCTTTCTCAAAGCGATTTCTTTATAAATGGCAATAGAACTTGGATATATGCTTTTGATACAGAAATATCTCAACAATGAAGTGAATGGCGCTTGAAAGGTGAAGCAAGTCAAAAAATACTACGTCAAAGTCGCTAAAAAATCAAGGTAATGTCGACTGTTCTCTTTGATTGTTATGGTGTTGTGCATTATGAATTTTTAACAACTGGCCAGACAACCAATAAAAAGTATTGTAAGAGTTGCGTGCCCTTTGCGTGAAGCAATTCGTCAAAAATGACCTGAAATGTGCGGAGAAAACTCATAGATTTCGCACCACGATAATAGGACTTCTCACACAGCAAATATTATTCAATATTTTAACCAAATATTCAAAAAATATGGATCCACAAGCTCCGTAAATAATTGATATGGTACAGTGTGTCTTTTTCTTATTTCCACGGTTGAAATTGCATCACCGTAGACACAATTGTTAGTCCATTCATTTGATAAAATAAAATTTTCTAAGAACTCTGAAAGGTTTCACAAAAACAGCTTTAAGACATGTTTTGATGATTTGAAAAAACTTTGGCAGAAGTGCACTTCAGTTAGAGGAGATTACTTTATTGAAGGTGCAATACATTTTGATCAATAAATTGATACTTTTGTTTTATGTCACCATTATTCCGTGTACTTTTCGATCGTAGTAGTATATATTTATATGAAATGGTAATAAAATAAATTACCCATCCTAAACTTATTAATGTTTGTGAAGTCAATGTAATAAAAAAGAAGTTGATTGACATGTTTATTTTTAGATAAGTATTTAAAACCATAAATCGCAATGAACTATCATTATGACAATTATTGGGCTCAAACAATTAAACTAGAGTTAAAATACACAGTAAACGAATATACAAGACAAGAAATAGCAATTTACTTTTCCAAGTAACACAGTTATTGGATTCATTTGATTAATTCGTGTTAACAGTGTTTATATTGAAGCTATAAAATTTAATCAAAGTTCCTCAGATTTGACTGTTATTAGATTTAGATCATATAAATCAGTATATCATTATAATAAAAAAATGAATTCAGATTAATGTCAAAATGAGATTGCATTTAACCCATAAATCCTAATTAACATTTCTCTAAGCTGATATTTATTATTAAATCATAATAATAAATAACAATTATCCATCAAATTTAGAAATGACTATTGGTGTTGCAATTGGGTTGTTCCCGAACCTTATTGCTGCCATACGATCACCTCAATAAAATTTTTTAGCCAATTAAAATAAATGATCCTCCCCAAAAGACAACTTTATCCCTGCAGGAAAATAATTTGCTGGGAAATTCATAACAATTTTTGAGAGATTTGAGCGTGCTCTAATACTTGCATCATGTGATTCTAGAGAATATGTTCTCTCAGTGCATTTGGTGGGCTCGCGAATGCAGTGTATCATCGAATAACAAACTAAAGGAAATAACGTATATAAAATATGTTTGTGTGTGTGTGTGCACTCTCCTACCCTCCCTTTTGAGTACCTAAAGTGGTTTAAACACCAACGTAAGGAGTAACCAATTTCAATTCGAGTAACTTTTGCCGGTTACTCGATTTGTTTAAGCATACCATGACGTTCCTGAAGCATTTTTCTATGCATTGCGCCACTTTTTTCGAAGTTACTCAGAAAAGCGTTATTCCACAGTCATTCATACACACCGTGTGTTATGTAAAATCTAAAATCTGTATAACGCCATCTGGCGGTGTGTAAAAATGCAGCCTCAAACCCAGGGAGTTTCCTATCGATTACTCGGTAAAACGGTAATAGTCCAATAATGGCAACCCTTGTGTGTTTGGTTTCTTTGGTAATACAGGTTTGCTATATAAGATTTTCCTCTCTATTTAGCGGTTACTCACTAAAGCGGCAATAATCCAAGAATGGCAACTCTTGTGTGTTTAGATTCTTTGGTAATTCAGATTGGCTATGTAAGTTTTTCCTCTCCATTTAACTACATTTTTGATAGAAGAATATCTGTCTATATAGTTTTTTAAATATAACGAAAAAAATCAAATTAGAAATTCACGATTTTATTAAACGTAGCTTTCAAGCGTGAATTTCTCACGAAATAAAGATCTGAAATAACTTAAAATATTCAATGAATGGAATAAAAATAGACCTAATATTAATAGCGTAAATTGTCAATATTTCAACTAAATTTATTTTAAACATCCCCTCCCGGCGCCAGTCGGACCAATAGGTTATTTCTTCTTTTTTATTCTTTTAAAGATACAATGTGTCAGATTTAATAAAAATTAAACAAATTGGTGTTGTTCCTCCTAAATTTATTAATTTGTTAAGAAAGTTAATTTGAAGCAAAATTTTAAATTTCCTTACCGATTGCAATTAAATGCATATGAGATAGCTGTAGCAAATTTGTTAAGCAATTATTGAAATTACCTAATAAAAATACCCACTGGCTATAATCAGGGTTAGAAATTGGGATTTTTAAGTAAGGCGTCAAATGACGCCTACAATTTATTTTCTAGGCGCCAAACTGCATTTCATGGTTGCAATTTTACGTTGTATCGTATTTTCTCATTTCTTTTCACAACCGTGTTAACATTAATATTGTTCCTATTTTTATGTGTTAAGGGTAAGGGGGTATATATTAAAAACACTATCATTGTTAATCACTAAAACAAAGTAAAAACTGGTTTTCTATAAAACAGTAAAATTTGATTAAACTACAACATATGGATGCTAGAAAAATGTTTAACTAATTATTTTTATATAGCTTATATGAATACAAAAGTTGAAAATACAAAAATCACAAACAAAGAATACAAAAATTAAAATAATATCTTGAATTAAAATCAGGCCTCCTAACTCGTTAAATTTTTAAAATCAGGCCTCCTAACTCGACCGAGTGTTACATCAGAGTACCATAAATTAATGGCTTTTTGTGGATTGAAATTATCTAATGTTGGTCCATACAGTTTTATTAAAAGAATGTCATTGATCAAATTCAGTGACAAACGATTCCTTGTGTTTGTCTTAATAAGATTAAGTTGGCTGAAACCCCTTTCACATTCAGCAATGCTCAAGGGAAGAACCATAACAAATTCCAAAATTTTCCTGATGTTATAAAAACTCGTATTAGATTTGGATTCTGCGATTAATCGCTGCCAAGCAGCTTTGCATGGAATATTTAACTTATCTTTAGTCCACATTTTATAGTCAGAGAATTCCTCGATTAATGCATCTTTATTAATGTTTTTTCTTACATTGTGTGGAAGATTATTTATGAGTTCTTCTAATTGATTATTAACTTTGTTCTCATCATCTTCTTTCAATTCATAAAGGGAGCATGGGTCAAATATTTTTAAATTTGCAAAGATGGTTTCATTTGTCATATTATAGAACCGTTTATTTGAAGATTCTATTATTTCAGTTATAAGCTTTCTCCAGTCTTCTTCAAACAAACGTAAATTCGAATCATTCCGAGACAGTGTTATATCTTTATACTTTACTTCAGTACCTTGAAAACTCTGGGCATTTTTAAACTCCTGAAGGCTTTTTGCATCTTCAGAAATCATTTTTGAAAGTCTTTCTTTACTAGATTCAAACTTTACAAAAAAATCGCTCAGAAGCAAGAACTTTTGCAAGTCTTGCAAGAATGTGAGAAATATCTTCATATAAATGAAGGAAATTCAAAAATCTTTCACATTTCAAGGTTTTTAAATATCCTCTTAATTTTGCACATTCTGTCTTTTCTTTTTCAGCAGCAACAACCTGTTCCATATGAATTATAACTGCATGCCAGTTCTTAATAAGAACCTGAACAGCTCGATGCCGTGATTGCAACCATCAAATGCCATGCAAACCAACAGGCCGCAAAACTTTTTCATCAAGGATTTCGGAGAGCGATTTAAGTTCCCTTGTACGTTTGGCACTGTTGTGGTAAAAGGAATAAATTCCTTTAATTGTGTCTTC
Organism: Maratus speciosus; assembly: GCA_963932465.1. NCBI lineage: Eukaryota > Metazoa > Arthropoda > Arachnida > Araneae > Salticidae > Maratus > Maratus speciosus. Next base: position 324,957,555 of record OZ010794.1, read on the forward strand.
AACATTAGTAACATACCTCACACATTTTAGTGCATCAGCTAAAGCTAGCTCTAATCTGTGTGCTACACAGTGAACTGTTGCTAAATCTCCACAGTCGTCCTCCATTAATTTGCCAATACCAGAAACAGGTCCCATGTTTACGCTAGCACCATCAAAACTGACTGCAACCAGTTTTTCCTTCCAATCTGGTATAAATTCTTGTACAGCAGTTTCTATTGTGGATTTTATTCCAGAAGCACATTCATTTTCGCATTCTTTCAAACCAATAAAAGTACATCTTACATCTCCTTCATACAAATAATAAACATATATTATTTCTGATGATATTGTTGCCCTGTCAGTGGATCCATCAGCCATCATAGAAAAAAAAATCAATTGAAGAAAACTGTTCTTTAATTTCTGATCTCATGCTTTCTGCAATATATTTAACGAATTGTTTAGCTGCTTTATCATTCACATATGTGTTGCCAAACTTTATTCCATTTTTTTGTTGGAGTGCACATAAACTGGGAAAGTCATCAAAAGCATAATCCTCTTTAGCAATTAGATATGCTGTATTGAAGAGCTTTTCCATATTCGAAAGTAATTGGGAATCCATTTTCTTAACTGCAGACATCAGTGGTGCTTTAGATGGATTATCTTTGGCTAATTTTGCTTTGCAAGAATTATAATGCGTAGCAGACATACTATGCTTTTTTACCTGAAAAAAAAATAATATTTTAATACAAACTCAAAATAAAATTCATTAATTTTTTAAAAAAGGCCAGAACTTTACAATTAAATATTTTTTATGTGCTGTAAAAATGCTGAAAAATTTAAAAATGACTTAATTTTTCTTATTAATTTTAAGTTATTTATTCACCTACATAGAGATGTTGCAAAACAAAATAAAATTACAGTATGCTACTTATCCCTCTCTCCCCCCCCTAAAAAAGTAAATCTTTTATTAAATTATACATTAAAATATATATATATATATATATATATATATTCCTCTTGGTAGAATTTTAATCCAAAACTAATGAGGATATAAAATTTGTACTATTGATTATTCAATTACTGGAAATATTATCAATTTTTTGGTAGTATATTATTCTAGGCCGAATGTTCTGACACAATAATAATTAGAAATCGACCGACCGAAACTTTCATTTCATTTTCGGCCTAAAATCCAAGTTTTGCCGAAAATGAAATCGGAACAAAACTCGACAGAGATTGTGTATTCCAAATCTTCTTTCGAATATTTTCAACTTTACTCACGGCTGAAATGAGACTATTGCTATGAATTCCATTGTTTATAATTATCAGTCATGACTGACTCAGACGTGAATGCAAATTATAAAGCAAGCAACACATATTTGCCTAAACTGTTTTACGCGCTCATTAAAAGCTGCAGCCTTAAAAAAAAATAGAGAATTTTTAGTTTGAAACTACAGAACTGTTTTGAATATTCTTTGAGAAAGTTCTAGTATAACATATAATCATTTACAAACAGTATTATAAAAAATAAACCTACATTGTATGTATACCTAAAATCAAAATATTTTAAAAGTATAAATAAAATTCTTGTAATTAGAAAATATTTCTGTATTCGTTGATAAATTAATTACGTTTTATTTTATATGGAATTATAATTTTTTTAATTATATCCCAAAATAAAAAATTTTGGGACTAAGGCACTCAGAGCCAATTTTGGCCACACTTATAATTAATAGTTATAAATATTTAATAAGCATGTATAATTAATAATTATATAAATTTAATAAAAACATATAATTAATAATTATGTATGTATTGATTACTGATTACTTTAAAAAAAGTTCCAATGTTTTTGTTTTCGGCCGAAAAGAGAAAGAACGCCGAAATTCCGTTTCCATCAATTCAATCCTTAATAATTACGGCTACTGCCAATTATCCTGCATGATTACCAGATAACGGATGTTTTTAAAATAGAATACGAAAAAAAAAAAAATCTCCACACAGTTTCTTTCTGCATAACAAAATGTTATCCATCCAAAGCAGATCATCTTATTTTGATAACGTTTCCAACCTCACAGTGTTTAAGTAAACAAAACAAACCGCATTGGTTCTTCTTTAGAATTGTTCTATAGTGAGTGATTTTTGTAGAGGCTCTAATTTTCTAATCACTTATTACATTATAATAAAAATTTGTTTTACTGCGTAATTTACTATGTTTGCAACTTGCTGAAAATTTCAAGAAAATCCCTCCATTAACAACGAAGATATCTTTTTTTTTTTTTTTTTTTTTTTTTTTAATAGTAAGGAAAAGCACAAGCAGAGCTGGCTTTTCATTTATTTTTCTTTTGTATACTTATTCTGTTTGCTTGCAGCGCAATAATTTCTTTTTTCCACTGAAACATTTGCAGAGTTCTTTTTATATGTGAGGTTGAATATGAATAGAATTTGAATAGTTGCTCTCGCTTTAAAGAGGGAAAAAGAAATTATAATGAGGCTACTTGTGCACGGCTGTTTTAAGATCCAAAGTTACTTTCTAAATTAAATTAGTTTTTGTTTAAGAATGCATGAAATTGGGAGTTGATTTCTTACCAAGAAACTAATGTAATCGAATAGCGTTTTCCATATTTGGTAAATACATCTTTTAGAAATTATTTTCAAATTTAATTATTTTTTTATTTATTTTAAAATATTTAAAATTTTTTTAGGGCATTTTATTTTAAATATTTACGAACATATCGCGTAAAGTAACAATTTATTTCGGATAGGTGGTTCTGATGAGTTTTTCGTTTTTGGGAAATAAATTATTTATCGCGATTCGTGTCACATGACGACACTTTTCGACTTTCCCGAATTGCGACGTCGGAAATTAGGTTCAAAATGCCGCATTTTGATAGTATTTCTGAATAATCAACTTAGGAAAAAAAATATGCAAAGTAGATAATATTGTGAGTGAAATTTGAAATTAATTTCAATTCGCATTATCGGCGATAAAGCTAAGTAATAGGTTCAAGTAATTGATAGTTCCCGATTTTGCAATTTACTCAGTGGAGAGATGAGTGACAGTGAATATTATTTTATAAAAGAAAAATAATAACAGAACAAATTATTCTTAGAATGAAATTACTTACCGTTTCATATCTCAATGCTGGACATCCATTAACAAAGTTTGTCTCATCCGGTTTAGCATATTCTTTACATAGGGTACATAGCATCAAATTTTCTTCTTGAATGAGCCATGGGTGCTCTTTTTTCCATTTTAGGAATGTTGAATTGCTGACTTCTTTGCGAATTAATTTAGAATTCTCATTGTTAGAATCTAGCGGTTCTTTATTTTCGATTTTTTAACGTTTATTTGGAAATGGTAAGGAAAAAAACGAAGTTATATCGCGTTTCGTCATTTTTAAACACTCGTGTCATCTAGAAGCTATACTGAACTCAAATATCAATTTTAAACCATGCTTTCAAACAAGTAGTGCAATAATTTTAAGGGTGTGGTTTTTAAGGTAAGTTTTATTAGTTATTGGTTAAAATCAAGTTAGCTTAGAGGTGATTGACAGGTGCATAGCAGTTTTAAACCAGGCTTTTGAACTAAGTGCGCAAGCTTTTTAGAGACAGGTGCCTCTCTGGTCAGTTTTATCAGTTATTGGTTAAAAAGAAGTCAGCTAGGAGGTGATTGACAAATCCTATTGAAACCCCCCCACACCCACCCCCCCCGCCCCCCACTGCACGCACGTGAAGTACACCTGTTTTCCATAAAAGAATGGACAGTAGCATGTGTTTGAAAAAGAAGGAAAAAAAAGAATAACAAAGAAAGAAACAGGCTATTTCAGACGTGACAAAACGACTATGTAAAAAAAAAAAAAAAAAAAAAAAAAAAAACCTTGCGCTAAAGAATGAGAGCGTTTATTAAACAAAAATTAAAGTGGGAAAAAGCTAGTCGTCAAATATGACGACTAGGTATAATTGTCTAGTCGTCAAATGCAATAATTTAGTTGCATTTGGCGACTAACGACCGCTAATTTCTAACCCTGGCTATAATATATTCCCTATTTCATACAAGGTCTGAACACAAATCATTCAATGAAAGACATCAAAATTTTTAAATGTCTCGTCTAGCAAAATAAACAACTTTTATTGAAATCAAAGAATTTTAACATAATCTAATAATGAGTTGATGGATTGAAAATATATTTCCTATAACTGTAAAGTTGTTCGAACTTTCAAATGACCATTATTATCGAATTGAAATCCCCAAATTTCGTTCTAGTCTTTTTTTTTTTTTTTTTTTTTGACGTTCTTGTGGCAACGCAAGGTTATATGATGATACTAAGCAACATATGATGATACTAAGATACAATTACGATACAAATGAGGTTCGAATGCAAACCATTCAATGAATAACAATAAAATTATTTTAGTATGTCTGTCACCAAAGTAAACAACTCCCAATGAATTTAATGAAATCGTTAGAAATTTACCATGTATTTCTAAAAACTGAACATAAAGATTCTTTGACCATAGTGTCTGTCATTTAGATTTTCAAAGGGTCGTTATTTACAAACAAATTTCCGATTTTTTAAAATTAATGAACAAACCCAATATAATTTACTTAAAAAAAAGAAAACAAATATTTTTCTTTTCCACCTGAGCAAATACAACTTGTATATTGTAATAATTCCTTGTAGAGCAGCGGGTCAAATATCATTTTGAGGGCCAATCTTCTGTCTATCCATAGAAATTGTTCATAAATAGTATGCTTAAGTAACTACTACTAATCTTCATGCCTTTTGTACATATACATAAATTTTATACCATGCAGCATTCACTGTAGAATATGGGATATCACAGTGGCGTACACAGGATTTTATTTCGGGGGGGGGGGACTTAAATTTCCCTAATGTTCTAAATTTTACAAAACACGTTGAATTGTGTTGTAAACGGAAATCATTTTTAGCAATAGGGCCGTAGCCAGAGGGGGGAAAGGGTGGTTCTGTTCCGAATTTTCCAAAAATTTACGGCATGGCTTGAGGTTCCGTCAATTTGGACTTAAATATATCCCGATTTTTGACAAATGGTCCCGAAAAAAATATCAATTTCGTCAATGTCTGATGACATTGAATTTTCGGAGAGAACGAGAAAATATAAAACAGGTGTGTCTTGCGGTTTAAAAACGGGACTGAGAATTGTGATAAATGAGCAATTTTTTATTTTTATTTTTTATCTACGATTTTTATGCCATCCGACGTAAAATTTCATACTCTCTCAGAATCTGTCTTTATTTCTTAATTTCGACAACTGGAAGCCAAGATAATAATTCCAGAATTTCATTTTTTGCACGGCAGACTACGTAACACGGAAAGAAAAGGATATACATTTTTACACTAGGGTTTGATAATCGCAGTACAAATTTTTTTAACTTTTGATTTTACAAATTTGGTTCTTTCGCATCTGAATGTTATTTCGTGCTCTGATACATAAAATCTAAATTTTAAAAAAATCGGACAACAATTTTCCGATTTGCGAAAAAATCGATTTTTAAATTTATAAAAGAGATGTTTTTGCTCGCACAGACAATTGATGGGAATTTGTTAAATTTAGGAAAAGTGAAGAACCGATCGCTTTTAAAGAATGACATAGTTTATAACACATAATAAGAACTTTATAAATTTAAGTTAAGTTGAATTTTTGTTGGGGGGGGGGGGGGCTCCATCGAAAATCGCCTCCTCCCTCGAGTAGTATACCTACTGAAAGGTTGTTTAACAGAGTTTCGGTCAGATACAGTTTTGTTAAGAATAGAGTGCGCTCCCTAGTGGTGGAATGTGGAACTAACAGTCCGCGCTTTTGTGAAAATTAGGAAACCTAACACGGTGATCTGTTTTAAACTTTAAGATAGTTTATAACACACGATAAAAAAAAATTACCAAAGAATGGCGCGTCACATTTAGGGAGGGGAGGGGGGGGGGAGAGTCGCAAACAAAATTAGGAAATATAACAAGGCGATCTGTTTGAAATTTTAAGATAGTTTAGGGAGGGTTTACCATAATTTAAAAGGGGTTCCATGGCGATAAATGTACTACGCGTTTTGAAAGCAATGTTAAACGAAACCCTCTGGGTCGATCTGTGATCACACTTACCACCTGTTTTCTATTTGAATACACGTGGGGCATTTTCCCAGAACCCGCAGATTTAAACGGCCCGAAAATTTCTCATGTTTCATATGAATAAGGGACTAATTCGGGAGGGAGCTGTAACCCCATTAGCCCTATTCCAGCTATTTGGTTATACTGTGGTACCACTATGCTCTAATATGGGACTAAAGAGTATGTTGTAGTTGAATGATGGGAGGGAAAATTGCAAATTTCTCTCAAGCAGAAATGTTAACAAATCAGCACTTTTTTTTCATTTTCGATATTTTTTGAAGGGAGGGGCCTGTAACCCCAACAGTCTCCTTCCCCATTTTTGAGTATGCTGTAGTGTCAATGTGGACTAATAAGGACTAACGAGAATTGCTAATCCTCTGTATAACAGAAAATTAAATTACAAATTTATCTCAAACAAACAAAACAAAAAAAATCAGCACCTTTTTCATTTTATTTTCAGCTACTTCGTAAGGAGAGCTGTAACCCATTACCCCCTTTCAACGTCTTTGGGCAACTGTGCACTGATAAGACTGAAGAGAAGTGAGTGGCTGTTCCGTTGAATGATAGGAGGGAAAAAATTATAAATTTCTCTCATCTCAAACAGAAAGAAAACAAATCAGCGCATTTTTCATTTCAATTTCCACTGTTTCGAAAGAGGGCCTGTAACCCCATCAGGCCCCTTCCCCTCGTTGGGTTTACTGTGGTGTAACTGTGCTCTGATATGGGACTAATCAGAATGGCAAGTTTGTTGTATTGCAGAAAATAAAGTTAGAAACCTATCTCAATCAAAAAGAAAAAAACAGCGTTTTTTTAAAATATCATTTTCGACTATTTTGGGAGGAGGCTGTTGCTCACTTCTTTGGGTATAATGTAATGTCATTCTGCACGAATGTGGAACTAAAGAGAAGAGAGCGGCTAGTTTGTTGAATGATAAGGAGAAAATGCAAATTTATCACAAATACAAAGAAAAAAAGCACTATTTTTTCATTTCATTTTGACTATTTAAGGAGGAAGGGGCTGTAATTCCATCAGTCCTCCCCCTCCCCCTCTTTCGGTATGCTCTGATGTCAATGAGGACTAACATGGAGCTAACGAGAATGGCTATTCCGCTGTATGACAGAAGAAAAATTTCAGATTTATCTAAAAAGATAAGAATTTCAGAAAACAAAATTACAAATCTATCTCAAACAAAAAGAAAAAAAAAAATCAGCATTTCTTTCATTTCATTTTCGGCTATTTTGGGAGGTGTCTGTAACCCCATTAGCCCCTTTCACCTCTTTGGGTATAATGCAGTGTCACTGTGCACTAATATGGAAGTAAAGAGAAGAGAGCGGCTAGTCTGCTGATTGATAGGGGGAAAATACAAATTTATCTAAAAAAAAAAGCAACACTTTTTTCATTTCCGACTATTTTGTGAGGGAGCAGCAACTCTATTATCCCCACTTCCACCTTTTTGGGTATAATGTGGTGTCACTGTGCACTAATTTGGAACTAAAGGGAAGGGAGTGACTAGTCTGTTAAATGAAAGGGGAAAAATACAAATTTATCTCAAACAGAAAGAAACAAAAATCAGCACTTTTTTCATTTCATTTTCGACTATTTCGAGAGGAGGAGGCTGTAATTCCATCATCCGTCTCCCAAGCTTTGGGTATGCTGTGATGTCAATGTGCAGTAATATGGGGTTAACGAGAGAATGGCTTTTTCTCTGTATGACAGAAGAAAAAAATTCAGATTTATCTAAAAAAGTAAGGAAGAAACACTTTTTTTATTTAATTTTCGACTATTTCGGGAGGAGAGAGCCTGTAACCCCATCAGCCCCCTTTCTCTTCTTTGGTGACAATGTGCACTAATATGGGTCTAATGAGAATGACTAGTCCGCTGCATGACAGAAAAAGTTAATTTGTTTTCCAAAAAAGAAGCAGCAAAAAACAGCCCTTTTTTCATATCACTTTCGAAAATTTCAAGGGTCGGGGGGTGGCTGTAGTCCCTTCAGCCCTTTCCCTTGGGTACGCTTTGGGATATCACAATTTTAAGAAACTATCTAGTAGAAAAACTAATAGGAAACTAATAGAAAAATTGATGGATTGGTTTCTGAGATAAAAGTTTGCAAACTTCATTTTTGTTTATCTATGAATGTCACAAAATGTCTAAAAGAACACCCCGCTCCCCCCGCATTGATCATCATGAATTGTTTTAACTTGTTTTGTTAAGAGGAAAACACCAATAATTTAACTTGAAAACAATGTAGTACTATGTTTATAGAATAAAATGTTAACCATTAGATTTTTGATGATGTAGCTCATTCTTTTATTTTCGGGGGGGAGGGGGGGGAGCATGAGCTAAAGAGAGGAAACGCTCTTCCTTAATATTTAAAAGTCTTTTTTGTGAAAGAGAATATTTGTAATTTTTGGCCAATTTTACTCATTATTTCACCCTAATTCCTGCCATGGTGAACTCGCTCAAATGAGGTGGCTCTGCATGACTGTGCATTAGTCAAGCTCATAACGATAACTTTTAAGAACACTTTCCCAAAGCCATGTATATTATCAGCAGAATTTATAAACACTATACAATTGAAATGAGTGCAGCTAATATTAAAAACACATACAATACATAAAAATGCACTTTTAGTTATGTAAGTATCGCTCATAAACAGTAATGAAACCTAATTTCTGTCTAATGCTCTAAATGAGTTACTGTTGACATCTTTTAGTGTATTCTTGTAAAATATTTATAAATACCACAGCTACACACTCTACATTTTACAGAAAACATGTTGTAATATACCTCAGTAACTGGATGTGATTAAAGCAATTCCCAACTGGACAGTTGCCCTATGGTCTCTGACTTTTTGGCTCTGAAATTTAGTATGCAACGTTAATAAAGCTGATATTTTAAATGTATTTTATTCTAATGTTAATCTAACTAATCAGGGAAACGCCTTATCAGAATGAACCTATTTACAACATTTGCAGCAAATCGGATAAATCTGCATGAAAAATACATTTATCTAAATTAAGGGGGGGGGGGGGGGTTATACCCCGTCCCCCTTAATACTTAACCAATGAATGCCAAAAACTAATCTGGGGAGCGCCTTATCAGAATGAACCTATTTACAAAATTTGAAGCAAATCGGATATTTCTATCAAGAGTTATCGCTTTACGTACATACATACATACAGAACCTGCCGGCACATTAACTCTCAGGCATTGATAGCCTGTGAGCTAAAAATGAAAGGAAATTCATCAACAACCTTCCACAGTCTCAGCATTCCCACCTCAATATATATATATATGTCGTAGGCTAATTGAGAAATCCGGCTCTTTGAAAAGAGCCGGGCTAATTGGAGAATCCATCTCCCTTTTTCCAATTAGCCTGATATTTTTCAGGCTTATTGCAAAGAGCCTAGAAAGCGTTAGGCTAATTGAAAAATGACCACTTATTATCCGATCAGGGTGATATTTTTAGCTCACAGGCTATCAAAGCCTGAGAGCTTATGTGCCCGCCGATTCTGTATGTAGGTGTGTACGTACGTACGTACGTATGTACGTAACACGATAACTCTTGATAGAAATATCCGATTTGCTTCAAAAAAATTTTTCTAGGTTCATTCTGATAAGGTGCCTCCCTGATTAGTTTTTGGGGTTCATTGGTTAAGGATAAAGGGGGAAAAGGGGGGCTAGTCCCCCCTTCGTTATTTTATATACATGGGTTTTTCATGCAGAAATATTCGATTTGTTCCAAATTTGGTATACCGGTTTATAGTGTTAAGGAGCTTCCCTGATTAGATTTGGAAGCTCATTATTTAAGTATAAAGGGGGGAAAAGGGGGCTACCCCCCTTAATTTAGATAAATCGGTTTTTTCATGATGAATTATTCGATTTGCTCCAAATTTGGTATACCGGTTTATTAAGTTAAGGAGCTGCCTTGATTTGATTTGGAGGTTCATTAGTTACATATAAAGGGAGGAAAGGGGGGGCTATCCCCCCTCCGTAATTTAGATAAATGGGTTTTTCATGCAGAAATATGCGATTTGCAATAAATTTGGTATACCGGTTAATTATGTTAAACAGCTTCCCTGATTACATCTGGAAGATCATTATCATGTATAAAGGGGGGGAAAGGGGGCAATTGCCTCTCCCTTTAATTTAGATAAATGCGTTTTTCATGTAGAATTATTCGATTAGCTCAAATTTGGTATACTGGTTTATTATGTTAAGGAGATGGCTTGATTAGATTTGGAGGTTTATTAGTTAAATATAAAGGGAGGAAAGGGGGGGGGTAGACCCACTTAATTTAGGTAAATGGGTTTTTAATGCAAAATTATTCGATTTGCTCCAAATTTGGTATATTAGTTTATTATGGTAAGGAGCTTCCCTTATTAGATTTGGAAATTCATTAGTTAAGTATAAAGGGAGGAACGGGGGGCCAGACTCCCCCCCCCCCCCTTAATTTAGATAAATGGGTTTTTCATGCAGAGTTATTCGATTTGCTCCAAATTTCGTATACCTGTTTATTATGTTAAGGAGCTTCCCTGATTAGATTTGGAGGTTCATTAGTTAAGTATAAAGGGAGGAAAGGGGGGCTAGTCCCCCCCCTTAATTTAGATAAATGGGTTTTTCATGCAGAGTTATTCGATTTTCTCCAAATTTCGTATACCGGTTTATTATGTTAAGGAGCTGCCTTGATTAGATTTGGAGATTTATTGGTTAAGTATAAAGGGGGGGACAGGGGCTAGTGTCCCCTTAATTTAGATAAATGGGTTTTTCATACAGAATTATTCGATTTGCTTCAGATTTGATATACCAGTTTATTACGATATGGCTTCCTTCATTTGATTTGGAGTTCATTGGTTAAGTATAAAAGGGGGAAATCGGGGCAATTGCCCCTCCCCTTCATTTAGATAAATGGGTTTTCATGCAGAATTATCTTATTTAGTTTAATTTTTTTTCAACCGGATCCGAACTTGAAGGTTCCATTTTAAGTCAACCCGAAAACCGATCACAACCAGGTTTCGGATTGATTTCAATTAGAACTTTCAGGTTCGGATCGGGTTGCCGGTGGACGAAGATTATTTCGTCTGGCTTGCATCGGGTTATATTTCTTTGGAATATTTTTGTCGGTTAAGATTTTGTTCGGGACGGGTTTCAGGTTGACTTCGAATGGAATTTTTAGTTTCTGGTAGCGTTGCGTGTCCACGGAAACTAATTTGTCTTGTTCGGATCCGGTTATGGATCTTTGGAATATTTTTGTCGGTTATCAGATTTGGTTCGCGATTTCGGGTTTTTTCAAATGGAACTCTCAGGTTCGGGTCGGCTTACGCGTAGACTGAAATTATTTTGTCTTGCTCGAATCGGGGTACGGTCTGTTGTAATTTATTTTTCGGGTTTGGGTAGGGTTATGCGTTAATAAACCTAATAAAAAGAAAATTGCCCAGTTAAACTGATGGCATTGAGCTCACAGGATTTTCACACTAATTGTATATTATACTCTTATTTCAAAGAATAATGCCCATCGAAAAATAAATGAAGGTATTAGTCCCGTTGCCCCCCTTTCTACTTAACCAAAGAACCTCCAAATCTAATCAGGGAAGCTACTTAACATAATAAACTGGTATACCAAATATGAAGCAAATCAGATAATTCTGCATAAAAAAACCATTTCACTAAATGAAGGGGGGGGGGTATTAGCTCCCCCATTTCACCCTTTATGCTGAACCAATGAACTTTCAAATATAATCAGAAAAGCTCCTTATTGAATGAACCTAGAAAAAAATTTAACTAAATCAGATAATTCTGCGTGAAAACACATTTATCTAAATTAAGGGGAGGGGCAATTGCCCCCCTTTCCCCCCTTTTATACTTAACCAATGAACCTCAAAATCAAATGAAGGTAGCCATATCGTAATAAACTGGTATATCAAATTTGAAGCAAATCGAATAATTCTATATGAAAAACCCATTTATCTAAATTAAGGGGACACTAGCCCCTGTCCCTCCTTTATACATAACCAATAAATCTCCAAATCTCATCAAGGCAGCTCATTAACATAATAAACCGGTATACGAAATTTGGAGCAAATCGAATAACTCTGCATGAAGAACCCATTTATCTAAATTCAGGGGGGGGGGTCTAGCCCCCTTTCCTCTCTTTATACTTAACTAATGAACCTCCAAATCTAATCAGGGAAGCTCCTTAACATAATAAACCGGTATTCGAAATTTGGAGCATATCGAATAACTCTGCATGAAAAAGCCATTTATCTAAATTAAGGGGGGGGGTCTAGCCCCCCTTTCCTTCCTTTATACTTAACTAATGAACCTCCAAATCTAATGAGGTTAGCTTCTTAACATAATAAACCGGTATACCAAATTTGGAGCAAATCGAATAATTTTGCACTAAAAACCCATTTACCTAAATTAAGGGTGGGGGTCTAGCACCCCTTTCCTCCCTTTATACGTAACTAATGAACCTCCAAATCTAATCAAGCCATCTCCTTAACATAATAAACCAGCATACCAAATTTGAGCTAATCGAATTATTCTACATGAAAAACGCATTTATCTAAATTAAGGGGAGAGGCAATTGACCCCTTTCCTTCCTTTATACATAATAATGATCTTTCAAATGTAATCAGGGAAGCTGCTTAACATAATTAACCGGTATACCAAATTTATAGCAAATCGCATATTTCTGCATGAAAAACCCATTTATCTAAATTACGGGGTGGGGATAGCCCCCCTTTCCTCCCTTTATATGTAACTAATGAGCCTCCAAATCTAATCAAGGCAGCTCCTTAACTTAATAAACCGGTATACCAAATTTGGAGCAAATCGAATAATTCATCATGAAAATCCGATTTATCTAAATTAAGGGGGTAGCCCCCTTTCCCCCCTTTATATTTAAATAATGATCTTCCAAATCTAATCAGGGAAGCTGCTTAACACAATAAAACGGTATACCAAATTTGGAGCAAATCGAATATTTCTGCATGAAAATCCCATTTATATAAATTAAGGGGGGGGGGACTAGTCCCCCTTTTCCCCCTTTTTCCTTAACCAATGAACCCCCAAAAATAATCAGGGAAGCACCTTATCATAATGAACCTAGAAAAAAAAATTTGAAGCAAATCGGATATTTCTATCAAGAGTTATCGTGTTACGTACATACATACGTACGTACGTACACACGTACATATACAGAATCGGTGGGCACATAAGTTCTCAGGCTTTGATAGCCTGTGAGCTAAAATATCACCCTGATCGGATAATAAGTGGTCATTTTTCAATTAGCCTAACGCTTTGTAGGCTCTTTGCAATAAGCCTGAAAAATATCAGGCTAATTGGAAAAAGGGAGATGGATTCTCGAATTAGCCCGGCTCTTTGCAAAGAGCCTAGGCTGTTTGCAAAGAGCCGGATTTCTCAGTTAGCCTACGACATATATATATTTCGCATTTTGCATCATCTGGTGTTTTTCAGCCCTGTTCTTTCATTTTGATACAAAGACTTACGAAAGGGCTCCATTATGAAACATTGGAGAAAATTTACTTTAGATATGTGTGTTTTAAATTGCGTCGATTTTTTACATGTCATGTGCATACTAAAACATGACGTTCTAAACATTTAAGGCGGTTCTTAAATAATAATAATAATAATAACAATAATAATAATAATAATAATAATAATAATAATAATAATAATAATAATTCCAGTAATAGCCCGAAACTTTGAAACATTTTCAGACTATCTTTTAAATATAAAAGCTTGCTACTTGCAGACATAGTTCTGGCAGTAATTTGTAATAGATCCTTTTTTTTTTTTATAAATGAATCACTTCTTTAGTTATAAACGATTGTAGTATTCGGACGATGCTTTTTCCTTTTCTGTATTGTCGTCTACGAAAATCGGCCAAAGAGAGATCGAATTAAATCTTGCATTTAATGCAGCGCAATGTGCATAAGAACGCATTTTACCTAAAAAAGATTATTCTTCATCTATATATTACTAGCAAGCTTTGCCCGTTACACCGATCGGTTTCGCCAAACTAACTTTGAAACAAATGAAAAATTTTAATGAATTTCACCATGTGTTTAAAAGTAATATGGAACGTTATCTGTCTTTCTGTATTGCTGAAAACTATACGAATGGCATTGTGATCTAATGGCATTGATATCTAATGTGTTAGGTGAAATTTGTTCTGTTAAGGATCGATTCCTTTTGTTGATCATTTATTGTAAATTTGATATTAAAATGATATGAAAAATGCTAAAATCTCCCCTAAAATTACCTAATTAACAGTGCAAGTCCCATCAAAATCCATTTAGCAGAATTCACGTTATCAACAGCCGGAAAAAATTTTCCAATTGAATTTTATATATATATATTGTAAATATTATAAATCCCAAATATTTCACCAGATGCACTGATTTTCTGTCAAGTAAGCTGAGGTTACTCGAAGATGCAATATTTTACCAATTCCTACGCACAGCTCTTTTAGTTACTCAATAATGCAATCTTCTGCCGTGTGTTACGCAGCAATATAAGTTACACGGTGACACGGTATTTTGCCAATTACTATACACAACTATCTCAGTTACTCGATAATGCGATATTTTGTCGATTTATACACAGTGATATAGTAAGTTACTCAATGGTACGTTTTTTTTCTATTCCTACACACACTATCTAAGTTACTCGATTTCGCAATCTTCTACCGTCCTCATCTACCTGACGCCGTTCTACCGTCACAGCAATTTAAGTTACTCAGCGATACGGTATTTTGTAAATTACTACACACAACTATCTCAGTTACTCGAGAACGCGACCTTCTGCCCATCTATAACACAAAGCCATTTAAGTTACTCCATGATATGGTATTTTACCAATTCTTACACCCAACTATTCATTTACTCGATAATGCGATCTTCTGCCCTTCTCTACACACATTAAGCAAAGTTACTCGATGATACTGTCGTTTATCTATTCATAATAGCGCTGATAATATCATAAAAAGGGAAAAGATTAAGTGAGAGGAGATGGGACTCGCAAGAATTCGGCCGTTTTCGTTTTGTGAAATTTTTGAATGGTCTGCAGACCTACGTCGATTAATGTTTTAAATCGAAATTAAAGGATAAAGCAAATATGAACTAGATATATAATCAATATAATATTTTAAATATTTTAATTGTAGTTGGTCGTAGTTTAAGCGGGCTTTGCCTCTTGAAGACTAAAAAAAAGCTGTTTTTAGCTTTTTTTTTTTTTTTTTTTTTTTTTTTTTTTTTAAGAATAGTAATGAAAGTTTGTGTTCCGAAATTTTTGCATGTAATTTATTATCATTTGAAGGATATTGCATTTTTTTAAAATCAAAAATTGATGACGTAAATTGAGTTGCGCATGTGATGCGCGTCGGGCCGGTCTCTTTCCGGTCTCCCGCTTCTTCTCCACCCTCGGGTGGAGTCCAGTTGTGGGGGACGGGCGGTACTCCGGACCCTCCAACCCCTAGCGAGGCGGGATCTATCCCGTCTAGGTGGAGCTTTCCGTGCCCGCCTGGGATCGCTAACGGCACTTGTCTGGTCTCCTTTGACTCCCAGCGTCGAGCCGCGAGGGGTTCCGCAGGTGAGCGGGGAGATTGGGGGAAAAGCCCGGAGCAGGGACGCTTTACGTCCGGAGGGGGTTTTCCTGCCCCTCCAGGCTCTTCCGCTAGTGGCGCCTTCATACTCCATCGGTTGGCTCGCATAAATGTCTTTGCCGGATAATGGTATTTAATCTTGTGAGCCCTCCGTAAAGTAACTCCGGCTCGGGAAACCTCGTGTAGGTTCGTGGGCCCGGCTCCTTTATAGGTGTCCGGTTCCTGTGGGCTGTCGGGGCGTACCGGGTCGGGAACCGAGAGAAGGGACCATTTGGCTCTTCTAGCTGCGTGGTGAGGATTGTTGTATTCGACCAATTCATTTATCTTGTGAATAACCGACGTGACGTGCGCTGGGCAGTGCGCCGATCTGTCCGGAGCATCTCTGAGGGCTGCCTTGTTGGGGCTTGTCTGGTGGAGACCTTCGGGACGCGTCGCGGGTCTTGTCTCACGGGTAGTTTCGAGCAGGAGCAAATGGGCTTGATAGAGCCTGCACTTAAATCAATTGACAAAAAGAGACTATTGAAACACTTTCATTGCCAAGCTGAAAATTGTGCCGTTTCGCTGTGGCCGCCATACTATTCCGCTTGGAAACTTGATAGCGTCGTCCACGCGATAACGCGTGATCAACCGTTTGGTAAGAACTCCCCAGCTAAAAATGAACTGCAGAAATTCTACAAAAAAACCACAGTTGGAAAACTGCGGTGATTTGGCCGATTCCACTACAGATTTTTTGCGGTCAATAGAACTACAAAATTACCGCAGTTTACTAACTGCAGTAATTTAGCAGTTGTATTGACCACAAAAATTCTACAGAAAATTTATAGTTATATCAATATTAAAAATTCTGCAGAAATTTCGCAGTTTTATTGACCGCAAAAATTCTGTAGTGGAATCGGCCAAATCACCGCAGTTCTCCAACTGCAGTTTTTTTGTAGTATATCGACCTCAAAAATGTAGTTTTTTTTTACTGAGTATCCACTTTGCCTCCATGAGGAAAGTGCCCTCAGTGGGGCAAAGTAGTGCACGGAGCAGTGGAAGTATATAAAATGATTAAGCGGTCACAGGTTTGGGTGTCGGCAAAATGTAGGAAAGTGCCCTCCAAAGGGGGGGGGGGGAAGTAGTGGATGGAGCACCAGAAATGCATAAAATGATTAAGCAGTCACAGGCCTTACCAACGATATGTCACATGATGGGTGTCGCAAAAATTTAGGAAAGTGCCCCCCAGGGGGGCAAAGTAGTGGGCGGAGTACCGGAAGAGCATAAAATGATTAAGCAGCCAAGGGCCTTTCGAACGATATGTCACATGATGGGTGTTGGGAAAATTTAGTAAAGTAAACCCCTGGGGGGGGCAAAGTGGGGGGTGGGGGAGGAGTACCGGAAGTGCATAAAATGATTAAGCGGTTACAGGCCATTCCAACGATATGTCACATGATTAGTGTCAGAAAATTTTAGGAAAGTGCCCCCCCCCCTAGGGGGGCAAAGCAGCGGGCAGAGTACCGAAAGTACATAAAATGATTAAGCAGCCAAAGGCCTTTCCAACGATATGTTACATGACAGGTGTCGGGAAAATTTAGTAAAGTGCCCCCCTGGGGGCAAAGTGGTGGGTGTGGTACCGAAGTGCATAAAATGATTAAGCAGTCACAGGTCTTTCCAACGATATGTTACATGACGGGTATCTGCAAAATTTAGTAAAGTGCCCCCCGGGGGGGGCAAAGTGGTGGGCGGGGTACTGGAAGTGCATAAAATGATTAAGCGGTCACAGGCCTTTCCAACGATATGTCACATGACGGGTGTCGGAAAAATTTAGGAAAGTGCCCCCCAGGGGGGCAAAGTAGTGGGCGGAGTACCGGAAGTGCATAAAATGATTAAGCAGCCAAGGGCCTTTCGAACGATATGTCACATGACGGGTGTCGGGAAAATTTAGTAAAGTACACCCCTGGGGGGGCAAAGTGGGGGGTGGGGGAGGAGTACCGGAAGTGCATAAAATGATTCAGCAGTTACAGGCAATTCCAACGATATGTCACATGACAGGTGTTAGCAAAATTTAGGAAAGTACCCCCCAGGGGGGGCAAAGTGGTGGGCAGAGCACCAGAAGTGCATAAAATGATTAAGCAGTCACAGGCCTTTTCAATGATATGTCACATGAGGGGCTATGGCAAAATTTAGAAAAATGCCCTCCCACGGGGGAGGGGCAGGCGGGCAGAGGGACACGAAGGTGCTAATACAAATAAGCAGCCACACACCTTTCCAAAGATATGTCACATGATGCATGTCGGCAAAATTTTGAAAAGTACCCCCCCCCCCCCCTGGTGTGAATGTAAAGGGAGGGTCACCGTAGGTACATAACATGAATAAGTGGTAAGAAATTTGCATATTACACAATCTTTCGAGGAAATACACATATTTCGCACGACCTTTTGAAGAAATTCACTTATTTTACACGATCCTTTGGCAAAAATCGCAGTTTTCTACGACCTTTCAAAGAAATTTGCATATTACACAATCTTTCGAAGAAATTTGCATATTTTGCATGATCTTTCGAAGAAATTTGCATATTTCACACGATCATTTGACGAAATACACATTGTTTTCGCGATCATTTGACAAAAATCACATTTTTTCGCGATTCTTTGACAAAATTAGTGTTTTTTCCGTGACTTTTCAAAGAAATTTGCATATTACATGGTCTTTCGACAAAATTTGCATATTTTACACAATCCTTTGGCAAAAATCACATTTTTTCGCAAGATCCTTTGAAGAAATTCGCATATTTTCCACGATCTTTTAATGACATTTGCATTTTTTCTGCGATCATTTGACAAAAATCATATTTTTTTGCGATTCTCTGGCAAAATTCGCGTTTTTTCCACAACCTTTCAACGAAATTTGCATATTACACTATCTTTCAACAAAATTTGCATATTTCGCACGATCTTTCAAAGAAACTTTCATATTTCGCACGATCTTTTGAAAAAATTCACATATTTTACACGATCATTTGACGAAATATGCATTTTTTTCGCAATCATTTGACAAAAATCACATTTTTTCGCGATTCTTTGACAAAATTCTTGTTTTTTCCGTGACCTTTCAAAGAAATTTGGATATTACATGGTCTTTCGACAAAATTCGCATATTTTACACAATCCTTTGGCAAAAATCACATTTTTTCGCAAGATCCTTTGAAGAAATTCGCATATTTTCCACGATCTTTCAACGACATTTGCATTTTTTCTGCGATCATTTGACAAAAATCATATTTTTTTGTGATTCTCTGGCAAAATTCGCGTTTTTTCCACAACCTTTCAACGAAATTTGCATATTACACTATCTTTCGACAAAATTTGCATATTTCGCACGATCTTTCAAAGAAACTTTCATATTTCGCACGATCTTTCGAAGAAATTCACATATTTTACACGATCATTTGACGAAATATGCATTTTTTTCGCAATCATTTGACAAAAATCACATTTTTTCGCGATTCTTTGACAAAATTCTTGTTTTTTCCGTGACCTTTCAAAGAAATTTGCATATTACATGGTCTTTCGACAAAATTCGCGTATTTTACACGATCCTTTGGCGAAAATCACATTTTTTTGCAAGATCCTTCGAAGAAATTTGCATGTTTTCCACGATCTTTTAACGACATTTGCATTTTTTCTGCGATCATTTGACAAAAATCATATTTTTTTGTGATTCTTTGGCGAAATTCACGTTTTTTCCACGACCTCTCAAAGAAATTTGCATATTACCCGATCTTTCGACAAAATTTGCATATTTCGCACTATCTTTCGAAGAAATTCACATATTTTACACTATTATTTGACGAAATACGCATTTTTTCGCGATTCTTTGACAAAATTCTTGTTTTTTCTGTGACCTTTCAAAGAAATTCGCATATTAAATGGTCTTTCGACAAAATTCGCATATTTTACACGATCCTTTGGCGAAAATCACATTTTTTTGCAAGATCCTTCGAAGAAATTCGCATGTTTTCCACGATCTTTTAACGACATTTGCATTTTTTCTGCGATCATTTTACAAAAATCACATTTTTTTGTGATTCTTTGGCGAAATTCACGTTTTTCCCACGACCCTTCGAAGAAATTCGCATATTACACGATCTTTTGATGAAATTCGAGCATTTTGCACAGCCTTTTGAATAAACTTGCATATTTTACACGATCTATTGGCAAAAATCATGTTTTTTTTTGCAATTCTTTGATGGAAATCGTGTCTTTTTCGCGATCCTTTAATGAAAATCTCATTTTTCCGGCAATCCTTTGACGAAAATTGCGTTTCCCATCGATCCTTTGACGAAAATTGCGTTTCCCAGCGATCCTTTGACGAAAATTGTGTTTCCCAGCGATCCTTTGACGAAAATTGCGTTTCCCAGCGATCCTTTGACGGGAGTCGCATTTTTTCCTGTAATCCTTTGACGAAAATCGCATTTTTCCCATGATTCTTTGACATTAATTGCATTTTTTCCATGATCCTTTGACAATTGTGCTCAATTTGGTGCGGTTCGTAGTCACGTTTTTGTTATATTTCCTACACTCCCACTACAACCCTTCCCTCATTAAAAATGTTAACAAATTTTAATGCATATTTGCATCGATCCCAGGAATAATAAAATTCAATGCTGAAAAAGTGGAATTCCGCGTTTCTGCAGTAAAATAAAACGTCTGAAAACATCTTTCGATTACATAGTTTCTGAACACAAACACCTGCTAGTTTCATGCGTTTCCAAACAAAAATAATTTAAAACATATGTCATAAAGTTGCCTCTTTGGATTTGAGAACACCCATAATGAAAAGCATTCACCATAACAAATGCAAAGGGATAAATTCAGTCAGGAGATGCAGCGTTCCCACATCATATATATATATATATATACACATACATAGATATAATGCTAATAATGTATTATACTTAAATTGAAGGATGACATTTATAAAAATATTTTACTCAAATTTTTCCGATAGATTTCAGTACAATTAAAAAAAAAAAAAAAAAAAAAAAAAAAACAGAGCAAACATAAATACGTCAATTTTTTTAAATTGAACAGAACTGAAATTATCAATGCAAGTTTGAAAATATGAATTTCATAAAGTACGATAAATGTCACATATAATTTTTCTTTACAAAAAATCCCAAAACTTCCTTAAATAAAATTGCACATAACAAAACTTTTTCAAAGAAAATTACGTCATTATAAACATCAAGCAAACACAATTCTATATTATTAATTGAAAAAATTCTAAAATGCCTATAAATTAGTGATTTGGGGACAAATCTACAACTAATGTCACAAATAATGGCTGTTTGTTTACATCAGATGAATCAGAGATTAAGGGTAATGTTTACATTAATGTCAAGATTATAAGTAATTTAAGGGGGAACAAATGTCATATCTTTCCGTCGAAAGAAAATTTGCAAAATTTGTCAGTCAGTTGTATGAAAATATCTCAAAATTCATCAATCAGTCGCAGATCAAAAGTTAATTATTTTTTTCAGTCAGACAT
Organism: Maratus speciosus; assembly: GCA_963932465.1. NCBI lineage: Eukaryota > Metazoa > Arthropoda > Arachnida > Araneae > Salticidae > Maratus > Maratus speciosus. The sequence goes on from OZ010794.1 coordinate 324,978,831, forward strand.
GGAAAAAAATGCAAGTTTTGTGACTCTGTCACAGAATGAAAATACTAAATTCACAAATCAGTCATAAAAAATATTGCAAAATTTTAACAATTGAAGCATTAATTAATCAAACAATCACTTACCTGTAGCGTTTTTAGGTATTTTATGAATTGTTATTAATAATAATCTCAACTTTTTGTATTAAATAATAAAGAGCTAAAAATAATATGAAGCAAAGTAATGGCTTGATGAAAAAGAATATGCAAAACAGAAAAGAAAATCTGTGACGACCGCTGCCAGTCTTGAACTTTCTGCAAACTGGCGTCGGAAAAAACCCCCGCCCGTATATGACATCTGTGCCCATGCAAGTACATGCACTTTCTAATCTTAATCTTTTGGAGATTTTTTTTAAATATCTCGTTTGCATTCCCATGCTTTTGTTTGCATTGGGTAACTAAAGACGATCTCTAAAATACACTTTTTTTTTTTTTTTATGAGGACGTTAATCTTTTTCAGACAAAAATAGCCTCAGAAAAAAAACCTGCAAACAAAATCAAAAAAGTAAAAAACCGCTGTTGTAAAGATTGACCTCAGCTGGCATACAGAATAATTTCAAAATATGGAAATGCAAATGAGATACTTTAAAAAAAAATTCTTATAAGATTAATATTACAGGGCAGGCGTTTTCATGTGAGTGAAGTAACCTCTTAAGTAAGTAGTGGAGATTCTTTGCAAAAATCGACTTCATACTGTATAGTACTGTGTTTACTCTCATAATAGTTGCACTTTTTTTTGCCAAATTTTTATTGTGAAAGTCTAGGTGCAACTATTATGCGAAGAAATCTACTGCATAATATTGTACACTGAAATGCTGAAACATTACTGGTATAAAAAAACACATAATAAAATTAGTAACTTACCAAATGTTTCCAGATTATGATGTTTATTAAATACCATTTTCTTTTTATGGTAATATTTTTATAGATGTAAAATTTACAAATAATAATCTTTGTGAAAATTTAAACAAAAAATTATCATAATAAATTTCTTTTACTAAAGGTTTCAGTATCACTATTGTAATGAGAGTCAGTGTCTGAAGAATCTCCGTCATTCCATAAAATGTCATCTTCGCTTCCGTCCAAAGCGTCAAAGATACCCATCTTCTTAAAATTTTTTGGAAATTATATCGCTTGTCATTAAAGTCAAGCTTTGTAATGTCCAACTACACATTAGTTCCAGGGATGGGCGCCTTACTTTTCCACTGGGAATTTTCTCGTTGTTCCCATTGATTATCCAATATCCATATACTCGTCTTATATTGTCTTGCAGAATCTCTGTGACTCCTCCGGGAATTATCACAAGATCTGTTTTGCCTTCTGAAAGTTTTTTCTTTACATCATCAACAAAATGTCTTCGGAAACTATCAAGTACCAGCATGGCTGTTTTTTTTTAGCAATGCTCAAGACCTTTTCTTCCAAACGTTGATCTTTCATAATTTTTTCATCCATTCAATTCATGAAAAGAAAATAGTTTGACGATTTTTTCTGCTTCAAATCAGGGGTGAGACTATTACACAAGTAAACACGGCAGTCTATTGAGTGCTGCTTTGCAGAATTTCTGAGCATCGAATACCAAGTACTAGTGTATACTAAGGAAGAAACATTCATGCACACACTCTAATCAATACTGACCACTCGACTGGAGGCAGAATTTTTTTAAAAAGAAGTTACCAGACTTTAAAAGAAAAATTGCTTAAATTAAAAACATTGAAAAGTGGGAAGGGTTAGTTCCAGGCCATTGGACAACCGCTGTGGCTTCAAGTTTAATCTTCAGCAGCAGTTGAGGGTAGGCAGATTTAAAAAAAAAAAAAAAAAAAAAAAAAAAAAAAAAAAAAAGAAAAAAAAAAAAGTAAGATTTTTGCATTGTCTGAAAACATACTTTTTCTGTTTACTTTTAAAATTTAATTTTATTCCAAAATTTAATAAGTCATGCACATTGTTTTAAAATGTTTAAAACCAGCAGCACTACTTGAAAAGTTACATTAAATAACCCGAACAATACACACACAAAAAAAAACTATTCAATAAAAAACTTAGATTATTGAACTCTTTTCCTCTGTAGTAACAATAAATTACTTAAATTTACACTAACTAGCTTTTAATCAGCTACACCTCTATTATTCTTTAAAGAAAAACCAAAAAATATACATATAAATAGTATCTTGCACCTACAAATCCTCCTCCGAAATATTTTATTGGTGCGACTTTTATTTTCTACTGTTGAATAGTATATCCGAATTTTTTAAAAAGGGCCCACTTTTTTGGAAGTATAATAGTCCTTTCAAAAAGAGAGATCAAGCTCGGTACATAATTTAGCAATCTTAAATATACATTCTAAAAGAATAATCAAAGTATTATACGGACAAGTCAGATTTAAAAAATAGTATACGAACGCAAAAACCGAACGGGCATGGTGTCAGTTCTTTAAAAAATTAGCTCGGTACATAATATTCGCAATGTTATGGTTATTGACATTCATTTAAAAAATAATAATAATAATAATTAACGCGAAAGCATAATACGAACAAAAGGGGCTATGAAAAAAAGACGAAGGTCGAATCGCGAGTCGCATGTATTGTAAATAAAGCATTCCGCCTAGATCGAAAGTTGAGTTGTACGAGCACTACTGCTTCATCCGCCGGAATCCAGATAGATTTTTCGCTGTTAGCGAAACGAGATCGACCAATCAGGAAGCTTGCTTCCTTAAAACAGGGAAAAGTTCGCGAAATGTGAGCTTCTGATTGGTCAATCTCGTTTCGCTAACAGCGCAAAATGTATCTGCATCCCGGACAGAATTTAGAATAAAAAATATTATTTAAATAATATTAATTTATTATATATTATTAATAATTATTAATTATAAATAATAATTATTAATTATTTAAATTATATTATTCATATTATGTAATATATAATTAATATTATATTAAATATCAATAATTATTAATTATAAATATTATTAATAATTATTAAATCAATTATAATTAAAAATTAACTTAGATAATAAATATTTATTTAGTCAGAAATGCAGCCTCAGCTGCGTGAACAATAATCAAATATTCCAATGTAAATTTAAAATAAAATATTTAATAAGAATTATTTATTTTTCATTCGTTTTTATAAAGTAGAAGTAATTTTCATACGAACTGGGAGTCATGTATTTTCGGGGAGAAGGGCAAATTGTGCATTTAGTAAATCCGGGTCCGGGTGTGCTATGAAAAAGAAAAAAAGGGGGGGGGGATGCCTCCTCATTGGATTTTGAAATTAAAGTAAAAAAAAAAAAAATTCTGCTTTTGAAAAACACAGTAGAATTTATTCCTTTCGTGTATGTTTAAAAAAAGGGAAGCTGGAATTTTCCGTTTAGGGGAGGAGGGGGGCATAGGAGAGCAAATACCCCTCCCTAGATTTTGAAGTAAGTAACTAATTTTATTTTCTTATTTTGAAAAACATAATAAAATTTATTCTTTGCGAGTGACTAAAAAAAAGAAACCAAGAATTTTCCGTCAGGAGGCGGCGGGTATAGAACAGTTATTTGTTCCTCCCAGGATTTTAAAATATAAGTAACTCATTTTTTTTTCTACCGGTTTTGAAATAGTGAAATTTATTTAATTCGACTAACTTAAATTAAAATAGGAACTAAAAAGTTTCAGTTGAGGGAACGGTATAGGAGGCCCATTGCCCTTCCCTGTATTTTGAAATTGTATAAACTAAATTTTCTTTTTTTCCTATTTTGAAAACATAGAAGAATTTATTTTTTTTCGAGTAACTTAAAAAAAAGGAAACAAGAATTTCCGTTTAGGGGAAGGTGGCATAGGAGACCAATTACCTCTCCCTAGATATTTCAATTTAAGTAACCCAATTTTTTCTCTCCTGTTTTGAAAAACATAGTAAAATTTATTCTTTGCGAGTAACTTAAAAATTAAGGTAACCAAAATTTTCCGTTAAAAGAGGGGAGCCTAGGGGAGTCATAGTTGCTCCCTGGATTTTGAAACATATATGTAACTGAATTTTCTTTTTCTCCGATTTTGTACATAGTAAAATTTATTTATATTCAGAAACTTAAAATAAAAGAGAAGCAGTATATCAGAAATATCAGTTGAGCGGGGGAAGGGGGGGAAAGGGGGATAGGAGAAAAAAGCCATTTCCCTTCCCTGGATTTTGAAATTTAAGTAATTAAATTTTCTTTTTTTATGAAATGCATAGTAAAATTAATTCTTTTTCAGTATTTTAAAATAAAAGAAATAAAAAAATTCCGTTAAGGAGGGGGGGGGGGGGTGGTGGAAGGCCCATTGCCATCCCTGAAGTCTGAAATTTAATTAACGGAAATATCTTATTTTCTCCGATTTTGAAAAATATAGTAAAATTTATTTATTCCGAATAACTTAAAATTAAACAGAAACTAAGAAGTTTCTGTTGGGGGAGAGATTCACCCCCCTATATCTCACTCTTGGTAGTTAATTTTCGGTCGATTTTTTTTCATGTTTATGTTTTTAAACTTTATCTTAAAGTCAGGTTAAAAAGAGTTCTTTTTTTTTTGGGGGGGGGGGGGTGGAGCTGTAACCCGAGGACGGCATTCTCTTTCGGACTTTGAAATTTAATTTTAACTAAATTTTCTTTTTCTCTGATTAACACAAAATAAAATTTATTCCTTTCGGACAACTAAAATAATTAAACACTAAGAGAAAAAGACGAACTGGTAAAATTATGAGATAAAATTACTTCAATACTGCAGCATTACTACAGACGCAAAATCTCATTATTTTAAAAGTTTATGATGACTTCAGATAAACTATAGTATTTTTGAAGTTGATAGCACAGAGTATTTTTAAAACAAAGTACCACAAAATTACGCCACATTAGCCGCAGAATTTCTAAAGTATTTTCACAGTCGAGATTGCACTACAGAAAATCTATAGTTGACTATAGAAAAACCCCAAAAATACTCCACTTCTGTAGAAAAACTGCAGTTCATTTTTAGCTGGGTCGCATTACACGACTTACTGTGATTGGCAAATGAAAGTGTTAAAGGTCTAAATGTATTATGCAATGCATATTTTAAATATAGAATCCGAGGAAAAGTATGGTTATTTATAGGAAATATTTTAATTTTAATTGATTGTAAACTTTTATGAAAGACATATTAACCGACTTTTTTTTCCCAATGCTAATTCATGAATCTGGGTTATGATAAGAGAAAAACGAATTTGAGGTGGAATAGACAAACAACTAGAATGGAAGATTATTTTAGAATTCTTGTGCACTTGGGTAGCCGCCTTGAACTTCAGGCAAAAATTACGGTTGTTGGATGAATCCAGTATATTTTCTACTGATTTTTGAATACTTAATAATCACATGAAAAAAAAAATAATTCTAGAAAAATACCTGACACTTATGACCGACTAGCTGTTACCCGTGACGTCGTTCACGTAACATAAAAAGAAGCAATGAATTAATTAAGCAAAACGTTTCCCTTCCGATAATTAAAAAAATATATAATAAACCAATTGTTTATCACATTTTATAAGAGACAATGTATATATATATAAATATATATTACGCTATCGTACGTGGCACATAAATCGCAGTTATTTTTTAATTGTTTAATGGCAACGCCCAAATGAAACGCATCTCATTGGTTATTGAACAGCATTTAATGCATCGCTATACCTATAAGAGGGTATCCGTAGGGGACCGCATTCTGCCATCAAAAGTGACGCGAACTTGGCGATATCTCTAATAATTCGCAAAATTCCCATAGACTTCCATTGTAAACCAGTAGGGTTTACTTGCTTACAGAAAATCAACAAATTGAGGTATTTTAATGCAACAAAAACTAATATTAGCTTAAGGGATTATATTATTTATATTTAACCCTCTCGCTGCGTATTTTTTTTATTATCAAAATAGGTTCAAAAATCACGCATTGTTTTATTAAATATTTCAACTCTATAGATAGCTTAGAGTTTAAATATGTAAACATTTTTTGTAAAAGAGTTCGAGATCATAAATGGGATATGATATTAGAAATTAGGCGAAATCAGGACTGTCAATGGAGACATTTATAGTCTCGCACCACTATTGTAAGAAAATCAATTTTGCAGTATATTACTCTTGTAGATGTTGTTAAAGTCTATATGATTTTTTTTTTATTTAAAAAGTGGTCCGAGTTGAAATAAAAAATAGTCGCCAGTGGAAAAAATGAATCCCAGAGGAAATCTCGGATTGCGAAAATTTTGCTACTTTTACGTTGCCCGATGAAATCTCGGGTTGTGCAGCGCGAGAGTTAAGGGAGTCCAAGTAAATTAAATTATGAATAAAAGTAACATGATACAATGCTTAGCATGCTTTCCCAAACATAAATTTTAAGGGAGACCAAACTGGTCGCCAAGGGCGGCTAGTATGAGTAATTTAAGGTATTTCTTTATTATAAGGTCATTGACATAACTTAGGTTTATACGCTGAACAAGGATGTCTGTTTATATCATGAAGTAATAAGAAAATGGCAAAGATGTCATATAAGCACCGGGAACCTAATTATCGCCAACATAGATTATTTTGATTGATATGGTAACCCAGCTATTGTTGTTTATTTATTAATATATAGTTTATTTACTTTAATTTTCTTTTAAAATTATATAAATTGCTTTGTTCTATAGTTCTTAATGAAGATTTTATTTATTTATTGTTATTTCCTTGTTTCAGTAATAGAACATAATTTAAAAATATACATGTAACTGGTATTCGAAAATGATGTTTTCTCCAAATTGGTATCAAAAAGAGACCGCACCAAACCAAGTGCGTATATGGCATCTGTGCCAAGAAAATTATCGAATGATACTGTTTTATATGCTTTACAATCATACTTGTCATCAAAGGTGCGCGAAGAATTGGTCATCTGGAATATTATTAAGTCTTTACCACACAAAAAACAAACCTGTTTACAACAATGTATTTACTTTTGCACCTAATATCTTTCTCTAAAAAAGCAAATTGATTACGAACCCGATTACAGAACATAACCTTTCTATCTACTTACTTTTTTACTTTTTAAGAATGAAAATACATATTTCATGCTAATCACTACGTCATTTTCGAATTTGCTAATTTTACTGTGCATATTATTGACATTTGCTGCCCATTTGCTCTTCAAAAGTTTTTTTTTTTTTTTTTTTTTTTTTTGAAATTTTCAATTTTTGTGTTAACCGTGCGCAGACGATAAACCGTAATCCTTGATAACAATTTTCTTTAAATAATAAGAATTAATATCATAACACAATCTCATTTTATTTCAACATCAAAGCATATCCGTTTTATATTTTCCATATATGACGTCACATTTGCCTTCTTTCTGCACTTACTCAAAATTCATGCTCCTTGTATAATTAAAAATACTTGAAAATTTCCGTTTTAATCTTTCAATTAGAAATTAAATTATTATTCTAAGTTTTTATTTTTTGGCAACGAAAAAGGAAGATGGTTAAATTTTATCGGAAAAATGTCAATTCATTGTGTATGAAAAATAATGAAATTTTGGATTATTAAGCAAAATATTTGAATAAAACAAATTAAACATAGCCTATGTTCATTTCCGGGTTGTAATCCATCTATATCCGAAAATACAAAAGCATTAATTCATTCGTTTAGATGCTGACTTCATTCAAACATTCGGACACACATTGACATTTATAATATTATAAGTATGTTGGAAGAATTTGAAGTTAAATCCAGTTTTGTAAAATATTTTACATATATATCTGCCATATACATAATAGATATGCAAGAAACTTAATATAGATACAGTATACTCTCGATATCTCGAAAACCTCGATATGTCGAAAAATTATTTTTCCCCTTGGTATTACATATTTATCTAATGTTAATTTTAATTCTTATTTCGAAGAGTTTTCACTCAAAACCTTGTTATATCGAATATTTTTAGAAGTAAAAAATCAATCAGTTTCTTCTCTGCCGTTTGATAATGAGGAATAACTGGGTCTTTCAGGACCATTACCTAGCATTACTGCGGCCCAAGCTACAGATGCTGTCCACGTACTATGCGCTTCATAGAATGCTCTGAAAACGTGGAAAACGATAACTTTCAAAAGACATGTCGCAAGGCCACGACACTCGGCTTTTTTAAGCCATTCTATCAATTTAAGTTCATTTATGTATTTACTAATTCTTTTCAATTTAATGTAATTATTTTCTACTATTTTAAAAATTAAAATTGCCATTGTAGTATTTAGACTTATTACGACTATAATTACATATTTATACTTATTCTCATCTATCATGACTCTAATTTTTATAACATTATTCCCTATCTTGTGTTTTACGAGAATTTTTACATTTGGTTATGATCTTGTTATCGAAAAATTTTAAGTGTCCCTTCGACTTCGAGATATCGAGAGTATACTGTAATTAATATGCTTTTAGATTGCCCACTAACAACTCCAAAAGGCAATTTATATGAAAAATATCAAAACGTATTCAAATAAATTTTGAAATTTATTAAAAGCGATACGTTTTTATTATGGGCCTACCTGAATTTGATTTCGCTACTTATAGCAGCCATTTTTGATTCTGAGCATGTCAGTTGTTTTAACGATTATATAGCCTACTTACCTGTTAAATTTGTGTTTTTTTTTTTCATATTATTTATACTAGTTTCATTACGGAATACCAGCCGGAAATAAATGCAAGGCTATTTATATTGTTTCATGTGTAAATGGGCAAATCTTTTGCAACCAGAGTGAACAGCGCAATTTTTTAATGTAATTTTTCTAATATAACAGAGTATACTTATATGTACAATTCATAATTAAAAAAAAAAAAAATCCCTGCCAGCGCGGCCTACAAGCGGAGGTAGATTTCGAAGTTAAGTATATTAATTGCACCACCAACAACTAAATCATGAGTAGATATAAATCCACTAGTTTTATCTGACCGCTTTTGACGAATTTTCATTTCATTTTTATATAATAGCTGGTTTTATCAGAATCATGTTAAGGCGGTATTAAAAAAAATACTTTCCCATGCTCAAAAACTCGAAATTTTCTGGCACATTTTCAGATTAATTTTTAATAGAAAAAATACGAAAATTGCTGACGTGATTTTTGAAAAGATTTATAAGCGACATGTGTTTTTATTTTTCTTTCAATTAAATGAAACTTGATTAATAAACAATTATTTTCTCAGTAGGGCAATATTTTTCGCTTCTAACACAATCGCTTCGGGAAATTCTGTTCAAAATGCCCACTTTGACATCATTTTTTGAAATATATTCTGCCTCTATCAAAAAATCGATCATTACGGTACATTATATAGTTTCTGAAGAAGAGAATCTATCAATTGGACGCGTTTGAGAGCAAAAATTAATTTAAAAATGAGTAAGAAAATAAGCAGTTTGGATTTTAATACATTCTTAATACGATGATTTTTTTCTTCAACCACTATGTATTTTTAATTTGTTTTTGCTGTAAGAAGTGGTCCTATCAAAAGGCAATGTTAAGAAGATATATGATAAATTCATTTTATATCTTGTGAATTGACGGAGTTATGGAAATTTTTCTTCTTCACCCCCCCCCCCTTTTTTTTCTTTTCGTTTTTAATTTTAATTTTGGTACGAATTGATCTTATAAAAAACTTGTAAATATAAAAGTTGTAGATAATATTAAGGATATGTATAATAAAATTAATTGGATTTGATATCTTGAGAATTGACGAACTTATGATTTTTTTTTTCTCCCAAAACCCTATTTTTGCGCCCCTTGAGCCCATTTTTAATTTTATCAAAAATCTGTGATACATACATTTTTCGTCCTATTTTTAGAAGTAATAAAAACTTTAAACTGATTTGATATGTACAAAAATTAAGAAGTTATTCGAATTGGAATTTAGAAGTTTTTCGGTTTTCACAAAACCCCTCCCTATTTCCATCCCCTTGGTCCGATTTTGCCCATTAACAAACTTGACCGAGATTTTATACCCCTTCACTGAAAAAAATGAAGTACTCAAAAATGAGTAAATCGATGTACTCATATTGAATTGAGTACGTTTGGATAAAAAATGAACCTAATGCTTTCCCAATTTTGATACATCATATGTTATCAAACCCAAACGAAACGATAATTTTGTACTTTGTAGTGGTTTATTTCATTCATGGTGGCTCAAAAGGTGTCCTTTAATCGAAAAACAATGTAATAAACCGTGGAAATCAGAGGTATAATATTACATTTTTATTCCTTTGAAGGAACTATATCCCGTATCTCCTTTATAATGCGTAAGGTTACATTGTGATGTTGTTGTTGTTTATCAGTGCTTCGAAAATTTGGTCTGGTTTATGTGCTAAGAGAAGTGAATTTGCTCGTAAAAACAAAAGTTAGAAAATTGGGATTTTCAAGATTTCGCCGACAACTTTGAAAGTAAGTGCTCTCTGTTAAATATTTAATACTTTTTTTTCCTGTTTAACGCAATCAGTTGTACCTTCTGTAAATATTATATTACTGTAAATATCAAATAATGCACAGTATTTTAAAATGATTTAAAAATGCTTGGAAACAATGCTCTTGTCATAAAAGTAATTGTTTAGCGTATCTTTATAATAATTTTGCTATTTTTCTTAGTAAATTATCAATTAAATGTTTCTTGTTAATAATTTTGAGCGGGAAATAAATGTCAGAAAATTTTTACTTTAATCTGTAGTAAAGTATCTCGGGGGGGGGGGGGGGGGGCAAAAAATATTTTTTTCTACACTAACTGAGTTTATTTTTGAAAGTGTTTTATAAAATGTGGGTCTTTTAGCCCAGTTATTTATTTTGGTTTCGCACGTGTTACTAATCGGCCATCTTGGACGCCATCTTGTTTTAGTTGATATTTTAATAACAGAAGCGGTGTTTTCAAACACTTTTAAATTATTTTAAAATACTGTGAATAATTAATTATTTACATTAATGTAATATTTGCATAAAATAAGAAAAAGATGTGTTGAATATTTAACAGACAGCATTTACTTTCAAGTTCTTATTTGAATACTTACATGGGTTCAAAAATGAGTACATAAATACTTCATATTTGAATATATGCATAAGATCAAAAATGAGTACATAACAGTTCATATTTGAACTCACACATAGAATCAAAAATGAGTACATTTGTTTCTCAATTTTGAGTACATTTGGATCGGAGCTATTTTGAGTATGTGACGTATTTAGAAATGAGTACTTTTTACTCAATTTTGAGAACCCATTTTTTTCAGTGTTGATTTTATGTATCAGTTTGAAATAGATTGGTGAAGAATTGTGGAAGTTATCGTGTCCAGAAAAAGTGATATATATATATATATAGATAGATAGATAGATAGATAGATACTTAGATATATATATATATATATATAAAGTTTTTTACTGAGGGTGGTTTGGGGTTCTAGGGGTCATGATCGGTGTAGATCTGCAAAACATTTTCAGAAATTCCAACATAGGAACGACGCCAATAGGTAGTATTTCATACGAAATCTACCTAAAAAGAAAAACTAAACAATTTCAAAAACAAAAAAGCTTTCGAAAATTTCAAAATACTATATATATAATCTATAAATTGATTGATAAATTTTGCCAAAAAATTACTACATATTTCTACCCACACTGAAGCTTAAAAAATATTTAAGAAAGAAAATATTTTTTTCTTAATTAAACAAATTTAAAGAATATTGATATGGAAGAAACATTTATTATTTTTATTTAGCGATAAATTAATTACATTTTGAGTTAAACTACTTTTGTTTCATAACGACATTTATAGGGTTGTCCTATCTAAAAATTTAGTTCAAACTGGCAATTTTAACAGCATTTTATTAATGATCCCCTTCCTTTACCATAAAATGGAAGGAAAAAAATATTTATTGAGCTTCGAAATAAGAACACGTGCCAATTTCATGTGTTTACGTAAAAAATTGAATTGATGAATGCGTCTTAAAACTGACAGATTTATTTGAGAATATTAATATTATCAAATGGAGAAACTCAAAAGGTGTTTGAAGCGGAATATCGCATTCATTTTGGGTTAATATAGATAAAATAATTAATAATTTACTAAACATGTGCAAAAAATTTACACGAAATAATTTCCTCATATATAAATAAGTTTAAAAAACTTCACCTATTCAAATATGATATTAAAAACATAAATAAAAAGATATTAATATGATTCTTAAATAGGGGGTAATGTAAATTCTCATAAAAATCCATCGAGAAATGCATGAATAAATGTCGTTCCAGAATTTTTGTATTGAGTTAAAAAATGTTTCTTATCGGTCCGGAATTTCCATATGCATTAAATTTAACGTATGAAAAATAACAACAACAATAAAAAAAATAATGGAAATGTTCTATAATCAACCCCATCCCGCGCCAGTATTATATTAAACATTTCAAAAATTTTAAGTTAATATTCTTTACTAAAAGCTGAATGACCTATTTCGGTAAACTCTGACAATTAACTCATAATAGAGCCTTTGTGATTCGTGCTCACATAAATAAATTCTTTTTTATTTTAGAAAATTAACTAAAAATAGATATAAAATGTATCTTTATCATGGTGTTTCGTTTTATCTATAATGCACTTTATAATTGAAATTGATGCATCTTTTAAAAATTTTCTGCGATTACAAGTTTTAAAAAAAAGAAAAGGAAAGAAACGAGAATTGAAACAAGGAAAACGAAATTTAAATTAAAAAAAAAGCCCCACCAGTGGCCGGGAGGTTCAGCTCTCGTAGATGGTAGACGGGAGGTGCTGGGTTCGAACACAATCGCGCCCGTCGGCCTAATAGTTCGGAGTTTTCCGTGTTTGTGTTCGAACCTTGGATTTCCTTGTGTAAATACGTGTTGGGTTCCCTTAGAAAGACACCCAAGGAAGGCACTCCCCCTTTCTGGCCTATATCTCTCGTGTTCATAATTGCTCGTCTTAAAAAACACACAACACATGATAAAAAAATATGACGATATTATATGAATTTATCATATTTTGATGTATATTCATATCTTAAAATGGTGAATATGTGAATGAATATGAATGAATATATATCAAAATCTTGTATTACTTTGATAAAAATTATTTTTAAAATACGAATTCCCATTTTGATTTGCTTTTTTAGTTGGGTTCGAAAAATCCTTACAAGAAGAGATTTTGTTTTAACCAAAAAATTTCAAAACTTTAAGCTGTTTTGCTAATTATTCACTTGCATATATATATTTTTCCCCCTACCACACTCCAAGTCAAGACATACGTTTGAGAAATTCCGTCCTTTTGTTAATGACTGTTGGAATGACCAGACTATATTTCCGCTATCTATTCGGTTTCCATCATACACAAAAGAAGAAGGGAGTGAAAACGGGTTTCAAATCATTAAAGTACTGCGTGTACATTCTTTCTGGTAATCAGAATATTTCTTCGAACCCCATCTGGCTGTAAAGACTAAAAAATGTACACTGAGATTCCGTTCAGATGGAAGAAAATTCTATTCGTTCATTAGAAAATTTTGGCTTCGTGCTACTTTCTTTTTCTTTTCTTTTCTTTTGTAATTTTCTTCATATTACTAGAATGAACAAGAAATTTTTATATCTTACTTTGGCAAAAAACAGTGTCGCGTATTTTAAAAATAGTCACTCTTACTTATAGATCTTATATTTTACGGACATTTACGTAATCCTTCTATATATAAAAAAAGTTTTGATTTGGAACTGGACCAATGAAAATCTGCGTAGATAGTCCCGGCAGATCGGCATCCAATTTGAATGCTTAAGCATGGCCTTTCTTCGTTAACATTTAAAAAAAAAACTGTTGCATACAAAAATATGAAAATCGATAGTATTGTAGAGAAATGTTTGATAAACACGCTGATACAGACAGTTTTCAAATCGAAGAACTATTTAAAGAGGTATTTAATGCCAAAGTTGGACAAAATCGTTCCATTAAAAAAGTTTTATAGGAGCAAAAATGTACATAGGAATTTAAACATTTTTAGATCATTTTATGCGTCAAAATTTCCCTATGTGCAGACTGCACTTAGTTTTTTAATTTGACTGATTTTTTGAGGTTTTATTTTTATTTTAAATTCAAATTTTCAGCATTTCGAAATATATTTTTTACGTATTTTAGAAAATTGTATTAATTTAAACTGTTGTCAACTGCATAAACAGTGCAAACAATAATGTTTGCTTCAAATTAAAAATTTATTTTACACGTGACTATTATAAACAGAAAATATAAAAAGCAGGAACTCATTGAAAATTACGTCATAAAAACTATACTTACACATGAATTTTAAAAGAGAAAGAATATTGTAACATAAGAAATTCATTAACATGAGTTAGGTCTTAAATAGGAGAATTTGCGTCACATTTGCGTCACATTTGCGTCACATTACACTTATTACGTAAAATGAACAAAAAATAATATTGCAAAAGAGTTTAAATTTAAAAATCGCGCGAGACATTTATCTCAATTTTAAGATGATCATAATATTTTATTTCTAACAAAAGTATTTTTACGTGAATATTAAAAAGAGAAAGAAAAGTTTGGTGAAAATTACGTCAGATTATAATTCTCAGATTCAAATTATAATTCAATCTTCCGAAATCTTTTTAAAGCCGATCAAATTAGCTTGCTGTTAGAGTTTGCGGTGTCTGAACGGGGGTTGACGAGCATAGCTCGTAGGGGGCAGAGCCCCCTAGTAAATAAAAATAAAATGAGTTCTTAAAAAGACAAAAACCAAACAAACTAGAAACTGCTTTGTCAGAATTTAGTGATGTACCCGTTGAAAAAATATATAAATATAGGTAGTACAAAGCATATTTCAGCTTTAAGACTTAAAATACCCGCTTTTACTTTATATAAAATGATGTTATTAGCACCCGCTGTTGATTTTCACATTTACGACCCAATCTTAAATAACATGTATAGAAAAGAATTGATATGACGGCACCAGTGTTGAATTCAGGGGGTGGCCCGGGGGGGGGGACAATCTCCCCGGAGCATCGAGATAACCCCCCCCCCCCCTGAATATTTGAGATTTTGTGTATTCAATGGTCAAAAAGTACAATTCCCCCCCCCCGGAGCTACAGAAATCCCTCCCGGAGAAAGGTGTCTGTATTCAACAAAGGACGGCACTATAGCGGAATAACGCACAAACTCAGCAAAAAGCCATGTCGTCATTCAAGAAACTCGAAAAAAAAATCAGTTTTCGATTCACAATTTCATTTGTTTGTAACTTTAATATGGATACTGAAAATTAATACAGTTTATAATAGCTCCATGTTTTATCAGTAATCATTCATTTATATTTTTTTCAAAATTCGGAAAACATTATTATATATGGATTAATAAAATTCGAATTAAGTAAATGCGGAGAAAAAAAGAAATACATATATACTTCAAAATACATTTTTATAACAGACGATATTCTTGGCGTAGCACTTATTTTATTTTTTTTAATTAGTTTTTATGAGAAAATGGCAACAAAAAGATATAGTAATCTACAGTTTTCCCTTTACTTCCTACAGAAATAGAGTACTCCAGTTGCCATCATTACAGAAGTGGCTTTACAATTTACAAAAAAAAAAAAAAAAAAAAAAAAAAAAAAAATCAATATCTCAAAAAATCCCTGCCGGCCCGGCCTTCAGGCGGAGGTAGATTTCGAAGTTAAGTATACTGATTTCACCAACAAAAACTAAATCATGATTAAATATAAATCCACTTTAACAGTTTTATCTGGCCGCTTTGACGAGTTTTTATTTCATTTTTATATAGTAGCTGGTTTTATCAGAATCATGTTAAGGCGGTATTAAAAAAAAAAAAAAAAAAAAAAAAAAAAAAAAAAAAAAAAAAAATACTTTTCCATGCTCAACAACTCGAAATTTTCTTGCACATTTTCTAATTTATTTTTAATAGAAAAAATATGAAACTTGCTGACGTGATTTTTGAAAAGATTTATAAGCGGCATGTGTTTTTATTTTTCTTTCAATTAATTAAAACTTGATTAATAAACAATTATTTTCTCAGTAGGGCAATATTTTTCGTTTCTAACACAATCGCTTCGGGAAATTCTGTCCAAAATGCCCACTTCAACATCATTTTTTGAAATATATTCTGCCTCTATCAAAAAATCGATTATTACGGTACATTATATATTTTCCGAATAAGAGAATAAACCAATTGGATACGTTTGAGAGCAAAAATGAATTTAAAAATGAATCAGAAAATAAGCAGTTTGGATTTGAATACACCCTTAATAAGATGATTTTTTTCTTCAACATCTATGCATTTTTAATTTGTTTTTGCTGAAAGAATTGGTCCTATCGAAAACGTGTCTGTATAAATATTGAAGACAATATTAAGAAGATATATGATAAATTCATGGGGATTTTATATCTTGAGAATTGACGAAGTTAGGAATTTTTTTCTCCCAAAAACCCTATTTTTTGCGGCTCTTGAGCCCATTTTTAATTTTATCAAAAATTTGCGAGACATAAATTTTTGGCCCTATTTTTAGAAGTAATAAAAACTTTAAACTGATTTGAAATGTACAAAAATTAAGAAGTTACGAGGTTTTTTTCGGTTTTCACAAAACCTCTCCCTATTTCCATCCGCTTGGTCCGATTTTGCCCATTAACGAACTTGACCGAGATTTTATGCCCTTTGATTTTATGTATCAGTTTGGAAAAGATTTGTGCAGAATTGTGGAATTTATCGTGTCCAGAAAAAAGTGATATATATATTTTTTTTTTTTTGTTTTATTTTGTTTTTTGTTGGTGGTCAGTAATGTTTAATTAATGGTTATATATATATAACCATTAATTAAACATTACCGACCACCATCAAAAACAGCAATATCATAAAATGACAATAAAAATGGATACCACAAACCTATAATATAGAACTGTATGTATAAAATAAAGTGCCTTATACATAATTACAAGAATTAATATGGAAGGAAAAAAGAAGAATATGGATACCAAAAAAAAAAAAAAAAAATTGAAAAACTTATATATTGAATTACGTTTTCAAGAGTACAGAATTCAATGATGTAAGCAAATCGGTTGTTTTCTGTGAGAAAAAAGCTAAAAGCTGAAATTTTTTTCCTCCTGTACCCAAACAACCAATATGATCAATAGAATAGTTTCAATATGAAAACAGAACATTATCAAATGGCATAAAATGGAAAAAAACAATACAACCCATTAAATATTTAATTTATAGCATAAAAAATAGAAATATTACACACCATACCGAATAATAACCCAGTTGATTTTCAAAATATCCACTCGCACATGGTATCCGAGCATGATAAGATTAAGGTGAATAAAACAGTTAAGTTGACACAGAAATTAAAACTATGGATTCAGTTAATTTATTTTGAAATACCGTGATAAAAACATTTAATATAATATAAAAAGAAAATAATTACATTATTTAAAATACCTAAAAAAAACTTTTTTAAATTGTTTAATTTCAATTTTACAATATAACGAATATTCAGCGTTTAATACCACCTGGTGTAAAAAATTAAAATTATTACTTTAACAGAAGCTTTAAAAGACAAAATTTTTTAGTGCTGCCATCTATTATATTATTTTAGAAACAATTATTATTATTCAAATGTCACAAGAAGAAAATAATAAAAGCTAATGAAATTAAAATATATCATCTGCATTACCACGCTAATCCTAATATATAAATAATAATCTACAATATATCATTATTAAAAAAATTAAATTAATTAAATGTTAATAGAATATATTGATAGTATTTTATTACCAAACCCATTTAATCTACACTGAGAAAGTAAATAATTTTATAACATTGATAATATATAGAATATAGCTATATGCTATAACATAAAATAAATTATACATAATATAAATATAAAAACTTTAAGAATTGCTATTAAATTTAAAATCTAATAAATTAATAAAATGAACAGGGAAAAAAAGATGTTTATAGAAGATTTTCAGATTCTAAAATTCCCAATAGCCTAAAGATTACAAATATAGTGTGTGGATTATCTTCATATTAGCCAAAAAAGCTAAAAAATATGATTGTGACAATCAAACACATTAAACCGATAATTAATCATGGAATACAAAGTTGAAAATAAAACAATATTAAAAAGTATAGAGAGGAATAATAATAAAAACCAATTACCCAATTTTAATACATACAGTATAACAATAGTTATATCAAATAAACTTATATGCATATTAATCACTATAAAGATGGTATACTATTATTAATTAATATGACATTGTCCTGAGTAGACTAAAATTTTAAATCAAGTTAATTTTGAAATTGATAAAATAAGCTAAATTTAATATGAATTGAAATTAAAAAAAAGAAATGTCACCATTTACATATAAAACATCCAATCAACATCCATATAAAATGCGTAATAGAAATATAGTTATAATACAAAAGCCCCATCATTTTTTAAAATTAACCATTGCGTATTATCCAAACAACTCCACCCTCCTCCGTACTCTAACACTTACCCACCCAACCATCCTATAGTAATTTTTTATTATTATTTTACAATTTTTAATTTTTTATATAAATATTTTTTTATTTTATAAATTTTTTGTAATTTCGTTTGCGCATGTGTTATTTATTTATTTATTATTATTTTTTTTTTAAGATCCTGTAAGTACTAATTGTATATTAATGACTATATGAATTTTTTTGGAAAACCATGATTTAATGCTTCATAAATTAGTTTTTTAATATTATTGTTAATTAGATTAGAAGAACATAAACATTTTATTCTATATAAATGTTTAAGTATTATATTTCGATATACAGAATGATGAAGACAAGATTTAAAATTTGTAAATGTATTAACTTTGAATTTAAATTCTTTACGTTTATCATATAAATCTGTTATTGTTTTGTTGTCTTTTATTGTAATTTTAAGATCTAAGAAATAATTGTATTGTTAGATAAGAGGTTTTCCGTTAATTCCAAATTAGTGGGATAATCAACTGGAAATTGAGAAATTTTAGATTGATCAGTGGCAATTAAAATTATGTCATCAATATAACGATATAAATGGAGATTATTATTAGTAAAAGTACGTTCATAGTGATATAAGTATAAGTCTGATAATAAACTGGATGTACAACCACCTTGTGGTATACCGACGTGCTGTAAATATAATGTGTTATCTTGCAATATATAATTATTATAGATAATGAAGTTTGTTAAATATTTAAAATAAGCGATATCTATATTAGATGGTAATTCCAGTTTTTTATAATACTTTTTAAATAATGCATTTATAATATTATGTAAATCTAATAAGTCTATATTATTAAAAAGATCTTTGAAGTCATATGTCGTTATATTATATACACAATGAAGATTTTTTAAAATATTGACCAGTTGATAGCTATTTTTTATACAATGTGTATTGTCATTGTTTGTAGTAAGTATATATAATTGTTTAAGAATTTTTAATAGAAGTTTATTGGCTTTATTATTATATGTATTGCAACCAATAGTTACAGTCCTAAATTTAATTGGAGTTTTATGAAATTCGGGAATAAGAACTAAATAAGGATAATTAAAGTTAGCTAATATAATATTTAATAGTTTATAAAAACTTTGAATTTTACGATTATTTACAATTACATTCTCATTAGTTTTTTTAAAAGATTTATTAGAAGAAATACAGGTTGTAAGAAGTTGGTGATAATAAGATTTACATATGATTGCATAATTATTAGGAGATTTGTCTACATATGTAATAACGTAGTTTTTTTGTAATTTAGTAATTTGTTGGAAAAAATGCTTTGTGTTAATAGAAACCAAATCAGAAATATTATTTTTTAAAGCCATAGTTAATTTTTCAATTACTAATATTTTCCATTGATTAAAATATTCAATAGGTTTATTGTAATAGATTGAAATTTTATATATAAAAATATCTATATCACATGTAAACTGTTTGATAATAGATTTAACAGTAAATTTAGATGGAAGTCTATATTTAGTACCATAACCCATTAGTTTTTCAATTTAAAATCATTAACAATATTAAGATTTCCAGTGATTATATGTCCATGATCATTGTTTATATATTTTTTTTAGATTAGGGTCATTGCATTTACGCGGAAAATTACTTGCAGCAGATGTATTTTTTGAAAATGTATTGCAGTTAAAAATCTTTATACCAATCAGTAGTATATGGGGCCTACTCTGGAACACTTTTCATACTCCACTAAATAGAAATATTTAACGATTTTTGTAAGATTTTGCTCAAAAAAATTGCCTGTTAAAATATCGAGGATGTAACGATTTTATTACGATTTATCGAGCAAATAATGATAAAAAATTGTATGATTTGCATTGGTTGGATATTTTTATTTTTTCTACAAAATTATGTAAAGAAGAAGTTTTAAGAAAGGGTTATAAAGAATCAAATAAACGGGATAATAACGTAATCAATTTAGATTAAATAATGATCATTTTTAAATGCTAATATTTAATTATTATTGTGATGAAAAATTTTGACAGACGTCCTTTCTTAATAGTCTATCAATTGCTAATAAACAACCTTCCTCTAGGATAATCTTGATAGGAAAAGCAAAGAGCAGCGTTATATAATAAGTTATCGGCATTATAACCAATCCTAAAATCTTTAGTTGCATTAAAAGCTATAGAATAGTATAAGTTATTATCTCCGGGAATATAAATATGAAAATATTCTTTTGTTTCTGGTATTATATTCCAATTGTCATCACATTTACTTTCTATCCAAAAATAAACACCAGGTTGAGAAAATTTAGAGGCTTGATCCATTTTATATATTTTAGCGGTGAAAGTTAATTTTATTGTATCATTGAAACTATGAAATATAGTATAATTATTAGAGTTATCGATGCTATGATTTGTAATAACGGGGTCAAATTTAAAATAATGAAAGGTAGGCGAAAGACAATTAAAGAGTAAAGTACTTATGACAAAATATTGTAACATTTATTTAGAAAAAAATTGGACGTCAAATAAAGGATATAATCCTTCGGCTTAAAATTGAAATGTTAATTAAAAACCGTTGATATATGATATCCATTCCCAGTCAACTTTATCATTAAATTCTTTTAAAAAATCTTCGGATAAGACCTGATGATAGGAGATCCCTTCCCAGTCAACTTTATTTTTAAATTCTGTAATAAAATCTTCTGATAGTGTCTGATGAAATGATATATAACACCAGTCAACATGATTTTGAAATTCTCTAATAAAATCTTCGGATAATGTCTGATGAACTGATATACACCGCCACTCAACTTTATTTTGAAATTCTCTAATAAAATCTTCTGATAATTTTTCATTCTGTGATATACAATTCCAATTAAGTTTATCCTTAAATTTTCTTATAAATTCAATGGGCAATTTCATAATATTTTTACTTAAATGAAGATCAATTTTATTCATATATAATGAAATAAATGTATGAAATGTTTTATGATGGGATAAATTGATAAATAAATCTTTATATTTATGAATTATAATATCGTCTAATCTTTGAGCCGACCCCATTTATATAGAAGCATTTTTATAAACACTTTTATTTTTCGTCTTTATTTAAAAGCAGTCGCAATTCATTAATAAATCGTATTAAAATATTTTTTAATTCCAAAACTTCATCTATTAACCTTTCTCTGTGAGGTTCTTCTTCTTCATAATAATGGCCAAATTTTTTATTTAATTCACCAAGTTGAACGGAAAGAATTTTTTTCCATTTATCGTTATAAAAATTATCTGGTAATTGATCAAACTTATATTCAATGAGATTACAAAAATCGAGTTTATGCATATATTTTTCTAAAAACCTTTCACCAAATGTTTGAAAGCGGGTTATTAGCAACCAATTCAATCCTTCTTCTAATGTGCACATAGTGTTTTCTGAAAGTTTTTGGAATCTGGATACTTTATGTAAATCTAATTTTTCATGATAGGTTTGAATAAATTCGTCACTTAAGGTTTGATATTGAGAAATAACAACCCAATTTATATAATTGGAATGTTTTAATATAAATTCTTCAGACAGCTTTTGATTTTTAGAAACTAAATTCCAATCTAATTCTTCTTTGTACTTTTCGATAAATTCTTCCGAAAGTTTTTGAAAAATGCATATAACATTCCATTCAATATAATCTATGAGCTCTTCCATAAAACATTCGGATAATACTGAATATCTACAAACTAACTTCCAATTGAGTTGATCCTTCAAATTTCGTAGGACATCTTCGGATAAATTTTTCGTTTTAGAAAATTCGTCCCAGTTGATATCCATTTAATAATGGACATATTTTAAAAAGGGATTTTTTCAATATGAATATAAGGTTTTAAACTGTCTGATTCGCCATCAGGCAATATTGAAAATGTAATGATATCATTGCGTTTTCCATAGGCCAAGCAAGTTGCTGAATCTCTTTCAGCCATTCTTCTTTCTAAAATAATTTTATCATTGATTTTTAATTTTATCAATGCATTCGTATTAAGATCATAATCAGCATAAATATTATGCATGACTACCTGTTTCTTTTTTAAATATATAGTAATTTTCATATCCATATCAGTAGATAATCGCATTTCTTGATCCAGTAATTTAGAACTTATCAAGTCGAAATTTACTTTTTTAAATTCTTTATCTGTAAAAGTCTGAAAATCATCTTTTATAGTAACCCAGATATCTTTACTGTCTACATATATTTTATTGACTACGTCTGTATCGTTTTCGGGTTCCGAAATATTCATAATTATTTTATTTTTTGCATCAAATTTATCACTCTTTAATATTAACGCATTTTTTTTCTAAATATCGTTTATTCACAACATTTTTATCATCTTTCGGATCTGCGACATTTCCTATTCTTTTTCCTTTAGCGTCGTAAGCTTTTCCCTCGATTAGTTGTAAAGTGTTTTCATCCAATTCTTTAATTCTCTTACCAGTTTCTTCAGCGAAGGTTAAAAAATTACTATCGTAATTAGTATTATTTTTTTCTATAAAATCTCTTAATTGGAAATGATTATTCTCTATTTTATTCAAAACGAAACTTTTAGTAGTTAAATCTAAATCATCGATTGGATCTGAAGCATTTTTTAATATCTTATTTTCCATATCGTAATGACCATCGTCCGTTAATTTAAAACCTATACCGGGGGGTCCGATAGGGCCTTTTCGCACTGGATTATCATACGGTGGATAATAAACAGCCATTTATAAAGACTAAAAAATGTTATTCTCCTAACGTTTTAATCATAGTAATTTCTTTTTTATTCATATTTAATATACATTTCTTCCTTACTTCTAAAATGTAGTAAAATACATATTCTTTGGTTGTTTCTTTTTCTAATTTCCAATTGAATTCTATTCTCAAATTTTCAAGAGTGGTGTAGTTTACATGATTTGACAAATCAAAATGAATTACAGGATATAATTTACCAAAATCTGAATAATTTACCATACAACCGGTTTCTGTATTTAGATTATTGAGACCTGATTCCAGAAAAGATTCATATAATCTATTATATTCTTTTTTACCAAAATCCATAGTATATCGCTCTGCAGGTAACGGCGATCTGTTAATCATCAACCAACATTCGATCATATCCAAATTATCAAATATCATATTATTTTTTTTAGGATTTTCATTTCTGTCGAAATATTGCGGTATGACGAATAATCTTAAAACTTCATCGGATGTAGCAGATATAGAATCGGAACCACTTTTATATTTATTAATAGGACTAGATCTGTTAATTTCATACTGATTCCAGTTTATTTCTATATCCGTATTAGATAATTTTAACTCGTTATAGAGAATCTCAGCACCATTTTTAAAGTCGACGTATCTCACCCACAGCGCTATGTCTTCAATTTCTACTTTATAATCTGGATTTGCAGCATCTGTGTAAATCATATTTCTACTATCGTCTCTTTGGAATTCCAGTCTTATTATGAAACCAGAAATGGCTTTTTTATATTCTGCGACGAAATCAAAAATTTCCTTTAAAGGCGTCCATGTTGTAACTGAATTACTATTTTTCGACAATTCCCATCTTTTTTTAAATCCTTTATTGTAGTTTTCATTTTTTACAATTTTTAATTTATTGACGATATCTGTTATAGGGGTGGTAGCAGTTATCGTACCATCGCTTTGAAGTAAACTTTTATTTCTATCAGCACTATCACTGGTATCTGGATAAAAACCTATATTGGTGGCTTCTGATGTTGAATAATCTCTGGTATAATCCTTCAGTCTCTTAACCTGCAGAATGTAGGAGTGATAGTCTCCAACTGATTCGATTATTTGTTTACCTATCTGAAGTTTTACGCCTTTCATAGAACATACAGCTGTGACATTATCATCATTTATAGAATCGCCACTGGATTTTATAATTTTCCACTTTGTCTCAAGGTAACTCTCCGATAATGAAATAGGATCATTTGTATCGGTAATTTCGAAATGAAACGTAGTATTTTCTTTTTTGTCATTATGGCTTGTACTAGGCAATCTTATTTTTTTTAATTCGCTACTTTTTATATCGTTATTATAATAATAATGAGTATCTCTTAGATCATAAATTTTTTCCATTTATTTAGGAAGAATTTTTAGACCTGTTCCTTTCATCTTTTTTGAAAATATTTCATTCAATATGTCAGCATCAGTCAATCTGTCAACTACTGTTTTTTCATTCAAATCTACTTTTTTAGATTTAAAAAATCCTTTTCCTTGAATTCTTTTACTTTCCCTATATAATCTGTGTTTATTCATTTATTTACTGAGAAAATTTAGTTAATATCAATTGATATATTTTTTCAACATAGTCCTCTTTTTCCTCTACGACTCTAAAATTATATTCAATCAAACCGTTATTTAAATCGATTAATTCACCATTTTGATTCGTAACTCTCATCCTTATTCTACGAATTGAATCCCTATTCACAGGATAATATATTAAATTATTGAATTCTTTTGAAATGATAACACCCGGTACATCCCTCGGTGTAAAAGAATAAATAACTTCTGAATTATTCTGGTTGATTAAAGATCCATTAACTACATCACAATGAATATATATAATGTCGTTTCCGTTTGTTATATCTGCTATATTTTCACCTTCTATTACAGTCTCTTCATCATGACTTTTATAAACTTTTTTTTCAAAGCCTATTAGTTTATGAAAATCGCTTTTTGTTAAATCGATATTCCAACCTTTAGTTAATTTAATAAGCATTCTTAGTCTAGATTGTATCCTACCAAATTTTACCGGAGGATCGTCTGAACCAAACGCTTTCATTACATCTATGTTTAAATCTTCAACATTTTTATTACCATAAGGAATAGTGATAGATTTAACATTATTCTCATCTGTGTACAGGTCAAACGTATTAGTTTTATCGGTTATGTTAAACCATGAAACTGTCATAGTAAAAGATTGCAATGCTATTTTTTTTAATTTAAGAGTTTTAGGAAATTCAACAGTGAAATCCTCTGATTTTTCATTACTTTTTGGTTTCAATTTGATCATTTATTAGACAGAAAAAATCTTTAAAGATGAAAAACAAGCTCTTCGTTATAATCGCTAGGCTGTTGAGTAAATGAATTAAGTACACATTCCGGACATTTACCTTTATTTCTTTCTTTTATATATTTCATACAAAATAATCCACATTTGACAGAAGTAGGTTTTTGTAAGAAACTATCATTGTGAGCTATATTGACTTTTTTATTGGAAAGTTTAAGAAATTTCATAATATTTTCAGGAATATATTTTTGTTTGAGTTTAATATTTTTATATATATATTCCCCGAAAGGATCGAAATATTCTACATAATTATAATTTGGATCATTATAGTAACAAACCCAATGTGTTCCAGGACCCGTCGAAATATCTAAATTAATAATCCCGCTTTCAAAATTTCCAATCTTTTTAGGAAGTAAATCGGAAGAGAAAACACCTCTGAATCCTTTTTCATCTTTCATATTTTCTTTAATCGTTTCATCTGATATACCCAATTTTGTTATCGGGATTTTTTTTTTTTTAGAAAGGGGCGCTTTTTTAAGACCAGATCCTTTGTTTTCCCAAGGTTGAAAAACTCCAGATCCCGAAATTTTATCCAGGATTTTTTTAGTTCCCCAACCCGCTGCACCACTCGCAGCACCGAGTCCTAGTGATGTTAAAATAGGAATTAAAAAAGGTAAAAATCCACCGTTTTTATCTAATTGAGTTTTGCTTATATTTATTCTTTTACCTTTACTAATCTGATTAATCTGTGTTTTAGTTAAATACATTTCATAATTGGGAGGTTTAGAATTGTCTATCTGCAGTGTCAGTTCTTCTTTTTTTCTGAGAGCAGATTTCAATTTACTAATCTGTCCGTCACTCAAATGAATCTTCTTTTTTACATAACTCATTTATTAGGCAGCAAAAAGCTGACGCTTTCGAAGAAGAAATTGATTGTATAATCGTTCTTTATCTCCGTTAGTTATTTTTTTAGTTTTAATAAGTTTGTCTATTAGCAGTTTCACTTCATTTCTTAATTTTTTCGACTTGCTACCTTGACATATTTTTTCAATTAATTCAGATAATAAATCCAATCCTTTACCGACTTTCATTACTTCGCTACCTCGAATTGTAGTTAATCTAGCCAGATATTTTTGTAGCTCATCTTCTTTATATTTAACAGCGTCTATTTCAACCTTTTTCTGACTTAATTCCTCTTCTGAAAGATTTACAGCCCTTTTAATTGTACTTTGTAAGTTGCCTTTTTTCTTCGATAATTTTTCTTTTAACTCCTTAGCCTTTGTATACATTTCGTCTAATTTTTCTTTATTGTCTAGGAGTTTCGAAGGTTTGTATAATTTTTCAGATATTAAATAATCTGTATCTAAATATTGATCAACATTATAAATAAGCGGCGGTTCTTTATATAATTCTTTGACATCTTCGATCGCTTCAGGAATAATTCCAGATGATTCTGCAATGGGCTGTAAAGATATATTTAATTCGTCCAATTTATCATTGATAGATTTAATATTTTCTTTTCTACTTTTGTCCTGTTCTTCTAATTTTTTAGTGACAGGTTTATGAAATTCAGTTAAACTTTTGTCTATACCTAGCTTTCTATCACGCTGTTCTTCATTATTTTTTCTAATATCTGCTTGTAATTTGACAAGTTTTATTGCATTTTTTAATTCTTCTTTTTGTTTCTTATTTCTATCTTTTTCTAAATCGTTTATTTTATCCATTTATAGACAGCGAAAAGCTGTCGCTTTCTATTTTAAAATTAGAAGCGACAGCTTCGCCGTTTATTTTTACTGACAGCTAATTAGAAGCGATAGCTTAGACGTCTATTTTTACTGACAGTTAATATGTTTTTACTGGCAGCAACATTTGAAAGCGTCAGCTTTTCGCTGTCTAATAAATGATTAAAATTAAAGATTACACAGAACCGGAAGAATTGCCTGACCCTAAACAACATCGTTTTTTACCCAGACATCCTTTCAGATTATTAATAATCGGCCCATCAGGTTGTGGAAAGACAAATTTACTAATAAATTTATTAAACGGCTTTGAGAATCCTAGTAATTTAAGATTAGATTTCGACACTTTATATTTATGCGCAAAAGATATTTCCGAGCCAAAGTATTCTAAATTACAAGAAAATTATACACAGTTTGAAGGTGTTGAAATAGACGATATCATAAAATGTAAAAAAATAAGTAAAAATAAAAGAAAGCAATTATTAAAATTGTATGATAAATATAAAAAGAATGTATTATTTTCTTCAGATTTGAGTGAATTTATTACTGTCGACGATTTAGATTCCTCAGAAAAAAATCTCGTTGTTTTCGACGATTGTGTTACAGAAAAAGACCAGAAAGTTATAGAGGATTTGTTTATAAGAGGTCGAAAGAAAAATGCATCCATTATTTATTTAACGCAGTCTTATTACTCAACTCCTATAAATATTAGAAAAAATTGTAATTACTTCATATTTTTTAAGCTACAGCCTAGGGAAATCAATCAGATAATAAGAGAAATAGACGGAAATCTAACAAAAAAAGAATTTCTTGAAAAATATAAATCTTGTACGGGTAATTTCTTTATGCTAGATTTAGTAAATTCTGAAATGAGATACAGAAAAAATTTTGAACCTATATAAATGGAAGAATATTTAGAAAAGAGATTATATGTATATAGGAAAAGTTACAATTTGTATCAAAAGATAAGTATTTCCTTATCTGTTAGCAAATTTATGCTAAGTGCTTCAGGATTATCAGCTTTTGTATTAATACCACTGGCTGCTTTGAGTTTGAGTGCTGGAATTGTAGAAGTCATTGAGAAATCTTTAAGTATTTTGGAACGAAAAGAAGAATACAAGCAATGTTATAATTTTTATAAACAACTGTTAAATTTGTTGAAAGCTAAAAAAATTTCAGAAGAAGAAGTGTATGTTAGAGAACAAGATTTTATAAATAATTTAGTATATTTCCCAATCGAAAAGTATGTGAAAAAAGTACAGTTGAATGGATATAAATATACTTCTTAGAAAGCGTCAGCTTTTTCCTGTCAAATAAATGAGTTGTAAAAGTAAAAAAATTGTTGTTACGTCTTTAACTAAAAAAGGTAATTTTAAAGGCGGATGTTTAAAATGCGGACAAACTGGATCGGGTTTTCTGAATAAAGTCATTAGTAATTTACCTTTCGAAATGCATTTACCTGGCCACAATTTTACAGGCCCGGGGACACAATTATTATGGGGGAAAACACGATTAAATCCAGATTTAACGTATAAAAATTCGTCTAAACCTGTTAACAGAGTGGATGAAATTGCATATAAGCATGACAAATGTTATTTAGAAAATAAAGATACGAAAAGTAGAAATGAAGTATGCGATAAGAATATGATTGATGAATTAGATAATATTGAAAAGCCTACGATTAGAGAAAGATTTGAAAGAGGAATTGTAAAACCGATTATTCAAGCTAAAAAGTCTTTTGGTATGGGATCTATAAATACAAAGATCTATTGTTTAAAATGTAAAAACCACACAGAAACTAAAGATATTAAAAATGCAATGTCTAAAAATAATAGGCCAATGATAAAAGGTATTTGTCTAGATTGTGGTTCTAAAAAGAGTGTTTTTTTAGGAAAACCTTAGGGATGAAAGATCCTAAAAGTATCTTAGGGATGAAAGATCCTAAAAGTATCTTAGAAAAAATATATTATCATCCTGAAAGTGGTTATTGTGGGATCAATGAATTAAAACGGAAAACAGGTTTCAGTCAAAAGCAAATTACCGATTTTTTACACAGCCAAGATGTTTATACCAGACATAAGCCTTTAATTCGTAAATTTAAACGAAGACGCATTTATGTCAGTCATATCGATGATCAATGGCAAGCAGATTTATTGTTTATCAAACCTTTTAGTAAATATAATAACGGAACTAATTACTTATTGACAGTAATAGATATCTTTAGTAAATATGCTTGGGCTATTCCGATAAAAAGAAAAACAGGACAAGAAGTAACTGAAGCATTTAAAAAGATATTTAAAGAAAGAATTCCTGAAAGATTACAAAGTGATAAAGGAACCGAATTTGTAAATAAATGGACTTTAAAATTATTTAAAGATCATAATATTCAGTGGTTTACAACTGAAAATGTTGAAATAAAATGTTCTGTAGTCGAACGATTTAACAGGACAATTAATAAAAAAATTAGAACCTATCTAGCAGCCAACAATACTAAAAGATATATAGATGTATTGGACGAATTAGTTAAAAATTATAATAATTCCAAGCATAGGTCTATCAAAATGACACCTAGCGAAGCGAGTCGAGCAGAAAACGAATCTGAAGTTTATAAAAATTTATACGAAGAAAAAATAATAAGAAAACCGAAATTCAAGGTTGGCGATAGAATAAGAATTTCGAAATACCAGACTGCTTTTACCCGCGGATACCAACCTACTTTTACTGAAGAAATTTTCATCGTTTCAGAAATATTAAACACTGACCCAATTACTTACAGAATAAAGGATTTGAATGGCAACGAAATAAAAGGAACTTATTATGAACCGGAATTAGTTAAATATAATAAAAAAGATAAAATGTATAAGATTGAAAAAATAATAAAAAAGAAAGGAAAAAAATGTCTAGTTAAATGGTTAAATTATTCCGACGAATTTAACTCTTGGGTTGACGAAAAAGATATCAAGTCAATTTAATTTTTCCGCTATAATATCAAACCTCCCGCATAGACGGGACTTTTTCAAATATCATTATGTTTTTAAAATAACTCATCAAAACTCCCGCATAGACGGGACTTTTTCAAATATTAAAATATAAACAAGCTATAATGTCAAAACTCCCGTCTAGGCGGGACTTTTTCAAATATCATTATGTTATTAAAATAACTCATCAAAACTCCCGCCTAGACGGGACTTTTTCAAATATTAAAATATAAACAAGCTATAATGTCAAAACTCCCGTCTAGACGGGACTTTTTCAAATATCATTATGTTATTAAAATAACTCATCAAAACTCCCGCCTAGACGGGACTTTTTCAAATATTAAAATATAAACAAGCTATAATGTCAAAACTCCCGTCTAGACGGGACTTTTTCAAATATCATTATGTTATTAAAATAACTCATCAAAACTCCCGCCTAGACGGGACTTTTTCAAATATTAAAATATAAACAAGCTATAATGTCAAAACTCCCGTCTAGGCGGGACTTTTTCAAATATCATTATGTTATTAAAATAACTCATCAAAACTCCCGCCTAGACGGGACTTTTTCAAATATTAAAATATAAACAAGCTATAATGTCAAAACTCCCGTCTAGACGGGACTTTTTCAAATATCATTATGTTATTAAAATAACTCATCAAAACTCCCGCCTAGACGGGACTTTTTCAAATATTAAAATATAAACAAGCTATAATGTCAAAACTCCCGTCTAGAAGGGACTTTTTCAAATATCATTATGTTATTAAAATAACTCATCAAAACTCCCGCCTAGACGGGACTTTTTCAAATATTAAAATATAAACAAGCTATAATGTCAAAACTCCCGTCTAGACGGGACTTTTTCAAATATCATTATGTTATTAAAATAACTCATCAAAACTCCCGCCTAGACGGGACTTTTTCAAATATTAAAATATAAACAAGCTATAATGTCAAAACTCCCGTCTAGACGGGACTTTTTCAAATATCATTATGTTATTAAAATAACTCATCAAAACTCCCGCCTAGACGGGACTTTTTCAAATATTAAAATATAAACAAGCTATAATGTCAAAACTCCCGTCTAGACGGGACTTTTTCAAATATCATTATGTTATTAAAATAACTCATCAAAACTCCCGCCTAGATGGGACTTTTTCAAATATTAAAATATAAACAAGCTATAATGTCAAAACTCCCGTCTAGACGGGACTTTTTCAAATATCATTATGTTATTAAAATAACTCATCAAAACTCCCGCCTAGACGGGACTTTTTCAAATATTAAAATATAAACAAGCTATAATGTCAAAACTCCCGTCTAGACGGGACTTTTTCAAATATTAAAATATAAACAAGCTATAATGTCAAAACTCCCGCATAGACGGGACTTTTTCAAATATTAAAATATAAACAAGCTATAATGTCAAAACTCCCGTCTAGACGGGACTTTTTCAAATATCATTATGTTATTAAAATAACTCATCAAAACTCCCGCCTAGACGGGACTTTTTCAAATATCATTATGTTATTAAAATTATTCATCAAAACTCCCGCCTAGACGGGACTTTTTCAAATATTAAAATATAAACAAGCTATAATGTCAAAACTCCCGCATAGACGGGACTTTTTCAAATATTAAAATATAAACAAGCTATAATGTCAAAACTCCCGTCTAGGCGGGACTTTTGGTTTTAAATGCATTACATTAAAATAAGTTTAAATAAATGAATTGTGACTTTTTTAAAGACGTTTTAATAGATGATTCTGATTCTAACTTAATGGATTCTTTTAACAAAGAAAACAAATGTCAAATACCCGAAAATTATCTCAAAATTTATGACCAGATGAAAAAAAGTGAAATAATGTACGATTCGGACGGTGGATATTTTACATATAAAAATATAGATGTTTTTTTAAGCGAAAGACGAAAATCCCGGATAAGTCGCTTTAACGCATTGAAATGGAAATTGCAGTTAAATATTCCATATAAAGCTGAAGAAATGTTTATTCAATTTTTAGATTTAGTGTATTATAAAAAGTCGATAAATTACCTATATTTCATAAAGAAAATATTAGATTATTATAATATTGATAATAATTTGAAAGTAAAATTTAATAAGAAAAATGAAGACATTTGGAATAGCTTTCTAAAAAATGTTTCTTAATAAATGGAGCTGTCTAAAATTTGCAAGCATTGTCAGATGACTAAACCTTTAGACGAATATTATACTCGATTTCGTTACGGCAAAACAGAACATTACGCTAATTGCAAAAGTTGTCATTTAGCTATGAAAAATAAAAAAATTGATTGCGAATGTGGTAAAAAATACACTTTAGCTCATAAAAAGAGACATTTAAAAAGCAATTATCATATCAAACGAACGTCAAAATAAATTTATGATGTTGTGTTTTAAATTGAATGCATTTTTTTAGTTGAAAATATTATATTGAATGTTGCGTTTTATATTGAACTTGCTTATTCAATGTTGTGTTTTAAATTGAACGTATTTTTTTAGTTGAAAGTATTATATTGAATGTTGCTGTTAGTTGAAAATATTATATTCAATGTTGTGTTTTTAATTGAACGCAAATTTTAGTTGAAAATATTATATTCAAAGTTGTGTTTTTAATTGAACGTATTTTTTAGTTGAAAGTATTATATTGGATGTTGCATTTTCAGAAATTATTCAATTGGAGTTAAAAAAAACTCGATAGTTTGAAAATATAGAAAAATTCCAAGACAGAGTGGATTGGTATTTTATATTCAAATGTCAGAAAAATTTTATTTAGAATTTAAAGGTAAAATAGAAGTGCCTGATTATGACAGTGATTTTTAGGCTAAATAAATGGGTAATTCAAAAAGTACAAAGATTTTGACAGGTAATTGTACAACTGAAAGAATAAATGTAGATTGGAATCATACCTTTAATGTTCATCCCAATGTTCATATAACGCCTGTATGTAAATACAGCGAACCATTTTTTGTTAGAATAACAGAAATAGATAAAAACGGATTTCGATTTGAATGTTTAAAATTGAATGGCGAACCTATAGAAAAAAATTCAGATTTCTTTCAATGGACAGCAATTAGTCCTTTTGAGTAAACGATCTTATTTTTGAAATATAATTTTTAATAGTTGTTTTCAGAAATTCTTCAATTTAATTTAATTCATACTTTTAAAGACATTCATTTTAAATCGCTTAATGTAAAATTACCTGCCACCGAAAGTGGTCTAATTTAACGAGCATTTATAGATAGTGGTCGCTATTAAAAATGTGTCGCAAAAAGTATTTATAAAAATGTTTGTATATAAATGGAGGAAACTCTAAGATTGATATCTGTTTCAAAAATACATATTTCAAAATTAAGGCAGGTCGTAAAACTTTTAAATATAAACCAACCCCAACATTGTAAAAAAGATGATTTAATCAGATTGATAATAAGATATATAAAAGAAACTGGGGAATACAAATATGTTTTAGTAGATTTATTAAAATTAGATGTCACAGATTATTTAAATAAAATACAGACAAAATTTATCGAAAATCCTAAAAAAAGAAATAAATTGAAAAAAATATTCGATTCTTTCGATTTAAAATTTAACAATAACACAGATGAATTTGATCCAAAAAATAACGAAGAAAAAAAGATAAAAACAGTGGTAAACCTTAAAAAATTATTTCCTGATTTGAATGAAAAATTGAAACAATTTATAAATGAACCGAAAAACCGTCCAAAACTTAAAAAACTCTTTGATTATTACGGCTTGAAATATAAAGATGAAAAATTGATCAAAAAGACAGAAAAGAAAGTCAAATTGCAAACAAATTTGGAAAATCTGTTTAGACCCGATTACGAAATTGTTGAGAAAGAAAAAAAAATTATTAAAAAATTTAATACTTATAGATATGTTTATAAAATAAGACAAATAAACAAACTCACACCGGGCCAGTATTATAGTATCTTAAAAGATTTATTCAGGAGAGCAATTGGAAAAATTGAAGGAAAGGTAGATATAATTGTATTCAATCCCTATTTAACACAACCCTTCCACCCTAAAATGATGTCAACGAAAGAAGCCTATGAGACCTATTTAGATGTTTTAACGCATAAAATTGAATACAAAGAGTTGGATATTAAAGACTGTGAATTTATTTTTACAGTCGTTGATTTGCCTAAAGGTGGCAAACATTTGAAATTACTGAACGATAACGATGTTGTCAATAAAAAAAGTATTCTTCAAATTAAAAATGACGATAATATCTGTTTGGCTAGATCCATCGTTACAGCCCTGGCTATTCAAAATCGTAAAATTTTATGCGAAAAATTAAATCTAGAAAAACTTACAGATTTAGATGTTAAATACATAAAAATGGGTAGAAAATTACAAAAAAGTTTAGCGATAAAATTGCATGAAATGTGTGATATTCCGTTAGAAATGTGTAATTTAGAGCATATTAAACAATTCGAAATTTTTTTAGATATTCAAATAACTATATTTTGCAGAGAAAATTTTAACGAAAAAATATACAGTGGTACCTATAAATCTAATTGTGTTTACATTTTAAAAAATAGAAATCATTTTGATGTCATTACAACGGTTACAGGATTTTTAGGAAAAAAAAATTATTGTGATTATTGTAAAGTCAGTTATAAAAGAAGTGATCAACATAAATGTTCTTTAAAATGTAATAGATGTTTTAGGAAAGAGAGTAATTGCGAAGGAGATGATATTCAGTGCAATGATTGTTTTAGATCTTTTAAAGGAAAAAACTGCTTCGAAAATCATAAAAATGAAGCAGTCTGTGAAACACTGTGGAAATGTTTAAACTGTAAGAGAAATATCAATAGAAGACAAAGAAAACCGAAAGATCATAAATGTGGAGAAAGACTATGTAAAAACTGCAGAGGATGGGTTTTGGAAGATCATAAATGTTATATACGTAGGAAAGAATCTAAGGGAGGGACTTGTAAAAATATCTGTCCTAAAAATATAAAAGACAGAAAGAAATGGTGTGAGAAATGTGAAACGTCAGAATTTACAGAAAAATATATGTTTTTTGACGTTGAGACGAACCAAGAGACAGGAAATCACCAAGTCAATCTAGTTATAAATCATGATTTTAACGGAAAAGAAAAAATATTTAAGAATGAAAATGAATATTGTGAATGGTTATTCCAAGAGAAACATTGCGGTTATACAGTATTAGCGCATTATGGAAAAGGATTCGATTTTCAATTTCTAGCTAAATACTGCTTTAAAAATAAAATTAAAGTGTTTACAATATATCAAGGAAATAAACTCATATATATGCAAGCAACCGTATATAATATAAGGTTTATCGATTCTATAAATTTTACACTGATTCCGCTAAGAAAATTTCCTAAAACGTTTGGACTAACGGAATTGGCAAAAGGTTATTTTCCTCATTTGTTTAACACTAAGAAAAATCAAAATTATGTAGGAAAATATCCTGAAAAATACTATTATGGTTATGATACTATGACTTTAGATCAAAGAAAAACTTTTGATAAATGGTATAAATCGGTAAAAAACGAAACATTTGATTTTCAAAAAGAAATTATAAAATATTGTAGGTCTGATGTTGATATTTTAAGAAAAGGATGTTTAGAATTGCGAAGATTATTTCTAAACATTGCTAATATTGATCCTTTTAAATATGTCACTTTAGCTGGCGTTTGCATGGCTATATACAGAGATAAATTTATTCCAGTGAATACAATAGCGATTGATGAGGAGTGTATTCCAAAGGATCAATTCAGTAAGAAATCGATCATTTGGCTAGACTATCTGTCTGAAAAACACAATATCAAAATACAGCATGCTTTAAATGGTGGTGAGAAAAAATTGAAATTAGGGGATAAAACTTATAAAGTAGATGGTTTTTATAATAATACCGTTTATCAGTTTCAAGGATGTCATTGGCACGGTTGTCCTCGCTGTTTTACAGAATCCACCGTCAATCTTCAAAATCAGATATGTATGAAAGATTTGTATGAAAGAACTCAAAAAATAAATAAAAAAATAAAAGATAAAGGATTTGAATTGATTGAAATATGGGAATGTGATTTTGATAATCACAAAGAAATTAAAAAATATATGAAAAATGAATGGAAAAGAGATTTTATAGAACCTTTAAATCCTGGAAACGCATTCACCGGAGGTAGGTGTGAACCTACGAAATTAATATACGAAATGAAAGAAAATGAAAAGGGTAGATATATCGATGTTTGTTCACTTTATCCAACAGTGAATTACTTTGATTACTATCCTGTTGGTCATCCGGTAAAAATTTATAATCCGGAAAAATATGATAAGAATTGGTATGGTTTGATACAATGTAAAGTACTTCCACCTAGAAAACTCTATCATCCTGTTTTACCTTATAAAGGAGAAAAATTAATATTTAGTTTGTGTAAATTATGTTCAAAACCTATAAAATGCGAAAAGAAACAATGTAAAAAATGTTATGATATGCGGAATAATGAATGTAATCATACGGATGAGGAGAGAAGTTTTACTGGTACGTGGACAACTACCGAAGTTGAACTGGCTATTGAAAAAGGTTATAAGATTTTAAATATCTATGAAGTTTGGCATTTTGAAAAAAAATCTAATACATTATTTAAGGATTATGTTAAAATGTTTTTGAAAATCAAATTAGAAACAGATGATAAATGGCCTGAAAATTTCAAAACTGAAAAAGAATATAAAAGGTGCGTAGAAAAGAAATTGGGTATAAGGTTAGGAGAAATCAAAGAAAACCCAGGAATGAGATTTATATCCAAAATTTGTTTAAACTCTTTATGGGGAAAGTTCGGACAGAGAAAAAATATGAAACATACAGAGAATGTTACAGAATTGGCAGACTTTTATAGAATTATACTGAACGACCGCATTAAAGACTTGAATATGATATTTTTAAATGATGAGTGTGTGCAAATGGATTATAAGATGAAAGATGAATATGTCAAGAATAACTTTAATACGAATAATTATATCGCGGCTTTTACAACCAGTTCGGCTAGAATAAGATTATATGAAATGCTTGATAAATTAGGAGATAAAGTAATGTATTACGATACAGATAGTATTGTTTATATCGATGATGGCTCTAATAAAGTAAAAACAGGCTGTATGTTAGGCGAATGGACCGATGAATTAGGAGAAGATAAATATATGAAATCGTGGATATCTGGAGCTAGTAAAGATTATGGTTATATTCTGAACGATGGTTCTGTAAAAGGAAAAGTAAAAGGATTTAAAATGAGTTATGAGAGCGAAACTAAGCTCAATTTTGATGAGAGAATGAAAACAATAACTGGGGAAATTGAGCATATAGATGTAGAAATAAATCAATTTCAGATACAAAAAGATAAAAATATTAAAGTGAATAAAATGAATAAAAGATATATGTTTGGATATGATAAAAGAAGAATTTTAGATAACTTTGATACTGTACCTTTTGGATTTTAAGCCAGATTTTTAATTTATAAAAAATCTTTTCTAATAAATGGACGATGTCACTCTTATCATAAATGTTCAAGGTTTTATACTTCCGTTCAAATCTACAGCGAGAGAAATAAGCTGGGTTCATTTAAAAGAAGGAATAGGTGAAACGATTTCTGTATTTACACCTAACTATGAATTAGGTGATCAAGACCATGGAATAGTTCGTAGATGTACTAACGATATCCATGGTTTAAGATTTAAACGATATTCAGATAATACAGGCTTATGGATTAGTAGCGACAATGTAAAAGATTATCTCTTACAATTGCATCAGATATACGGAGGGACATTTGCTTTTAAAGGAGGAGTTTTTCCGAAAAGTACCTTTGAAGAATGGGGAATTCCTATAAAAATATTAGAAGTACCGAGATGCGTTCGAATCCTAGGACAGGGTTGTTCTATGTACAGATGTCTGTACTATAAAAATTTTCTTTCAAAAATTGTTTCTTAATAAATGGAAGAATTCAACAGTCTCAGATCGTTCCCTGTAACTCATAAGCTAAAAGATTTAGAGACAGGGAAATACAAACTGATTTCGTTGAAGAAAATTCAAACAAAATTTGGAAATACCACTATTGCAAGATTAGAAGTTAATGATGAAGAAAAGGATTATTTTCTTAAAAAGAGTCATGGAAAAATTTCTGAAGCAGCAATAACAAAACTGAATGAACGTGGTTATATCTTTCATTTTAAAGGAAAAAATAATGACGGCTTTTATGATTATGAATTAGAAAAAGCTTAATCCTACAATTTGTTTTAAATCTTACAATAATCGAATGGACCTTTTATCGAACTATCAAACTCCCAGAATAATATTTACGGAAATCAAAAATATATCTGTTTTTAAGTACAAATTTCTTTTCTGGCAAAGATGGGTTCATTTCCACACAAACTATTTTTTTTTAATTTTATCGAACTATCAAAATATCCAGAATAGTATTTATTATTGCTAATAAAAAAGAGAGATCTATTCAAAATTTAAAACATATCATAAAAATCATTTAACTTTTATTTCAGACTTCAATATAATGCAATTGATATTTCTTATTTATTTCATCTGTCTAAACTTTGTTCGAATGGATTTTATTTAATCTATCGAAAATTTATTTAGAAATAAATGTTACAATATTTTGTCATAAGTACTTTACTCTTTAATTGTCTTTCGCCTACCTTTCATTATTTTAAATTTGACCCCGTTATTACAAATCATAGCATCGATAACTCTAATAATTATACTATATTTCATAGTTTCAATGATACAATAAAATTAACTTTCACCGCTAAAATATATAAAATGGATCAAGCCTCTAAATTTTCTCAACCTGGTGTTTATTTTTGGATAGAAAGTAAATGTGATGACAATTGGAATATAATACCAGAAACAAAAGAATATTTTCATATTTATATTCCCGGAGATAATAACTTATACTATTCTATAGCTTTTAATGCAACTAAAGATTTTAGGATTGGTTATAATGCCGATAACTTATTATATAACGCTGCTCTTTGCTTTTCCTATCAAGATTATCCTAGAGGAAGGTTGTTTATTAGCAATTGATAGACTATTAAGAAAGGACGTCTGTCAAAATTTTTCATCACAATAATAATTAAATATTAGCATTTAAAAATGATCATTATTTAATCTAAATTGATTACGTTATTATCCCGTTTATTTGATTCTTTATAACCCTTTCTTAAAACTTCTTCTTTACATAATTTTGTAGAAAAAATAAAAATATCCAACCAATGCAAATCATACAATTTTTTATCATTATTTGCTCGATAAATCGTAATAAAATCGTTACATCCTCGATATTTTAACAGGCAATTTTTTTGAGCAAAATCTTACAAAAATCGTTAAATATTTCTATTTAGTGGAGTATGAAAAATGTTCCAGAGTAGGCCCCATATACTACTCCAATCGTATTCGGATATTTAAAGGATTTTGATATATGAAGATTATTAATAGGAAAATAACACTTTTTATCATTAATTATAGAATTGAAATTAATTTTATTAAATATATGATTTGAAAAAGTTATTATCATTTGAGTATTCGTGTTTTGAATTTTATGGTCTTTTTTTTTTTTTTTTTTTTGTAAATTAATATTTAAAAGATTAACCCTAGTCATAATAAGATCAAAATAAATATCAGAGAAATGTTTAGAGAAAGATTTACTTAGAAATACATTTAAATGTTGTACAATCTGTTTCTTTTTAATAGCAAATATGTATTTTCTAATTAATAACCAGTTATGATGCTTTAAATATTTACTTTGAAGATCATTAATTTGTTTAGTGATATATTTTTTGGAAACTACAACTGATGATGAACACTTTCCACGTTTGTTTCGTGTTGTTTTACAATTTATATATATATATATATATATATATATATATATATATATATATATATATATATAGATAGATAGATAGATAGATAAAGTTTTTTACTGAGGGTGGTTTTGGGTTCTATGGGAATTAAACATAGGAAGGATCCCAATGGGTAGTATTTCATACGAAATCTACCTAAAAAAATCAGATGCTGTTTTCAAACAATTTGCAAAAATAAGTACTTTTTTTTCTGTGTGACGGTATGAAAATTAAAAATGTGTGATGCTTAGATGTTAAAAAAATTGCAGTAGAGAATATCAGTATTTAACAGTACAATGTTAAATCTGCTTCGTTTTACGGCTGGCTTATGTAACGTAACGTTATTTTGAATGGACGACACTTTAATTGCTGCCCAAAAGAAATAGAATATCGGGGCTTAAAGGAAAAAGAAAAACACTTTTTTAAGCCTTCAATTTTTATCTTAACCCTTTGTACTTGAAAGGTGACTCTCCGAGCACTGGTGTTGCCAGGCGCCCGCGTAAATCAGCGCTTCAAATGCTCCGGACACCATTAATTTCTTACAGTTTATTTCGACATCTTTAATCGCAGATAATTATGACATGAGATAAGGCGAAAAAAATGACCTTAAGATACCGGTTTCCTGAGCATTTGGAGGCCCGGATTACGCGAGACACCTGGAAACACTATTGGTGAATGAGAGTCATCTCCCGAGTAGAAAGGGTTAAATTTCACGCCTGGCCTTGATTATAAAAAATTCACTGCCTTTTTTCAGCTTTAGAAAACTTTAGGAAACGAGTGATTTTAATAAATATATATATAAGTTATATATATATATACCGGGTGTCCCAAAAAGGACTGACTGATTTTAAAATGCAATAACTTGCAAACGGTGACAGATATTTAAAAAATTCTTGCAGGAGGGTTATGCATAAGGTCAAAAGTTTTATTACAGTGATTTTCAATTTTAGTTCGAATTACAAACAATAGATGGCGCTGCGATCAATAGACGCTGAATTCAGGCTCGATTTTTGGTACTTCGTGGCCCGGATAATACATTTCCATCTCCTTTTTCAGCATGGAACAAGAGAAAGGACCAGAAATCGAGCCTGTATTTAGCGACTATTGCTTACAGCGCCATCTATTGTTTGTAATTCGAACTAAAATCGAAAATCACTGTAAAAAAACTTTTGACCTTATGCATAACCCTCCTGCAAGAATTTTTTAAATATCTGTCACTGTTTGCAAGTTATTGAATTTTAAAATCAGTCAGTCCTTTTTGGGACACCCGGTATATATATATATAATATATAAGTTATATATATATATATATATAATATATAAGTTATATATATATATATATATAATATATAAGTTATATATATATATATATAAGTTACATTTTGCTTATATCATTGAATTCTGTGCCCTTGATAACGTAATTCAATGTATAAGCTTTTCAATTTTTGTCGGTGTCCACTTTTTTCTTTTTCTTCCATAATAATTCTTATAATAATAATTATAATAATTTTTAATACTTACAGCTTTAATTCATAATAATTGACGGTGGTAGGTTATGTTTAATTAATGGTTATATATATATATATATAAGTTTATATATATATATATATATATATATATATATATTATAAAATATATAAATATATATTTTTTACTTTGTTCCCTTTTTTACATTAGCAACATGAATAGAAAAAAGCATTATTTAAACTTTCTAATCTAGGGGAGGTAGGGTTAATTCGTTAATTGGGATCAGGGGTACTTCAGGGATAATCTGTAACACATTTAAAAAATTGACCATGCTAATTATGAAGTCAGACCAATATTCTACATGTGCAATTTTGTGCAGAGAAAATGCATGTTTCTGCAGAAGTAATCACTGTTTTTCCAGAACACAAAGAAAAACGTCTGTCAAGGTGAGAATGTTTTAATTAAAAAATCCCTGCCGGCTCGGTCTACAGGCGGAGGTAGATTTCGAAGTTAAGTACTAAATTCACCAACAAAACTTAAATCAAGACTAGAGATAAACCCAGATCCTTCACTAAGAATGAGTTCTAGGGAGCTAAACTTTTTGTGAAAATTCTAATATACACGAAAACACACACGCATGTATATGGAATAGGTTTAATAATGGATACAGCAAATTCAGAGAACCTTAAAATGTTAAAATATGTTAATATTTCCATAGTCGGGTTTTTATCGTGTTTTAATCCGTTTCTTCAAACTCATATAACGTTACATATTCACCTGCTGAGGTCCATTATATTTCCAGTATGACGCAATATACATATTTTTTTTAATTCGTCAGACTATTTATTTTATTTTAAGTTTTCATGCAGAAATCTAGCTCTAGAAAACTTATGAAGACATATGAAATTTCATAAATTCCAAATACCCCCCCCCCTCCCCCTCCTCACCCTCCTAATTTTTTTACCCTTTTCACAAAAGTTCCAATTATAAGCACCCCTTAAAATCATTAGAATTTCCTATTTGCTAAAGAGGGGCTGACTTTCGGTACTTTAGGGTACTTAATATAACTTATTTTAGGAGCATCCTGATTCATTTACTTTTATAATTTAAGAGAAAACTATAATAGCTCTGCCATTTTTTAATTTTTATTTTTTATTTCCAATCTTAAGGCGATTCTCTAACTCTTTTCTCAAAAATGGGACACTTTTTGACACATTTTCTGACTCATTTTCAAGCGTAAAAGCATAAAATTGGCAGGCCAGGCTATTAACATAATTTGGAATCGAATGGCGTTTTGAATTTTTTGATAAATAAATTACTTAAAGTGTTATAAGCAATTGTTGATAGCAGATTTCCTCCTTTCCTGTGCTATCATGTCCGGCAATTCCGTTCAAATTGCAAACTTACGCAAGATTTTCTGAAAGATCCTCTGCTTTTACCAAAAAGTTGAAAAATACATTAGAATACATAATTACATAATCATAACACTTACCAATTCCATGTGTTTCCGAACAAAAATGAATTCAGAAAGGTGACACAAAGTATTTTCTTTTGATTTGAGAACAACCGTAATTCTATAAAATTAAGGGCTCATTTGTAAAATAAGTAAATAACAAAATCTAATTTCGAGATGTGAAGACTCGAGTTTTTTAAAGAAAACTATAACTATCCTCTCGTGAACTATCGTGATTGTTTCGTCTAAAACAGCTAATGTGTTAAAGACTATATTCTCAACATCCTCAGTTGCACTTATGTACCACACATTTTGTATGATTCATTTTATTTTATTGGATTTATACGCAAGAAGTCTTCTTTTCTAAAATTTATAAAATTTATGGCATAACTTTTGAAACTCATATCTTATATTATGATATATATGATTCAAAAAGAAATCTTGTACATTTAAAATGTCATGATGTAGTTAACGGCTTTACACGAGAATAATAATAATAATCAAAATTCACAGTTACCATTTTTTACGCCCAAATCCTTCATATATGTTCGTCTTCAATCAGTGAATTGAATATTTCTCTGAAGTTATTACTACTGCTCAGTTCAAAGTAATATTTAGAGCTACCAGCTTATGTTAAAAGGATTTCGTTAATAAATATGTAAAGTAGCATACGTTACAAGTCTGATTGATATGTTGCTTTTGTATCTAATTTTATTCGGTCTAATATACTTAAATTTTTAACGCTTTTAGGCTGTAGTTTCATAGCTGCCAACTTTTATACTTTTTTATTACCGCTATTTTTTTAAAAGCATTTTTTGCATTATCTATCGCCAAATTTCGAGAATTAAATAAAGGGAAGATTGTATTAAAGTAGAGTAGCAGAAAAGCACAAAAGTTGGCAGTTTTATCGCTACCATATCTACTTTATCAAACTACCTTTTCTATGTTAAAGTTGAAAGGCCTATTAACTTAAAGCATTCAACATTTAAATTAGTATTTATTAATATCCGAATAATTAATTATAGGAAAAAATTTATAAAAGATTTGATTCTGTTACAAAGTAATAGATTTGCTCCAAATCTCTCAGTGTACTCCTAGATTTTTTGAGTATTTTTCGGTTTCTTATTTTCCTGGTAAATATTTTATTACTAAGTATTTGGGTTAGTTATGTTTGACACCTTTCATTTCTTTATCTGAGCATGTCATTTTATTTCTTCTTATTATTTTTTTTTGTGTGTGTGAGGGGGCGGGGGGGGATGCTTTTCTTTCTTTTTTTTCTTCAATGAAACTAGCATGCCGACTTTTGAAGTTGTTTTCCATCGAAATACCCATACCAATGGCAGAAAAAAAATCACATGTGTTTATTGCTTCTGTTATTTCTCTTTTATTGATGAATAGGTTCTTTTTATATAAATCCTTGAAACATCTGAATGCTAAAGTTTTGCCTGCTGGTGCTACTTATTATGTCGATTTTTACAAGACAAGTATTTAATAAATATCAAAAAATATAAAACAGTACCCTTTGCAACTGAATATCATTCCTGGGGAATTATTATCCAACACTTACAATTACTGTTATATTGCCACAGAAAAATACTTTCAAAAGGCTCTGCAGAAAAAAACCTGATTT
The DNA here is from genome assembly GCA_963932465.1 of Maratus speciosus. Classification (NCBI taxonomy): domain Eukaryota; kingdom Metazoa; phylum Arthropoda; class Arachnida; order Araneae; family Salticidae; genus Maratus; species Maratus speciosus. The sequence continues at coordinate 325,023,631 of OZ010794.1, forward strand.
TTCTTCTTTTTCTTTTTTTTTTTTTTTTTTTTTTTTTGTGCAGGATAGATGGGAGAAATCACCATATACATAGAGGGTAACGCTTGTACAAAATACTAAGAGAATAATACTAATATTGCATTAATATAATGTTGAAAGTTGATTTATACCATTAGTAAGCTATGTTAAGTATAACGTTTCTATCAAAATAAGTCTAATTTTTGCTAAACAAAGACACTTCCGTTATGAAAATTAAAGACATAATTTAACAATGCAATACGACTTACATTATACAAAACTGTTAGCTGATTTTCAGCTAAATATATTTTTTCAAGCATGAAACATGGCCAATTTGATTTTGAAAAAAATATATTTGACATATTAAAATAATTTGGTATGGAGTTAAAACGGCAATCGCTAATCTTTAATAAATTTGATAGAAATTTGAAAGAAAAATATTGGAGAAAGATCTAATGAAATGACGAATTTGCTGATTTCTTTTCTTATGTATTATTTCTTTTATATTCATGAATAGAAAAAAAAACGCTACTGATGTATATTTTTTGAAAGCGCAGTTTCTGAGACTTCCTAAACTTAAAAAAATAAATATGCAATATTGAGAACCAATACACATTTTTAATAACTAACTCATGGGTCCACAGAAATAAAGTCAGCAAAGTCATAAGTAGAAATAAAGTCAGGAAAGTTATATTGACAACATAACTTTTTCATTCGAGAAGCCTGATTTTTATTTGAAACAATTGTTATATAAATCTACGAATCGCTTTACCAACATGTCTGCCCATAGAGAAAGGATCGAAATACTACTTTGGTCTATATTTTCTTAAATAAAATTAGATAAAGAAAGGACTATAATTTAAAGTTGCAAACTTATTAAGTTAGAAAGCACTTGATCTAAAATTTTTGATACCACGATATTTTCATTAATTACGTTCAAGTTGAAATAGTAAAATCCCGATCTCTTAAAATAGATTTCGCAAAATGGTGCGAAAAGAAAAAAAAGAACATTTATGCATTCTAAATTTTCCTATACCAACGTTATTCTGGGAACTCTTCTACTACAAGTTCTCTAGTTTTACTTACTGTCGACTTTACTATGTTTTTCAAGTTGAAACGACAAGTTTTCTTATCTTGGAATTGGAGAATTGATAGGGAATATGCTGTTATCTATTATGTTCCTGAACGGGTTTGCAAAGCATCTGCTAATCATTTAAAGGGTTCTTTTTTTTAAAAGGGGGAGGGTGTACGCCATAGACTTCTAATATAACCCAATTCCTCCTCTAAGGTGTATGCGCATATTTGAAAATTATCACATGTTCTACAGAGAGAATCCTTTATGGTTTGAGATTTTAAAAATTAAAGCAATCTGGATTTTTAATTTATGATTGCTTCAAAGGAATACTTACAATAATATTTTAAACGTATCTCATAGAGTCAATGGTGTATCTAATAATCCTAATTTCGCGTTTTTTGCTTATATATTCTTTTAATGTTTTCCAATGATATTTTAATTTCATTATAATTATCCCGCAAGATTTACTCATAATAAAAAAAAAAAATAAGAACGTACCTTAAATTTTGAAGATAAATCTACAAATTGCTTTTTTTTTTTTTTTTTTTTTTTTTTTTTTAACATCCTGATCTTACTTCAAAATTTAGATTAATTGCATTACAGATATTTTCGCATGATTATAATTCAAACAATGTGTATAGATTTTATGTGGAATTACTCAATTTATGTATGTATGCACTTACCATCAAATTAAAGCTCTTGAATTTGATTTGTTTAAGATTAAACTTTTATTTACAATATCTCTGTAAAAATGGAAAATGAACTGCGCTAAAAGTGTAGTTACCTAAAAATATAATTGAAAGTAAGTTGTAAATGAATTTGAACATAAAATTTTAGTGAAAATAAAATAATTTAATTTAGAATGTTTGACATTCAATAAGGAACTTTTTGAAAACTAACACGAAGTCACTCTTTCAGTTTGAGAAAATATTTTTTCTCTATTAATAAAATATGCATTTGAATTAATATTTCATATTTATTTTTTTTTTCAAATTTTGTCTATAATTTGATTAAGTGTCAAATTAGGACTTTTTTAAGTGCGATGAAGAAGGGGGGGGGGGGGGGCGGGGTATAGTAAAATTTTATTTATTTCAGTCTACATAAAATTAATTTTCCATTTTGATTTTTGATTTTCTTTAAATACTTTTTCCCTTATAAGAGATTCTCCAAAATAATTTATTTGTTGAGCAAATGGTTATGGTATCTTTACTCTCTATCGGTGTGTGTTTTTATTCAATCAGTGCTTCTTCAAGGAATAGATCAAGGAATATCGCTAACGAAAATGAATATGGACGCTAGTAAGACGGAAAAGAAGTACAACATTTTCCATTTCAAAAATAGCACATACTTTTGCTGTCCTAAATTCGTCTTGAGTTACACATTACTACAATGCAAATTAGTTAAAATGAATGTTTTTCGAGGGATTCACATTTAGAAATTTACTGTTTTAATAGATGCTAAAGTAATGCCAGGTATGTAAAAGTTACATAATTATAAAGTTTATAATGTTAATATTCTGTGGGGGAGGGGGGGGGACCAAAAGTTTATAGGCATATTTTCATCTAATAAGACAAAGTTAAATTAATCTATGAATGTGTATAGATTAATGAACAAATACATGTGATTTTATCTTTTAATTTAATGCAGATTTAGTTAGGGGTTCTTTGACAGTTATGACAAAATTACTAAATTTCAAAGTTCAATAAATCACAAAGTTACAAAATTTATAATGTTCATATTAAAAAAAAAAAAAAAAAAAAAAAAAAAGAAAAAAAAGAAAAAAAAGTTTACCAAAAGTTATCCGCAGTTTTTTTTTCTTCTTATAAGATAAAGTTAATCTCTAAATGTGTACATATATTAATAACCGTGATTTTATCTTTTATTATAACACAGATTTAGTTAATTGTATGCTATTTATGCAGATTATTTAGGAGAATATTCAATTTTCTAGCAATTTTAAAATTCTGCCTCTTCTATAATTTATATGAGAACGTGAGTTTCAAAACTCGCCTTATACAAAATTAAAAATATCGCATTTTCCCTATCAATATATTCTAATGGTAAATCTGCACAGCAGAACACAAGAAAATAACAAGAAACACAACTATCTGCCAAAAAGCTGGATTTATCCTGTATTTTTGCTATTAGATTCTTGGTTTATTTGATTTTCTGGATAAAGTTATTTTTGAAACTCACCTCCTCTCATATATATATATATATATATATATATATATATCTTTTTTCTTTTGTTTTATATTTACGATGACCATATTTCATTAAACTAGTTGGATATGCCAATTCCAAAACTTTCTTCTATCTTATACATAATATTTCAAAAATTAGTTACACATGTTAATACTTCAATATTATTAGTTCAATACTATCCCAACTTTGATTTTCATCTTAAATTTCTGCTTCAGTCAATTAAACGGACTAAAAACGAGTTAATCAATATCATGATATTTGTTAAAATTAATAGTTTTTGCTTATTCTGTGATTATCAGATGTTTGCGAATAGCCGGCTTAGCAAAAAGCGAGTTTCCGCGTCTGCACGCGCCGCCGATGGACAACAGAACTACGGAAAATCAAGAAAAACATATAAAAATCGCTATCACAGAGCCCCTTTACCGCGCAATATTTCCAAATTCAAGGAGGGCCTGTTGGCCAAAGCCAAAAACATGCAAGAAAAAATTTGGTTCAATTGTATGCATAATTTTATACACTTTTCGATTGTACAATAAAGAAAATGGTACAGACATCGTAATTATAGCGCCCCCTTCCAGCGGAATTTTTCCAAATTCAGGGAAGACCTGCTTAACATCAAAAACTTAAAATAAAAATTTGGCTCAATTCTATGCATAACTTCATACACTTTTGGATGGTACAGTATTCAAAATCGCTGTTACAGCGCCCCCTACCGGCTATTTTTTCCAAATTCAGGGAGGATCTGCTTGCCATAGACAAAAACTTAAAATAAAAATTTGGTTCAATTCTATGCATAACTTCATACACTTTTGGATGGTACAATATTGAAAAATCTTAAAAAAATCGCTATTACAGAGCCCCCTGCAGGCGATTTTTTTCAAAATTCAGGGAGAATCTGCTTGCCATAGCCAAAAACTTAAAATAAAAATTTGGTTCAATTCTGTACATAACTTCATACACTTTTTGATGGTACAATGGCGACAGACAGACGGACACACGGACACAGACATTTTCTATAAACATGTTTTTTGAGATCTCTGACCCCTAAAACGTATAAATCCGTCGAAAACCGGAAGTCGAAAAAAATTTCGATTACAATACTTTCTTCTATTGAAGATAGAAGAAAGTAAAAATATAGGGGCAGCAAATAATAAATGTTGATAACTCATCACTCTCCCTTCATAGAATAAATAGAAAAACCTTCATGATTGAACCTTTATTTAGCGAACAATCTATTTTTAATCCACAGCACATATTTATGTACTTTTTCTCTTTAGCAGATTTTGAATTCTGAAGCAAATTTGAAATTTAAAATTAATATATATACTTACTATTTCAAAGCAAAAAATAAAGAAATAAATAAATAAATAAAAATGAAAATAAATTAAGAAAGAAACTTAATGCTATACCTTTTTCAAATTTAAAAACACTATATAATTCTGTCACTATTTCACAAAGATAATTGCATATTATGTGTTAGCTTCTCGATAATGCTTTCCCTTACCATTTACGAAAAAAAAGGAAATAAATCAGATTGTAGAAGAAATTTGCACATGTTGGAAAGTGCATTTATATTATAAGCAAAGATAAAAACTGTCTAATTTTTATAGACTTACATAAGACCATTTTATATCATTATTGATAATTATAATACCATTAATTTTCATTTGAATTATTACTTTTTCTTTAGAAGCGGTTAAAAGAACAACAAATTTCAATAGCACTATTTTTGCAGCTCATGAATAATAGAAATGTGCATTAATCAAATTAATTTCTTGATTTTCTTTTACTGATATTATACAAAATAAAGATGGAACCTTTAACTAGTAATACAGAATCAAGCACAATATCGCTGATTCACTAGCATATTGCGGACGATAAATCCATATAAACATATGAGAAAACACCAAATATATATATATATATATATATTCGCTTACGATTTTGCAGACCTCTATAACACAATTGATTTGACAGATTTAAAAGATAAAATAGTAGATTTTTATAATACAAATAGTACTTTGGAGGTTCATAATGATTTTTCCATAAATTTATTTCAGTTAGTAGTACAAGAAAACTACCTTTACGAAGGAAATACAATATTTAAACAGATTCGGGGTATTCCAATGGGGGGGAGTTGCAGTTCCATTTTGGCAAACATTTACTTACATATATATGAAAGAAATAATAATTTAAACAGTAACACATTATCCTACAGGTATATAGACGATGTTTTGATAGTCAAATTAAACAATGATATTGAAAATATTGATTTTACATATTATCCTACGTCACTGAGTCTGGAACCCTCTTCCCAGAATTGTAAATATATTAATTTTCTAGATGTGAACCTAAGCATAGAAAGTGAAAATTTGATATCTAAGTTATTTGACAAGCGAAATGATCTCAACTTTAATACCTTAAAGCTGATATATTTTGATTCCAACGTGCATGTTTCGATTAAAAGAAATGTACTTAGAAATGGATTAATACGAATCGAAAGACTGAGTACTAGAGTTAAAGATATGTTTAGTGATATTTTAGAGTGGTGCCGCTTGGGATTCAAGCATGGTTATCCTCGCAATTTCATCAGAAGAATAACTAGTGATTTTATTAAGAGTAACAGGTACGGAACTGAACTGAACTCAGTGATGGATGAGAATGGAGGTTTTGATGAGTTGATTGATCTAATGAGTTAGAGTGATATTTTGGTGGATGTTGTAGTTCTGTTTAGTTTTTCATAGTTTTTCATTTTTTCAATTTTGGTCTTGGCGAGTGAAGGGGGACGTAGCATGCGTAAAGTCTGACTTAACCCTGCAGTGTATGTCGTTAGCCATACCGCTCGCCTTCTGTCCTGTTCTGTTATGTCTTGCAATTATATATATTTTCTTTAGTTTGGTTATTTAGTTTGATTTTAAGAGTTAAAGTTTATGTTGGTTATTATAATATTTTCGATGTGAGTTTCAATGCAGCTATGGTGAGTGATGGATTTTGATATTTTGTTTGTGGGTTTAAATAAATAAATAAATATATATATATCATATTTAGTTTTAAAAAACGCGATTTTCCTAATAAAAAAAATACGAAACTTTTTAAATATATTTTTAATTGTAAAGAAAAAAATATTTTTAATATGATTTCTTATATAAAAAATGCCATATGCTTGTATTTTGTTGGTAAAAAATCCAATGTTAAAATTTTGAAAGCAACAGTATTAAAACGACGATGTTCATTTAGTCTATACCAGAAAAATCAAATTAAATAATAAAAAAATTAATTAGCATTTTGTTTTAATAACACATATATGGGTGATATTAAAAAATGAAATTCCGCTATACAAATAACTCCAAATTTGATTTCGCCCCACCAGTGGCTGAGAGGTTCTGCTCTCGAATCTGGTAGACGGGAGGTGCTGGGTTCGATCCCAATCGCGCCCGTCAGCTTAATCGTTCGGAGTTTTCGTGGTTTTCTTCGAACCTTGGATTTCCAAGCGTTAATACGGGTTAGGTTCCCTTAGAAAGACCCCCACGAAGGGCATTCCACCTGGGCCTATATCCCTTGTGCAGATAATTGGCCGTCATAAATACAACCAACCAAATTTGATTTCAGTATAGAAGATTTTGATCGTAATTTTCTCATATTAATGAATAATGACACAAACGCCTTTAAAATTTAGCAATACAAAGTGATAAAAAATAATCATAACAAAAATCTGGCAAATAAGAAATGGTAGACCACACCAGAACAAACTATTTTTTATATAGGAAGCCAAGATTGAATAACATATTCTTCTGTCAAAAATACAGGGTGTCTCTCCTCCAGCACCACAGCAAATCCATTTGGCGCACGGGGCGGAAGAGATTGTGAATTGTGATATACCATTGGCGCATAATGATAACTGACAAAAAAAAAAAAAAAAAAAAAAATAAAAATAAAAGTAAATATTTCGGATTGAGCATCGGTCAGGAATGTTTATATGGAATTGTAAAATTTATTTTGTTGGTTCAACATTTTTTCAATTGGGGAAGAGGGGTTCGATATTTTATTAAAGCTTAACATGATGGTATTAAATTGAACATTTCAAAAATCATAAAGGTAATATTCTTTATAGAAATTTAAATAAACTTTGATAATTAATGATTAATGAAACCGATCGGGTTCATACTCACATAAACATGTGGAGGGCTACTTCATTCTCTCGAAAAGACCCGCTCGCTAATGCTAATCCAATGAAAGAAATTTATAATGATACCTCGTTTGCATTTCAATATTTTTAAATGATAAATATATATCATTTTTATGATATGATATTTTATGACCCATATTTGATATCGATCTGTACAAAGGCTATCATTTATTTTTTCGATTTTGATTGCAGATTTTTTTTTTTTTTTTTAATGAGGATGCTTTTCTTTTCGAAACCGTTTCCGAAAATGAAAGTGTCCTAATTAAAAATACCTGTAAACAAAATCGAAAAATTAAAAAAAAAAATTCTCTTTGCACAGATTTATCTCAGCTATCCAATGAATAAAAAATCAATTAAAATATTGCAAAGTAGCATTAGCGAGTGGTTCTTTTCGCTTGACAGAAATAGCCTCTTAATGCAGAAGTGCCATTTCTGATAATCTTTTTTATTTCTGAACTTTTTACTGAGAATATGATGCAGCTGAAAATATTCTTACAATTGTTTTTTTTTTTTTTTTTTTTTTTTTTTTTCCAAAGAAAATAAATAAACGCTTTATTTGTATTATTAATAATAATTTAAAATGTCGTTTTCCTTTACCATAATGTTTTGCTTTATCTGTTACACACATTTAAACATCAGTTAGATAATCGATGCATCTTTTTCACAAAGGTTAAGATTCAGCCAAATGAAAAAGGGGGAAGGGAAGAACAAGAAACAAGAAAAAACTCTCGATTTTCTAATATTTATTTTTAAAGTTGAAATTTATCTGAATATACAATAAAATCATGTATTATTTTAATAAAAAGTTTCTGGAAAATATGAATTCTTATTTTGAATTGCTGTCCTAGTTGGATTCGAAAATCCACTACAAAAAACAATTTTTGTATTGGAAACAAAGGATGAAAAACATTTTCTTCTGAGAAAAATACAGGGTGTCTCATTCCAGACTAAACACAAATTTTCTCAAAGGTTAAACACTGAATGAACTATATTACAGTAAAATGTCAACAGACTTGAGTTGCATTGTTAAAATGCAAATATAAAACGCGAATTTTTGGAAGCTGTTGCCCTTATTTACCTCCAAACAATATTGAACTAGATGCTCCGTAATTGGAAATATATTTCACATTTCATACGGTGTCACTGACCGACTTACAGATCACTCCCAGAACCTTTTTTTAGCGCCATTACATTTTACATATAAAATATAAATCAGACAAAAAATTCTAAAAATCTTTATTATTCCGTTTCCCGTTCTTTCAGGCATAGACACTCGCGAGCTAATGTTAAAGCTTTGGAAGGTTCTTTTCAAATATTTCGTGTGCATTTCAACTTTTTTATTTCTTTTTGCATTGAATAGTTGAGGTCGATCGCTTATTCACCCTGTTTTGATTTTGTGTGCAATTTTTTTAAAATATATAAAGTTACTTTTACTTTCAGAACGGGTTCCGAAAGTGAAAGTGTCATCATAAGAAAAAAAACTGCAGCCAAAATCGAAAAAATAAAAATGGGTGAATGTAAGGATCAACCACTGCTATTAAATGCAACAAAAATCATTTAAAAATACTGAAATGCAAATGAGATATTTGAAAAGAATCTTCCAGAAGTTTAACATTTGCTCGCGAGTGTTTTCACCTGCCGAGACGGGAGCCTCATCTTATTATAATATGCTGTTCATTTTTTAATTATAATAAAATCCGAGAAAAAAAGCTGGCTGTGGAATATTTTAATGTTAATAGATAATAAATTTTCATCTGGTGGTTGGATAAATAAAGTACATTTTGTGCTGATTTTCGAATACTTAATAATCACATTAAACAACATGAAAAAAATTAAACCAATTTGGAAAAATGCCTGACAGAAATAATCAATGTTGTTAGAATTTGCAGATAAATTCAGTTTTGTAAAATATTTTATAAATATATCTATAGTACATTTTCATTTCATGAAAAAAAATTACTTAATAAAAGAAAGAAAGTTATTTTATTTTATTAGTTTTTTATTTTAGTTATTTTTTTTATTAGTTTTTTTTAATTATTTTATTATTATTAGTGTTTTTATTATTACTAGAAGATCTAATCCGGACATCGCGGTTACAGAATATTCGTAAAAAATCTAATATATTTCTTCCAATTAATATATATTAAGATTGCCCACTAACAACTCATAAAAGCATTTATAAGCCTAAAAGCATTATATAATATTTTACTTATTTATTTACAAAGTTTCATTTTCGTTATCGAATTATAGTTAGAAATAAATACAGGGCTATTTATATTGTGTAAATGTATACATTAAATGTAAATATTTATGTGTTTCGTAATCTCAAAAGAAAAGCGCAATTTTTTAATCTAATTTTCCTACCAATATAACAATATACTATACATACATTTCCTTCAGTCATTATTCATTGAAAAAAAAAAAAAAAAAAAAAAAAAAAAAAAACATCTGATCAATTTCAGAAACAGAAATTATTTCGACAATTTGAAAACACCCTGTATATATACTCTATATTATGATTAATAAATTTTGCCAAAAGTTACTGCAGATGTCAGGCTTAAAAAATACTTAGAAAAAAAAAAAAAAAAAAAAAAACATTTTTTTCGTAATTCAACAAATTTAAAGAATTTAACAGTTAGGAAAATATTAAGAATGTTTAGTGAGTTTCAACATTATCTATAAATAATTAATGCATATGTAATGTAGTATTGCTGATATTAGCTATTAAATAATAAAAAAAATATATAAGCTATTATTTTTTTTTCATATATCTGAGTAACTGTAGCAAAATTTACATGAAATTTGAAAAAAAGATTATGATTCCTATTTCATTTTTCTTTCTTTAAAAAAAATTTAAAGAATACATTCTGTTAAGGTATTATAATAAAAAAAGACATTATATTTTTCTTTATTTGAGACCCCTTTTTAACGAGCATTTTTTCTTCACCACATGAAAATATCGTAAAAGTAGTAATAGTAATAGTTTAGTTATTTCCGAGTTCTTTGAAAAATATCTCAGAATTTTAATAGATGTATTTAAACAGATGTTCTTTATTACTCCCTTTTTTAGTTCTTTAGTATCAGTTCAAGTCCTTTGCCTGAAGCGATATTTGCACGTCTCCGCACTCCTTTGTCTACGATATCATCAGGCATCTGGTTAAATCAGCGGGATATGGTCAAAAAATGTGCGACGCTAGAATCTCCGTTGAAATGAATAAGATACTGCTATTAGGAAACACGTGTAGAAGGACATTCAGAAAGACTTTTAAGAGAGTTTTAAATACTGTTTTGTTTTTAACATTATTAAATAATAGAATTTTTTTAATAACATTAAAGTATTTTAGTATTAGTTAGATACATTAACGTTTCTCTTGTTCTTAATATTCCGTTGCAAAATGTAAAACTAATATCATTTTTTTTTCTTTAAATATGCATCAAAAACAGTTTTAAACTATAAATCAAGATAAAAATTGCTATAAGTGACTTAAATCAAAGAAGTGAAAAACTTAGACAAGTGTCAATATCCTTGTTGATACAAACATTTTAGCAAAAATTTTTGAAAATTTCGCCGGTTGTGCGATGTTTTCATATTTAAACATATGTTGATCTAAATAAAGGCATTATGACTTTTAACTGTATTATTTTTATCACTTTTAGAAATTTGTAACTTCATTTAGTTGATTACAAGTGATTTTCATGCTTGCTTTTATAACAGTTTTAAAGTAGAATTTATAACATTCTGTATTAAAATTGACAATATTAACGAGATATTTAAAGTCTTACTCTAACATGCAGTTCCTTTTTTAATTATAGACTCAGAGAAAAATTAATGGTTATTTGAGAAAATTATTTAATTCTTATTGATAATAAACTTTTACGAAAGATATATTCTTGCTCTAATTCGAATTCCATGAATCTAGGTATAGGAATAAACGAAATCTCAGACAAAAAATTATGGTGGTTCGATGAATACTGTACATTTTCTACTGATTTTCGAATATTTAATAATCGCATAAAAAATCAAGACCCCCCCCCCACCACCACCACCACCACACACACACAAAATCTAGAAAAATGCCTCACAGCTACGACCACTATAGTCAGAATTTGAAGTTAAATCCACTAGCTTTGTAGAATAAGTTGCATATATCTACCGTACTATTTCATTACATTAAAAATACCACTTAAAAGAAAATCCAACATTCTTTTAAATTTTTATTAGAGGATCTAATCGGATACCGCGGGTCACAGTACATTGGTAAAAACTTACTGTTTAACTGTAATAGATTTCTTAAAATTAATATGTTTTTAGATTGCCCACTAACAACTCCAAAAATAACTGTGTATAAAAAATATCAAAATGTATTCAAATAAAGTTTTGAAATTTATTAAAAGCAATATTTTTGTATTAGCACCAAGCCAGATATTAATATCCGAAGCAATCGGTAAGGATTTTGTTAATTACAGCAGCCTTTTTTTTTATGATCATTTAAGTGGTTTTAGTAAGTAGTTAGATTACTTGTTTATTAAATTTGTGCTATATTTATATTATTTGTACTATTTTTTTATTTATTTATTAAGTTTCAATTTCGTTACGGAATACAACCCGGAAGTAAACGCTAGACTATTTATACTGTTTCGTGTGTAAATGGGTTAATTTTTCGTAGTCAGAAAGAACAGCACACTTCTGTTATGTAATTTTTTTATTAATCTAGCAATACACTTTATATATATTTCCCTTGGTCATATTTCATTAAAAAAATCTGTTTCAACAATTTTAAAGACAAAAAAACTTTCGACGTGTATATAATCTATAAATAGATTAACAAAATTTGCCAAAAAGATGCCTACAGTCAAGCTTAAAACATATTTAGAAAAAAAAATCATAATTCAACAAACTTAAAAAATATAACAATGAAAAAAATATTAAGAATGTTTATTGTCATTCCGTTTATTTGTATTTCTTCTTTTTACTAAAATATCTAAATGAATTGCATTGCAATACTGTCGGAATTTTTAAATTGAAAATATTAATTTAATATACTAAAAAAATAGATCAAGTGATTTTATTATTGTAATTATAAATTATTTTAGGTATATTTAGCGCCATGCAGTGTCATGCCATTTTTCGAGCACACAATATTATTTTTCGCTTGCGCTGTTCCCTTTTCCGGATGTGCCGTTCTATTTTTGACGATGAATAAGGTCTCATTCGGAAGATTTAAACAGAATTTTCATATCGTACATTCACGTATCAATTCATATTCGCCTGTTTGAATAAAAATTAATAAAAAAAATTTTATACAAATAATTCTAAATATTGCAGTGTGGAAGGTTCACGTGGTGCACTTGTAATTTAATAATAAGTAGAGTTGTATCTGTACAAATTTTTAAAATATTTTTTATGTTTATTTAAGAATGGTTTGTTTCTAACAAAAAAACAGAAAGAAAAAAAGAAAAAAAAATTGAAATTAAATACTCTGAAGTTCTAGCTATGAGATTATTTGAACTTCTTTGATTTAATTTAATCACTAGGACTAGGTTTCGATAAATTTCCACGGAAAAATGTTTCAAACAAAAGAAAAAAGAAACATAATGTAAGTAAGCCGAATTTTGACTTTCTTGCAAGAAAATGAACAACATTTTCACACAGATCATTTGGGGATCATCGCATATGCGTAGAAAAGGTAGAGAAAGCAATTTGCCTTCATTTTTCTCCCCTAGTAGTCTTCCCTTTTTAAAATATAAGTAAGCGGAATCCAGACTTTTAGTCATTCCAAGCATAAAAAGCGTGAAAATTTTAGACATAAATATAGAAGGAAAAGAAAACCTCCATTTAATAACTCCAATATTTTCATTAAGAGTGGACTTTGAGGGGAGGGAGATAAAATATCAGCAACTACAGAGATTGAAAAAGAAAAGAAATAATGGGAAGGGGGGTGAATATTGATGAACAAAGGGTAACTTTAAATTGTGGAGACTTTCCCAATAGGGGGTGGGGATGAAGCAGAATTAAGGCAATAACATTAAAATTTAAGAAGAAAATATTTATATTTTGAACACGATTAATAAGTTTTCGAAGTTTAATGAGAATATTCCTTAATGCATTATTTCTTAAAGGGAAGCTTAGAAGGGCAATTAATGGGTTTAAAACTTCTCCCAGCATACTCAAAAACTTATGCGGTCAAAACTCATTGCATTAAGATAAATACATGATGCGTTAAAAAACGGAAGGAAAAACATAAAGAGCACCCACCTTATCTCGTCCCCCCCCTCCCCCCCCCAAGTCAACAGAAAAACATTTTTTTTATTATATATATATAGTATGTTCAAGAACTACTTTAAAACTTTATAATAAAAGTCCCTTTCTCAGTGTAAAAAACAATGAATGAAATACGTGTGAAATAAAAGCAGCCAAGTTCGTGTGTTACATTTTCTAATGTTACTCACTCCTATTCTTTTATTGTCATGTATATCTCTCTGTTTTAAAAAAAAACGTAACTAATGCTGTCACCTCCGCAGTAAATGAATTTTTCGTGACCTAGGACCTTACTTCGCTAATATTAAGAAAACTACTGCACACAAAAATATGAAAATGATAGCATTATAGAGAAATGTTTGATAAATACCCTGAAGAAAACCGTTTTTAAATAAAAATTTTATTTTAAGAGGTATTTAATGTTAAAGTTGGTCAAATTCGTTCTATTAAAGAAGTTTTATATTAGCAAAAACTATACATAAGAATTTAATCCTTTATTCTAAGGATATATATTAGAAGTTTCCGGTGTGCCGACTGCATTTAGTTTTTTAGTTTGACTAATTTTTTGAGGTCTTATACCATTTTAAATCCAAATTTTCAGCTTGAGATAATTTTTACATATTTTAGAAAAGGTTATTATTTCAAATTGTTGCTAATTGTAAAACAGAAAAAACAACAATATTTACTTCAAATTAAGAATACATTTGCACGTGACTATTATAAACAGAGAAAAACTTTCAAATTAGAATTAAATGATTACGTATTAAAATCAAGAAAATATTGAAAATTACGTCATAAAAACTATATTTACTACATGTGAATATTAAAAGAGAAAGAAAATTTTAAAATAATAAATCCATAATCTGTGTTAAATGTCGTAATTGGAAGAAATTATGTCCTATTTAAAATGACCAAATAATAATATTGTAAAACAGTTTAAATTAAAAAATATATTTACACGAGACATTTATTTCATATTTGGAGATAATCTTTTTAACTATTGTTGTGAATTCTAAGACAACGCAAATATTTCCTTTCTAACAGCAAAAGAATTTTTACGTTAATATTAAAAAGAGAAATAAAACTCTTGTGAAAATTATATTAGATATAAAACGATACATTTAAAATGTCTTATTTAAAAAATTTTCTTATAGCGTTGTTAAAAAAATACCAGGAGGATAAGACTCTGTTTACATAGTTCATTTTATATTAGCTTTTTTTTTTCGAATGTTTAACTCATCTTATTTAATCAAACATGAAAACAGTCAGTAGAGGTTTAACAGCAGCTGATCCAGCCTTAAAATTCCCAATCAAAAGGAAGTGAATGAAAATCCGCTTACAAGGAGATCGCCACTGATTTTTTAAATTATGTTTCCGTATTCCGCAATATTTTTGAAGCCGATCAAATTACCGTGTTTTTAGAGTTTGCGGTGCAGGGCCGTAACCAGCAAGGCACGTCAGGGGGGGGGGGGGGCTCTGAAAATTTTTGGGAGGGCTAACATCTTTTAACAATCTATATCTCTTTTTAAATTAAACACAGTAAAACCTGTGGATACGGGGTTGTCGGTAAAGAAACCCGACTATAACATAACCTGTCTATAAAAAAAAAAAAAAAAAAAAAAAAAAAAAAGTCTGTAACCTGTCTGTAACGAATTTCTTAAACGAAAAAAAGTTATGATTCTTTGAAAAAAGAAATGCAAAACAATTAGAGGCATTGTACCGTTTGCTAAGACGAAAACCTATCTAAAATGGAATTTTCTCCCATTCTGTGTGATTTTGCATTAACAGGTCTAGTTTTATTTAATGGAAAACAGATTGCATCTAACATCTCATAAAAAAAAAAGTAGCTTTATTCAAATTTTAATAAAGAAAAATCGTGCACATTGTGTATAAAATTATCATAGCTTATAACTGTTTTCACTTTATTAAGCATATTTTAGAAAACCTAGTAAGTAAAAATATTCCTGATTAAAAATAATTTACGATATAATAAGTAAAAATTGTAACTGTTTTTTTTTTTTTAAACTGCTTACTTAACAAAAGTGAAATGAAAAAAAAAAACCATGCATTGAATACTGATTAAGGTTGTACTTTACAATTTATTATATTACAGTGCATGCTATTGATCTCATTTAATTCAGTCCATTGTAAAAGTAACAAGCAAACATAGTTCAGATTACATAATATTTCCGTAAAGTATAAATAGTAACTTTCTAAATAACGTTTAAAGCTTCGTTAAAATGTAGAGGATGTTCGCACATTTTTGTAATGATTTTGGATTTCTCTGTGATTTAAATGTAAATGAAAAACAGATAAATAAATACAACCTATGTAGCATTTTTAATCGACTGATTTAAAAAAAAAAATCATTGACTTAAATCATAAATTTTCTAAATGTTTAAAATGACATTAGAAAGTATAAAATTTAAGATGAACATAATTTGGAAAGTTTCTACAGGTATTTTGACTTATGAATACATAAAAAAAGCTTTAAATAATTGTTTTTAAGCTTAATTCCAGACTGTGGAAAAAAGTTTAAGAACAGTAATTTTCTAAAAAGCCTAGTTTTTATCTAACATAAAATAAAAAGGATTTTATTTTAAAATGATATTTAAATCTAATATAAAATGTAACGTTATAATTTTCTTTTAGTAATAAAATTATTCATTCTTTTGTATAAAATAAGCATAGCAAGTATAGTAAATTTCTGCAAGTAAAAGAATAAAATAGCCATAACCTCATTTTCGCATTATACTTTTGTAACAATAAATTTATAGCAGATAAAGAAGAATTAAAGAATGATATCGGCTGAACCGCTGTTGTAAAAGAATGTATAAGAGAAAAAGAAGCAATTGGTATAAAATATTAAGCACAGCAAAAGCTTCTTCAATAAAGGTTGAATAAATGTTTGTTATTTAAAATTTTTGAACTCATATATACTAAATAAAAATTGCTACGGATTAAAAAAGCACCAAAACTATTTGAAACACTGAATGCTGAGAGACCCCACTGAGTGCTGATAATGCTGCTGTTTATGGTTTGAGGATTTCAGATATAACATGGTTATTCCTTATATTTACTCTGTATGTGTATATGAATGGGTTAAAACATTTTCATATTTTATGCTAATCCCAAAATATTTTTCTGGGATTAGCATATGCATACATGTGTGTAGGTTCAGATTTAGGCGATTAACAGTACAAATGAAAAATGAGCTGCAAATAATATTTGTTAGTTTTGCTATTTGTGCTACTAATTAATGAAATCACTTATTTGCAGTTTTTATTAATTCTGTAATTATTTACTCTTTTCTCTAGGTAATTTTTTTAGGGTGCCACAACCTGTCCTTTATGAAATTGGCAGAATGCGCCCCGCCCTTTTAAAAAATAGTGAAATTCACCAGTAGTGGTAGCCAGAGATTTCTTGTAAAAAACTTCCCCATTCCACAGTATTTCTAAATCCATGTGCCCAAGACTTTGCAAAAAGGATCGAACTTTATTTCTTTAAAAAAAAATTAAAACTTGTTATTTAATTGTATTTTTCAATTTGTAATTCAAAAATTATTAAAATTAATGACACTTTATTAACGACACAATTAATTAATGACACTTTATTATACTAAGAAACTATATACTTTTTTCCCCTTATATAATTACTAAACAGATGGCTAATATATTTCCTCATGAAATAGCGCCCTTTTTTGGAACTAGCATCCTGCCCCTTTTTCTTTCTAGAACGGATACTAAATTATTAAAGATCATTTTAGTAATTAAAGCATAAAAATGTATATTATGTTCCTAATTACAGAGTTAATTTTTTGTTTAATAATCATTAATTTTAGTGTTAAACAATTTAATAGTAAATACAGTTATTAATAATTTTAATAAATGTAAATATCACTAGTTAGTACTTAATACAGTTTTACATAATTATTACAAAATGTTAATGTATATAACATTATTGTATGCTACTAATTAATGAAACTACTAATTTGCAGTTTTTATAATTTATGTAATTACTAATTAATAATAATTTTATTAATTAAAGTGTAAAATCACAGAATATATTAGCAATTAGAGGTTAAATTGGTTTGGAAACCTAAAACTCTTGGTAGCTATTCAGTATTTGAGCGCTGCGAAAAAAAAATCATAAAAATCCGATTTAAATAAAAAAAAATCTGATTTTATCAAAATCCGATTTTTTTTATTTTTTTTCAAAAAAATCATGATTTTTTTTTATACCTAAAAATAGGTGACATAATTAATTATAAAAAAAGAGAAATGTCAAAGTTTACGTTTGGCTGGGAAAAAGGTACAAAATGCATACCCAACAAAGGTACTTGCTTATCACAGCTTATTATATTTAAAGTCGTATCTCATGTTTTAAAATAAAATCCAATCTCCACGCCTTTGTCGAAATACTATCACAAAATCTTTAAACATCTCTATAGGAAATGTAAACAAAATTATAAAATCTGATTTAGAGCTAATAAGGAAAAAAAAATGTTCATCACCTAATGCGAAATCATGTTTATCAGCATAAAATTATGTAGAGATTTTTCCATGAAATTTATTTGGCAGGAGAAAAATGGAAATATGCAGTTACAATTGATGAGGCTTGGATATGTTTACCTGACTGCAATAGAAAAAGACCTAAAATGTTGGTTCAGTGAAAACAAAGAAAGTTTTGCTATAGATTTTATGGTTACTGCTAGATTCTCTTATAACAAAAAACTTAAAATAAGGAAAAAAGAAAAAAAAAGTCAAAATTTACTCGGATTACTATCAGAAATATGTTTTAACAGCTGCATTCAAAGAAGACATTCCATCACTTTACCCAAACACTGTTCACTGAGTTAAATTCCAAAAGTATAAAGCTACCAGCAGGGCCGGATTAAGGGGGGGGGGTTACGGGGGCTGCAGCCCCTGGCCCCAACTCGCGAGGGGTCCTTTACCAGTGGGTTAAGTTGTATAAACATTTCATTTTAAAAATTACTTAATTTCTTAAAAAAAAAAAAAAAAAAAAAAAAATAGAAATTCTGAAATGCTAAAAGTATTCTGAAATGCCGAGAAAAAGCCGTGTTTCAAGGGTCAACATCCATTACCTTTTACTTTTGCAATTTTAAAGCTTCGTGAGACCGATAATAACTGTTGCTAAGGCATCCGTTTAGTATTTTTACCCTCTTTCCCCGAGACAAAAGCAGAAAAACATCTTTATTCATCTCCCTCTTCAGCCTCAAAAACACATGTACTCAGCATTAAGTTTTCCAAGAAATTACTAACGAGCACAGACTCGACACCCCACTGCCTGAAATCTACACTTCCGATCTTCGAAATGACACTGACCAGTATCTTTCAACAATATTTTGTGTAAGCGACCATAACGATTTGTTTTTACATCTTTTCTTCTCCTGCATAAAGTCACTGTTAAAAGAGACAAAGAAGTGTGTGTTTTTTTCAAAGGGTGTGCTTTTTCATAAACTTTTATTTGAATATTATAAGAAGATTTCAGGCAATGTAATATTTAGAAATTGTTCTTAGCACTTTAGATCTCCAATTAGTCGAAATTAAGCATAGGGTATGGATTAGTCATTGGAATAAAATTTTAAAGATATGCGGAAAAAATAGGGGGATGCTTAAAACAGGGCCCTAGGGTCCCAATAAAAATATGAGAGTGTTTTGTCCAGGGAGAGGAGTCCAAGACTCAACTCTAAAATTTTGCATTGAGAATGCCAGAAAATTAGGGGTGAAAAAAGCATACCGCACAAAAAGTTCAAAGGGCCCCGAATCGGGCCCTACGAGACCCTAGGATGCCCTGGGATTTTAACTGGAAACTAGAAACGGGACAATAACTAAATGGAAAAAAGGTTCCAAAAATGAATATCGGATTAAGAAGGGATAGTTTATTAACAACTTAGGGTGCAAAAACTTCAAGGGGCCAGGGACTTAACTGGCATGTAGTTCAGTATAAAGATACTTTTCAGTAGTTTTTAAAATAATCAGAGGATGCTAGAACTATGTTAAATAAAATTGCAAGCAATTCAGATCCTTTTTAAAGAAGCTGCACCAAAGGCCCCAAATAGGCAATTAATATAAAAAATCGGTGGTAGCTGAAGTCAGCGAAATTTTTTTGTCTTCTTGTGGTAGCTGAAGGAGCTAAGAAGTTGTTAGAAAATAAAGCTAGTGAATCGGACTATTTTTAAGGGACATGTAATAGGGGCCCAAAAGGAGCCAACTGATAGTTGAGAGCAGGGCCCTAACATGAAATCATGTTAAAATGTTTTAGTACTTAGCGTTTTAGATCTTCAATTAGTCAAAATTAAGCATAGGGTATGAATTAATCCTTATAATAATATTTTAAAGAAATGAACAAAAATTGGGGGGGGGGGTATAACGCTTAAAACATGGCCCTAGGGTTCCAGTTAAAATTATGAGAGTGTTAGTCCAGGAAGAAGAGTCAAATATTCAACTTTAAAACAATGCACTGAGAAGGTGAGAAAATTAAGAGGGGGGAGGGGAATGCATGACACACAAGAAGTTCAAGGAGGCCGTGCGGGAGCATAGAGGGCCCCAGGTCTTAACTGGAATGTAGAAACGTGAGAATAACTAAGTGGAAAATGAAGATCGGATTAAAAGGAAGTAATGTATTAAAAATTTAGGGCACAAAAACCTGAAGGGGCCCTGTACCGTGTCCCAGGTGTCGAGGACCTTAACTGGAATATAGAAATGGGGGAATAACTAAATGGAGATTTAGCCCCAAAAACGAAGAAGATCAGATAAAATGGGGCACGTTATTAACAATTTAGGGCATAAAAACTTAAAGGGGCCCCGGCCCTTTAAAAATTAAAAATCTGTGCCTCAGGTGCATCAGGACCTTTCTTGGGCTATCCTCACCTAAATTGTCAGACTTATACATGCGATAGATTTTGCTAGCCATCGCGAACAGACACACACGCACACAGAGCGAAACTTTCTTTTATTAGTACAGATTTCATTATTTAAATAGACAGACATTATTTAAATACACACATCCTTATTTTATTAAAATTTCCATATTCATGGATTTTTCCTTTTGTACCATTTACTAAAACTCAATACGTATGTGTTAAATTGTTTAAGATGCTCACATTAATTTATTTAAGGTGGTTTTCAAATTGCTAGCTCAACAACGCAAAACTTACTGAGGCATTTTCAAACAAATTTTAAACTGGCGTAAAATTGACAGGTCTGACTATTGAAGCGATTTGGAATCGAATAACGGTTTCCATTTTTTATAAATTAATTACAAAGTATAAAGTACAAAGTTATAAAGTAATAAGCGATTCTTGTCATTGACAAATATTTTACCCCTTTCTCGTGCTGCCGCATCCGGAAATTTCGCTCGAAACATTTACTTTGACAGTATTTTTTGAAAGACCTGCCTTTATCAAAAAATGGGGAAACGCCATTCGATGACATAGTTTCTGAATAAGAATACCTGCCAATTTTATGCGTTTCCGAAAGAAAATGAATTCAGAAATGTGTCAGAAAATAGTTCCTTTGAATTTGAGAACAGCCTTAATAAGATTTATCATACTTTGCACACAATTGACTTATTTCATTAAAAATGAAAAATTTTAGCACTCATATTTAGAACTTTTAATTCATTCTGAAGATACGGATTGAACTAGAAAAGTAAATTTTCTAAAAATTTTGAATTGAATTTTTTTTTACTCAGGAAAAATTGTTTTTTTCGTAATAAAAATTTATCTCACAGTTAACATTTTCTAACAAAATTAGACTGCTCTGCCCACTACGAGCTACACTGTAAAAAAAAATCTTAAAACAACAGAAAAAAATCTTCGAATTCCGACAGTAAAAATTACGTTAACAGTCTTCTTATGCCATTCCATCCTCATATCGCTTATTTTCATGTTAAACAACAAAAAATTCTGTTTTCTTTGCCATCAGTTTCCACTGCGACAGGATAATATGTTGGATAACAGAAAAACGGGAGGTCACCCCCTATGACGTCTAGAAGGTCATTTAGAATGACCAATAAGCATTGGTTATCCCACCCCACGCTAAGACGTCTCTTGTAACTTGAAATATTTGAGCGTCTTGTCTCTTGTGTACTGTTGCAAATGGCAGTTCTTTCAATAAAGCAGTTCATCTAATTGAAAAAGAATAATATATAAAGAATTTTTAATAGAAAATTAAGTATCATTTTCACAATTGGAACCCGCGACACACACCTTTGACATCAGAACCGCTTTCTTCAATGATTAGGATTTACAGTTCGAATACTAGAAAACAAACATAGCAAAAGGTATGTTTTCACCCTTCTTTTAAATATGTAACAATGTTTTTCCGAAACGTAACAATATGTATGAAAAATACTTCCTATTTGCTAAAAATCTTAATTAAGCAATACTATTTATTATTATTATTATTATTTTATAATGTATGATTTACTTAAATTATTAGTATTATTTTATACTTCATTTATTTATGCACATTAGTAACTTAGTTGATCTAATTCTGTTAATAGCTGGAGATTATTTTTTGATCGGTTGTTTATTTTAAGTTAAATAAATAATCTTAAGTTTATGATTAGTTTACAAATTTTGAATTTTTATATAGCTGTAGAATGATTACTTATTATATTTAACTTTTTTATGACTAAGAGTTTAATTTTACTTCATATGTAATAGTTCCAGAAATTTTGATTGAGATTTTAAATTAATTTTGTCATCAATTGACATACGTGATTATTTTGGAGTGATAGTTTTAATAATAAACACGGAGTAGCTGCATTAATTATTATAGTTATAGATAACTGATATTTTCGTTTAACATTAACCAGAATAATATTTATTAGATCTGACGCTGTTCATATATTTTTATTGTTTAAATTTATCACATTTCCTACTATTTACTATGTAGTTTAAAATGGAGTGGTTGATATTTTGTTTAATCGTTCCATATGTTGATTTTGAAGAAACTTTTTTTTTTTTAGTACAATCTTAGAGTTACCTGTGGTGGTTAAGATAAAATTTGTAAATTTTATTCACTCCATTTAGTGAAATAAATTTTGAGCTACAACTGTGTGAATTATTTTGAAAATAATTCCTATTTAAGCTTTAACCATTCATTTTATAGAATCAGCAAGTTTAATTTTGTTTAACATTTTAATTTAAATTATATTGTAATATTTTTTCTTATTTAGTTGATGATCATTTGCTTTATACGGAAAAACATTGTAAATTGTTAAGAAGGATGAAAACTCATTTTATCACTTTAGCTGAAATGAAATATTTTTTTTATGGTGATGTTTATATAGATTTTAGTGGCTCTTCTTTTTCATTTCTCATCTTTGCTCATAGCTGTCAACTTTTACACATTTATATATACAAAGCTTTCTATTCGAAAAAATTATAAAAATCGGCAGGATATTATTTACATAATTAACCAAAGTCACTAATTTAACCTAATCAATTTTCAAAAATATTGCATGAATAAATATTAAAGTTCTTTTAATTACAAATCACATTCAATACATTATTATTTATTATTACATAATTTATTTTATTAATAAATATTTTTATGGGGGAGGGGGGAGTTACCTTATATCGTATATATATTTTTTTATTATTCGGGGGGGGGGGGGGTTAAGATACCTTCTTTCACTTATTCCAGTGTTTAATGTACTTAATTTACAAATCTATATAAATTCAACTGTTTAAATATTTTATTGCGAATAAGCTATTTAAATTAATTTTATAAAAGTTTGGAGGAGAAATTCCTATAAATATTTATTATTATTAATATAAACAAATCGATCGGTAAATAGAAATTTCCCGTGTACCTAACCTATGATATGCGATTCTTCTGTTAAATAGAACCTCCCCCCCCCCCTCCCTCGCCAACAGGAATCGACCTACATATTTTGACTGTTGGGAAAAGCGTCAATTGTCAACACGAAGTGCCTGTATGACTACGTATTTCTGTCGTCTGATAACGCATTCTTTCGTTAACAGATATTTTCTGAAAACAAATAGTTTCTGGCAACTTTTTGCTGCCAGAAAGTTTCTGTTGTTTTACAAAAATATTTTTAACAGTGTACGGTCGCCAATTTCGTGCAGACACCGCCAAAAATATTCTAATTTGTTCTCATTTGAAAAGTTTACTTGATTGTAGAAGTTTGATTACGAATAATTTATTTATTAAAATTTATCATGTTTTGTACAAAAATTGACTTATTTCAGCCAAACTGAAAACTTTTAGTATACACATTTAGAACATTTAGTTGATTGTCTTGGTTGAACTTAAAAAAGTAAATTTTCTGAAAAGTTCGAAGAAGTTTTCATTTATTTTTATTATTTTTGTTTAAATGAGGAAAAAAAATTTTTTCGCAGTAAAAGTTTATCCCAGTTACATTTTCTAACAAAACTAGAGGGTTCTGACCCATTCGAGCTACGTTCTCAATCCCACGTGCAGCAGACCCCGCAGTCTCTAAAAACATGCTAATTTGTTGTATTTTAAAAAGATATTTTGATTACGAAAAATTCGATGATATTATCACAACCAGTAGTGGTCTGCTGCAATCCCGTTGCTCTTAAGTTCTCTTTGGCTAGGAAATTTTTCTGTTTCCAAGACCGCATCCACCGCTAACGCAATAGTTGACGGTTGTTTTCGTGTTAGATTAAGTAGGATCTATCAGACATTTGAAAATCAGTTTGTTTAAAATTATTTAGAGAAAAATGTTGTTGCCTCCCGGTCTTTTTAGGCCCTACCAGTGGCCGAGAGGTTCTGCTCTCGAAGCTGGTAGACGGGAGGTGCTGGGTTCGATCCCAATCGCGGCCGTCGTCCTAATCGTTCGGAGTTTTCGAGGTTTTCTTCGAACCTTGGTTCTCCAAGCGTTAATACGGGTTAGGTTCCCTTAGAAAGACCTCCACGGAAGGCACTCCCCCCTTAGGGCCTATATCCCACCTGCAGATAATTGGCCGACATAAATACAACCAACCCGGTCTTTTTAGGCCCCGGCTAGAATTTTTTTTTCTTTTGAACTTTATAAGGAAATCGTTTTAAATATATAAATATGATATAATTTTTCACCATTTAATGCTTTTCGCAGGCAAAAATTTAATTATTTTAAAGTTTTCTTTTCCTTTTAATATTCACGTGTAAATATATTTTCGATTTTCCAATTGAAAGTGTGCCCCACCAGTGGCCGAGAGGTTCTGCTCTCGAAGCTGGAAGACGAGGGGTGCTGGGTTCGAACCCACTTTCGTCCGTCGGTCTAATCGTTCGGAGTTTTCGCGGTTTTCCAAGCGTAAATATGGTTTAGGGCCCTTAGAAAGACCCCCCCCCCATGGAAGTCACCTCCCCTCCTTAGGGCCTATATCCTTCGTGCTGATAATTGTCCGTCATAAACACAACCAACCAATTGAAAGTGCTTGAAAATATTACTATTTGGGCTTTTTTTAAATATGATGTAATTTTCTCCATAAAATGCTTTTCACGTGTAATAATTTAATTAATTTAAAGTTTCCTGTCTTTCTGAATATTCACGCATAAGTATATTTTTCAATTGAAAAATGTTTGGAAATATTATTATAAGGAAAGGGAATGGAAATTTAAGGGTAGAATTCGATGATTATTTATTTATAAATAAAAAAAAAGGAGTTTTAAAGTTTATGTGCTGGGGGGGGGGGGGGGGGGGGAGAAGCGGAATTTTTTTGAGTCAGGTGACAGAGAGTAATTTTGATGCTCTTTTAATTATTAATACAGAAACTTATAAATAGGGAAAACATGTGATTTTAAACTATGTACTGGAGCGGTGGAGGAAGGAAAAATGGGATTTTTTTCTGGGGGGGGGGGGGTGAATAATTTAGATGTTTATTCAAATATTGTTGCAACAAAACGACAAATAAAAGAGAAAAAAATTAAAGATTTTAAACTTCATGATATGCTTGGGGGGCATTGCGAAGTGCAATGGAAGAATTGTGATGTAAGTTAACACCACATCTAATGTCAACTACAATCCAAAATATTAAGTGCCTAGTTCAAAGCTGATTGTATGCTGATGGGACTTGGGCTGCTTCCAATACTTCAAGTGATATTATTATATTTCACACAAAGAAGGATAAGTATGTTCAAAATTTCAATTGAAATATTTCAATTAGTGTTATGAACAAATATCTGAAATTTGGATCACAGGTATAAACACCTTGTATTCCTCAGTGAAAATTGGATTTCGACCCAGGTTCATATATAAAGGTTGTTAAACTTTCTATGTACTAATCAGCTCATTCAGTTTGTCTCCATACATTAATTGAAAATGTTGTTACCACATATACATACATACATATATGCTGAAGTTCAAAAAATTCAGGGGCAGTGAATGGATGATTTCGATTGTACACGGTTTGTTGAATATCTACTGAAAATCTTGATGAATTATGTTTGAACTTTGAGGATGTAAAGAACATGTTTGACTATCTTTTTCAGTGAAGATTTAGTCGCGGGAACAATTAGGAGGACAACAATAAATTTAATAATAAACAGGGCTTAATTTGCGCCGGAGCCCACGAAAGCCCGGCTCCGGTACTTCTCTGTTTTTAGTAAATGTTTAAATATTGGTCGGAATTCACCGGAGCTCATAAATACAGGGCTCCGGAGCCCCATGAAAAGCGCTCCCGAAAAACCTAAGCCTAAATTACCCTTTCCTATCTCGAAGCTTTTGCATTATTTTTGCCAAAACACTTATATGTAACGTAATGTGTCGCACACGCAGGAGATGGAGATAAAACGGACTCGATTTTTATATCAGTTTTTGGTCTTGGACTGACTCGAGCTCAATCTCTACTACATTTAAATTCTTATTTATTCATGTATAGAAAAAAAAAAAAAAAAAAAAAAAAAACTTTTCGTCCTTTAAAATTACATATTATATTCTATTTCAAATCATTTTAATGCTGTTTTGATCAGAATGAAGGGGAAACAGAAATCGTGTTTTTCTATTTCAAATTTATGTCGGCGATGTGTTGATACGGCGCCACTCAAGAGACTGAATTTGCTTTCAGTTCGATCCCTTTTAGTGACAGTAGGAATTTTTTCTTATTGGCTGTTTTTTTTTTAAATTTTATTTAGATATAACATGAAAAGAATATTTTCTATTTTAGCCAACGAGCATCGGCTTGGGTTTTTGTTTGTTGGACGTTTATTGTCTTCTATTGCGTGCGACTATAAAAATCACGTTAGTGATTTTTCTATTTATTTTGTATCATGAACGGTACCCATGCTAAGGCTCTGCTCTGCACATTTACGAAGTCACTTTCATTTGTAAGTAGATATAATTGCCATGTATTGTTATTCTGATAGAAAGCAATCGAGCAGTGTTTCCTTTTTTTCTATAAAAGAGTCGATTCTTTCCGATAACGGTGTCAAATGTTTAATTTAACCTGATTTTCAGGGACTCACCACAAAAGATTGAAATCGATTATAGTTTAAGATATGCACCTTTTATAGGAAATTGTAAAACATTGCTCCATTCTTCAGCATATAAATATTAATTTCTGTAAATTTCCTTCATTTTTTCTTAAAAATGCATAGCTGCGATCTATCTCTTTTTTGAGTTAACACTATTTCTGAATCATAATCCTTGCCATATTTAATCGCAGAATTCTGCAATTAATTAACATTAAAATTAGGCAAAGATTTCTATTCAGAAGAAGTGATAACTAAAAAGTGGAACAGTTGATAGCTAAATATATGCTGATAGATATACTTGAAATTTTTATTTTGCTAAAAGAAGAAAAAAATGTTTTAATTTTTGCGCATAATGTACGAAATATAAATATGCAGATTGGAGTGACAGGGGGGGGGAGGGAACGGTACGGTTGTTGTACCGGTACAGCAAAATATTAGGGCTCCGGTACTTTTTTTGTTAGAAATTCAGCTCTGATAATAAATAATGGTTGCGATCATGTGACAGAAAATGCTCAAAAGGGTCTGTCACTGTAGCAAATGACTATGTGAGTCCTGTTAAACGTTTGTGTGCATTTGTGTAAACATAGCACGCATATTCGTGAAGGTTTTAACGTTTCTGAGAAAAATGTAAAATCTTTTTGCTTATAGAACACAGTGTTTTCAACCAAATTTAACACCACTTTCCAAAAACTTCACAAAGAACAGCAGAAATAGTATACTGGAATTAAAATATTAATATATCGAATATTTGATGAGGCTTTGGCATTTGTGTAAAATATTTTTAACTGCGCATGCGTGAAAGATTCCAAAAATTTTCATAATTTGGTAGTCAGCTATTTGGGACAACTTATATAAATAGTCCGGTCAAAAATTGCAAAAATTCAGAAAGATAGGGGCGATAGAGTGAGTTGCTTCCTAAAAGTAGCTTTATTATAAAGGATTTTCCACAATTTGCCAATCAGTTCACTGTATCTTTCTGAGTTTTCGCAATATTTGACTGGACTTTTTATATAAGTTGCCCTAATAGCTGACTACCAAATTAGGAAATAAAAATTTTGCAATCTTTCACGCATGCATAATTAAAAATTATTTCATACAAATGCACATATCTCATGAAATATTCAATATATTCATGATTTAATCGCAGTATACTTTTTCTACTGTTCTTTTTCATATTTTCGTTATGTTCTGTTAGATTTGGTTGAAATCTGCATGCTATAAACAAAAAACATTTAAATTTTTCACAGAAATGTTAAAATCTTCACGCCTATGCGTATTATGCTTCCAGATATGCCCACAAACGTTACACAGGACCAACATAGTCATTTGCTACAGTGACAGACCATTGTGAGCATTTTCTGTCACATGGATGATCACAAGCATTATTTTATTATTAAATTTATTGTTTTGCCCCTAATTGTCTCTTCGTCTACATCTTCACTGAAAAATGTGAAGTCAAACATGTTCTTTACACCCTTGAATTTGGATGACATTTCGTCAAGATTTTCACATATATTCGAGAAATCGTGTACTGTCGAAAGCGTTCGGGCATTACCCCTTAATTTTTGGACATCAGTGTGTATATATATACACTGATATATATGCACACAGTGTTTTTTCTAAGCTACCCTGACCTTTCTAAAATGTGCTAAATGTACCCAGCCCTTTTTAACCCTAGAATACACGCGCAAGGTATGACATATCCAGAATATGTACGGTATTTACATTTGTCACCGCTATTTTTCGAAAAGTAACCTTCAAATTGTATAATCGCAGAATTTGTAACAAATGTCAGCAATTAAATAATATGGCGATTTTTATTTGAATGTATCGGTGTTAAAGTACAGTTTTCTCTGGTGTAAGCAGTACGCCGCGCGTGTATTTGAAGGTTAAAAATAGTGAAATGCAACTTTAGTCATCTCAGAGATCGAGAAATTTCTCTTAAAAATCTTCCCCAAATTACAGTATTTCTAAATCTATGTGGTCGAAAGGTTGTAAAAATCATAGACCTTCCATGTTTCGTTAAGTTTTTTTTTTTTAATTAGCTAAATTTTAAATAAAGAAAATCTAGAATATGTTTATAAAGTATCTTTGAATTATATGTGTAATAAATACGTTTAAATAAAATAATTAAGAGCACTATTAAAGATAACAAAAAAAGTTTTTGTTAATATATATATATATAAAATATTAATATATAATATAAAATATATATATAAAAAATTTACATATTCAACTTTTAAAATTGGTATTTTAAGATTTAAAAAAAAAAAAAAAAAAAAAAAAAAAAAAAAAAAAAAAAGTTGCATGTGAGTGTGTGCGGGGGGAATTTCCAGTAGCAGGGTGAGGGAGACCAAACTTTTCATTAGCCCCGGGCCTCAGAAATGCTTAATCCGGCTCTGGCTACCAGCCAGCAGCCATACCTATAAATCTACTGCTATACTTATAGAAAGAAAAAGAAATGAGAAATGAAATCGAAATTAAGACTATCCCATTTTTGGGCTTTTATAACAAGCTCTTTATAAGCAGCATTCTAAAACATTAGATGGACTCTGGAAGATTGTTGAGGAATGGAACAAAATCAACCTTTACATTAGATAAAAGTTGTAATATGATAGTTCAAGAAAAGGGCTATCAGAAAAACACATTCGAAAATAAAATTATTATCTTTGTTTATATATTTCTTTTTCCAAAATCGTTACAAAAATGTGTGTACATTCATTCACAATAAAAATTAAGATTTCGCGAGAATTGAATTTTAAATTCCGCATATTATTATATCCTTTAAAATATGAATCGTTATAAATATATATATATTAATTATATATTTTCAACACATACCTGGATTTTATAATAATAATAATAAAAAAATCTATTATAATTCCAATTTCTTTATTTTTCAATACTTTTATCAGAAGGCAGGGGGTTGGGGGTGAGAAAGCTATAGCATACGTTTTACGTGTTTTTCGTTTCCTGAAATTCGCTGGATTAAAATTTAATCACTAAAAAATTACTTTTTGCAAATATGTCAGAACGTAGCTTGTTTAGATTTGAAAACAGCATCTAAAACGTAAAATTTGTTGAGCTTGAATAACTATATCTGTACATTTTATGCCTTTATCATTCTTTTTTCCCCACAAATGTGTCAGAAAGTAACTGATTTAAACATGAAAACAGATTTAAATACAATAGCCACTGTTTACACGAAGAGATTTTTGTATAAACCTTATAATACACATAACTTTAAACTTAACATAATACTTTTGCGTATAATGTTTAATTATAAGATAAAAGAAAAATTGTTTTTGTCAATCATCAAATGTAAAGAAAAAATTCGATAAAAGGGATCAAAAGCAAAAAAGGAATGTGTCTTTCCCACGCTTTTCTAATACTATACTCCTGCCGACAGACACCCATAGCTAGAAACGGCGTTCAATTATTTTTTTCTCCCACTTGTATAAATTGACAATCTTTTTCTTTAGTAATACACATGTTGTCAACAGGCAACCATTAAAAAAAAAAAAAAAAACGTGTTTCAGTGAATAGTTTGAAGACGGTTTGCCCATTACTGCACTAATTCTGATCAGTTTGAAAAATATATGCTTATTTCCCTTCGCACTGAGGGAATCACGTGTACTAACACATGTGGGGACCGGTTTATGCATCTGGACTTCAGGAGGAAAAAATGTTCCTAATTATCTTGCACTTCGAGAATTGTACCACAAGATAATATAACACAACTGATATGCTTCTGAATAGAAGGGTTTTTTCTTTTTCTTTCTTTCTTTCTTTTTTCTTTTTCTTTTTTTTTTTTTTTTTTTTTCATATTTCGTTGCATTGAAGGATTCAAGGCAGTTGAAAGTTGAAACATCTAAAATGTTTTTCTTGCAAATATAGATTTTTTTTTTTTTTTTTTTTTTTTTTTTTTTTTTTTTTTTAACATTAGTTAAAATATACATAAAAAAAAAAAAAAATAAATAAATAGTGAAATGATTAGGGGGGGCTCAGCCCACCTAAGATTTCACATATTTTACCGTATATATAAAATAACCTATTAAAATTCTGGTCTATTTATTATATTGA
Organism: Maratus speciosus; assembly: GCA_963932465.1. NCBI lineage: Eukaryota > Metazoa > Arthropoda > Arachnida > Araneae > Salticidae > Maratus > Maratus speciosus. Next base: position 325,054,908 of record OZ010794.1, read on the forward strand.
AATTATTCTTATCTTAATTCCTTTAATATTAGGAATCAGAAGCTCTTCTCTTTTCTTAAATATTTTAAGCTGTTTCTTTAAGTTTGATTTTTATTTTAAGCAGTTGTGCTACATTCTATTTTTCCTTTTTTTCTGCTGTTTTCTTTATACTTTCGGAGTAGTTTTACAACCATAATATAGCAATCAATGACGCATTTCTTCTATTGCTGAGATATACTTCTTTCTTTTAAAGTGATTAAAAAAGGAACTGGTTACTACAATATATACAGAATGCTTTAACTTGAAATTTAGGGCATTTTTAAGGTTCTAACAAATTGATAGTTCTCAAAAACAAATATATTCCCTCTATTTAACAACACGAAATTTTTAACATATTCTCGGAATCAATTCATAATTAAACGTAAAAGCAGGTAATATTGAAGCATAACTATTGAAGTGATTTGGAATCGAATAACGTTTTTCCTTTTTTGATAAATGTATTACATATTGGGTCATAAGGGATTGTTGAATCATGGCGACTTTTCTTGGCTGTCGTGGCCGGACATTCAGTTTAAAAAACTAATATTTTACATAATTTTCCGGAAAGGCTTTTTTCTTTTATAGAACAATGGAAAACGCTAGTCATTGTCATAGTTTTTACTGTATTATTTATCGATTTTCCCCTGTACTTCTTCCCTCTTGGTTTTTTTCCTAATCCCCCCCCCCCCCCCCCACACACACACACACTGTCTCTCTAACGAAACATTATTTATTTGCATTTTTAAACCTCTCTTTATATTTAAAGAAATATTTTTTTTTTTTTTTTTTAAATGCAACAATAATTTTGCAACCAGAATCATATTTATTGTTTAATAAAACAGTTATTGCGAAACTAAATTTGGATATTTGAAGTATTTATATATGAACGTATACAAATTATCTCTTTACTGTAGCACAATACTTATATAAAAATTTAATGAATGTGAGCGATTTAAGAGCAAATAAAAATATATTATTGATTATAAAAAAAAAACTAATTTGCTTTTGCATTTTCGCACCTAATTTTTAGATTACACTTCACTTTTTTACGGAAATACATGTATAATATATTTTTTCAAATGTATCTTGCTGCACATTTCAGCATAGCAAAAGTGCAAAAAGTTACTAAAACAAATTTCAACCGAATGACATATGGTGATAAGTAAAAGTATGAAAGCGAAAGGATATAAATGTGATAGTTTTTATAAAGTTTCCATACAAATTTCCCCGAGAATAATAAAAATAATTGTTCTTCTTTCTCTAGAATAATGTTCGCGAAGCGTCGCGTCGTGCCGCTTTGAAATCGACCGCAGATTTCAGAAGATCGTCGAGGATTATCCCTTTTCTGCTGATATCCTACAAAAAAGTGGCTAAACAAGAAAGCGATAAGGAATGCCTTTTCAAATACCATACTATTTGACATGACTTTTCACATCTGTGGGAAATTACTACTCACTCCCGCTATAATTAGCAAAGAAAGATAAAAAAAACCCGGAAGCAAGTATTGAGAAAAGATAGTTTTAAAATGCGAAGTGCTGTCTACTACATAATGTATATAAAGAAAAACAAGATAGAATTATAAACTTTCTCTCAATTTTATTCCTTTAAATGTTTTTTCCCTTTTTTTTTTTTCAGTGTACATTATGATATTATAATTTTAAACATCGTACTCATATTTTATTTCAAACGAGTTAGAATGCGTAAAAAAGGAAAAAAGGGAGATGTTGATGTTGATTAAAAAGACTATGCTAATAAATTAAGTGTCCAAGTAAAATATGTTATATAAATGTTAGAAATACATAAATAAGCAAAAATTCAAAATTCTGATTCTTCTTTTTATTATATACATTTCTATCATAATTTTATTTTTATAAATAACACGGGGAATGCACTATTGTAAATCTATTTCAATCAATTTTAATATTTTAATAATATACAATACTAATGCATTTCCTTCCGCTTAGTCTAAAAGAAAATGGCTTCTGACGCGAAAAATGTCATAAACTGAATTCTTTTAACTTAAAATAATGCATACATATTAACGTACATAAAAATATGTGTATGTGTATATACGAAACTTTTCGCAATTAATGACTATAAATTTCATGTACTTTAATAATAACACCCTTTTATGGTACACAAATCAGTTGGAGAGCTCAGATGATAAAGGTGGTACGTGAAACAGAAAAAAAGAAAAGGAAAAGGGAACTACTCCAGTCACACGAAAAGATCCGTTCGCTAATGCTAATCCTGGGAAGAAATTTATATAGATATTTCGGTTGCATTTCAATATTTTTTAAATTATATTTTTGGTATTATATAGCTGAGATCCATCTGTACAAAGACCGTTTTTTACTTTTTTCTATTTTGCTTGCAGATTTTTTTAATGATTATGCCTTCACTTTCGAAACCGGTTCCGAAAATGGAAGTATACTCATTAAAAATACGGGTAAACAAAATCGAAAAAGTAAAAAACGGTCTTTGTATAGATCGATCTCAGCTGTCCAATGCAAAAAATATCATTTAAAAATACTGAAATGCAACCGAGATATCTTTATAAATGTCTTCCATAGGATTAGCATTAGCGAACGGGTCTTTTCGCTTTACTGAAGCAACCTCTTAATAAATAGTCCTCTAAAACCAATATTTACTGGAGATTTTAATTGATAAAGGAGGCATTTGACAATAAGTAAAAATAGATGTTTGGAACTTTACAACTCATTTTCTCAAAATGATGATTGTGTCACTTACCACTTTTATCATCTGAGCTCTTCAATTGAAAAAAACAATGTAACAATTTAATGTCTTACTGGAATATGTATTTCATTTTTTAATTATAGAATCCGAGAAAAAAAATGTTATTATAGAAAACATTTTAATTTTAATTGATAATAAACTTTCACGAAAGACGACTTCTTGTTCCCAATCTAAATACCATGAATCTAAGAATCCGGAGAAGAGAAAAACGGATTTTAGGTGAAATGAACAAGCGACTTGAATGAAAGACACCTTTTCTGATTTTTGCACACTGGTTGTATAGTCGCCTTTCATATCAGAAAAAAAATTATGGTAGTCTCATTGATACATACCCTTTTCTAATGATTTTCGAATATTTAATAATGACATGAAATAATATGGAAAAAACCCCCACAAAATCTAGAAAAATGCCTCACAGATATGACTGATATTGTAAGAAGTGGAAGGTAAATCCAGTTTTGTAGACTAATTTACATGTATATAAACATCTACCGTACAATTTCATTACATACAAAAACTCACTTAAAAGAAAATCAAGCATTTTTTAACACTTTCCAACAAAGTTGAAAAGTGTTTATGCATTCGTTTTGTCTGTCCGTCTGTCCGTCTGTAAGCGCTCTAACTCCCGTGATTGTACTCGGATCGTTTTGAAATTTTTGGATGTTAGTGATCCGTACCATATAACGAACCCTATTAAAATGAAGTTTGTAGCACGTTTAGTTCATTTACAGGGACAGTCTAAAGTTTTCCGTTACATTACGGCCTATGGGAAAAAATCGTTAAAAATGATTTTTAATGATGTTACATGCTTTCAAACATAATAAAATTGACATTCATTTATCAAAGTCCACTAAAATATGCATTCCGTAGAATATGTGGTACAAAGAATAAATATTATTCATTTACAGGGCCACACAAAAGAATTCCGTCACATAATGATATACGAGTGGAGGGAATTGTTTCCGGCGTATTTTAATTATGTTAAATTATTTCATGTATAATGAAATTGATATACGTCGCTGAGGTTTACTATAACTTATTTCATGTATAATACGAAGTGCATAGGATTTACAGGGACACACAAAAGATTTCAGATACTATATTGTATCCGAAGTACTGTACGGTAGCGATGATTGCTCGAAATGCATTTTTAATTATGTATGCGCTTTTATGTTTCACTATATTTATGCATTGTATATGGTGTGTATAAATGCTGTAATTCATATACAGGGCTACACAAAAGAATTCGTAATGGTTACTGGGTATGATTGCAAATTGCTTAAAAGGTAGTTTTTAAATGAGTTATGCATTTTTACAATGAACTGCATTTTGTTTACTAAGAAATGTTTGTAGAACATAGATAAAATTATATACAGGGACACGCAAAGAATTGAATACATGGCCGTCTATAAATGATAATTTCTGGAAATGTGATTCCAGTAGTTTTAAGAGTGTTTTACTTTGAATTAAACTTTAGCCAAATAGTGGCGTGTAATAAAGGTACTAGGTTAACTACAGGGTTGTTCAAAAGTATACAAGTATGTTTCTATCTATTAGTATAAATTACTGAAAGAGAAATTTCAACCTGTTATTCGTTTTCTTACTAAACTAAATTTCCCCGTTATATAGCATATATATCAACCTACGGATAAAATACAGAGCTGTTAAAAAAAATTGGAATACGTATTTGCTACGGAGGGTAACTGCTGAAATCAGATTTTGAAATGTTTTATGCGTTTTCTAAAATGTTTACTTAGTTCTCTTATATACCTTATTTCCCTAAATAACGAAGTTTTTTTAAAGCACTCAGGAAGTGTTGGAAAGTGTTTCATAATCTATGCTTACCGCATGATTTTTCTTACTTGTTTTATTTTTAAGAGGGGATCTAACTCGGACATCACGGCTTACAGAGCATTGGTAAAATCTTTCTTTTTTTTTCTTAAAAAAAAAAAAAAAAAAAAAAATTCTAATAGATTTCTTACAATCAATACCTTTTTAGATTGCCCATTAAAAACTCCTAAAACCATTTTATATAAAATATATCAAATTCAAGTAAAATTTAAAGCATTCAAGTAAAGTTTTCAAAATTATTAAAAGCAATATTTTTGTATTAGCGCCGTACCAGAAGTTAATAATCGAAGCAATTGATAAAGATTTCGCTACTCATAGCAGCCTTTTTGTTTCTGATCATTTCAATGGTTTTAGCTAATAATTAGAATATTTGTCTGTTAAATTTGTGTTTTATTCCTATTATTTATACATTTTTTAATTTATTAATAAAGTTTAAATTTCCCTATGGAATACTAGCCGTAAATAAATGCTATACTAATTTAAATTGTTTCATGTGTAAATGGGTTAATCTTTCATAATCGGAAAGAGCAGCGCAATTTTTTATATGTAATTTTCTACCTGTATAGTAATATACTATACATACATTTCCCTTGGTCATATTTCATTCAAAAAATCTGAACAATTTCAAAAACAGAAAACCTTTCGACCTGCATATAATCTATAAATAGAATAACAAATTTTGCCAAAAGCCACTACACATTTCTGCCTATAGTCAATCTTAAAAGATACTTAGGAAAATACAATTTTTTTTTTCATAATTCAACAAATTTAAAGAATATAACTGTTAAAAATATATATTAAGAATGTTTATTGTGTTTCCATTTCTTTGTATTTCTTCTTATTACCAAAATAAATAAATGAAATACATTGCAATATTGTCGCAATTTTGAAACTGAAAATATTAATTTAATATATTAAAAAATAGATGAAGTAATTTCATTATTGGAATTATAATTTGTTTTAGGTATAATTAGCGTCATGCAGTGCCATGCCATTTTTCAAGCACACAATATTATTTTTCGCGTGTGCTGTTCTCTTTTCCGAGTGCGCCGTTCTATTTTTGATTGCTCTATTACATTTTTATTTTCTAGGATAAACAATTACTGTGTCTACTCTTAATTTTATAAAAATTCTTATCGGTATTTTCTATTTTGAAAGTCATACTAATAAATTATTACACCATTTTAGCCCCCGGTATGCTATTTCTTTCTCCCAGCTTATTTTGTGTCGTCTCCAAAAAATAACGTTACGTTGTATAAGCCAGCCGTAGAACAAACCAGGTGTATCATTGTACGATTAAATACTCTACAGCAATTTTTTAAACTTCTAAGCATAGCACATTTTCAATTTTCATACCGTCGTATTGGGGAAAAAAAGTACTTTTAAACGAAATTTGTTTGAAAACTGTATCTCCATTTATTTTTTAAATATTAATTTTTTTGTAGAGTTTGGAGCCATTTGCTTAATATTGGCCACGGAAGTACTTCACTTCTGTATAAAGTAAAGAAAAAATAATTCTAATAGTAATTATATATTTTTGTTGCCATTTTCTCATAACAACCGAAAGAAAATGTAATTAAATACGTGCTATTTCGAAAAAATATAAACAAATGATTTCTGTTAAAACATGGAGCTATTATAAAATATATTTAATTTTAAGTACCTATATTAATGTTACAAACAAATGGAGGTCTATGAATCATTAGATAGCCGTTCTTTTTGTGGAGTTTCTTTAATGATGGCATCTTTTTGCTGCATTTGTGTATTATTTTGCGATAGTGACCTATGCATGTTTTACTGTAGATGTTTAAGAGTGGATCGTAAATGTGGAATTCTTAAGCGGATGCGAATGACGTCATTTTACATAAAATAAAAGCGTGTGCTTTAACCCCTTCGGGATGTGCGTCTTTTGCAGAATTTTTAATCTTTTTTCACCAGTTTTTCGAAACAGAAAATCTTGCCTTATTGAGTAGGGAAAAGGCTCGGATTAAATAAGGCAAAATTTACTGGTGAGAATAATCACTGATTCTGAGCACCTTACGTGGAACGTATACCGATCGCTCGTCCGCAAGGGGTTGTCTTAAAATTGAGATATGTTTTGTACTATTTATATATACATATATACATTTTTTTTTCATCGGAGGTGACATTACATGCTGAAAAAGTAGAATTCCTGTTCTCCAGTTATTTTTCTGTTTCGTATACAGAAAAAAAAAATAGATAAATCTTTAAAATGTGTTTATATTTCTCATTATATCAAATGAATGCAAATTATATCAAACAATTATTAAAATTCTTGAAGTTCTCTCCCCCCTCCTCCCCCCCCAAAACCCAGGAAAGCTTTATTAATGCATGTTTAATATTTTGTTACTTTCATTATAGTTTTTGTTTATTCCAGTAGAATTTCTGTCTATCAATAAGAAATATTATATTCCGAAGATCGCCCTGTAAGCAATGACTAATTTGCAGTCGTACAGAATTTTTATATGAATGACCATGTGTATTTGAATAAACGTGTAAAGTATTCTTGTAAATTGTAGAATGAAGAGAAGGAAGAAGAAATTTTTATGTATGGAATGTAAGCTCAAAGTCTGGTTTAGAAATTTAGAGTCCTAGGACCAAACAGAAGCACGGATTCTTATAACAGTTTATCTTACATGATTTGTTTCTATTGCGTGATACAATGTCAAATGTTTTTTAAATATGGCCAAAGAATTATTGTCTAGATGATGACAGGCACAAAAATCTATATATTTTTTTAATACAGATTTTATAGTGCGTAGTTTTTATAGTAACTAAATAAATCTAGAAGCTACGCACAAGTGTTTTCTTTTTATCCAGGTGTCAAAATTGTTAATAGCAACAGGATATTACCCTTTGATGATTTTTTCTGTACGTTATCGCTATTGCGCGTAAACAGTAAATGCCAGACTATGACTTTTTGATGTCCGGGACACAAATATGATTTGAAGCCCTCCGTGCTTACGTTATCTAGTAAGCTGAAATATTTTTTAAATGTGTATTTTGAATGGTTCTATTAAACTTGAAATTTGCTATTTTGTGGAATATTTGTGAAGTCAATTTTATTAATAAATGCACGAAATTTGTGTTACTTTTTACTCAAATATCAAATAATTAAATAGTATTTACAATTTTTCTATAAATAAAAAACATGTTCTCAAAATTGAAAAAAATTTTGGAGATAGCGCAGTGGGGAAAATGTTATTTTCGGTGAAGTATTAACTCAAGCTTATAAATTATAGCGGAAACGATGTTTGATATCTAAAATTTGCTCACCTTTAGATATAAAATTGTCATGTGTCAGGAAGACGTGCATTGTCAATTGCAGATAAAAAGGAAAAAAAAACACAAGAACACCCTAATATAACTTTTAAATGCATGTATCATTGGATATCTTTTAGATATGATTATCATGATCAATCATTAAATCGTAAGTCGCGATGTCATTTTTTTGTTGTTGTTGTTGTTCATTTTGAAATGCATTAGGCATATGCGTTCGTGGGACCTAACAACGAAAATTACTGGTTAATTATTATCTTTGTATTGTACAATATAAAACTATGTTAATAATGAAACTAAACAGGCAGTTTTTAAAAATTTTGTCTTTTGATTCTCTCACTCCAAGCTTATAGGATTATAGACCATACTTTAATCTGGCCCCCTGATCACTCAGATCCAGTTCAATAGCTTAAGTTGGTAAGCTTAAAGCGTATAGAATTATAGAATTGAGATACCCCAAGTTTATGAAGCCTTAGACCAGTGCCCCGTTTGCCTATGTCCTAGTCCTGTGACAATTATGACTGGTTATTATTTTTTTTTTTTTTTGCCTATATTGATATCGTTAAGAGGCTACTGCACTCAAGTGAAAACACCCACTCGCTAATGTTGTTTTTATAGGAGAATTCTATTAAATATCTCACTTGCATTTCAATATTTTCACGTTTTGTTTTCAGTTTTTATTATTATTATTATTATTAGGATACTTTGACTTTCGGAACCGGTTTCGAAAGTAAAGGTATCCTCATAAACTTCAGCTACCCAATGCAAAAAAAATCATTTAAGAATATTGAAATGCAAGCAAGATAATAATTAAAAAAAATTCTCCCTTAGGAATAACATTAGCGACTGAATGTTTCCGCGTAATTGAAGTAGCCTCTTAAAAGTGTGACAGTAACAAATTAATATTAATTTGTTTTCACATCATGCGTTTTTGAAAATGTCATTAGATATTTATATTTTGATTACCATTGCCTCGGAATTTCTTAAACAAATGTAATACTTTCGCAAACTTTATTTTATACCTGTAAAAAAGTTTTTGCCAAGCTAAATTTTTACAGAATGGAAGATTTGACACTCTGATATCAAAAAAACATTTATCAATTGTTAAAAATACTATATATTTTAGGAAATGCTTAAAAATTTTCATTTTCTGTGATCTTAAAAAATGTTTTTGACCACACTTTTGAAAATTCCAATATTAATACATGTATTCCCATTCAGGTCAATTTTTTTCCTGTTTATAAATTAGATATCCTTGATCATACAGCTGATTGATGGTTATCATATTCTTTTGATGGATCGTTTCACGACTGATTTAAGAGATATTTAATTAATTTTACATAAAAAATGCCATTTTTAGATATTATTATTGTATATGTAAATAATAATAATAAAGAAAAACTTCAGTTTTAAAGGAATCTGAATTAAAATATCTGCAACTTTTATAACTGGTGTTGTAAAATTATTTCGTGATTGTGACTGAGCATTTGAGCGTTATAAATGTATAGATATGCAATATTGTTGATATTAGGAATTATACAAAAAACTTTATAAGGTATATTATGATTATTATCATTTTTAACCTTTGTGAAATTTACATGCATTTTGAAAAATAATAAAAAATTATGACTCCTATTTTTTTTTCTTTAAAAGAAAGGTAAAGAATATATTCTGTAAAGATAAAAGAAAAAAGTATTCGAGTGTTTGTATTCCAGACACCTTTTTAACAATCACTTGCTGTTCACCGTCATTTTAACAGATGTATAACAGACACTCTTTAGTATCCTATCTTTTCACACCCCTTTATGACATCTGCTGATACTGCTGACATCTGACAAAGAGTTTCTGGTTAGGCCAGTGGGGGATAGTAAAAAAATGTGCAACACTTGAAATTTCGCTGAAACGAATAAAAGATACACAGCCATCAGAGCATATGTGTATCCAGGGACCGACTCAGCTATGGGGAGCCATGGGGCAAGCATCATTCTGGGGGCCCCGCTTCTATCTATCTATAGAATGTTTTTGTGAATAATGTGGAAGTGGCTAGTACTAAACTTCATACATACTGTAAGTACGCATAAATTTTGTACCCGGTTTTGTCTGCTCAAGTCTGTATACAGAGTATCACAAAAAATTGTCACATTTTTAAGAAAAAATGCTAGTAGGATAATATAGTAGAAAGAATGATAGATTGGTGGACTCGAGTATTTCTTTGCAAAGTTTTACTTCGCTTATCTACGTACATTATAAGATGTGTAAAAGAAAATCCCATAAATTGGTCATAATTAATGGTTTTAACTTGCCATGTTACGTGAAAAACGTTAATAAAGTATTTCTTTTGAAAACAATAGAATACTAAGTTTTTATAATAAAATTTTAATCATTAGTTTTCGAATGATTAGTTTGCTTTTTGCATAAGTGGAGGGGTTACTGGAAGCAGAGAAGAGAAGGGGGACCGCAATCCCTTCCTAAATGTCTGAAAATATATGAATGTTGGTCACTTTTGGCTAGTTTTAATCACTTAGCACCTGTTAATGAAAATCCTGATTACTCTCATGGGGCCCCCCTAAAAGGGGGGACCCGGGGCAACTGCCCCGCATGCCCCTGCATAAGTCGGACCCTGTGTGTACCTGTTCTTGTTCTTACTCCGAGTTTAAAATTCAGTTTTGTTTTTAAAATTATTAAATAATAGAATTTTTTTATAAATAACATTAAAGTACTGTATAATTTGTTAGATGCATTAACGTTTCTCTTGTTCTAAATATTCTATTGCAGAACATATACCTAATTTCAGAATTTTTTCTTCCTTTAAATATGCATCAATGACAGTTGATTTTATATCACTACCACAAAAATATTTTGTTTTAAGTTTGATATACATTATTCGGGCGTGAATTCCTTTAACACATTTTAGAATATATACAGAAAAGGTGATTTTCCCAATGAAAATAATAACATTACGAAACCTTTTAAATACACTTTTAATTTCATAGAAAAAAAACTTTTTAATGTGATTTCTTATCTGAAAAATGCAATATGAGATCGTATTATGTTGGTAAAACGCCAATGATAAACTTTTAAAAATATCAGTATTAAACCAACGATATTTTCTTGTCAACATCAGAAAAAAAATAATAAAAAAGTAATAATAAATATTTTCTCTTAATAACACATAAATGGGTGATATTAACAAAGGAAATTCTGAAATACAAATGACTTCAAATTTTCTTTTTAGTATAAAAAGTTTCGATTGCATTATTCTCAATAAATAATGACGTAAACATCTTCAGAATTTAGCAAGGGAGAAAAAAGAGAAGGGGAGGGCACATAATAATGATAACGGTGAGTGCCGTAAAAGTCTAACATAAATGACGGCGCCTGGTGCGGGGCACCGCCCGTGACATCCCGGATGCGGCGTTGTGTCCCTCTACTCTAAACCCAGATTTTACACATAACTTGGCCATATTAAAGTAAATTTTCACCAGGCTTGACTTGGATATAAATAAATAAAGTTGAAAGTGAAGTTGAAATTAAAGTAATTTTTGTTTACATATGACACTGGTTTCTATAAGAAAATTGTAGTGTGCTCTACTATTTTTTTAGGGGGGTGGGGTGGTCACACTATACTGTTAAAGCAAAAATTTCGAGTACAACAACACATCAGCTAGCAACGATCCCCTCCCCTGCCCCTCTTCCCAAAGTATGAAAATTTGTTTCAGGCCACATAAAGATTTTTCCACAGCTAACTCACCAAATTAAAAAAGGCAACTGTGAACGAAAGACTTGACTAAAAAATCATTCTGTTACAGCTAATGACATGTATTTACTAATTTAAACGCAATTGAATATTTCCCTCAAAGTTTGTTTAAAAAATAATTTTAATTTATTTATGTTCGACATAATTTAAATAATATTAATCAGTTGTTAATTAACCACAAATAAACATTTGTCAATTATTTACTTTTTATCAATTAAAAATATTCACCAATTAATTGCTATTCATTAATTAATAATAGCGTCAATTAAGTACTATTTTATTTATCTATGGCAAATTATTGAGTATGACATTCATAACACTTTTCACTGGAAGCAGATACTCTGCTTACGCCCCCACCCCCACCCCCCCCCAATACGAAACATCTTTTAACGTTGCGTAAAAAAACATCTTTCTAGAACTAACGCACCGAATTGACCAAGCAGCTGTATTCAATAGACTTAGCTAAAGAACCAGTCTGTTATCGCTAATGAAATATATTTTAATATTTTAAACAAAATTAAATATTTTTTTAACAAATAAATTTAAATTTAGTGGCGACAATAATTAACTGAAATTTATCAATGTTTAACTAACCGCAATCAATTATTCAAAATTACTTACAATTTACTATTTGTAAATAATAGTCATCAATTAATATTCATTAACTAAAATAGCTTCATTTAAGAACATTAGCAAATGATTAAGCATTAACATCGCTAATCGTAACACTTTCATCTCCATTGCTTAAAATATCCTTTCAAAAAATTGTTATTGTCCTTCAAACGCATCAATAACATTATACACTTTGTCAGGCAATTCATTGAATAATAGAGTAACCACCCAGGACATCTTAGTTCGAGATTAAGTTACTCGGGTTGAGTGTGTAAAATTTCAAAACGAGTAACACCCGAGTTACTCTAAATAATGGTACTGTGCTCCCACAAACTTTTTGTTCTAAAAAATAAAAATTTACTTCGAATGAAATTTTTTTGGTGTTCATATGTATATTTTGCATATCTTAACATTCTATAATAATATTTAAATGATACTAATAAAATTTCGGTGGGTATTCCAAACGTCGGTAAAAAGTTTAGTTATTGACGAGGGCGGGTAGGACGGTATTGGTGTGTATGCGTGTGTGCTCTTCGAAAAAAATACAGAATATAGTGTATGTTAATAATTATCATATGAATACTTCCACAATCTTTAAACTATTTTGTTTAAATATTCACTTTTGTTTAAAAAAAAAAAAAAAAAAAAAAAAAAAAAAAAAAAAAAAAAAAAAAACGTGGTTTAACATAATAGATATTTCACAGATTTGAAATAGTTAATTTTTTTAAGAAATATGTAACATTATGCTTTGTTAAATATTTTCTCTTATATGAAACTGTATTATTTTTGTATTTAAACATTAATTAAAGCAGACAGAATAAATATGTAAAGTGTTTAAAAATGCCTTAAGCTAAGATACAGTTTTATTGATTTAACTGTAACAGAGAGAGGGGATTGTGAAAATTCTATAAAAAAGTATAAAAAAAAAAAAACTTCATATTTCTTCTCGCATGAAAAATATTCTTGTCGTGTGTGTTCAAGAAATAAAGAAATGACACTTAAACTTTAAATATAAAGTAGTGCTCTAGAATATCATTTTTTAAATTTCTTGCAGAAATAATGAATAACCAGCGGCAAAAATGCAGAAATATTTTTTTAAAGGAACGTAGATAACTTCATTCCCTTAAAATATTTTAAATATTTTCTCCATCTTTTCTTTAAAGTTATTCTATGCCAGTTATATTAATGGCTTTCCTGTTTTTAAGATGTAGCATTTAAAAGTATAAGAATTAACGTTGTTAAAATACAAACAGAAAGAAACATCACAGTTAAAATTTCAAAATGTGCCCTGTAAAAGTTTTCTGTGTAATAGAAAAAATTCTCAATGGCTTACTCCAAGAGAAAAAAAAAATATCTTCATTGTAGCCTTATATAATAAACAGAAAACATTTTTTGTAAAAATAGTTTATTTATCATTAAAGAACTCATAAATGTCGCCTATATTTTGTGTGCGAAACTGTTTATGGTTTATTTATCAAAGGGATTTTAAGCCCTATGTTTACTGTAGTCACTTTTAGTATATGATTTTTTATTTTAACACTATATACAGACCGTTGACGCATTTATGCATCATTTATAAAACTATTGTTAAGAAATTTTAAATTCTCTATAGAAAATTTGAATAGTTATTTTTGGTCATTTTAGTAACTAGTTGCTTGGCAACTGGATGTGTTGCTCTTGAATTGCATGAGATCTATGTATATATATAAAAGCCGTTCTCTGTGTGTATGTCATTTATACAAATCTTTAATTTTTGACCGATTTGCACGAAACTTGTTGTACATAGGCTTTAAAACGTGGAATAGATCCCTGTCACCTTTAAAAAATCATCAGACCAATATTTATCCCTTTTTTCTATCATCTTTCATAATTTAACATTATAGAAATATCTCATTTTAAATTTTCAAATTCAATAGCTTCTTTCCTGTTGCCACACATCTAAAAAACTGGTCAATAATATAAAAAAAAAATGATAACTCGAGTACTTTGTTTTATTAGCCAATAAAAATTCAGACTCGACTGCTATATTTTTACATTTTTGAAATCGACGTCATTCTAATCAGAAAATGCACATTTTTCATATATTTATGTAAAAACTTTAACTAAGCATGTTTAAAATGACCTTAGAAGTACTTTAGTTGAATGTTAAAAAATCTATTTTAATGAAGTCGTTTCAATATCAAGAATCAAATAAGGGAAACGATAATGGTAAAAAAAAAAAAAAAAAAAAAAAATCGTTTGCCAGATATGACGTCAATGTCATCAATATAATTTCAAACTGGCTCTAAAAACTGGATGCTACAATTTATTCCCTATTTCTTTGTAATCTTTAATTATATCATTTAGATAAATGTTTTAATACCTGAAATGCAGTGATAACATTCTACGATTTGTATCGAATACGGTTATATAAAATACGATTTTTGTACGATTTATATTAAATAGAAATTATAGCTACTATTTTTTAGGGTAAGCTTTTTTTCTTTTTTAAACAAAATTTCATGACTGACAGACTTTTTTGTTAGACGTTGAAATAATGGGATGCATGATGTTTAGAGATCAAATTACAGTAAAAGCGTAATTTATGGTACGGTTAGGTTGTTGCCACCAGCAATATGGTGCTAGGCGTTACTCATAGATATGTCTTTTCTTCATAATATTGCATTAATAGCAAACGGATATATCTTTCTGAATTGGGTTACAGATATATTTAAAAATATATCCGTGATTGAAAATTAATTTAAAATGGATAAACAATCCGTAAATTGAGATAAGCTTTGCAAAAAAAAAAAATTACTGAAAGTACTTTTTGTATTCTATTAGATTTTGGAATAATCAAATGTGCGATGTTTAAAGGTCAAATTGCAGTAAAAGTTAAATTTATGGTTGGGTTAGGTTATTGCCACCAACAAATATGATGCTAGAGTTACTCATAGTTCATCAATGTCTTTACTTTATAATATTGCATTAAGAGCAAACAGGTATATCTTTCGTAATTGGGCTGCATGTAGGGATGAGATTTCCACGTTTTTGCATACCGGTATATTCTTAAAGAAAATGTTGTTCTGTTAAATCAAGAGAGTGTCCCGATTAAATGAAATATCATTTACTCTAACAAAATACTGGTGTGAAAAAATGCGGAAATCTTATCCCTGGCTGCATGCAAATCAAAAATATCCATGATTGAAAATTACTTTAAAATCCATTCACATGAAAAAATTGAGATACAATTTTCAAATAAATTTCATTTGACAGAAGCTTTTTCTATTCGACAGTGTGAAAAACGAAATTGTATCATGATCATAAGTTAAAAAAAGTTTAGTAAAGGCAAAATTTATGGGTTAGGTCATTGCCATCATCAGTATAATATCACAATTGGCATTGTGTTTGTAGTTTTTTTATATATATATATTCTGAAGAAGACTCAATGAAAGAGTCGAAACATGTAAATTTTTAATATTTTTAATGTTTTTTATTATTTAAATGACACTTTTTAAGCAAATAATTGTACTTTAATATATGTTATGACATTTGTTTGGAATATACATTATTATGGTACAGTTAATAGTAGACGCAATTAAAACTATTTTACTTATATTTCTTATCGGTCTTTTAACGATTCGTGGACGGTAATGCACCAATCTCAGTTATTGTCACTGCCATATTATTTCATTTTAATGTATTTTACCCGGGTGGACCATTATTATTGACACGTGCGAAGCCGGGTAGATCTGCTAGTCATTCTATAATTTTGAAGAAAATGAAATCTAACTTTATTACAAATTTAAAAGGCAATTTAAGTTTTAATTTATTAAATACATTATTTAAAATAGTAAATTATATTTACAATTTAGGTCAAAAGCTTCTCTAAAATAAAGGCACATATTTTATAACTTTATTTGCCAAAAGCTTTTCATTATTCAAAGATTTGGCTTTCAATTTCGGAACTGGCAGAAATAACGTGATTTGGGTTAACTTGTACAAAAATGACCTTGTTTTGGCGAATTTATTTAAAAGCATTTTATATTTTTGAATTAAAATAAATCCTTAGATAAATGCAAATATTGGGAAGGGGGTAGATGCAAGCGTTTTTTTTTTGAAAAATAGTTAGCTAAGATTACCGAAGTCATTCGTCAAAATTTGGAATATACCTGAGCCTGGAATCTAAGTCAAGAAATTTGCTGATATTACTATTTGTAAATAGTAGCAACCACTACTGACAAATTAATTTTAAGACTTCGAGAGGGGATAATAAATATATTAATGTAATTCTGAATTAGTTTCAAATCGATATGAGTAATAGGAGTTGAGATAGTGCTTAGTTAAGCAAAAATCGCTGAAGGGGGAGGAGGGCAGGAGATTTGCAAGTACTCTTCAACAAATGTCTAATTAACTCTATTGTAGTCCTTGGTCCAAAATTTTGACTGGTACCTGAGATGTGATCTTAATTTAAGAAATTTGCTGAAATTACTATTCGTAAATAGTAGCAACCACTACTCACAATTTAATTTTAAGACTTCGAGAGGGGATAATAAAGATATTAACATGTTAAGCGTCACGTCATTCACTGGTGACTGACACTGAACTTTCCGTTTAAAACGCGTCAATCACCGATGCCTGACGTCTAAAATATGATATAAAACTAAACAAATATATATTATTTTAAGTAATTACAGAAAATTTATTTAAAATTTACCTACCTTTTATTTATTACAGGATTATACTTTCTTAAAAATTACTGAAAACATAGTAATTTTTTCAGAGCTTCAGTGTGAGTTACCGTGGCAGTCAACGTGTTGATGTAATTTTGAATTAGTTTCAAACAGATATGAGTAATAGGCGTTTGGATAGCGCTTATTTAAGCAAAAATCGATGAAGGGGGAGGAAGGAAATATGCAGATACCCTTCGACAAATAGTAATTAAGACTACTGTAGTCCTTGGTCGAACATTTTGAGTGGTACCTCAGTCATGATGTTAATTTAAGAAATTTTCTGAAATTACTATTCGGAAATAGTGGTTCATAGTAACTCATAAATTGTCTTTAAGAACGCGACAGGGGATAATTAAGATATTTATATAATTCGGAGTTAGTGTAGGAGAGATATTAGTAACAGGAGTTGAGCTATTAAGATAGGTCTCAGATAAACAAAAACCGATGAAAGGAGGGAGGAGGGAGGAAAGATGCATGTGCTCTTCGACAAATGAGTAGTTAAGAGTACTTGAGTGATTGCACAAAAATTTGGACTGATACCATAGCCAAACACCTAATTAAAAAATTTCTGTGATTACTGTTCGGAATTAGTGGAAGCCACTACTCTTAAAATAACTTTAGAACTGTGCGAGGTGATAATTAAGATATTAATGCAATTTTAAATTAGTTTCGAACAGATATGAACAATAGGATTTGAGTTAAAGATAGGGCTCAGCTAAGCAAAAACCGAAAAAGGTGGGAGAGGGAGGGGAGAGGCAGGTGCTCTTCGATAAATGACTAATTAAGACATCTAGAGTCTTTGCTCAAAAATTTGGACTGGAACCAGATCCAGCAACTCAATTCAATAAATTTGCTTAAATTACGATACAACTTATAAATTAACTTTAAGATTGTGGTAGGTGATAAATAGGATAATGTAATTTGGAATTAGTTTCGAAGAGATATGAGCAATATGATTTGAGTTATTAAGATAGGGCTCAAATAAGCAAAAACCGATAAAGGTGAGAGGCAGAGGAGAGAGGCAGGTGCTCTTCGATAAATGACTAATTAAGACATCTAGAGTCTTTGGTCAAAAATTTGGACTGGAACTAGAGCCAGCAACTTAATTTAATGAATTTGCTGAAATTACGATACAACTTGTAAATTAACTGTAAGACTGTGGTAGGTGATAAATAGGATATTAATGTAGTTTGGAATTAGTTTCGAAGAGATATGAGTAATATGATTTGAATTATTAAGTTAGAGCTCAGCTAAGCAAAAACCGATAAAGGTGGAAGGGAGAGGGAAGATGCGGGTGCTTTTCGATAAATGGCTAATTAAAACATCTAGAGACTTTGGTCATAAATTTGGACAAGAACCAGAGCCAGCAACTTAATTTAAAAAAATTGCTGAAATTACGATACAGTTTATAAATTAACTTTAAGACTGTGGTAGGTGATAAATAGAATATTAATGTAATTTGGAATTAGTTTCGAAGAAATATGAGTAATAGGTGTTGAGTTATTAAAATGAGATTCATTGAAGCAAAAACCTATGAATGTGGGAGGAGGGGGAGTGGAAATAGAAATGTTCTTGGACAAAAGACTAATTAAGACTGCTGTAGCCCTTGGTAAAAAATTTGGACTGATACCTGAGCCAGGAACCTAATTTAAGAAATTTGCGGAACTTACTATTCTGAAACAGTGGTAACCACGACTCAGAAATTATCTTTAAGACTTCGATAGGTGATAATTAAAATATTAATCTAATTTGGAATTAGTTTCGAAGAGATATAAGTAATAGGAGTTCAGTTATTATGATAGAGCTCAATTAATCAAAAACCGAGGAAGAGGGGAAAGGAGGGTTGGGAGATGCAGTTGCTTATCAACAAATGACTAATTAAGACTAGTGGTGTCCTTGGTCAAAAATTTGGCTGGTACATGAGCCAGAAATCTAATTTAAGGAATTTGCTGAAATGACTATTTCAAAATAGTGGTAACCACTCATAAATTAACTTTAAGACCTTGAGAGAATATAATTTAGAAGCTATTGGTTTTCGGAATTAGTTTCAAAGAGATATGAGTAATAGGATTTAAGTTACAGGAACTAGTAGCTTGTTAACGGTGAATAAGAGGAGTTAAAGTTTTAAGATAGAAATCAGTTAGGCAAAAATTGATCGAAAAACGAATTGAATGCGCCAAACTTTGTTGAAATCAGTCCAATAGAATTAGAGAAAGAACGCGACCCCTGGAGCTGGAAGGTGGCACTAAAAATATCAGAAAATCGTAAGCTAAGTTCCATGAATGAAATCCCGATGAAATTGGACACATAGACTTCTAGAAAAAAAAATGTGATATTAACGTTTGAAAATCATCGTAACTGAAGTCTATATTTATAGGAAAATAAATTTTGAAATTTAACTAAACTGGGAGAAACACTTATGGGCAGACTACTAACTCATATCTAGAGGCTGTTGCTACAGAGACACGAAGAATCTTCGATTGAGCTGACAAAATCCTTTTAAATTATGCTTTTTAGCATTTGGCAACGCTTAATTCCCTGTCTGGGTCTTTCTAGTAAATTTTGTACGGTCGCCGTCAGTTTAAAAAAAAATACAGACCGATTTTTTTTATTTTAAAAACTATATATTCGGATGTAAAAACATTTTCTACATTTGCTCTGACAATTTCAAATCAGTATCTTCATTATTTTTCTTAATTTTAGCCAGTTTGTAAAAATTTTCATCATCTTTCATTTTCACTTTAAAATCAAGTCCATTTCATGCGCCATTTTGCGCTGTTTCGGGGGGGAAAATGCTTTTTTGAGGAGTCTTTTAATGAGTTTTTTATTAATATCTGTAATAATTACTGGCTTATTTTAACGAAATAAACATTATTGAAAATAGAACAATATTTAGTATATTGGTCTTAAAAAATTATACCGGATTATTTTTATTAAGGCTGTTCTCAACCGCTCTGCTCAACAAGCGCAAAGCATTTTGACAAATTTATAAATTCATTTTTTAACAAAAAGATATAAAATTGAAAGGCCTGACTATAGAAGCGATTTGTAATCGAACTGTGTTTTCCATTTTTTTGATAAAAACAATTACCTCTTGAGTTATTAGCGATTTTGTTCATATGAAAGACTTTTTTCACAATTACTTAAGTGGTTATTCTTCTTTCGCGCGGAAATGCGGTTCAAAACTGTCACTTTCTACAATATTTTCTGAATGATATATTGCGATTACAAAAAAAATCGGAAAAAAACAGTTCTATTACATAGTTTCTGAACAACAACACTTGCTAGTTTTGTGCATTTCCGAACAAAAATAAATTAAAACTTATGTCATAAAGTTGCCTTTTTGGATTTGAGAACAACCTTAACGTAGAAAAATCGCCTCGAAACAGGAAGAAGCGCTAAAAATCGCTAAAAAAATGTAATAAAAAAGTCCAAATTTAGGCTTCGAAGTACAAAACTACAAATATAGAGTTTTCTTCTAAAAACTTGCAGCTCTACGCGCTGCTGTATCTTTTCATTATATCCCGACAGACTCACACACACACAAACATAAAAACCTCTTTCCTATTATTATTATAGATTACACTCATGCACTATTGACACAATGAGCATGCTTTGGAGCAACCTTAAAAGTAATTATTTTAAGCTTATTCTTTTCTTAACCAAATTAGGTTTTCATAGACACGATGCATTGTAGTTAAGTTTTTACCAGTATTACTTTTCTCAAAGTAAAGTTACTTGAATAGAAAAGAGATAACTCTTTAAGCAATTTAGCTACTCAACTCAGACAAATTTGAATAGTCTAACGATTTCAGAAACTTTCAATAAATTCTATAGCACACATAAAAACATTTAAATAAGAAGTTCTTTATTGTGTTACTGTTTTAAAGGAGGATATTGTTCAAGTACACTTAAATAGTTATGTTAAATAAGCGACTCTTTCAGTATCACTTTTTTATTCTTAAAATTCTGCACGCGCACTTACGATTTATGGGAAAGAAATAGGTTCAATTGTTTTACTTCAATTGTTTAGAAAATATCATCAATGCAGCGAATTTTATCCGAACTATAATGAATATTTTTCATTTTAAAAGAAAACTACTTTACAATAATTAATGAAAAGTTAGATTTTACTATTTGGTATTTGTATTGATTTTCCTGTACTGTTTTGTTATTTATATCAATTACAATTTTAAAACTTCTTACTATTAGGATTTTAATCGAGATTTAAGTCATTTGAAGAAATGAGTTGAAAAATTTAGCCGTCTATACCCCAGGTTTATCAAACTATATAAGTGTACGGTTTTATAATGATGTTCATCTATATTCTGACATGCAGCTTAAAGCTTATCCAGACTTTATGTGCACATCGTACAAGGCTGCCAGAGGCGACTACTTTTATATTCTATTTTCACCACTATTTATAACATACAAATTTCGTAGCATATTCCTCTTGCACATGTTGGCAAAGTGTATGTGAAAATTTTTGCTTTGAAAAAGTGGTGCAAGATAGAATTAAAAATTAGTCGCCTGTGGTTGCCCTGGTCGTAGATAGTTTTTCAACAAATAATGAATAGTGAAAATTTTAGTAGGAAAAATCTGTAAGTGATTTCGAAAGAGATTTTGTCTAATAATTGCAATTTTCAATGTCGTAGCACGGAATGCAGATGGATTATCTCTGGACCTGTTCGCTTTAATTCTCATCATCATCGTAATCAGAAATGAAAGCACATCCGCGCAAAGTACCGAAAAAAAAAGTTTTTTCACATGATAAAACTGTGTGTAGTTACTTGGGACTTGAGGTACTAATCTTTCGCATGTAAATAGCAAACAGATTTAAATAACACCTAACAAATATTCATTCAGATTAAGTGCCACACTTATTACAAATTACTTATACACTTTTGACAGCTGTGCATTCTTTGGAGAAAAAATAAAAGTAATTATTAATAAGCTTATTCTTATCTTAACAAAATTAGGTTTTCATAGACACGTTCCATTGCAGTTAAGTACTTACCAGTATTATTTTGTTAAAAGTACAAATACTTTAATAGAAGGGAGATATCACTTAAGCAATTTAGCCACTCAACTGAGACAAATTTGAATAAGTAGTCTAACGATTACAGAAACTTTCCATAGATTCTATAGCACACATGAAACTTTTAAATAAGAAATTTTTAATTGTGTTACTGTTTTAAATGGGCATATTTATGAAGCATCTTCCTATAGTTATGCTAAATGAGAAACCCTTTCAGAAATCCCATTTTTATTCTAAAATCCTGAGCGTGCACTTACAATTTTTGGGTAAAAAAATATGCTCAACTAATTTACTTCAATTGTTTAGAAAAATATCTTCAATGGAGTGAATTGCATCCGAATTATAATGAATTGTTTTCATTTTAAAAGTGAATTAATTTACAATAATTATTCAAAAGTGAGATTTGCTGTAATTTGTATCAATTACAATTAAAAAAAAAATATTACTGAGATTTTAATCGTGATTTAAGTCATTCGAAGAAATGATGTCAATAATTTAGCCGTCTTTGAAACGTTGTACGATTTTTCAAACTGTATAAGTGAAAACTATATAAATGAAGTAAGTTTTATAACGATGTTCATCTATATTCTGATGTGAAGTTTAAAGCTTTTCCAGACGCTAACGTCCTAGTCATAGATTATTTTTTAACAAATAATCAATTGTGAAAATTATAATTATTAAGTAAGTAAAATCTGTATTTACAATATGGTTTATCACTTTTTATTTTCATGAAAGAAAACTTTATTTAATTTTTTTTTTTTTTTTTTTTTTTTTTTTTTTTTTTACATTTTTTAACATTTATTATTACATAATGCTGTATTTTAACAAAATACAGTTTTGAATATATTAAAAATATTTTTTCACAAAACTCTGTAATTCTTTTCGTATCTTCTTTCGTATTCTTATCGTAATTTATTTTGTTTTCGATAGAGATTTTGCCTGATAATTGCACTTCTCTATGTCGTAACACGTAATGCGGTTTGGATTATCTCTGGATCACTTTGATAATCGTGATCATTGAAAATAAGAACTGAAGGCGCATGCGAGCAAAGTGACCAAAAAAATTTTTCTCATCTGATAAAACTTTCCAGAGTTAAGAGCGCATTTAAGAGCGTTACGCTTGATATTAGAAAAAGTAAAAATACATATTTTTTAGATTTAGATTAAAATCATTTCTCTCGTCTGTTAAATTTTCAGTTGTAAATATACTTAATTATCCTTTGGCGTGTACTACATGTACTAGTGCCTCGTTTAACTTAAAGGGTTTTGAGATTTGATTACGAAGGATTTCATTTAGATCTTAGTTTCTTTAAGGTAGAAAGTTAATAAAGTGTCAGCTTCAAAATACGTTCGGATGTTATTTTCTCAAGAAATTAGAAGCAGTTAAATTTCCAGATTCCCGAATCATTTGGATATTTGCTGATAAGACAACTTTAATTATATCTAACCTCAATTTGAATTTTAACGAAAATTAACTGTTATTTATAGGAGACAGTTTTTAGATATCTGACAAGTAAAGACTGGTGATTAAGTTTAGTAACTTCGGATTATGGATCAATTTCTGAGTTACTAGGCTTTATATTGATGAACCGTTTGAATAACAGGTATACCAGTAATACAGGTTTCCTATAACTCTACATGCATCCGTATTCATCGGTCTGGATCATCTTCTTTTTACCGGACTGCCCAAGAAGGGTTATGTGTTTCACGCGTATCTGGGCATGTGGATTTCTTTATACTCTCGAAACAGTCCAACGGCTAGATGTATTTTAATGAATGATGTATCCATCGACTCGTCTCAACCGTCCGATTGTCATAGGCTAGGTTTGTTTTTATAAATTCAAAATGGCGGCCATAAAGTAAAAAATGGCGGTAGAGACGATTTTTTTTTTTTTACGCATCCTATTGAGTGACATATCATTGGCTAGGTCTTTCAAAATGAAGACAATGTTTCATTGACTATTTTACAGTCCGAAGCCCCGTTTAAATATTACACAACCTGGAAGTTGTGTAAGTAGGATCTCTAGCTTTACTGCAACTCTAACCTTCATAGACATCTATAGTCCTCATCAAAACAGTGTTTAAAGATGGGAACTAACAATTAAACACAACTTAAAAGTCTTCAATACAAGTAAATAAAAAAAATAGGTAAGTAATATAAAAAATAGTTTCATATTGATGAGAAATACTTAATTAGTTCGCTTTTTACGCAGTCGGATTTTTTGATTTTTTAAGTTAAATTTTTACTTGTTCAACGTGTATCGATCATAGACTTTCTGTATGTAGAAACTTTATAATAGAATGGATGATTCATTGATTTTAAAGTCCGACCTCAGCAGTCGCTTGCCGAACAGATTATCTTGAACAGATTTCGACATAGGTATCGACAAGAGTTTCTGCAAGGTATGCTGCTGAATGCGGTCATCTCGAACGTTGTTTGAGAACATCTAGAAAAGTTTTATCTCTCTAAAACTTATATGTAACTCTAGAGATTAAAAGTGGCTGCTAAAAATTCTCTCCTAAATAGCCTTCGTTTTCGAACTTCCAGTAACACAGTTGAAACAGTCCCGAAAAGTTGGCGATGAATCACAATTAAAATAATAACACTTTGTAAATATTAAATAAAAGCAAATTAATACACAGGACGCGTTTCGAGCTGGAAAATTTAACAGCCCGTCATCAACTCTCGTGACTGACGACGGACTGTCATGGGGGCTGATCACGGGCTGGTATATTTTCTACTCGAAATGCGTCCTATGTATTGTTTTGATCTTATGGTTATTTATACAAAGTTTTATTATATTAACCTTTTACCCGCCAACGTTCCACAAGTGGAACATAATCTATGTGGTGCTGTATCTTTTTAAGTATTTGTTTTATCTGTTTGAAATTTTTAATATATCTTTTTGAAAGATGTGTTTTATGCATAAAAAATTATTTTTTTTTAATAATTTTTTGTGGTTTCTATTTTGGAGTTTGTTGAAATGTGACAAAAAACGTAAATGTAGTAGACTGTGGTTTTTACTCTATCTGTAACATTAGAATTGAAATGTGAGTGCTATGATAATTATTATTGTATTGCTTAGTGTTGTTTATTACGTTTTATGCATAAATGAATATTTTATATTATTTCGTTTTTGTATTATGATCATTTGAATGCCAATGTTCCACATGTTGAACGTTGGCGGTTTAGAGTACAAAATTATCTTATTGTTACTTTTGTTAGGATCTTGATAATTTTTACTGGGCTCCCTCGGGAGATTATTTTTTTATTATTTTCGAACCAGTATTATTAAAGAATAAATTTTATGATATATATCTCTTGCACTTGTTGCCAAAGTGTCTGAGAAATATTTTTGAACCAATAAATGCCAATAAAATCTACAAAAGAATTGCAAAAACAAGAAGAAGGAGATTTTGATTATTATAGTGATGGCAAAGTTGTTTATGTACGATGGAGTGACAATAGTGTCGTTACTGTTATATCAAATTGGGAAGCTAACACATTGTTACTCAAAGTGGAACATGATATTCTCGAAAATTGAAGGGAGAAGTTTCAACAAAATAGCCTCGATTGATTAGATTGTATAATTAGAATATGGGTAGTGTAGAATTTTTGGATTATTTGCTTGGAAAATATCCTCCAGTACTGCGATGATAAAAATGGTGATGAAATCTGTTTGCAAATGAACTAAATATGGCTGTTGTTACTTGCCATGCAGTAGGTTCAAAACAAACCCTAAGCGATTTGGAGTTTCGTCGTGAAATTGCGACTGTTGTCATAAAAATTCAATTAGATTTGATGTTTGAGAAAGGGAATAGAAAGTCCTACTGCTCTAGTAAGTATGGTCATTATCACTTCATTCAATAGCTATTGTTTTTTCTGCTACTACTGTTTTTCTACTTGTTTCTACTACTCAAGAAGATTCTCAGATCGACAGAAAAACATGAATAAATGGTGTGAATATTATTGAAAGCGTATGCATGAAAAATGTTTTCAGGCCTTTCATAAACATTTTGCTATTAGTGACTAGTTAACATGTTCCTAAAATAGAAACATTTCTTATTTACCTTGTTTTCATTGTTTTGTTATGTGTGCAATGCTGGTATGATTTCGAAAGAAAAATTCACCAAAATGTACAAATGTTATTCGTACCGCTAACGTTCCTCAAGTGGAACATACCTGTAACGACTTCTATTTTACATAACATCCCAAAATTCGGCATGCAACCTTAGAATTAATCTAAATCGTCTCAAAAAATTTTTCAAATTAATTTAACAAGCAGTTCATGGTGCGGCGGGTAAAAGATTAATTCTAGTAGCACTTTTGGATGAAATTCATTTGATCAAACACAAGTCTGGTTTCAGCCCTTACTGCAAGTAAGCTAAACCTGTCTGTAACATTCTAGTTATTAGAGAATAAATCGTATATACTTTTTTTAAACACCATGTATTATACTGTTGGTGTTTGCATTTGCTACTCTCTTTTAAATGTACTTAAGCAATATGTAAGGGAATGAAAACAATGAAAGAAGATAAGACAAAGAAAATTATGTGTATATATATATTCAAGTTACGAGTGCAAATCGCTCTTAGAAATGTTCGTAAAATTATTCAATAATCTAATTTAAATTTTTCTTATAATATAAAATTAGAAGTTTTTGTTGGATTATGTCGAAATATGACATCAGAAATAGTAATTAACGCCTTTGTGAACGGCTTTTACACAAATTTTATTTGGTTGGCACCTCATTTTTTAAAAAAAGTTACCTTTGCTTAAACATTTGCGAAAATGCTCTATTTAAAGAAACTAAATATTACATTTCATTTTTTTTTTCTGGTGGCTAAAACAAACTCTGTATGCTCTTTTTGAGGGTGCACCCATGATCCCGAATGGGTTAAATTTAGTATCATAATGTTTTAATCTTTTATATAATTAAATCGTCTTCTGTTGAATATTTTAATTTATAAACAGTTTTTAGTGCTTTATTTATTATTTTAATAATGTCTTAAAACGTATACTATGTTAAGAATCATTTTTGAAAGATATATTTTTAAGATTTGTTTATAACTTATTATGGTTTTTAAAAATATTCCGTGCAAGTTTGAATGAAGGATTTCTATTTCTTTGATTTCAATATAGACATGGTGAATTAATTTTTGATACGAACTTTTAATAATTAAACAAAATATATAAAATTAGTATAGACATTCCCGTGTTAAAGATTTCACATTCTGCGAAATTATATAAAAAAAGAAAATTGCATAAGTAATTCAAAATTAATTAATAAATATATTTTAGATAATGAGATTATATGAAAAAGGACTCAACACCTCATTTAGGTTTTCTTCACATATTAATTCTTCCAAAAAAGCCGATTTCAGAGAGACAGAATATTGAATTTCTTTCAAATTCCAAAGGCTAAAATATATTTTGATTTATTATTTTTCTTCTTAGTAGCCGTGTAGGATTAATATCATTTTATAACAGTTCTGCCAAATATATAAAAAAGACCTCTCCGGGTTTGAAAAATATTATTTTTGTTGAAAATGTGTAAAGGAATAAATTCTGAAGCATGTTTTTGAATATCAACAATATCTTCCCTATCAAATTTAAATCGTTTCTGAGGAAAATAATGAATACCTGGCGGCAAAAATCCAAAAGTATTTTTTTTATTTAAAAGAGATATAGATTTTACATCGAAAGTTTTTTGTCAGTCCAAAATAAAATTATTCACCGACTGGCTTAATTTTTTTTCAGTTTTTTTGATAAAGTTTTATCACTTGTAATTTTCACCATTATGCAGGGCTTAATTTGCGGCGGAGCCCACTCGAGCTCAGCTCCGGTACTTCTCTGTTTATTAGTAAATATTTAAATATTTGCCGTAAATAACTGGAGCTCATAAATACAGGGCTCCGCAGTCCAGTAAAACAGCGCTTCCGAAAAACCGAAGCCTAAATTACTCTTTCCTTTCCTTTCCAAGTCCAAGGTTTTGTATTAATTTTTACATCAGTTTTTGGGCTTGGACTGGCTCAAGCTCAATCTGTTTACATTCAAAATTTTATTTATACTTGTATAGAAAAAATACTTTTATTCCTCCAATATTGCGTATTATAGTCTATTTCAAATTATTTTAATGCTATTTTGATTAGAATAAAGCGAAAACGGACATAGTGTTTTCCTTTTCTGGTGATATTTGTGCCATTGATGGCGGCGACATGTTGAAAACGGTGCCATTCAAGAGACTGAAAAGTGAAATTCTTTTCAGTTCGATTTTCTTTTGTGACAGAAGAATAATTTTTAATTGGCTGGTTTATTTTATTTTTTTATTCAGATATCTAACCTGAAAAAAATATTTTCTATTTTAGCCAACGAGCATCAGTTGAGGTTTTATTTGTATGAGGGTTTTTGTCTTCTAATGTGATACGTGTATAAAAATCACGTTATTTTGTATCATGAACGCTGTCTGCTCTGCATCTGCACATTTACGAAGTAACTTTCTTTTATAAGTGGATATAATTGCCACGTATTGTTATTCTCATACAAAGAAATCGAGCAGTGTTTACCCCTTTTCTATAAAAGCATCGAACCTTTTCGATAACGGTGTCATTTTTTTTTTAATCTGAATTTCAGGGACTCATCACAAAACGTTATTATGCGGAATGAATCTATTATAGATTAAGATATATATGTACCTTTTATATGAAATTGAAAAAGATTGTTCCATTCTTCAGAATATAAATATTAATTTCTGTAAATTTCCTTCATTTTTTCATAAAAATGCATAGCTACAAACTATCCCTTTTTTATGTCAACACTATTTCCGAATCAGATTCCTTACCATATTTAATAGCAGAACTCTTCAATTAAATAACATTAAAATTAGGCAAAGATTACTATTTGGAAGAAGTGATAACTAAAAAGTGGAATAGTTGACAGCTTATGTGCTGATAGATTATATTTAAAATTTTTATTTTACAAAAAAAAAAAAAAAAAAAAAAAAAAAAAAAAAAAAAAAAAATGCTTTCAATTTTGCAAGTAATGTATGAAATATAAATATGCAGATTGGAGTGGCAGAAGTGTGAGGGGGAACGGTACAGTTGTTAGTACCGGTAGTACCGCAGAATATAAGGGCTCTGGTACTTTTTTGCTAGAACTTAAGCCCTGACTATGAATTATGTACGAAAAGAGTGATGAAAGATGTAACAGTGTTGGTAGATCGTCGAAAGTCAATTTCCCCTAAAAATCTTAAAATTTCCCAAAATTGGTGTTTTTTTTTTACAAAAAGTCCCAACTCAATATCTAAGCGGAAAAAAGTAAATTTTAAATTTACCACTGTAAAAAAAAATTCAATTCACTTAAGCTCAAAACAGTTCTGCAAAAAAAAGATGTTTTTTTTTCTTTTTCTTTAAGAAATCGCAATTTTCAATAATATTAGTAATAATGATAATCAATGAACATGAGAACTGATATTTTTTTCTGTTTGATCATTTTCTTGAAAAAAAAATAACACGAATTACGGATAGATAAATAACGGGAGCATGAGGATAATGATTGATTATAAATTTCTATTTCCACATAGACGTATCGTGATCCAGTGTTGCCAGATGACAAAACTTAAATTATAAACTGAAAAAGATTAACAATAATAATAATAATAATAATAAAATTCCCCACTTTAATTCCAACGGCGTGGGGAATATATATGCTGCATTTACCTGATGCTGTCCTACTAAAAATTACTTATCCAAAACAAATCCCTTGAAAGTTCAAAAATTCCCAAAATCCGCATTCTGCAAGACTGCAATGCAATAAAATGTTTATGGGCTACAGGTTCGAATAAATGGAAAAATGGAACAATGTGAAGCTTTTTGATGGACTTCTTAGTTGCAAAGCAACTTTACATCGAAGTGACAATGTTCGATAAAAAATTACACATAATGGATTCAGATAAGATTTTGAAATACTTTTCCTGTTTTGAATTCATCATCATTTATTTCAGGAACGTAAAGAAATTAATTCTTAGTAAAGGGGGTTTGGAAATTCGACCGACAAATTAAGAGGGGTGATAGAAGCCTTTAAGCGGATGAAAACTTACTATAGAACATGGCGTCGCAAACTACTTATTTATTTACAAATACAGAGTGTTTCACCTTAACCCTTTATAACTGATTTATGGTCTACTGCAATTATTTTCGCGTAATTTATTTTCAGTTAGTACAATGGAAACTAAAGAATACACATAAAAAATATTCAACCGTGCGAAATTTATTTCGTTAGAAGTAATTAATTAAAGTGGTACTTAAAATACCGTCAGTACAATATGCCTAAAATGTTCTCGTAACAGAAAACCCACATGATATTTCAAATAAAATTTAAACTGTTAAAAATGCTAAATAGCAAGAAGACACTCGAAAGTTAACAATAAAAAATATTAAATTGCATAGTTGTTTTTTACACATGAAAAGTGCGTAAAAATTAAAATTTGACGGCATTAAAAAAAAAAAAAACGTTTTTCTTTGGGTTTCGATCTTGTTAGCAGATCTTTAGTTTATTTATTTAGCGAACTCATATATGTGACTTGTGTGCTTGAGAAAAGTGACCCGCTTATAAGTCATCGACAATATACAAGGACGAGATAGCGCAAGGAAATTTACAACACCAGAGAATTACATACGGGAGCTCCGCAAAGAGTGTGAAATGGGCCATCGGAAGTTGACCCGCAGCCCACTTACGCTCTCAAGAGATTAGAGGTGTTGTGACTTATCCACACAGCCACGTTAGGCCCTGTCCTTTAGTCATACGACGCCTATATTCCAGGGACAACATGTTCTCTCGCATCTCCACATATGCAATATATGAGTTTACATATGCCATTTCTAGCACAGCAAAAGGGAGCCGATGCCACAACTTTTTTCGATTTCCTATAAAAAAAATAATAATGAAACAGAAAAGAAATACCAGGAAAAACATTAGTATACTACAATTTAGTAATTACATTATAAAACAGATAAAACCGTTAGATAACTACACAGACGAAAAGTAAACAAGGAGTTTTTCTCTAACTCCCAGTGTGCTGGTGGTACTTATAAGTATCCCCAAATAATTCAACTGTTAAATCAAAAACACATTTTATTGTTGACTTAAAATAGCTAATCAAATTGTATTCTAAGATCATAATGAACACATAGAAAATTCCAACACTTATCTTTTGGCCTTTACTATGTTTGCAGCAATAAAAATACAATCATGACAATCTGTACAAAATGTCGGCACAAAACACATGACAAAGTGTTTCAAAGTAGGACTCCTTCCTCGCTAAAGAAAAGAACCTAGAACTAATGCTGCCATGTATAATGAAAAAGTAGTGTTAAAAAAGTGGTTTTGGTAAAGTACTTTTAGAATATTAGTAACATTCACTATGGTATGAACGTTTAAAATGAATGGTGCTTATAAGTACTCTCAATAGGTAAAGAGATAACTGAACACGGGTTGTCGGGTTGACGGTAATAATTTATAGAAAAATAAAAATATTTCAACGAAAATTTAACGGAAGGTGCCTTCCTGTTTAAGAAATGAGATAACATCACTAAAAGTTCTGGAGTAACAGGTTGCTCTCGCAATCGATTATAGCGCATGAATTGGTGATCGTAGTTCAAAATGTGAAACGTTAAGTGCATACTGATTGCGCGTATAATGGGAAATTCTACCACTTTTTTTTTGCTATCACATTTACAACAAAAGTGAGCATGTCTGTCAAAAGTTTTATTATAATATACTTCAGTTTTTCCGCCAACCCAAGTTGAGTTATGTTAGATCACCCTATATTTTTGATTAAATACGTGGTTTGTGGCCCCTTGTTTTATGGTAAGTTTTCATCCTCTTGAAGCCTTCTATAGCCCCTCTTAATTTGTCGGGCGAACTTTGGAAAAACCCTGTATATTCTTTACAAGTCGGACATAACAATACATAGATTTTTAAAATCTCATTAATTGCATAGTATTCGGAAAAAAAAAATTAAACTGTGTTAATTTCAACAACTTGTGTATTATCTTTTAAATTATTCGATCAAAAATAATTCCCTGTATTTAAGGGAGTCCAGGACACATTTTAAAATATATTTTATTTATTGAGTTAAAATTTTGAAATTTTTTGTGATTGTTAACCACATCATTTGTAAAAAAAATCACATTATAGAACACCTCGTAGTTAAAAAAAAAAACTTTAAATTTAAAATTTATTAAATAAGTGTGGTAAAATCGTTATAACTCGAAATATTATTTGTAGAATTTCAATTTTTTGTTATTTAAATAAACAGAAATATGTTAGTTTTACTTTTGATTCAGCATTTAAAAAAAAAAATTATTATAAAAAGAACATTAAAAATCTTTAAAATAAATAAATAATCTCTCTATTCTAAAAAAAAGTAACTACCGCTGTCACCGCCGCCGCCGCCGCCGCCGCCGCCGGTTTTGATTTTTTTGTGACCGGAGGTCTTTCTTCCTTAATATTAAAAAAAATCTGTTGCATACAAAAATATGAAAATCGGTAGTATTATAGAAAAATGTTTGATAAACACGCTGATGCAGACAGTTTTCAAATCGAAGAATAATTTAGGAGATATTTAATGCCAAAGTTGGACAAAATCGTTCCATTAAAAAAGTTTTATAGGAGCAAAAACTGTACATAGGAATTTAATCATTTTTAGATCATTTTATGCGTCAGAATTTCCCGGTGTGCAGATTGTAGTTAGTTTTTTAATTTGAATAATTTTTCGAGGTTTTATTTCTATTTTAAATTCAAATTTTCAGCATTTCGAGAGATACTTTTTAAAATTTTAGAAAATTGTATTAATTTAAACTGTTGCCAACTGTATAAACAGCGCAAACAGTAGTGTTTGCTTCAAATTAAAAATTTATTTTACGCGTGACTATTATAAACAAAAAATATAAAAAGCAGGAACTCATTGAAAATTACGTCATAAAAACTATAGTTACACGTGAATTTTAAATGAGAAAGAATATTGTAAAATAATAAATTCAGTAACATGCGTTAGAAGTCCTAAATAGGAGAATTTACGTCATATTACACTTATTACGTAAAATGAACAAAAAATAATATTGCAAAACAGTTTTAATTTAAAAATTGCGCGAGACATTTACTTGACATTTTAAGATGATCATAATATTTCATTTCTAACAAAAGTATTTTGACGTGAATATTAAAAAGAGAAAGAAAAGTTTGGTGAAAATTACGTCAGATTATAATTATCAGATTCAAATTATAATTCAATCTTCCGAAATATTTTTAAAGGCGATCAAATTAGCGTGCTGTTAGAGTCTGCGGTGTCTGAACGGGGGTTGACGAGCCTAGCTCGTAGGGGGCAGAGCCCCCTAGTAATAATAAAAAAATCATATTTTCAAAAGTAAATATATTTTTTCCAAATTTGGTGAATCAAACTCAAAGAAAAACAATTGAAAAAGACATGTTCCAAGTTTGAACCATTTAGCTTTAACGTTTCTTGACTTATAACAATTTAAATGCAAAAAATGGTAAAAAAATCCATCATGAAGAAAAACGCACTTTCACAAGAAGTCGTTTCCATAACAACCATTCCTTGAAAACTAGATTTTGAAAACAAACCAAGACGAAAAAATAATATTATCTGTTCTAATTAAGATAGAAAAATGATTTAACCTTCCGTCTACCAGACGGGTCCATTGGACCCGACAGCAATATTTAATGTAAATTTTTCTCATGAAAAATAGCATTCAAAGTTTCGCGCTTACATGACTTTTCCTGCAATTGTCTCCTCTATGTATATGCAATTGCGATTAAAATTTTGTTCGAAATTTTTTACCTATTTTTAATTTGTTTCATTGTTTACCACGCGGGTCCATTGGACCCAACATTAAAACAAACGTAATATACTGTTGCTTTCTTTTTCTAGTGTTGCCATAAATCATGAGGAGGAACAGGGTTACCATAATTGGCTGTTTATCGCCCATTTGGCGATGGATTTTTAGCGCCAATCTCGCCAAATTTGGCGACTTTATAATGAAGTTTTGAGAACATTCTAGACTGATCTAGTAAACTTCGTGCTCTATATATAAAAGGTTACTTCTGGTTCAGAGAGTCATTTATCAACAGACACAGTTAGTGAGCGAATGGTGTCTATTGATGTTTTTGAGTCTTTTCATTGAAAATAGGACTTGATATTTGAAGACAAGTAATAAGTGTAGTTTGTACATGCTTTGTTATTTTACAAATATTCATCATTTTCTTATTTCCTAACTTATTTTTTGTTAAAAACTGAATTGAAGATGAACAGAAAAAAAGTATTGACTCAAGAGGAAATTCAAAAAATTATGGAAAATCCGGACGATATAGAATTCGACACCGATGATGAAAATCTGTCGTCTGATGAAGGTGAAGTAGATTATGTTGAAATACATAATGAAATTTCTGATTCCTACTCAGAATCTGATAATGATTCCAATGAAGTAAATGTAGCAACCACAAGTACTTCAAATTCTACTTTTGTTTCCAAAAATAATTCACAGATCTGGTATAAGAATGAAGTTGCCAGACCACAAGGAAGACGTACTGAAATCAATATTATACGTGAAAAATCTGGACCTTCAAGATTTGCAAATCGTGAAGTGGATTCCATATCATCCTCATTTCTTATCTATTTCCGAAAAAGACTTTTGGAAATTATAGTAAAATGGACAAACGCGGAAGGCAATAGAGTATTCGATAAAGAGTGGAAACCTATAGATATTATAGAACTTAAAAAATTCATCGGACTTTTATTACTTATTGGAGTATATAAATCGAAAAATGAAACAGTAAGCGAACTTTGGAGCATGAAAAATGGAAGACAAATATTTCGGGACATTATGAGTCGCAATAGATTCACAAGTATATTACGTGTCATAAGATTTGATGATGCTGCTGAGAGGCGTAAAAGAAGATCAACTGATAAATTAGAGCCAATAAGAGAATGCTTTGAATTGTGGAATAGCTATTTACAAGACCCTTATATTCCTAATTGGTCTATGACTGTCGATGAGCAATTAGTTTATTTTCGTGGAAAATGTCCTTTCCGTCAGTATATGCCATCTAAACCTGGAAAGTATGGATTGAAGTTCTGGGTTATTTGTGACAGCGTAACATCGTATGCTTGGAAACTGGAACTATATACAGGCAAAAATGAAGTAAGAGAATCTCATCAGGGAGAAAATGTAGTTAAAAGATTGACGAAGGAAATTGAAAATTCTGGTCGTAATATTACATGTGATAACTTTTTTACGTCATATGCATTAGCAACACATCTTACTTCAAAAAAATTATCTCTTATTGGAACAATTCGAAAAAATAAACCTGAATTATCCGCTGTGTTCACAAATCCAAAACATCGTTCTGTATATTCTACTTTATTTGGGTTTCAAGAGAAGGCGACCATCATCTCTTACTGTCCCAGAAAAGGTAGAATTGTTACTTTGCTAAGCACAATGCATAACACTTATGATATTGACAACAGCTTAGAAAAAAAGCCACAAATAATCCTAGATTATAATAAAACCAAAGGCGGAGTAGATACGATGGACAAAATGGTAAGAGCATATAGTGTGAAACGCATGACACGTCGGTGGCCTTTGATTGTGTTTTATAATATGATCGATATAAGTGCGATGAATGCATACATAATATGGTTGTCACTGAATGCTGAATGTGATCCGAAAATGGAAAAAAGGCGGAATTTCATTATTCAACTTGCAGAAGAATTAGTAGGTGAAGGAGGTATCGCCGTCTCAACATCTACTTCAGAACAACTTTACGCAAATAGTTTTGAACCGCCACGAAAAAAATCAAGATGTCATATTTGTTCCTCTAAAAAAGATCGAAAAACACGAACATTATGCAAGAGGTGTACGAAAAATGTTTGCGGAGAACATTCCGTCGTTATTTGTACTTCATGTACAGAATAATTTTATTATGATGAAAAACGTTTTGTAGTCATTATAATATACTATATATATTACTTTCTTACTGTATGTGTTACTTTCTTACTCTATTACTATATATATCACTTTTATATATTGTATAAGGTGCATTAATAACAAATATATTCATTGTAGATAAATGGGTGTTTTGTATATTTTGAAATCCTATATATTTTACATATGGGTCCAATGGACCCGAATGGTAGTTCTTGCATATACTTTTTTTTTGGTAGTCTGAAGGTTAAACGTTATTTTAAGCAGAAAAAAAAACCAGTGAAAGTTTATATATATATATATATATATATATATATATATATATTGAAGATTTTGTGTCCTTGACTTCCTTTAACATAACCACATCAAATTAGTTACTCTTATAAAAAACTTATGATACAATATGAAATATTAAGCGTCTTTTAAAAAAAAATTCCTTTGATAAAGACGTTCTCAACATTACCTTTGAAATCCAGCATAACTTACATAAGAAAATAATCATTAATCCAATTATCTTACCTAGTGAATATATGAAATATATAACATTAGCCATTATGAAATACGTAGCTTTTAAATGATGACAAACCCCTCCCCCCCATTTTAAGAATGATTAATTCGACCAGATAGAATATTTAAGACATTTTGCAGGGAAATCAAACCTCGCATACATTTTGATTCTTTATATTTATCACTAGCAGACGTACAGCTTTACAAATGTTTTATATCAAATGTGCAGAAAATATTCGAAATATTTCTTTAGGTTGTTACCATTTTTGCAAAAGATGTAAAAAAATAAAGAGTATATTATTTAATAAAAACGTCTTCACTATCAAGTTTAAATCTTTTTTCTCAAACGAATAATGAATAATTGGCGGCGCAAATGTATGTTTTTATTTCAAATACAGATAATTATGTTTTGATACGTTTTTTCCACCCTAAAATATTTATTTTACTTATTATTGATTTATCTATTTATTTCAAAAGATGAGTTAACCATTCTTCAATTTTTCCGAAAATAGCTTGTTTTCTTAAAGAAATAAATTTCGAAATACGCAAATGAAAGAAAAAATTCACAGTGAAGATTCAATTAAACTAATTATTAGCACCTTTTCGTGTCATAAGAAAATTTCAGAAATAATTTCATTGTGTTTCCATAAAAAAAAAATAATAAATAATAATAATAATGATAATAATAACTAGAAAACAAGAATTCTGCTTATTCAGAATTTAGTGTCGTCCCCGATGAAAAAAATATATGTACATATAAATAGTACAAAACATATTTAAATTTTAAGACTTAAAGCACACGCACTTAAACATCTACAGTAAAGCATGCATAGGAAATCACAATCGCAAAATAAGACACAAATGCAGGAAAAAAATGCCGTCATTAAAGAAACTCGAAGAAAAAACCCGGCTATCTAATGATTCATAGGTCTTCATTTTTTTGTAACATTAATATAGATAAATAAAATTAAACATAGTTTATAATAGCCCATGTTTAATCAGAAATCATTCGTTTATATTTTTTTCAGAATAGCACGTATTTTAATTAAATTTTCTTTCGCTTGTTATGAGATAATGGCAACAAAAATGTATAATTACTATTTAAGAACTATTTTTCCTTTACTTACTACAGAAATGGAGTACTTCCGTTGCCAATAATAAGCAAACTGATCTAAAAGCTACATAAAAATTAATATTTCAAAAATAAATGGAGATACAGTTTTCAAACAAATTGCATTTAAAAGAACTTTTTTCTCCCAATACGGTGGTATAAAAATTGAATATGTGTGATGCTTAGAAGTTTAAAAAATTGCTAAAGAGTATTTAAAATTGCTAAAGAGTATTTAATCGTCACTGCTGTCTTATACAAGGTAACGTTATTTTTTGGAGAGGACACAAAATAAGCTGGGAGAAAGAAATAGCATACTAGGGGCTAATAATAAATAAATAAATAAATAGATGTGATAGAGTTTTTTTTTAAATTAATTATTTTCTTTTATTTTTAAGTGTGTTGCATAATTTACGTAATGTTATATATATATATCTGTGTGTGTGTGCGAGTTATTTCATTTTAATTATACATATATATATATATATATGTGGGAAAGCTTTCTTTAATAGCTTCCAAAGCCTGCTGCGTGTCTACGGATTACAGCGCCACACGGATTACTTCTTACATGCCTGCCTTTTAGCGACTAACAATCAAAGCCCCCTCATCCTATTTGTTTCCTTTCCCCATGAGCAGACAGCGCGCATGCTCTTGAAGGACCGATTTTCTAGCTACAGACGTTCTGTTGGGAGAGAATAAGTTCGAACATAACTGAAGGGAGGAGAACGATGATGAATGGAATTAATGATGATGTTTTTAAAAAATCCTTTTTGTATGGTTGCCCAAATATTGTTGAATTTAAGGAAAAAACTTAAAGTTTATGATAAATTGCTAGTCGATTATGATAGTAAACCTGATGTTGATGTTAGGCCTAAGATGAAACCAGAAGTTGAATTTAAAAAAAAAAAAAAAAAAAAAAAAAAAAAAAAAAAAAACTCGACCCATTAAATCTGATATACATTGCTATAATTGTGGCGATAGTTTCCACAAAAGTAATCAGTGTAGAAATAAAGATAAAGGTCCCCTCTGCTTTTCTTGTAATTTGTATGGTCACAAATCATTCGAATGTGGTAAAACCAATGATTCAAAATTGCCTAATGATGCTCAAGTAAATGTGCTAACCTGTTCTCAGAATTTGGTTTTTAAAGATGTAAAGTTGCATTCATTAAATTTAATTTCATTAATTGATACAGGAAGCGAAAGAACTATTCTAAAGAAATGTAATTTTGATAAAATTAAAAGTTGTGTAAACTTACAATCAACAGATATGCTGTTAAGTGGATTAGGTAAAAAATCATTCAGACCAATCGGTTACTTTGAGGCCGAAATTGAAATTGATGATTCTAAATTTCAAACATCTATGTTTGTTATTGATGACAAATCTATTGAATTTGATTTGATTATTGGTACTGATGTAATACAACAAGGCTCCTTAATTGTTTCTGGTAATGATGTTAAGCTAAATAAGAGTCAGAATAATTCTTTAGTTAATGTTATTAATTTAAGTGAAGTAACTGTAAATTCTAAATTTAACCCTTATTCTTCCATCTTGCACAGTAGCGACCTACAAATTCCAAACCAAACCAAATATTTGCCTGTTCCTCAATTGTCATATTCGAGCTCAGAAATTAAATTACGCCTAGAAAACGAAAATTTAACTGCCCAAGTTTAAGGAGTTGAAAGAAAATATAAAATGTTACAATTAGATATAATCGATTTAAAAGAAGCATTTTTGTCAGAAAAAATGAAGTCAAAAATTGCAATAACATCGTTAGAAGATAAATTAGAACAAGAAGTAGCCGAAATACAAACTGTTGGTAAATTGTATAGAAAATTAGAGAGATATTTTCAAGATATAAAATGCCAATTAGATGAAGAAAGTAAATGTTCAGAACAATACCGATTACGCCTAATAAAAGTAAATAATTAGTCAAAACATCTTGAAAAACAGTTAGAAGAATCAGAAGATGAGTATTCTAAAATAAAAATGTCCAAAAAAAGAATCCAAATAAAATTGAATATTTTCCAGGAAGATTTCGAAAATTTACGTCGAGAATTGACTAAACTAAAGAAGCAAATTAAGATGACTAACATTGCTAAAACCCTTAAAAATGATTCAGATTCCACTAAGTTAGAAAATAAAGAAAATATGATGTATTCTTCAAGAAATGAAAATAACAAGAAATCTGATGTAATAAATTAAGAAAAATTTAGAAAAGATAATCTTAAGAAAATGTCTAATCAGAAGTTGAAGAACAATGTTTCTAAGAAAATTAAGTATATCCCAAATTCGTGATTGATAAGATGAATTTGAAGATGAAATTGAAATAAATGAATATGAAGTTAAGAAACCTAAGCAGAAGTTTACTAAAAAGAAGTCTGATTATAGAAGATACTTTTTAGAAGAAAATACAAGTAAATTTGACTTGAATTTCGAAGATAACACTAATAATTCAGAAGATGACACTTTGACCGATGTTGACGAATATCAGGTATCGTTCCTGATAAGTTCCTTGATTCTGAAGATTATGCTGAATTCCGAAGAAGCAAAAAATCCTTATATGGTAGTGACTATGAAATGTGATGAAAGAAGACGAAAAGACATAGTTAAAAAAAAGAAGAAGAAAAAGACGTAGAAAAATAAATAAGACGAAAAAGACGTAAAGAAAAAGAAAATAAAGAAGAAGAAATAATTTTTATGATGTACTATGACATGAGAAGCCCTTATGACGAATATTCTGCTTCAAGATGAACTTTTAGAATTTTTAAACCTTAGTTGTCCAAAGAACTTTATTATTCCAAACTTTGCTTTTTAGAAGCTGATGTGCTAAATTGCAACTTTTTGAAGCTTCACAACGAACTGGTGATATTTTCTTTTTTTTTTTTTTTTAAGAACTTTAGGTGCTTCTTTTTCGTTTTTGTCTTTTCAGGTGCTCCTGTTGCTCCTACCAGCCGATGTACATTGTCACTGAGGGCAGTCGACCCGTCAGTCTGGCCGATCTGTGGGAAAGCTTTCTTTAATAGCTTCCAGAGCAAACTGCGTGCCTACGGATTACAGCGTCACTATCTTCTTACATGCCTGCCTTTTAGCGACTAACAATCAAAGCCCCCTCATCCTATTTGTTTCCTCTCCCCAGGAGCAGACAGAGCGCATGCGCTTGAAGGACAGATTTTCTAGCTACAGACGTTCTGTTGGGAGAGAGTAAGTTCGAACTGAACTGAAGGGAGGAGAATGATGATGTGTGAGTTATGAGAAGGTTGTGTTTTTTTCGCGGGAGATGAGAACTGTACGACGCTGACGAATGTATAATGTTTGTTTTAAGACGAAAGACTTAAATTATGTTTTGACTCGAACTGAATGTAAATATCACGCTAATATATCTTTAATTAATTAAGTAAAGTGTCAGTCTTATTTTTAGTACAGAATTACATTTATTGATATTCCACATATATATAATTTAAAAATTATTATTTATTAGTGGTATATAATCATATTATTTACTTAAAATTTTATAAGAGGTATGGCATTTCTACATAAGACAGTAAAACGTTACAAAAAGCAGTACTTGTTGATAGTATATTTTAGGTAAAAAAAACAAGAGATTAATTGCTTAACTTGAGTGGCTGTATTTCTAACATTAATTGGATAACGAAATTTTAACATGTTTTACTCTTATAAGCCATATAAAATAACCCATAAACAACAAAAAAAATTGTATAAATTAAAATTCTTATGATAATTTTCTATTTAATTTACCTTTACATTAGTTTGCATGTAACCGCATTCAACAAGATTTCAAACATCGATGACTGGACTGTACACGTGTTGAATAAAAATCGAAATACAATAGCTGGCTTCAGATTGAATGTCTTTTTTCTTAACATAATAAAACCATTGTTGCAGGAGATTAATGTGTTGAGTTTTGAATGATGCTTGATTGTTTCGCATGCTTGATTGTTTTAGTGCGAAATATCACTTGAGGTAAAGCCAGGAGAGTTCCGCACAAAGGAGGTAGAGTGAAAGGGTAAAGTGCGCGCGCAGTAACTCCAGGTAGTAGTACAGCAGCAGTAGTGGGGTGTCTACTTCAATATGCAGGTTGATTCTTTCGAGCATCTGGGATAAAGAATTGCTAATTTATTTTGCTTTCCCAAAGTACGTGTTTGAATATTCATAACACTTCGTCAGAAGTTCTATAGGATGTTAAAGGTATAAAATACTTTAAACTTAAACAACTTCTCTTAAGCTACTAACCTGGATTAACGGTGTGGACACCCGCGGTTCGCTTTAGAATCGGCCATTTTTAAATAAAAGGCAGCGCAATCTTTCCTACCGAAATTGGAGAGTTTGCGCATCAGCTACTTAGGAGAGATGGTGCATTGTTCCCATTAGTTTCTATGCAAGGAGAAATTACACAGTTTATTGGTAAATTTTCATAAATTACAAATTACATGTAAAACATATGAACTAATCGATTTTGAAATAAATTTTATAAACAATAATTAAAGAAACAATATTGGCAATAAATTAATTTGCTAAAAAACACTTTCGCAGTTTAAAATATTTTTAATTTATTAATAATACAGTTGTTATTAATTTTTTTTTCATATGAAAATCTTTGTTAATAAATTATTAATACATTTGTTAATAGATTAATTATATATATATACACTCATATATATATATATATATTGTTAATTTATGACCAATTAGTTTGCTAATAAATTAATTTGTTAACCAAAGATACATTTTCAAATTAATTAATTTTCTATGTTCCCTAATATGTTAGCAGTAAAAGTTTGGTTTTTCTCGTTTATCGAAGAATACTGAGTTAATTGTCAGGAAAGCTCAAGATATTAGCAGAGCTAGAGCATTGAATGTCTGGAACGGTACCAGAAGACAACTTTGACCATTGGCTGGATTCAATATATTACTTGTAGCAAGTGATTGCACGAAAGCTGCACCATTTACAACATTAAGTGCGTAGAGTGTTGACGAGATAACATTAGTAAGCAAACACGAAAACATTGAAACTGTGGAAAGGAAAATTAACTAATTTTAAGTTAAACCTCTTATCAAGTAATATAATGTCATTTTGCAAGCTTAACTGGTCTTACTTTTTCTG
Source organism: Maratus speciosus (assembly GCA_963932465.1). NCBI lineage: Eukaryota > Metazoa > Arthropoda > Arachnida > Araneae > Salticidae > Maratus > Maratus speciosus. The sequence continues at coordinate 325,097,695 of OZ010794.1, forward strand.
ATTCTTTAAATTTTTTAATTAAAATTCTTTTATTTTTCTGATTCTTTATTAATTAGTTTGAAATATTCAGTCCTAATACAATAATATTTAATCAAAAACTCTTGCAACAATGTATTTAAGTGCAATTATTATTGTTAACGATTTAATTGTAGTTATTATCAATAACAATCTCTCCTACCCGTGTGCGCAATCACACCAATCCTGTAAGGTCAGATTGAGCAAAGTAGCTTTCTTGGTTTTATTACAGCTGTTCTATTAAATTACAGCATAACAAGAAAATAGCTATGGAAATGCATTAAAAAACAAATGAAGTTGAAATTATTCATGGATAGTTTAACAAAAATTATTATTTATATATTTTATTATTATTCGGTTGAATTAAGCGTAGACTCTCCTAGATTTGCCATACACATGGAGCTGCACTACCTCAAGCTGCAATAATGCTCAAATTAACGCCTGAATATGGACAATGTTCTATCATTCTTTACTCTTCATTCAATTTACCTGTTACTTGGAGAAAAAAATAACATTTTCTTCCACATGCACATAAAAATAGCAACTAAATAGATATTGTTATGTAAAACTCTGGCTACAGCAAATAAATTTTATAACTCAATGTCTGTAAATATTTCTTAACATAAACATTTTATTCTAAGTTCCCCTTTATATATTGAATACAAAAACAGTTTACAACTAGACGAATATTTTACATATTTTCTATAATGAAAGTATGTGCCATATTTGCCTGTAAAATTTAGTTACTTTTATTGTATGTCTTTTTAAGCCTTATTATGTATTTTCTAGAGTATGAACAGTTGTTTTCATACAGTAGGATAATTACATCTAACAGAAAATATAAGGAGAATGATTCAAAATGCCTCAAGCTTGAATTTTTTTTTCACGGGCAAAACGAGCATTCCATAAATAAATTGAAAAACATATTCTTCGTACTACGTCTAGTTTGAAAATATATTCTTGTCAGTTGTATATGGAGAAACAAAGAGAGAAATATTTAAACTTGGTATATGATGTAGATATTCAGCATCTCATTTTAAATTTTTCTTAGAGAAATAACGAATAACTGTAGACGGAATTACAAAGCTTATTATTTTAAAAATCATAAGATACTTTATTTTGTTGAAATATTTTTTAATTTTTCTTTAACTCTCGTTTAAAAATATGCTTTAAAAATTATATTCTTGACATTTAAGTTTACATAAAAAGATGACTTTGCAAATGTTTTATAAAGAAAAACAAGAAAAAAATAATAGCAGAAATACAAAAAAGAAGTAAAAAACATTTTCCGTATTATTAAAACGTTTTCTAAATGCCTTATTTCAAGAACAGAAAAGAACATTTTTTTAATTTTAGTACTACTCTCTAAAAATAATTATTTGTTGTATTCTTGACATTATTAACAAATTAAACAATGTCATAATTCATTTGTATATAATGCCTATATAGAATTGAAAAAAGCAGTTAGAATGCCATGCTTTCACTTCAAACCTAACTGGTTTTGCAGAACTGAATCGTTATCCGTCATCTAAACAAAAATATATTACTGTTGCATTTGGGTCATTTTTCCACATTTACAGTGGTTAAAATATATATTAGGCATTGGAAGTAACTAAATTTGTGCATTTTATGTATGTTAAATCATTCTAAAATATTCTTTAATTTAGTATCAATTTTTGAAATATGTAATAAAGAATATATACATAAAATGGAAATTTGAAACATTTATTTCGAAATTTTTAATGTACTAATAATTTAATAACTTTATGATACGTTATACTAAATGCAGAATGTAGTTCACACTTTATGGAAACGATTATGAAAATGAATTTCTACGCATAAATGCCACATCTTTTGCAACAATTTCACTCTATTATATAGAATTTGCTCTTGGCTAATATCTGACTTGATGTTTTCATCATAGTATAATTGAAATTTGAAACACTTAATATACAAATAGTTTAATAAATTTGAATTACACAATACTAAATATATTAAAATTAAAAAGTGAATATTTCAACATTTATATTTTGAATTGGGAGTTTTATGTGCTTATATGTACAATAATAGCTTGCAATAACTGAACCACCAATTGGAAGAAGCGAATAAATCCAAAAAATAAGAATGGAGATAATTAAAAAAAAACTTTATAACTTTTTACTTTCAACTTATAGGCTCATGTGATATCAATAATAATGAAGAAATATAAATTCTGATTTATTTACTAATAGAGCTGGTTGAAATGTATAATATTCATTTATATATGTATATGTAAATGTGTTGGATTTATTCCCTTCTTCCAATTTACCATATACTATATACAAAATAATGTGAAATAATAAACAATATAATGACAAAAACTATTTATTTATTAGAAAAAATGTAAGGACACTCTATTATTCATCTATTTCTTCACTTTCGGATCTTGTAGTTGACCAGGTCAGAATAATATCGTAAAAATCTTTTAATTTGTCAGGAATATATTGGATTATTTTTTGTATGTCATTCATTTTTTTTCTATTTTATAGGTATTTTAGTAACATATGCCGGAGTTTCTGGTATTTTCGGGTTTGTAGAAGGTTTATGGAGCAAAAATGTAGCTTTAATGAAACCATCGATAAATTCGGAACATGTGAAGTAGGGTGGAACTAAAAAACGAAGTTTCGAATTTTATATTCTAATAGTGATTATTTTTTTCCTTTTTAACTCCATAAAAAGAAAATATTTTTCTTTTAATTTTAAAATGATATTTTCCGGTTCCTCAAAGCGCCTGATTTTCCATAAAAAACGAAAAAAAGCTAATAATTGCATGAAAAGTTTTTTAAGCTTATTGTTAAATTTATATTTTGCAAAATTAAATTAATTAAGTGTTAATGTCCTGTAATAAAGAGAATAATTTAGTTTGAGTGCCTTTGGAAAGTTAGCCTCACGTTATTTGACTTTAGTAGAAGCCAGCGTCGTGGGCGTTGGCTTTCATTGTCTCTGATTTACTTGTCTGCGACACATAACAAGTTAGTCCAATTTAACGGGTGTTAACAGTTTCTTTAATTATTTTTCGATAAACATTCGGTGTCAAAAGTGACAAAGTCTGTTAACGTACCTAAATCTAGATAACTGTTGAAGTGTCCTGTATTTCGTGAACCAAAACAATTAACATTAGATTGTCATCTTTGACGAACATATGAAGAAGTTATGAAACATTATTTTTGGGTTCAATTTAACTTAAAATCTGACAACTGGAATCTGGTACACACTATTTCTAAAATATCTAAATCTGTTGATGATACAATTAAAAGTGTATTGCTGAGACCTTCAATTCCAACGGTTTCTGATACACAAATCATAAAAAATGATTAGAGACTAGTGCGAGAAATGTCAAAATTTGAAGAAAAATATTAAGATTAGAAAGAATAATCCCACATCCAATATAAAATTGCAAAATGTTAGGTAATCCTATAAAAAACATTTCTTTGTGTAAAAGCACTAAATATTATCGTGTATCAGAACAAGAACGTCACTTTCTGAAAGACCAAAGAGAGATGGGGTGATGACAATAGGATCAATAGATATAAAAACTACAAAAAATGTGTAGCAAGAATGGAAATGGAAATATCAAGGAAAAAAGTTATTTTAAAACAAAAAAATGACGTTTTGATTGAATGATCGTCAAGTGTAAAAAACAGTTCGGAAGGAAACAGTTCAATCGGCTGTTTTTCTAAACCTGAATTTGATAATCAACACGGTGAAAGAACCGGAGTATTAGACAGAACTGCAAATAATATTGCAAATGGCACCTTAGAAGATATGGGTATTTCTGATGATAATAAAGAAAAGGTATCTGAAAGAAGGACTTGAAGATGACTAAGAGAAAAGAAAAGGAAGAATTTGAAAGAAGAAGAAAGACTAAATGAGTTAATTTTAGAAGGTTAGTAATTTTATGGCAGAAAGGATAACGCTATGATAACTGAAGCAAAGGGAAAAAAGTATAAAGAATCATTAAAGACGAACATCAGGTCTCAGTTCAAAAACCAGGATAAAAATATATTGGTCATATTTCATTGACATCTTCTTCTTATATTAATATAGCCACTGCAATTTTGGTGTATTTTCATAATAATAATACAGACATTTCAAGTTTAAGAGTTATTAGGTGAAACAGAAACGCCTTTAATGCAGGATGCGAATCTGGAGTTGTTAAAACATCGGAAGCAATACCCTAAAAACTTTATAATGGATAATTTTATTATTACATGCAAATGAACTTTTTTCTTAGATACTTATTTCAACATCTTGCTGAAAAACTACGGGTACAAAAGGATTTTCTGGACCAGTAGGAAAGCGACTTGAAAAAATGTGAACATATTGAAATTATAGACTATAAAAACATTGATCCTATCTTGACGGTCTTATCGGATGAAGAACTTTAAAAAAGTACAAACAGGGGATACACCTGAATTTTAGATTTTCCTTGTCATACTCAAACGGTGGAAACCGTGTGTCAAAATTGTCCCGTGAGCTGCGTCAACCGTCTTTAAATATTAAGCAAAAGACGGCTTAATCTTGGGAAAGTTGAATTCCCACAATGTAATGACAAAGTTTGCCTAAAAAGACAGTAGGTTGAATATCCAATTTAATTAATTCATAACAAAGGGAGGTAAGGAGGGTGGAAGTCGATATTTAACCACCTCCTCGTGATGACTTCTGGATAGTATTTGCTAAATAAAAATAGATATGAGCTAACAGCTACGTTGTTTACTTTCAGTTACTTTATACTGAAATTTCAAAACTTTGACCTCCTTGAGGAACCGGAAAACAACTTAATTTAAAAAAACCTTTTCAGCCAAAAGTTTAGACATCCAAAAAGGAAAAAAGTTTTCACTATTACACATTAAAATAAAAAAGTTTTTTTTTTTTACCCTATACTTAAGTTCCACCCTAATGTGAAGTAACCTTTATTGCTTGAACTATACTCAAAGTTTCTATATTGCGAAATCTTCAATGTCATTGCCTTGTTTACTGACTTACAGCTTTTCTTGAAACATCGCTGCTATGAGTTTTTAAAATTAAGTATGTCGTTAGAAGTAATGTGTTTAACTGAAAAACCCCTGATTTTTGCTGCCAAATTAAGATTATATTCATTTGGAACGTAAATTCTGTCCTTTCTCCTAATGAGTTTTTTAGCGGTCCCGAAATTTCTATCACACTGTAAAAACGAATGACCACGCACAGGAAAGTATTGATATATTTTCTCAAAACGATTCATTGCAACAAGAGTGAGAAAGAATCTTATAAGGATGTTATTTCTATTTTGTCCCCCGCAAGCATCGCTAAAAACGTGCAGTTCTTTGACAGAGGGATCCATGTTCTGCATAGTTTTCCACAGTAAACTGCATACTCCATCCGGGCCCCGTTTATCTTCACCCTCATGGAAATTGTAGAAATCAGCTGAGTTCGTCTTTCAGTTGTGAACACAAAACTCATACAGCCATAGTTTTGTTAAATAAAACATCTCTTGAACCGGGATCTTAGGAATGGGCAGATTTTGCATGTAATCAAATACAATGGCTCCTTACATTTTCTCTTTCCTGGCACAAGGCCAAAATTTCTTTCTGTTTATTATAAAACTTTTAGCACGTTTAAGATGTATAATTTTTTCCGCAACCGCCACTCTCTTCTCATTCTCATTGAGAGATGGACTTTTTATTTTTGCATCGAGTTCTTCGCAAGTCGAGCAAACGTCTACTTGTGGCCGACCGAATCTTTAGCCATGATCTGTAACCAAAGCTACCAAAGTTACTTAACAATTGTAACGCAGTATGAAATAAATATCAAGGCGAATTGTGACGTCAGCTATAGTTCAACAGGATAGCTTTCATTAGTGCCATTGTTGAATTGTAGCTAACGTCACAATTCGCCTTGATTTTTATTTCATACTGCCCTACAATTGGCCGGTAACTTTGGTAACTTTGGTAAGGTCTGCTGAACGCGCTCTAAAATGGTGGCTATTATATCGCTAGTATCGTGTCCCCCATCAATAGCGATGCGTTTTTGTTTATCAAAAATAAAAACAGGCAAAAAGAAACACTATTTCTATACTCGTACAATTGATAGTTGAAAGAAGGGAATAAAGGAAAGATTTGTTTCCTTCTTTCAACTAACTATTTTTATGGCCCCATGAATCTATACGAAGCGAATGGTTTTTGTTCTTTTCTTCGAACACACAAATAAGCCCTACGTCTAAAGAATGTAAAAGTGTAAAAAAATGAATTTGTCAAAACGTGGAGTTTATTCCCTTTTTCCAATTGGTGATTCAATTTATTAGTTTGTAATTCAGAATTGAGAAATTATTCTTTTCACTGTATTGGGTCGCAGTTTTATTTTCAGCAAATATATAATTATATTATGAACAACGTAATCCAGTATTAAAATTTCTTTTGAATTCTATGTTCAAATACTTCACATTGTTTCAATAAATTGCTCTGTGTTAAAGAAGTTTCTAATTTATATATAACTAAAAGTGATAAGTTTGGGGAGTGGGAAAATTAAAGCATGTGTGATATAATTTGCCGAACTGGAATAAGTATATATTTTTTTTTCAAAGAGTATTTTCCTAATATTTTGAAACTATATTTCTTCACACAGTTCTCAAAAAACAAAATAAGAAACATACTTATTTTCCTTCAAATTACGTCAAACTTTATGTGTAAATTAGACGTAAAATTTCATTATTGTAAAAAATCCAAACAAAGGACAGGTAGAGATATTCTTATGGCCAAGAACAAAGTATACTGAAAAGTACTGGTTTCCATACAAAAGCCTAACTGTAGCAGCTTCGACTGTGGTAAATAGTTGGAACGATGTAAACACTAATGTTGCAATGAGTTGCTATTATTGCCCCGTGGATATCTCGTATTTGCACGAAATTTAAATGGTATATGTAGTACTCTCCTGTATATGTAGTCCTGAGATTGGTAGTTGGTGGAAAGGTATCTAGACTAGAGATTTTCTCTTTTCTTTCCTTTGTTTTTTAATCTTGTGGAAACTTTCAAGGATCCACCATGAAAACGAACCTTATTTATAAAATAATATTAAAATCGGACCACCCATTCAAAAAAATGGGTGGACGAATTAAGAGATATGAATTTATGTTTAACAAAGTATTTTTATTTTACATGTTTGTTTCATAGTTTTTCTTAATACAGTGGTTCCTAACCTGATATGATAGACGACTGGGAGTGGGCAAAAATTGCATTAGTAATGGCGGTACATGCACGTAATTAAGGTTAAAATTAAAACAGAAAACGAAACAGAAACATTTTAGTTTACAAAGAAAGACTTGTGTAAAAATAAAATAGGCTATTCTCATAAAAAAAAATGCTACACTTAGTTATTGAATAATCATATGTTGCCGTTATCTCCACCCATTGCTAAAAATATCTTCTGATTTTGCATTCTGCATTTTCCTTTATTGGTCTTTTCTTTCAAGTAAATCTAGAAATATCTAAATAAAATATGAATCCCATCGGAAAGTCTGGTTTAAAAACTGTAATTTAAAATCCATTTGAAAGCAGTTCACAATTTTAATGTTTAATTGCAGCATTACCATAAATTTTTTATCTTATATTAAAGGATGTAACTTCATTATTTTTATGAGTGCTTAATTTGAAATATTTAGCTAATATTTCGCGTTTTCAGTGACTTTATACTGATATTGTATGGTGGCTCAAAAAGGAATAAGCAGTTAAAAATTCGAATTCTAAAGAGAACTGCATTTAACATAGGTAACTAGCATAATAACATTACTAACGAACGAAAATTACAGTATTTGGGACGTGTTTTATAGGAAGGTGTATTCATAAATGAAATGTCCAAGCAAGGAGTAAATACAGAAAAAAAAAGTTTGTTAACTGCTGTTTTAATGTATTTTTGTTCAAATATTCATATTTTGATAACTCTTGTTTTTTGTTAAAAGTGATCGCTTTTATAGTATTTGCATAAAAATTTTCATTAAGAACCCAAAAATAAAATGTTTGTTTGCTTCTTTTACTTCTTGCCTGTCTTGGTTCTAACTTTCGTAAAATATGACCAATCACTACAAAATTTAAATATGTACACAACAGCTTGTGTGAAGAGCCCCAGTACTAACTTCAGACAAAGATAATTATGCAGTTCGTTTTTTTTAAATATATGTCATCGCCTAATATTTTAATAGAGATTTTAATTTTATACTTTTCTTCTTTAATGTAAAGAGATGGCTTCTATAGTTGTGCTGTATAAATTTCTCCCGGATAAAAAATCATGCGCTTCTTTGCCTGTCTATATTTGAGTTTTCTTTAGTCTCAAACATTCTTAAAAATTTTCTAACTATCGCGTATTTTCAATCTGCTCTTAGATTGCACAATACTAGTTTACGATTTAATAGAAGTCATTGTATTGTATATAGTTGTATTTTATTTTTCGCAAATATATTTGGATAATATTAATGTTGAAGTATTTAGTGCAGGACAAAGATGAACGTATTGGTTCAATATAACGAATATTGGAACAATATTCGTTAAAATAGATAAATCGTTGTGTAATAAATAATATAAATTGTTGTCCAAAAATGAGCTCTGTCATCCCAAATTGCTCTCGCTAAAATACGCCGATTGACATGTTATAAATAAATGAAAAATAGGGAATTTTACTTGAATGTTTTTGCACATTCCAAATCAAGTCTTAGTTTATAAAACAATTACTTCAAGTTAGTTTTTACTATTACTATTATTACGTTAAAAAATTTTTTAATGTGGTGCATTAATTTTAAAATTTATAAGGTGGGGCTCTGTTGTAATTAATATTTTTTAGTTTCCTAAAATGTTAATTAATTTGCATTTAATACAGCGGACTCTCCTTAATACGTGTCTGCTTAAGGCAGATCATACACTGAACAGACAGCGATAAACAAGTAAAAATTAAATTAAAAAAAATAATATACCCGACTGCGTAAAAAGCAAACTAATTAATTATTTCTCATCAATGTGATACTATTTTTTATATTACTTGCCTATTTTTTTTATTTACACGTATTGATAACTTTTAAGTTGAGTTTAACTGTTGGTTCCTATCTATAAACACTGTTTTGATGAGGTCTATAGATGTCTATGATAGTTAAAGTTGCAGTAAAGCTGGAGATCCTACCTACACAATTTCCAGATTGTGTAATATTTAAACGGAGTTTCTGACTGTAAAATAGTCAATGAAGCATGAACTTCATTTTGAAAGACCTATTCAATGATATGCCACTCAATATGGTGTGTAATTTTTTTTTCGTGTGTACCGCCATTTTGAATTTATGAAATCAAAATCTAGCCTATAACCATCGGATGGTTAAGAAGACCTCATTCATTAAAACCCATCCAGCCGTTGGGATGTTTCGAGGATATAAAGAAATCCACATACCCAGATGCGCGTGAAACACATAACCCTTATTGGCAGTCGGGTAAAAAGTGAGTGAAGAGACATTTCACCCTATTAACAAAGAAGAAACAAGTTTGAATACTAGAATTTTTCTCCTGTCTCACCCTTTTTGTCACTTGCCTGATCAGTGTGCGGTATTCCTAAGACGCATCTAATGTTCATGGGAACAATTTCATTTATCCCATCAATTTCTATTTGCAATGAATGTTAAACACATAAACTTACAGAGTAATATTGATCGGATAATGTGGGCACATTTTCACAAAGAGTCCAAGCAGATTCGAATCTGCTTTCGTGGATTACTTTTTCAAAAGCAAATTTGATGTAATTTTGATATTGAGAGATCAAGAAAATACAATAATGAAGATTTAAAAAAAAAAAAAAAAAAAAAAAAAAAAAAAAAAAAAAAAAAAACCAGTGGCACTCCGGGAGTGCCAATAGAAGTGAAAACTTCAACAATTACTTGCGTGTTTTTCTAATCGTCAGGAAATGTTTTATTGTGCAGGAAATACTTTTAAATGTAGTGTTTTTTTATTCATTATTACACAATAACATACACCATAGACATACACCATAACGCAAAAATAACACGAATTTTAAAAACAAGAGAGTTTTTCTGCTAAACTTACCCGATATTTGATCGAATAGTTCACTTTTGCCGCCAACTATTGACATAAATAACAACTGTTGAATAAAGATAATTTTATTTTGCTAGAGCAAGGTAGTTTTATTTTAGCAAGAGTCACGAGACTTGGTTAATTTTACAGGAGATGTTTTTGATGAGATTTCCTTTTTCTAACTCTTGTACGTGTATTTCGGGGACTAATAGCGCACAGGCAAGCATGCGGCGCACTTGCCTGTAAATTGTTGTTATTTATTAAGCAATCAATAACAATTAATTGCCCGCCCTCCTCATACCGAACTATGCACAATACATGTACATACTTATATACAGAGGTGTCGGTTACAATAACAATATCACGAGTTCAATGGTTTTTCCCATCTCAAAAAATGCCAAATGCGCCCAAAGAAGCTTTAACTTCAATAATGAAAGTATCAAGTATTTGTCTTTAACAATAAACACAACAGCGTACTGCAACGAAAATGTAAATTTTGTGCGTGTTCCTGTGTGAACGCCGGGAGAAAAAGGGAGTTTTAGCTTCGTTCTTCTTTTGCGGATTGAGCTGAAGAGGGAAAAGTTCCTGTCATTCACCGCTTGGCGCGCTAGTGTCTATGTGCCAAAATGCTAGCATGTCGGTTACGTAACAGTGTCCCCAAATCAGTGGTTTTTCTCCATCTCAAAAAAAGCTCAACGCGCCTAAAGAAGTTTTCATTTCAAAAGTTTTCACTTCAAAAACTTTATACAACGAAACACATGAGAGTTTCACAAATTACCAATAGATGCTCATTTGTATTACCAATCAAACTGCGAAAGTATAACAGAGGACATTTTCGAGTGTTTTGAAAAGCTTGAAAATGATGTGGTCATTTGTTCAAGTAAGGGAAAAAAAAAGCGGATTATTTTAATTAAAGTTAAGTCATCTAAGTATGGCAATTTCATTGCTTATTTTGTTTGATATCAGTGAATTCATACTATTGTATCAACAAGTTGCACTAACAAACTTTTTAACAAAAATTACTAAATAAAAAATAGTTGTGTTATTAATAATTACCGAATAATATCAAAATAAAACGGTTACTATGATTAATTTATGAGAATTTATCAAATTAACCTGTTATTATTAATAATTACCAACCAAGTTTGGTCAATTTAATAAATTTCAACTCGTTTAGCTTGAGATTTATATTACACATACGTAAATTTATATTAACTTTTCGATGTCCTCCTAATTTGGCACTTTTGGACGAATGAATGATTATAATGACCTATCTTTCTTTTTTTTTCAATTCCTACTATTAGTTCACACTCTCCCTATATTTATTTATATATCTTGTTCAAATTTTCAATCGTTAATAAAATACTTATTATTCATCCTATCAAGTTGAAATAATTTTTTTTAAAACTTGTACTGGATGACGCTTGATGTTAATGCAGATTTTTCAAATATTAATTCATTAATTAAACTTTAATTAATTAATTTTAGTTTTATATGGAAGACAAATCGGCGGCCATTGGTTATTGAACAGCATTTAATGCATCTTCATATCTATAAGGGGGATTACCATGGGGGGGGGGACCCTGTTCTATCGCCAAATACCACCAAGTTTGTCGCCCACTCAGCGATATAGCGCCAAATTTGGCGACCAAAATGAGTCGTCAAACGTGACGCCAGCTTGGCGATATCTCTAATATTTCACCAGATTCCCATAGACTTCCATTGTAAACCTACTTGCTTATAGAAAATCAACAAATTGAGATATTTTAATCCAACAAAAACTAATATTAGCTTAAGGGATAATATATTAATTTTTTTTTTAATGACCTGAGTAGGAATTGACTTAAAAACAAAAATTTTATATTACTTGTTTTCTTTTTAACACCCTCGATCATTGTTGATAGGTGTTTATGAATTAGGTTTGTATGGCCATCTGTTTGTCTGTCCGTGTTCTAACTGCGTAAATATATTTGGATCACCATATAATTGATAGAATTTATGGATATATAGCCTGGCATGTTCGGTACTGAAAATGAAGTGTGTAGCATTTATACTTCATTTACAGGGGCCCTTAAAAGTATTCCATTGCATAATGCTCCCATGGAGGAAATCACTTACTGCGTGTTTTAATAGTGTTACATTTTTAAACATAATGAAATTTATAGACACTATCCGCCCTTGGCGACCAGTTTTGTCTCCCTTCAAATTTGTGTTTGATAAAGCTACGCATTGAATCATGTTACTTTTATTCATAATTTAATTTACTTGGATTCCCTTAAATATAACTATAATCCCTTAATCTAATGTTAGTTTTTGTTGAATTAACATATCTCAATTTGTTGATTTTCTGTAAGCAAATAAACCCTATTGGTTTATAATGGAAGTCTCTGGGAATTTGGCGAAATATTAGAGATAATGCCAAGTTGGCGTCACTTTTGGTGGCTAATTTTGGTCGCCAATTTTGGCGATACATGGCCAAGTTGGCGACAAACTTGGCTGTATTTGGCGACAGAAAAGGGACCCCCTATAGTACCCCCTTATAGGTATGAAGATACATTAAATGCTGTTTAATAACCACTGAGAAGCGTTTCATTCGAGAATTGACATTAAACAATTAACAAATAATCGCGATTTCTGTGCTACGTACGATAGCGTAATATATATATATATATATATAGATTATTGAGGTGTCTTAGAAGATGATTACTCTAGAATTTGTTATTTGCGGCACTTACAGTACATATACAGTGTAACTCAAAAGTATTCCGTTATATTATGGTATATAAAGAAAAACTGCTTGTGACGTATTTTAATGATGTTACTCTGTTACAAACATAATGAAATTGATATGAATTGCTGAGCACTAAAACATACTTTCTGTAGAATAAGGGGTGCAAAGCATTTATCATTCATTTACAGGGTCACGTAAAAGTGTCTTTTATCTACTAGTCTTCGGGGGAATATCAATTCACATTTAATTGTGTTACCCTATTTCAAATATGATAAAATTGATATATGAGGTTTTTACATGATGCTTCTGGTAGAATTTGATGTGCATCGCATTTATCGTTCATTTACAGGGACGCATAAAAATTTCGGATACAATGGTGTAACAGAAATATTGTTTGTCAGAGAAGATTGCTGAAGTGCCTTTTCTGTTATGATAAGCATTTTTATATTTCACTAAATTGTTGTATGGTACGTGGTACGCATATACAGGGCTACACACACAAAAAAAAAAATCATAAGCAATACTGAGAATGAGCGCGAATTGCTTAGAGGTGCTTTTTAATTTTAGGTATGCATTTTCAAGCTCAATTACACTATTTATATTTAGTATTTTAAGAGATGCTTGTAGAATATAAATAAAACCATATACAGGGCAGTAAAAAAATTAGATTGGCGCGTATGAATGATATAAAGTATTATTTCGGTAGTTTTGAGAGTGTTTGTACCTGAATTAAATTTCAGCTTAATATGGGATGAGTACAAAAAAAGCTATAGGTAATATACAGGGCCTTTCAGAAGAATTCGAGTACGGTTCTATCTATAGGTGGAAATTGCTGAATGTGAATGTTTAACTGTGTTATGAAAATTTTCTTACTATACTAAATTTTAGTAAATTGAAATAAAGACCTTTAGATCATATACAGAGCTGCACAAAGGAACTGGAGTACGTTTCCGGCTATCGGTGTAATTGCTGATCTCTAGTTTTCAAATTTGTTATGTCTTCTTTAAATGTTTTCTTAGACATTTTATTTAAATTATTAAATGGTGAAATTTCGTTAAAGTGTTTTGGAAGTGTTGGCAAAATTTCCGTAATTTATGATTGACACATGATTTTTCTTTCTCTTTGTTATTATATTAGATTCTTGTAAGAATTGTCTCATTCCGTCAATAATTTCTCTTAATATACAGTAAACTCTCGATTATCCGGCTTAATGTTGTGGAAGGGTAGGCCGGATAACAAAAAAGCCGGATAGGCCGGATAACAAAAAAGCCGGATAGGCCGGATTTCTACAAATACTTACTAATTTCGTGCTTTATCCCCGCCATGATATTAAAAACGCATGTTACACGTATTAAGATAAATTTTATATATACAGTACATACAGTTTCAAAACATTAACATAAAACGTAATCCTAATTCCTAAAAAAAAGAGTAAATCTTATTTTACTGTTTATTAATAAAGGATTGCATAAATATGAAAAGTTATGCATAAGACAAGATTAAAAACTTACAGTTTTTAGTTTTTGAAAAAGTCTTTATAGAGGACTGCTTCTCCCCGCTAGCCCTCTTCCGCGACGTAATGTCCCTCCATTTATGCAAGTGAATCATATCAGGTGGCGCCGATTCCTGCTGACTAATGTACTGCAGTGCTGCCTCAATCGTCTTGATCCTTTAAGAATGGTGGATGAGATTTTTCCTGCAATCTTTTTAATCTTTTATTTCTGACATTTCTCCCACTACAGTATCGTTATCAATTATCTCATTAACTTCGTCGTTTGCCATCCATTCTGTAATGTCTTCTGCATTGATGTCGTCAGAGCCCGGTATATTTTTCAGCAACGATAGAAGCTTATCGTTCTCATCTCCCATTGCAGTTTCCCAAACTGGTTCATGTCCAACTTTTTAGTCTATATTGATTCTAGTCCCTGTTTATAAAATTTTATGTTCAATATTATTATATTGATATTAAGTTATCAATATTCATTTCACAGTTAAAAATATAACTATTTAATCATGCAAATGGATTAGCCTTACCTAAGTTCATATTATCGGGAGATAAAAGACTAATTTAAATTTCTTCGGAATAAAAGTTCATTCTGCGTATGGAGTAATTGCAGAGACAAATTGTAGACATAACACTATATAATTTAACATCACAAATACAAAAAACACATAACTTTTCGCGAACATACTTTAAAAAAATCTTGTGTCCTAAAATTTCGTCGCTACAGTTCAGTTCATAAAGTTCTAAAAACATTTTGTTTGTCAACAAAAAAATATCGTCTGCGCGAGGCGCAAAATAACAACGATTAAATTAAGACCATGGGAGCAGCGATAAAACACAACAGTCTAAAAGGACGGTCCAAGACCTTGCAATTACTATGTTTGGAATTTCTTCCCATGCTTTTTGGCCGCTTGACACATTCCTTTTTTTTTTTTTTTTTTTTTTTTTTTTTTTTTTTTTTTTACTAGGCTGGATAGTCGGGAGTTTACTGTATTTACAATACATTAACATTTTTTATTGGAAGTGAAAATTGAAAACTTTCTACTTATGCTACATTTTTCTTAATATTCTTTTGTAAAAGTGGCATTTTGTAACTGTATTATTTATTCCTTCATTGTTTCAGTGTTTAAAATTTTCACCTAATTTATTCAGTAATTATAAAAATAATTTAGTTTGACCCCTTCTGGTCTGGTGTCCCATAAATAGGACGCGTCTTTTGATTGAGTATTTTTGTCTCTTAACAATTATTTTTCCTATTAGCTTCATAGAGTAATGCTAGTGCGTATTCTAATAAAGGATATATTCGTTACTATGCTTTATTAATCGTTTTGACCAAACTTCATTGGCAATTATTAATAATAATCGGTAAATACGATTAAAATATAATATTGATCAAATTTGCCAATAGTAGCGGTAATTATTAATAATAACCAGTTATTATTAATAATAACCGCATTTATCATATTGACCGTAACAAATACACGCATAAATTTGATTAATCCCATTCTGAAAATTCAGATTAAAACTGCTTTTTTTTGTGATTTTCTACGTTTTCATTATACAGAAAAAAGTTTGAAGGGGCCACAAATGATAATTATAATGAGGACAATGAAAATCCCAATAAGTGATAATCAGAGTTTTCTAAAAATGCAGCCACGGGTAGCAAATGTATTTTTTTAAAAAATAGTCCCCTTTTTTAATCACAGAAATTTATTTCAAATTCTACTAGTAAATAAGGTGAAGACTATCATAAGAAAACACTGGTATATAAGCCGTCTGCGGAAGAATTGCTGGAAACACACGTCCTGTATTTCTTTATTGCCTTCATTTTTTGACGCAGCATTTTCCCCAAAGATGACGCACGTAAAAACGCACGAAATATAAGTTAAAATGGGTTTGTGTATAGTGTGTTTGACATGCAAATAATAAAGGTTAATATGAACACAGAAAATAACAAAGGTGTGTTTTGGCATGGTATATTTATTTAATAGGAAAATTATTGCACGTTCAAACTGTCCTTGTGTTATCCAAATAACTATGCTTACATTTTTTTTTCCCAAGATCTATCAGATTTTAAAGTAAAAACATCATTTTTAAATCATTACGTAAAATGCCGAACAGAATACTACGTATAATTATAAGAAAGTCCAATAGAAAGTAATTAATATTATATAAAGAAAATTAAACAGTTTTATGAACTCCATTAATTCGTAAATGGTATTAAATAAAAACCATAAAAACCGTAAAAATGTTTTAATATAATGTCCACATGTTTCGGCTTCATGGACACCTTCATCAAGATAAATAAAAATGTTATACAGTTTCACGATTTTTTATAAAGGAATGATTCGAAATGTCATCATTCACCTTTTCTTTCATGTTCCCACGTAGATTACTTTATGAAAATTTTTTTCGTATGTTTCTGATAATATAACTGCTGACTTATCAGTGTTAATTTATAAGCATAAAATACATATAAATATTACCAGTTTAAAAGCTTTCTCTTTTCACTAGCCTATTTACATCGGTATACGAATTTATTCTAACGTTTAATAAAACTAGATAGTTTTCAACTGTAAAAGTTCAACAATCATCATTAAAGAAACAAAAGGAAGCTGGTTGCATAAATTGCCTCATGGAATATTCTGTTTTCTGTTTTGAAACATTGCTGATCAAGGTTCATAAGAACAAACTGTGAATAGAGATTCCTTGAAATTTCAGATGAAATTTATAAGTAACTATGTACCCATATTTTTTTTGGGGACGTTTATAGATTTATTTTAAAACTAGTGAAGGACAAAGCTAAAAATCATTACAAGGTTGGTATGTAAATCGACACAAACTAGAAATATAAATATTAACATTGAATGAAAAATTTTATTTCATGCATATTCTTCTAACGAAAATAAATTACAACATCTTCATTTATGAAAAATAGTATAATTTTTTTCATTCTATTTTATTAAAAATGTAGTCAATATTATTAAAATAATTTGCATCACAATTCGAATCCTGGTAAGAAGATGTTTTGAAACTGGTATTATTATAAATTCATATAACATGTAACTTTTGATTCATTATTATGAAATATCTGCTTTTTTAAGTTGCAACCATTCATTACAGTTCTAGTACACAATACTTCTATGAAGATATTTTTCTAAACAATTGAAGCAAAGTAACTGAATATATTTTCACTTCATATATAATAAAAAATAGAAATATCTGGAAGAGACTCCCATTTAGCATACTAGATACCTTATAAATATATACATTTAATGCAGCGATATAATTAAGGAAGTTTTATGCTGAAGTTTTATACGTGCTAAAGAATCTTTTAAAAGTTATTGAAATCGACAGACTATTGAAATTTATCTCAATTGAGTAGTTAAATTACTTGGAGTGTAATCTCTTTTCTTTTCACGTAACTTTACTCTTAACGAGATAATACTAATAAGACCTTAATTGCAATCCATTGTGTCTATGAATATCTAATTTGGTTACAGAAAGAATACGCTCATAATACCTAATTACTTTAACTTACCATGCGAACCAAGCATAAGTATCATAAGGATTCTTTAAAATTCTGGAATATTTATTGGAATAAATATTTTAATCGGAATGAATATTTATTACATATTATTTAAATTTCCCTAGAATTTATATGTATAGATAAACAGGGTGAGTTTAAATTATTTTTAGAGAATAAGATGGATAATAGTACCCATCCAGACGAGGAATAATAACCATGGAAAGTGAAGTCGCAAACCTTTTATTTAGCCACTAATATAGTGTGTTCCACCCTAATTGAAGTTGGCTTGCCGGTAATAATCTGGACAAAATAAAAATATTGCAATTAAAATGTAACGATGTGTATCTTCTTTTGTATGAAATGTGATATCATCACAAAACGTTCTGAAAAAACAGTGCTCACGCAATCGATGATACCGTGGTCGATAAACTGATAATCACAGTCCAAAATGCGGATCGTCAAATGCATATTGCTGGCGCGTATAATGGAAAAGTCTATCAGTTTTTTTTTTCATGTTATCATATTTACAACAAAGGTGAGTATGTCTATTAAAAGTTCCATTATAACATACTTCTGTTTTAGGGCAGTTAATTACTGTCAACAGAAGTTGGATTAGGGTTGAACATCCTACATTTGTGACTAAATAAATGGTTTGCAACCCTAAGTTCGATGGTAATTATTGCTCGTCTGGATTTGTACTATCACCCCTCTTATTTTGTAATATGTATATATATATAACCATCATATAATTACAATTCATTATCTGTTTCCAATTACTAAAATTAAATTAAATTCAGGATTGCAGCTTTCTCAATAACTTCAATACAGGAAGTGATCACAGGTTGGTTAGATGCAAACTGCTGTTAAATACTAAAGTGGAAAGAATGAAGCTTTTGCAACACTCAAAGAAATCAATCGATATAATAAATCTCCAGAATCATAAAGAAGAATTCCATTTGGAACTTAAAAACCGTTTCCAAGTACTTCAATCAGCTTTAGAAGAAGAGCAAGATGTTACAGTAGTGAACAAGAAACTAACCAGTACTCTACAAAATATTGCAAAGAAGATAGGCGGCGATGCACAAGTAAAGCAGACAAAGAAAATAACAGAATAAACAAGAAGATTGATGAAGAAACGGAGAGAATTTAAAATGAAGAAAAACGATCCTAAATCAAGAGTTGAATATGCTGAATTATGTAAAACGGTAAGAAAATGTGTTACAGAAGATATCAGAAAATTTAACTCTGATCTTGTCAAGAAAATTCTAGAAGATAACAAAAGTTTAAAATCAGCTAGGCGAAAACTTTGTGTTAGAAGAAAAGGTATTTTTGCACTAAAGAGGGCAGATGGAACAATCACCAAAATCAATAAAGAAATAGTACACATTGTCGAAAAATTCTATAACGATTTATATAAATGTGAAGATCAGAGGGAAATCAACTTATGTGATCCACGAGAAAACTTAACAGAAACCGATACCATAATCCCAGTGACGACAGACGAAGTTTTACAAGCCATTAAATTTATGAAAAAAGGTAAATGCCCCGGAGAAGATGTAATTACAATTGACCTTATCAAAGAAGCAGGAGAAGAATTTGCAAAAATGCTATCCTTACTGTTTTCCAAATGTCTCCAGAAGTCAGATGTACCAGAAGATTGGAATAATGCTGTGATGGTGCTACTTTACAAGAAAGGAGAGAAGGAAAACATTAAAAACTACCGTCCAATCAGCTTACTGTCAGAGATTTATAAAATTTTCACCAAAGTTTTAACGACAAGACTTGAATCAGCTCTGGACTCAGCTCAACCTAGAGAACAAGCAGGATTCCGAAGTGGATTCAGCACAATGGATCATATCCAAACGGTAAGGGAACTCACAGAAAAACATAAGGAATATAATTTAGCTCTTTGCCTTGCCTTTATTGATTATGAAAAAGCATTTGATTCGGTCTACACATCAGCAGTAGTAGAATCTCTAGAGGACATTGGTATAGACAAACCTTACATCAATATTATAAAGAAGATTTACAAGAAAGCAACAGCAACCATCCGCTTGGACAAAGGAAAAGCAAAGATCAAGCTTAGAAGAGGGGTAAGACAAGGAGACACCATTTCGCCTAATCTTTTTACTGCTGTCTTAGAAAATATTTTCAAGAAGCTAGATTGGGAAAACAAAGGGATTAGAATAAATGGGGAATATTTAAGTCATCTCCGATTCGCTGACGACATTTTAATTTTCAGTAACAGTCCTGAAGAATTGGAAAATATGCTAAAAGATTTGGCAGAAGCTAGCATTAATGTGGGATTAAAAATAAACATGGAAAATACTAATGTGATGTCCAATTCATTTGCATCAAAAAAGAAAATCGTCTACAGCAACACTGAAATTAAAGAAGAGCAAAGTTATGTGTACCTTGGGCAAGAAATATCATCTGATAATAGTATCATGAATGAAATCAATAGAAGAATAAGAAATGGATGGAGTGCTTTTGGGAAGAACAATATTATTCTGAAGAGTAGCATGCCCCTGTGTTTGAAAAGAAAGGTATTTAACCAATGTGTTTTGCCTGTCCTAACTTATGGAGCAGAAACATGGACGCTAACAAAACGGATGGTACAAAGATTACAAACAACACAGAGAAGTATGGAAAGATGTATGCTAGGTATAACTAGAAGAGACAGAAAAAGAATAACCTGGATAAGAAGTCAAGACGAAAGTTTTTGACATCATTGAAAGAATTAAACGGCTAAAATGGAAATGGGCTGGGCACATCGCAAGAAGACAAGACAATAGATGGAGCACAAACACCCTACAGTGGTATCCCAGAGATGTAAAACGGCCAAGAAGACGACCTCAAGTAAGATGGAGTGATGAAATCAGAAAAGTAGCCGGTGTAAATTGGATGACTAAAGCACTAGACAGGAAACATTGGAAAAATCTGGGGGAGACCTACATCCAGCAGTGGATTGAAAGCGGTTGATGATGATGATGATGATGATATAAAGATTATAATATTATAAAGATTACATGGCATATAGTACAATGAATTATTCAATTATTCACGGTATTGTATTTTATGTTACAGTTTCTTACGGTGAACTCCCGCTAGTGCAGAATGCCATCGCAGAACATTTTTTTGCTCGCATTAAATGAAGTAAACATTTGAATTATGTAAAACAATCCCTTTCGTCCAATAAAAGAATTTCAGTTTTTGGCAGAAATAAAATAGTTTAACAAGTTAAAGCATAAGCAACTTTTTCTTTAATTTAGTAATATTAGTTAAAAAGTGAGTTAGTGACAGTTTGTAAATACAAAAGTGTTACAAAATATGCAAAGAAGTTGTCGTATTTACACAATTTACTATCAATAATATAAATCTCTAATTTTTCTTATTAAACTTAAACGACTTTTTTAGCCAGATACTTTTCCAGTTTTGCGACTCAGTCAAAACTTTGGATTGTTTTCGTTGCTAATATCGGTGAACAACCATTATAAATTCTTGAAACTCATATGCTTTTGGTGTAGATCGTTTCCTTCCATATCATCACTGCCACGGAAAAGTTTTTGATCTCTCAATGACCAAAGTTACATCATAGTTGCTTTTGAAGAAATTATGTGCAAAAGAAATTTCAATTCGGCTTGGTCAGTTTGTAAAAAAAAAATATATACGCATTATCCGATGAGTAGTGTGTTCTAAGCGATTTCTTGAATATTAATTGAGAGGCTCAAAACCATAGTAAACCAAGTCCATTTATCTCTATTGTGAATAATAACGCTTTAAAGTTCTTAATAAATAATTATTTAGGTCAAGTGATTTATAAGAATTATATATGTCAATATTCAATTTAAAGTATCATTTTTATAGTGCCCTAGTTTTAAAAATTACAAATGAATATTTCGAATGTAAATTTATACTTTAAAAAAAAAAAAATTGAGGACTTGGTCTAGTATAATTGTGAAATTTCCATGTCTAAATAAAGACTCGCTCATTATGATTACAAAAACTATTGATTTTAATTTATATATACTTATTCTATTTTTTACACTAAATTAAGCACAAAGACTGAAACATGTTACCAGTTATCGTAAATAGCTCACTGTGCACAGCACTATCATCATCATCATCT
Organism: Maratus speciosus; assembly: GCA_963932465.1. Classification (NCBI taxonomy): domain Eukaryota; kingdom Metazoa; phylum Arthropoda; class Arachnida; order Araneae; family Salticidae; genus Maratus; species Maratus speciosus. The sequence goes on from OZ010794.1 coordinate 325,119,679, forward strand.
TTATTATGATGTACTCTCAAGGAAGTAGCTAGGAGCCTAGTATTGACCTCAACTGGAAGAATCTTGAAGTATACATGATGCATTGGCGGAATGTATGGCAGAAGATCCATCATATCTTTCTTTTTGGCCAAAGTGATTTTTCTACGGCCCGCGTACAATGCAACTTGACTAACATTTAACAAAGAAAGTAACTTTTGCCAAAGAGCCCGTTTTTACAAATTTATTTTGCTTAAAGTTTGGTCCTCTTTGAGGGTTTCTTCAAACAACAACATGAAGTGAAAACCTCTCACAACTCCGAGCCATCTAATATCCATATAACTAAAACAAGCTCCCTCGGTATCGTTCTTTCTTGTTGTGATACTTTCTTCCAAAGCGGTAGTAGAAACAAAGTCGCAATTCTTAACTTCAATGATATCGAATTTAGGACATTTCCTCTTTGGAATCATAATAGTTTCCTTCCAGTGTCCAGGTTAATAGATGTGTTGTTTCTTGCTACTTGCTGCTTCAATCAGACCAAATTCTGCGTCATTCGGAAGGACAGAGTGTCCGGACACCATGGATTTGTGCTCAATTGACTCTACTGTTTTGTTTGTACTATTAACTAATATCAACAGTGTAAGAGACACTTTGATTCTCCTATTTTGGCCACGAGAGGCATCTGAATATAGAATAATTTTCTTATGTTTAGAGGCTTTCTCTTTTAGGTGTCTTGCAACAAAGCTAGAAAGGTCTTCCTCCCTCTATTTTATCCCAGACGTACATGTATCCCACATTTTTAGTAAACGAATGCATACCAGAGTTATAAATATATAGCTTCCGTTTATAATAAGCTATGGATGATGAAAGTTTAGGAAGAGGAAATGCTTTTTGAAAGTCGAATGTGCAGCAGTAAGTTTCGTCTGAGGCTTTAATCTTATCAGCTTTCATTTTCTCTCTAACCTGCTCTGCTTTTCGAAAATGTAGCTCTCGTTCGGTTTCAAGACGTTTTCTAGTGTTTACATAATTTTCTGTCGAAAGCTTGATTAATATGTCATCACGTAATTTACACGTATCTGTACTTAGCGACTTGAAGTGCAAGTTAAACTTTGTGCTGAAGACTTTGAAATGAATATCTCTTTCACGGGGCTCTTAATCTTTGTCGTACATTCCTCTCAGGCCGAAGACTGAACTATGTGATTAGAGTTTTTTTCTTGTAATTATAGTTTTAAAGAAAAACACATTCGGTATGTTTACCGTTTGTTTACCGAGAGCACGGAGGGGGAGTGGGTGGAGCGCCATCAAAAACAAAATTACTTTCCATTCGTAGTTTATAGATCTGATGATTCACGAAGGTATTTTTTTCATCAGACGTTTTGGCATCGCTATTTATTTAAACTACAACATTTTCTGATAGCAATGAAGCCATATTTAGATAAGAATGGACCACAGATGAAAGAGTAGTACACTGATGAATGGACTTTATTCAGTATGGTTATGAAGGTTTCTTGTATTACTTCACCAACTCTGGACACAGATGCAATCTATGAGAAAGTAAGTGAACTACAGGCTTGGTGCACTATAGCAGTAGATAAAACATAGTTTACTGCATTTTCTACATGAGCTATCTCATTTTTTTAAGTGAACTTGGACTACTAAGGTTGTGAACCCCTCAATTGCAAATTGAAAATGAAGAATGTAAACGAAAATGTTCTCATTAAACGAACATTCGTTTTAAGCGGATACGCATTAACGTGTGTCTACTGTATATACTTTTTGATGTGCCTCATGATTATGACCACGGATGCCAGAATAAGTGTGCTCTCGGAATATATTTCTTACTGTCGCAATTGGACATGTAGTGTGGTATAGATTTTGTACACAAATGTATTTTTGTTGCAAAGTCACATGTGATCCGCATTTCACAAGTTTACATGTCTGATAGGAGAATTGTTTTTTTCGATACTCATGTTAGTTCATATTTGTAAGCAAATTAAATTTATTCAGCTAACGTCTCAGTAAAAATTTGTATTGGACTTTCATTGTTGTTAGTTATATTGTTTCAATTATAACTGTTTGATGGGGATTTTCAAAGTTACTGTTTTATAATATTTTTACATGCAAAGTTGTTATGAAATTGTCTAACAGTGGTATTTATTTATAGTTAATTTTAGGACATTAGATTATATTTTAAGAAAAGAAGATTTTTTGATAAATGCTTTGTTTTTCCCTTAATGCTACATAATTATTAAATGCATTACATACATTAAATATTAATTCACTGTTGTTTACACTCATTAAATATTTTCTCGTTGAATTTTATCAAACAATTGCTTCAGTTCAAGAAATGTTTGATTTTTTTGTGTACTGTGTCAATAAGAATCTAAATCAAACAGATATTGCTTCTCCTCGTCTCAATATTTTTATATCAAATGTAGTGGAGAAAAGAGAACATGTCACAACTAAATGAACACTTTTGACTAGAAATGAGATAATGAAATGATATTTCAAATTGCTGTAAATCCAAAAACTCTCAATAAATGAAGAACATGGAGAAAAATCTGACAATTCTCGTAAGTATTAATAATGTTTTTTAAGCTTTATCATAATTTTAGTTAAATAGAGGAAAACTATATTTAAAACAATGATCATTCGACATAGAAATAACCATAGGTGCGGTGCATCCCCACTATTAATGTTCATCATTCCAATGAGAAAAAACATAAAATCAGGTATAGTTAAATCGCAGTTATACAGAACGTATATTTTTTTATTAGACATATAAAAATCGTATTATTAGTGAATGATGAATCCAGTAACCTGATTTCAGTTGCGTAGCATTTGTTTGGAAATAAATCATTGTTTCCTCAAAGCATAACGCTACAACAAAGAAAACATAAACAATTCCCAAATATTATGCAAAATTAATCGCATTACTTTGTCAATACTAACAAAAACTGATTCGATGCAAAGTTGCATATATCATAAAAAAAGTAAGCCAGTGATGTCGTTGATGTCTTGGATGTAACTTTTACAGACAGATGTAGTTATTAATTTCACTAGTAACTGCACTGAAAAATTTCTTCATTGTTATTTAACAAAATATCTAACAAACTACAATTTCTCATAAGCATACGCATAGAAATCCTCGGCTATAAATGCATTGAAATAGAATTTTATCGCACATGAAGCTTTTTTTTTTTTAAATTTAACTCGCGAAATAAAATATAAAAGTCAACATTTGCAAAATAAAAATTATAAGCAGTTGTTTAACAAACATAAATAGTTATTGATTTGGGCTTCTGGACATATAAGAATTTTTAGCTTCTTTTAGAAAATTACATATACATATTAATTATTTTATTAGGTTTTTTGTTTTAAAGTAGAATTTTTAGGTATGGTAAAATATTACTTTCAATTTTGTGGTACGCCAGTCTATAAGTTACGAAACATCTGATATAAATAAATTTAGAAATTTGAAAAAACAATTTATATTTATATTACGCAATCTCCATTCATATTCAAAATTTCTGTCAGCGTAAAAGAAACCATTTTATAATATGTGCTTTAAGTAACATCATCAAGCAAGATATTTACTTCCTAAACATTTTCCATTGGAAAACTACATTGCAGACAGAAAAATACCCTGTACCGCTGCATGTCATAAAAAAGCACTAAAAAATATTATCCATTTATGACTTTCGAGATAGAATGCATTACGACTCAATTTTCAAATGTCTTGTCCTTTAGGATTATGTAGGGAATTTCTCGTACACATGGGTCATTAAAGTTTATTCCTAAATGTGTATACATAAGCGAAATTCTATTTTGAATATAATCATTATATTTGAAAATAGTGTATCAAACAACACATTTATTTGAAAACAGACTGAACAATACGTAAATATTTCCCTTAATTTGATATTCATTATACAATGGAAAAAATATACTTAAAAAAATAAAATATCCTACATTTACGACTGTCATAAAAATGCATTAGACAGAATATTACCGTTTGTGAGTTCCGAGATAGAATACATTATGACTCGGTATGAAAAAATCATGTGCAATACGTAGGGAATAATGTGTATATATGAATATATATATATATATATATATAGGCTATTAAAGTTTGATGAAAAACATTGCATACATATGAAATCAATTTGAAGATTGTTTTATGAAATGCTAATGTAAAAATGCAGTAACAGATGCTTCCAATTTCTAAAATATTATACATATATAACTTAAATAACATCATTAGCTATGTAAAAAAACTTTTTGGGAGAGACCTGATTAAAGTGTATAACTAGATGCAGATATAAAATTAATAATCTAGGAACATTATATTAAATCTCATTTTATTAGTCTGGATTATATTTTTCTAAGGGATATCATAATGCAAAATCTAATGTTATAAAAATATTTTATTACCGTTTATTACTTTCGAGACAGAATAGATTATGACTCGGCATGCAGAGATTATATGTTTTAGCTATATGGTGGCGGAAATATATATATGCTATTAAAGTTTAATCAAAAAGGTTGCATAGATGTGAAACAATTTTTGAGCATGTTTTATTAAAATGCAATGTTAGAATATAAGAACAGATGTCTCTGACTTGTAAAATATTAAAATTTTATGCTTTATATGACGTTGTTAACTATACACAGATAAACATTTTTAGATATCATCGCATTAAATTGATTAAAAAAATAAACAAGAAATTTATACTGAAATGTTTTGCGTGGATTTATCCAGAATTTGAAATCATTCTTTGAGTTCTTTAGTGTCTGTCACACGGATGCAATAATTGTTTTTTCTTCAAAGAGAAGTTTGTTTGTTATTTATCTTTTTCTTTCTTTTGTTTAACTTGTTTTGTCTCTCCGTTAGCCTCAAATACTGCAATTCAATTTCAACACTATTTCTTGTACTACAATTGCCTTGTGTTGTCACACGGCATGTTGTTGCTGTCACACGGATGTAATAATTGTTTTTTCTTCAAAGAGAACTTTGTTTTTATTTATCTTTTCCTTTCTTTTGTTTAACTTGTTTTGTCTCTCCGTTAGCCTCAAATACTGCAATTCAATTTCAACACTATTTCTTGTAATACAATTGACTTGTGTTGTCACACGGCATGTTGTTGCTGTCACACGGGTGCAATAATTGTTTTTTCTTCAAAGAGAAGTTTGTTTTTATTTATCTTTTCCTTTCTTTTGTTTAACTTGTTTTGTCTCTCCGTTAGCCTCAAATACTGCAATTCAATTTTAACACTATTTCTTGTACTACAATTGACTTGTGTTGTTACACGGCATGTTGTTGCTGTCACACGGATGGAATAATTGTTTTTTCTTCAAAGAGAAGTTTGTTTTTATTTACCTTTTCCTTTCTTTTCTTTAACTTGTTTTGTCTCTCCGTTAGCCTCAAATACTGCAATTCAATTTCAACACTATTTCTTGTACTACAATTGCCTTGTGTTGTCACACGGCATGTTGTTGCTGTCACACGGATGTAATAATTGTTTTTTCTTCAAAGAGAAGTTTGTTTTTATTTATCTTTTCCTTTCTTTTGTTTAACTTGTTTTGTCTCTCCGTTAGCCTCAAATACTGCAATTCAATTTCAACACTATTTCTTGTAATACAATTGACTTGTGTTGTCACACGGCATGTTGTTGCTGTCACACGGGTGCAATAATTGTTTTTTCTTCAAAGAGAAGTTTGTTTTTATTTATCTTTTCCTTTCTTTTGTTTAACTTGTTTTGTCTCTCCGTTAGCCTCAAATACTGCAATTCAATTTTAACACTATTTCTTGTACTGCAATTGACTTGTGTTGTCACACGGCATGTTGTTGCTGTCACACCACGGATGCAATAATTGTTTTTTCTTCAAAGAGAAGTTTGTTTTTATTTATATTTTCCTTTCTTTTCTTTAACTTGTTTTGTCTCTCCGTTAGCCTCAAATACTGAAATTCAATTTCAACACTATTTCTTGTACTACAATTGACTTGTGTTGTCACACGGCATGTTGTTGCTGTCACACGGATGCAATAATTGTTTTTTCTTCAAAGAGAAGTTTGTTTGTTATTTATCTTTTCCTTTCTTTTGTTTAACTTGTTTTGTCTCTCCGTTAGCCTCAAATAATGCAATTCAATTTCAACACTATTTCTTGTACTACAATTGACTTGTGTTGTCACACAGCATGTTGTTGCTGTCACACGGATGCAATAATTGTTTTTTCTTCAAAGAGAAGTTTGTTTTTATTTATCTTTTCCTTTCTTTTGTTTAACTTGTTTTGTCTCTCCGTTAGCCTCAAATACTGCAATTCAATTTCAACACTATTTCTTGTAATACAATTGACAATGTGTATTTCTGGTGACAAAACAGTGTTCAGTAAAAGAATATTTGAAATTTTGAAATCCTACAGGTCAGAGCGATAAAACACATTTTAAATAAATGTACAAATACGTCATGACGTATGTGATCACGTAAATGTCATTAACAGCTTCAGAAAAAAGGTGATGTCCTTTGATTGAACCATGACATGGTTGGCACAGTGAACTATCTTTTAGTTCCGAACAGGATGTGACTTAGATCATAAGGAGTACATTAATCGAATTTTTTTCTGGCAAGAAGATGGATTTAAAATCCTGTATGGATTTACTCTAAAACAATACTAATAAAGAAAAGTTAATCGCAATTTAAAATATCGTTGTTCAACGTTATTTTCAATTTTAGATTATTATTTTAAAAGATTGTTTTTAAAAAATCTTTTTTTTTACCTCTGATTTATTTTTGCTGTTTTCTCTGAAAATTCTAAAACAGATTACTACAGTTCCCTTAAAAAAATAGAGAACGCTCTGTTTTGTAAATTAAAAGTTTTGTTACAAAAACACTTGAATTTTCAATCGATAAATTATAAAGATATCGATGATAACAAAATAATAATGAAATCCGCATGGGAACTGGCAATAAGCAGTGATACGTTCTAAAGGAGAAAGGAGGGAGGGGGGCGTTACTTATTTATGGAAAAGAGTACTATGATTTTTTAGTTGACAGAAACGATAATCGTAACAAATTAATCACCTTGCGTGAAATATTTGTCCAGGGACTCAGCAAAAAAGGTCAGATGTGCACACGCGTGTTGAAAGAGCTTGTAATATTTCAGACATATACTTCTGGTCAGTTGATAAATCATATTTACCAACAGCTAGGTGATCAGATTAAATTGGCTTAAACTTTGCAATTGGTAATGATTCGCAAATCACAGAGATAAACCAATTGGGACACAATATGGAAGAGGACCTGTCTTTTGTCATCAACATATTCGAAAAGATGTCTCAGCTGAAACTCCCTGAAGTGAGGCACGGAAGCCGATAAAGAGGTTTTTAAAAACTTGTTCTCAAGTAATCATATAACACCACTTTTGCATCCTGTGTTCAGTTCCACAAAATCCGATTGCAATTATTTTTACAGTTTAAATTTCCTTTTTCTTAAAAAAATTATAATGTCACTGCATATAGATGACGCTTTGCCAAACGCTGGGGTCAAATGACTAAAATAATAGAGACCTGGTACTAGTATTAAAAAAATATGTTCTTCCTTGACTTCGCGAAGATGAAGCTTTGCCACCTCTTTAACCCTCTAAGTGTTTGGGGCGTAATATTCCGTTCACTAAGCTCCAGGTTTCACAGCAATACAAGCAATATTTAAGATAATATAATTCTATAGACTTAATGAATTTTAAATACATTGGAGAATGATTAATACTCTCAAGGATTACATTCATATTTGTAACTGAGTTTTTTTTATAATGTTGAAAGAATCCTATTTTCTTTCATAAAATGCCTTTCCCAGCATATTAGACCTGTAAAAAATCTGAAAATATTATGAAAGTTATGAAAATTGAATAAATGAAAAATTTTAATTTTTAACATTTTTTAGAAAATTTGTCACTGTTGCGGCGGTAAAAGCAATGATGTATAACGACATTTTTATAGCACAAAGTACTGCTCATCTCGCGCTCAAACTCTATCACAGTCGAATGTGCTGTAGCTTTCTTTGGTTTCTTGACTATATAAACATGAAAAATAACAGTAGTTGCGTAAAATTAACAGCACAAACTGCTGGCGTCTGAATTACCAACACATTGTGCTGGCAAATCTAAAGTTTTTTTTTTTTTTTTTTTTTTTACAGTGTACCTTAATGTAACTAAAACAAGCTGGTATTATGAAACAATTTTTACTGGTATGTTTGATTCTCACTATCGCTAAATTTTCTTTATAGAAGAGATACATACAGAATGTTTAAAATTTATAGTAATAGCAGTATATTAGCTGTTAAAAATTGTGTATCTGTGGCTATATATTCCAAGAAAATTTCGTAAGCATGCGGGCGATAAGAGAAGGCTGATTGAACCGTAACAAGAGCAAAAATAAACTTTCAAAAGCACTATACATGTAAGATTTAATTAATTTTTAGTTCAATTAATTTATACATTTAAAAAAAAATAAGACTATCTTATATTGTAGTTCATTTGAAAATATTTTCAATACATGATTAAATTTTCCAAAGTAACTTGTTAATTAAAGGAAATACCTAGCATTAATAAAGTGTTTTTGTTTACAAGAAATCTTTAAAAGTTAATTAAAAAACAGCTCATATTATTTGCGCTGTAATTCGAAAACAAAAACAGATTAAAAATTCAATTTTACCGTAACAAACAAGTTATAATACATATATAACAATTTTTAAGGTTGATAAGGAAGCATAAAATTATAAATACTTATGCCGCATTTTTTTTCTTCGTAATACGTGTTTCAGTATGTGTAAACGGTATATTCAAATATTTTGATGCAGAATTAGAGAGTAGAAAAGTACAGAGGTACGCAAATAACTAAAATTTAAAAAAAATCTATAATATTTGGAAAACCTGAAAAAAATATCGTCCTTTCGGAGAAAGTAAATTATATTTAATCCATAAAACAAATTCTTATTCAAAAAGTCATTAAAATGTGATCTCTTTTATTAACAAGGATTATAAAAGTATTGTAAAATTAAAATGTTCAAGTTTTGCTTCTTATGTGGTATTGTGATTGTAATGAATAGTTTTAGATAACATTCTGAGAATGGAGATTATTTTGGTTTTCGTAAATCTTTTTTAGTTAATATTATTGAAAATAATGTCGCTATCGCTTAAAAGAAAAAAAAAACTTTTATTTTACGAAAAATATTTGTAGAATTCCTTACAAAATTTTGCTTTTTAAACAGTGAAATGTTATCAAAATTTGACTGTGGAAAGATATTTTTTTTCATAAGCTAAATAGTTTTAACAGGTCATTTTTATAGTTTAAAAATAAATAAATAAATTTTGTTTACTTAAAAGGAAAGTTTTCCCCGTAAAAAAACTTTTTATTTTACTGAAATAATCTGCTAAAAACACTTTGCTAGAAGTACAGATTTGTTTCCGGAAACAAGCCATTAAATTGGATATTTTACGCTCCAGTTCAGCTAAAATTACAGAAAATTTTAAAAAAGGAAATACGGATTTTGTTCTGAAATATAAACTGTTTTATACTGGTTACCTTTGACATTTTTTCTGTAAAATTGACATATTTGTGTACAGTGAACTGAAAAGCATGTGAATTGATTTAGTTTCATTTGACCTGAAAAAAAATCTAGCAGTGGAAATATTCCTACTAATATATATTTCAGAGACATAAATAATTAATTAGATCTTAATACAAATATTCTTATGTAAAATTAACATTTTATTTTTTAAAAGTCTAGGATTAAATGGGCCAAATTTTTCTTTGCAAATAGAGTGGTAATCATTGTAGCGTAAATCATTGTCCTTTTTTCGGTTTTTTACTTAATGCTGCCTCATAAAGTACATTATTTATCAACTTTTTACTGTACGCCGCACAGTGGGACGTATTGACGATCTAGGTGGACAAAATTATTTCGTTGAAGTTTAATTAAGTTTTGCTGTTTTTTTTTTTTTTTTTTTTTTTTTTTTTTTTTTTTTTTTTTTAATGCATCACTAATAAAATACTCAAACAGTGATAAATATTTGGTTATTTAACAACAATGTCTTAAAATAAAAGTACAGGGTGCCCACTAAAGTCGTTCCCACCCTCTTAACTACCGAACGACTGCATGCATATTCATAAACGTGGTGTCTAGGTATATTAAAGATGCTAAGCGCTACTAGATGAGACCTACACACCTACTACATACTCACACTAGATACAGCACCACCTACTACAAAATGGCGGCATTAGCGTTCCTATCACGAAAACGGTTCGAAGTACGGGATAAAAGTGAATGACGACACCTTGTGAACATGAATGCTAAATGAATCTCGTTCTGAATATGAATTTCTTTTTTCGAGATATTAATACTAACTCAGCTGTTTCGCACCAGATGGTGGTGGAAGCAGTCTCATCTGGTAGCGCATAGCCACTTTACGATACCTAGACACCACTTTTATGAATATATCTGCAACCGTTCGGCAATTAAAAGCATGGGAAAGCCTTTAGTGGGCACCCTGTATAATGCATTACAAATAATGCGTTAAACATACTTATTTTACAATTAAGTAAAAAACAATTTAATTCACGCATGTAAGTTAACAATCATTTCGTTTTTGTATGTTTGTCTACTCAGAATTGCTCGAAAGATTTATGTAGCCATACTGAAAAATATTTTTTAAATAAAATCATATTAAAAAAAAAAACTTTAATGTTTTGTGGTACCCTGTAAAACGTATAAATGCTACCAAAATTAATTTCGGTAGAAAAAATGCTGTTGTGTGAATAAATAACCTATATAAATTTTATTCAATTTGAAATAAAATTTCTTCATATAGGCGGTAATGTATCCGAAGTTTTTATGTGTCCCTGTAAAAGAAAAACAACAGCTACGCACTTTGTTTTCAATTTTAAAAATGTTATTATATATCTCAATAACCTTTACTAATTTTTTGAAATTTAATTAAAATTTCTGCTTTTTAGCAACAATCTTTTCGCGATCTTTTGTGTGGCCCAGTTATAATTTAATAGAAGTGTCATTGGAAAAACACATGGCAAAGTTTCAGCTCAATCAGATAATTGAAAGTGGTTTAAAATTGTCTTGCAGGATTTGAACTAATCTTTTATGTGACCCTGTAAAAGAAGCGTGGCTGATACGTTCCATAAATTATAATAATATTGCATTGTCATCAGAAATACATATCCTGAACGAAGTTTCAGCTCAATTAGATTATTGAAATTGGTTTAAAATTAAGGTGTAAGTTCCAATCTAAATTTTTCTGAAGCCCTGTAGAAACAGTATGCTAAACAAACTTCTACGAACTTTAAAATACAATAATATTCTATTGTCATTCAAATTACACATGTTTTCATTGTTCCGGTTCAATGAGATAATTAAAAGTGGTTTAAATTTGACTAGCAAGATTTGAAATAAACATACATACATGCACTGCTAGTTAGTATGACAAACCTGTGACATATGTTCAGCAAACTCGTGCTTTCGAATAAAATAGAATATTCACGACGTGCTTTCAAACTTAGAGGAAGCCAGTGAAACTTTTGAAACTCCCTCAAACCAACTTCTTTACGGTCATAATTAATCGACACCCTTGATTTATTCAACAAATCTCGTACGGATCACGAAAATACAGATACTCAGCTACCAGTACACGCGGTTTTGTCAAATTCCGAGATAATCTGAAAAAAGCATTTTATCCACCTATATCATCAAAACGTCCCACTGTGCGCCATATAAAAAAGGGAATCTTATATATTAATGTAAATATGATTTCATTTTATGTGTCTTTATTTATTTATAATAAAATTAAAAAATTTTAAATCCTTCCTCCAAAATTTTTGAAAATTTAAATAAAAAGTTTATAATAGTTTTAGTCTTTAAATATCATTATACGGAAAGCACTTCATTAGCAGTTCATGGTGCTAAAAATATTTGTTTTTACATTAATAACCTTACAATATTTTCACTTTATAAAAGAAAAAGAGAATTTAAAGTATTAAACTAATTTATAGTATTTAAAAAGCTATTTAAAAGAAAACTTGCTCGAGAAAAGTAATCCATATATCTCTCAGAAAATATAACAATGAGGTATAGTCTAAAAGATTTACATGAATGCATTTAAAATACAAATAATTTAACGAAGCTTAATACATTCACCCATTCCTCCACAGTTTAAATATAATTATATAAAGAAAAAATTATATCCGTATTGTCTTAAATATATTTCCTTTATGGGAAATATAGTTTTGCAACCTTGCATGCATAAAAATATGTATTTATTTTCTGAATAATTTAGAATTTTTTTTATATAGTGTAAATTCACCTATTATGGCCCATATACCAGTAATAGCCCATTTAATATTCCGACGACGCTTGACGCAAAACGCCTTATATTTGAACTTAGCGCAATTAAGAAGTGATAAAATGGTCTTTCGACTGTCACATTATGCCTTTGTTTCGACAAATCAACGCACGTCACGTGAACAGTGGCTGCTTCTACCGAAGCTTCCTTTTTTTCCTATTTCAGCTATGGTTTCTTAGCAAGAGTTTTAGTGAGCAAAGTTGGATTTCGTGCTGTGTACGAAATTTTCAAGTAAGATAAACGAAAAAAAGTAAGTTTTAATTACTTATATAAAGTTTAAAGAATATGTAAACATATTAGTGTTATCAAAATACACTTATTAAGCCAGCTATTGGGGTGGACCACTACTGATGCTGTTTTTTCATGATCTCAGTAGTGATGGCCCACACTTTCTTTTTATATTTTATAGCTATGTGTTGTCATTAATTAAAGTTTCTAATACATCTATTTCTTTCAAACATTTAAAGCAAAGTGTTAGATAACAAATTTACATTAGCATATTCCTCTTATTTATGTACAGTCGTGGGAAAAAAAGTAAACACCCCTACTAACTCCTCAACAAATTATCGTAGAAAAAAGTTACTGGTACCAAACGATTGGAAATAAAGTCTACTTTTAAATGATGTATATAAAATTTGCTTAGGAAAGCATCTACATATTAAAACGAATCCAAACTTCATTTTTTTTTCAATGACAGTACCCAATTTTAACGAGATATTTCAAATCTTTGGTTCAAACTCTGCCTAGACACCGAATTTCAAGTCATTTGAACGATAAGTTTTTGAATTATAAACATTCAAAATTTACTGCTTCTAATGTTAAATTACATTTTCATATTTTTATTTATATCTCCAGAACTTATGCTCCTAATGTGCTAATTTTTTCTGTAGCAATAATACTAATATACCTAAACATAAGTACTCTTAAATTGCAATTTTATAACTTTATGATATGAATTGTGATTTATGAAATTAATAATCGAAAAAATTATGAATTGCAACCTACAATTTTTTTGATGGAAGTAGATTTATTAAGTCCTGCTTTATGAAAATCCAAAATTTCACATTTTTCTTAAAAGTAGTTTTCAAATTATGCTTAAAAAACGGCAAAATGATGGTTTAAGGGGCCGTCTATAATAGGAGTGACTAGATATTTTGAAATTTCTTTTGCCGTCGTGTAATCTAGCAGGCTTCATTGACTTCTTAAGGTGCCTTGATCAAGATGAGGGCTCTCTCGGTTAACAATCGAGTTCCGAGCTTAAATTTGGATACAGCCCTTAAAATACGCTCGTTTTAAAATAATTAATTTCTCAGAAACCAATGGTATGAATTGCATAAAAATTTGTTTTTAGGCTAAATGAAGGGTGTAGAGTTCATTTATGCTGTCAGAATTGTGTACTGCTATTGAAAAAGAAAACAAAGTTACGGTTCATTTTAATATGTAGATGGCCCCCTAAGCATATTTTATCTATATCATTTAAAAGTATACTTTATTTCCAATCGTTCGGTACCAGTAACTTTTTTTTACGATAATTTGTTGAGGAGTTAGTAGGGGGTGTTTACTTTTTTTTCCCCCACGACTGCACAAGTACCTTTTTAGTCTATACTTTCTGTATTCGCGACATTCCTTTGTAAATGGCATAATTGACTAGTATTTTAGGCTAGAATCTACACCCTAACTGCCTAACTTTGGTATCACAACTCGCATCTATAACCAGAGATGAATATTTAAAATTTAGTTTTAAGATTTCTAGAGTGCAAGGTAGTTCAGTTCATGCTGTTTGCTTTAGAGAGATTCATATCTAGATCGTGCTTCGTATCTAGAGAGGAAAAATCTTGAAAAAAAGAAAATTTATATTTTTCAGTATGTTTAATTAAGTTATAAAAATAATTCAAAACAATTTTAACTTTAGATAATTTTAAATATTATTTTTATACTGATATAATAATGATGAAACGTTTGAAGAGGTTAATCTGTGGAGCTAGTAACGCATTTCTAAAGTAATGTTGGCAAAATTATGGTGACAGTCTGTACTTTACCATAGGCTATATTTTATGTTGGTATCAATCCCAACGGAATGCAGGAGCAAAATCTTTCTAGAATGCATATTTTTGTGATTTTCAAGGGTATAAAAATTAGAAATTTGGCTTGATGGTAACTTGCAAGATATAAATACTCTCTAAAACAGTTTCTAAAATATTCAAAATTCCAAAAGGATTTTCATGCGCAGAAAACATTTTCTATAGAATTACGATTTCTATAGAATTGTTAAGGATATATTGGGTCGTTCGGAAAGTCGCGTCCGTTTGGGAAAATCAATTCGTACCGGAACTTTCTGCCCAGTAATTATTAGACATTAGATATCGGAATCAATGTCTAATTAAATGAAAGAATTTTCCGGTGCGAATTGATTTTCCCAAACGGACACGACTTTCCAAATAACCCAATAAAATTTAAACTTGACATGGCTGTTATTTTTAAATCGCAAATGTACGCACAAAATAGTTTTTTTTATAGGGAAGTGTGCGCTGAAATAGTTCTAAAATTTCGATTTTCGTGATACTGAAGGGTTTAGAAACTTGACAAGCGCATAGATGCCAACTTGTATGGATGTTTCTTACCACTAAAATTTAATAAAATTTTTTGACATATTTAAACATTAAAATTGCTTGAATTTCGGTGATTCAATTAGCTAAAATTTACTAACAAATTTTAGTGGTATGAAAAATCCGTACAAGTTCGCAGCTATGCATGTGTTATGGTGGTTAAGATGCAAATGCTCGTCAAGAATGTTTTGTAAAAAAATTTAAGTTAAAAGGGTCAAATGAGTAGCAGACGTTCTAAATTAAGATTTGTATCATCTTGTTTGGAATATAAACTTTAAATTTGACGTGGCTGTTACATTTAATACTCAACTCGTTCATAACAAGAAGAATATATAAAAAAAAGCAATTTATCAAATTACAACGACCATTTGGAAAATGATTTTTTGAAGACTAAAATTTAAGACATAAAAAATCGCACGGAGTTGATCATACATTACGTACGCCATGAATTAAACATTAATAGTGTTATTACACGAAAAAATTTCCAAGTGACAAAAATTGCCTGCGACTCGTACGTATTATCCACCTGAAACTTATGTATTATCCAAACATTTCATTGACTGTTCGGGAAAAGGCTTTTCCATCGTCAGATTTCTTGGAAATCTGACGACCAATTTTAAATGAAATTTCATTCTTAAACTTCTAAACATCACACAATATTACTTTTTACACCGCTGTATAGAGAAAAAAATTTACTTTTAAATGCAATTTGTTTGAAAACTATACCTCAATTTGTTTACGAGTTATTCATTTTTTTGTAGTTTTTATTACTTTTTTGTCATAGTGGCAACAGAAGGTATCCATCTTTGTTGAAAGTAAAGGGAAATACATATTGCTGTATAGACCAATCAGGAAACGAATAAAATGCGGATTAAACCAATAAAAACCTTCATATATGCTTTTGATTTCTCATCCTGACGAGAACTATAACCATTTTTCCAAATGGTTGATAATCAAGAGAATAACAAGAGTTATTCTCGCACAAAACTGTTTTTAAAAAATCGTAATTTAAAATGATTCAGCAGAAAAGGAAGTTCTAAAGTTTCAATTGCTTTGATATTGTTGGGGCTAGAAACTAAAAATTCCCATGGTGGTTATTTATAAGATAAAAATGCGCATTAAGAACGGTTTCTATAATATATCGAAATTTAAAAAGCTTAAATTAGCTGAAAAGACTCTAAATTATGAATTACTTGGAATTGTTTCATGACATTGAAATTTTGATTTGCATGTTACTTTTACTATGTACACGCTAGTGTGTAGGTATATAATAACTAATTCGTGGCATGGGATGAAACAATTCCATTATTTTTACTTTTGGCATCAATCTAAGCAAAGAATAAAATTTTAATTCTGCGGTTCTGCTGTGTTAGAACAGCTATCTCATTTTTATTGTAGAATACAAATAATGGCTCCAAAGGAACTGAGTAAAGAACAGAAAGATCGAGTTGAGAAGGCAGTTGATGCTGTTAAACAGGAGCCGAAGAGTTTCAACAAAGACAGTTTTTCAGAGCCGGTAAATAACGACAATACTACTTCCACAGCTGAATACCGCTCTCAACGGTTAAAAGAAATCCTTAAATGGCCGCACAGTCCAGAAAGAAAAGGGAAGAGGAGATCGGAGAGAATGCCTTTAATCCTGACATCACAAAGATGGATCGAGCTGCAAAAAGAGAAGGTACGGAAGAAACAAGAAGAATTGTAACAAAAAGAAGTAAAACAGAGAGAAATTGCTCTAAAACGAAAAAAAAGAAGTTGAGATAACCAACAAAAGAGTTAAGACAACAAAGAAGACCAACAAAGAAGCCACCAAAATATCAGGGCCGAATTCTGCAAAAATAATCAGAAAAAGAAGAATAGAGTTCGATGGGCCATCACTAATGCAGTGATGGGCCATTACGGATGCAAAGCGGGCCATTACTGATCTTTTTGTACTTTTTAGAAAAACAAATCTTGTAAAGGAATAAATTTATATTTTGTTGATTTTTTTGACATGAAAGTCTTCTTCCATCCTTTCTTCTTACATTTTGACCATCGGCATGAAAAAAATTTGCACGGCATAGTAATTATTAGCTAAAAGCCGAAAAATTCGCCCTTAACCTGGCCATCACTGGTGGTTTTACCCTAGTTTATTTAAAATATCTTTGTCTTGAAAAAAAATCTTACTGCTATGAGGAATTATAACAATACGCTTTAATCTAAAAGACTTGCTAACTTTTAATCCTGCATGATCTTATGCCAGAGTTTCATTTTTTTCCCGGTCCTACCCTATTGCATTAGAGTTATTTGTTTCGCAATGTTTCTAGCGTAAATGATTGCCTTTTACTCTGATTCTTACTTAGCGCTAATGCGCGAGGAACTTCGTTGATTTATTTTTCTCTACATCCCGAATAATAAAAGTAAATTGTTGTAACTAGGGTCAACTTTTTCCACCACAAATAAAAAAAAGAAAAAATGTAATTTAACAAATTACAACGAACAATTGGAAAATGATTTTTTCAAAGACTAAAATTTAAGACATAAAAAATCGTACGTAGTTGATCATACATTACGTACGTCATGAATTAGACATTAATAGTGTTATTACCTAAAAATTCCAAGCGACAAAAATCGCCTGCGACTTGTACGTATTTGCGACTTGTACGACTTGTACGTACATTTCATTGGCTGTTCGGGAAAAGGCTTTTCCACCGTCAGATTTCTAAGAAATCTGACGGCCCATTTTAAATAAAATTTCATTCTTAAACTTCTAAACATCCCACAATATTACTTTTTACATCGTCGTATAGAGAAAAAAAAATGTACTTTTAAATGCAATTTGTTTGAAAGCTGTATCTCAATTTGTTTCTGAGTTATTATTTTTTTTTGTAGTTTTTATTACTTTTTTGTCATAATGGCAACAGAAGGTATCCATCTCTGTTGAAAGTAAAGGGAAATACAGATTACTGTATAGAACAATCAGAAAACGAATAAATTGCAGATTAAACCAATAAAAACCTTCAGATATGCTTTTGGTTTAATACCCTGACGAGGACAATAACCATTTTTCCAAATGGTTAAAAAGAATTTTTCCTCTTATTTAATTGTAGAAAATTTTTACTTAAAATTACCAATTGTTACTTATACTTATTGGTACTTATTGTTTATACTAATGAAATTATAAATTGTACTTTTAACCACAGATACATTTTTATTCTAAAGATAAAATATTAGGCAAAGATTTCTAATTTAAAATAGTGTTGTGTATCTTAATACAGAATTTTTTTATTTTATGTTTGTGCATTTATATACAAATAACTTATTAATAGTTTTAATATTCAACCATTCGTCTACAATTTTAACGTAAATAAATGAATAAAATTATTTACTTATTTATTTATTTTGCTTTTAATATACTTTTATAGTATGAAATGTATTTTGGCAATATAGGATTTTAATTTCATTTCTCTCCAATATTTAATATTTTCTATTAAACAGGGGTTAAAAGGCACCTTGTCTGGAGAAAAGAAACCATTATCAGTAACTGTAACAATAGAGGGTTACTAACTCTTAATCCGGCATATTTGTGTCACATTTTCATTTCCTTCCTAGCCCTACCCTAAGAATGTACCCTGCTTTAGGATTATTTGTATACAGGTGTTTGTAGCGTAATATAGTGCCCTTTACTGTGATTCTTACTTACTGCTAGCGCGTGAGTAACGTGGTTGATTAATTCTTCGCTGCATCACAAATAATAAACATAAACTGTTATATCCAGGGGAAATATAATTTCAAGAATTTTTTTAAATAGAATTTTGCAGAAACATATTAAAAATTCTGCGTTTCACCACAGCGATAATAAATATTTGTCAAAGATTTCTATTTTTAAATACTGTTGGCATATTACTTGGAAATTCTAAGAAGTGCCTTTGTATATCTTAATGCACATAGGTTTTAATTTCCTGTAAATTCATTTATATACGAATAGTTTAAAAAAAATTAAGCATTCATTCATTCCCCCACAGTTTAAAAAAAAATTAAATATGGATATGCATATACAGAGTTGTTAAAAAAAAAAGTTTACAAAACGACATCACAAATCAGGCAACAAGGATAAAAAATCATAGATGAACGTAAAATGTAAACTTTTTCTACTTTTGTTTAGTGTTATCATATTTACAACAAAGGTGAGAGTGTCTGCGAAATGTTTTATTATAATATACTTCAGTTTTTTAAAAGTAATTATTGTCAACCCAAATTGAGTTAGGATGAAAAACCCTGTATTTATAACTAAATAATTGATTTGCGACCCTATGTGATAGTTTATCCTTGTTGGATGCCTGATTTGCCATGCCATTTTTTTTTTACTTTTTTTGAATCACCCTGTATATATCATTTCACTTTAAATATGTTTTATTATAAAAAATGTCTATTAACAATCGAGTGTGCATAAAAATATGAATTCGACTTGGGAATAGCCTTGAAAATTTTCCCATTAAAACCAATACGAAATTAAAGCATGTTTTTAAACGATCCTTATTTTAAGAATCAAATATGCCGCGGCAAGCGTCAAGAAAACGGGTGTGGAACATCAGTTTCCAATATTCCACATAAAAAGCCCTCAAAAGGATACAAAATTAGTAGATCTAAGAAACCCCATGTATTTTCAAAAAAGTCCCCATGTGTTCCCAAGTTGCAACTTTAGAAGGCAAGATCAGAAGAAATAGGTCAATCATAATTCTTCTTAGAATGCGGCACTTTTTAGACAGCGAGTAAAAAGCATAGACCACCTGGGTTCCCTTTCATGCGCTGCCATACTTTCCAACGCTCAGCCGATCGGAAATGTAACGAGTGCAGAAAGTGGGCAGAGACATAGATCGTCCTATTGGTGGACATGCTTGGGGATGAATTGAGAGCAACGCACTGCTAGTGGCCAAAAAACGGTCTATTCTTCTTTTGAGAGAAATCAGAGGATATAGGATAAGTTCTGAACTCGAGTCAAGGTTTACAGGTCATTACATGGGACGAGAGATAAATCTCTCTGAAGATCACTCATATTTTTCTCGGAGGTTGAATCCGAGGGTGAAAGACCTTTTTCTTGCGGCGGGAAATAGTCCTGCAATTAAGTAGAGCGAAAGACTGTCAAACGGAGAAGAGAGTTCTTTAACTCTTCATAAGTGATAATTCTAAAGAGTATATAAATAGAATCTTGGAGACTGTTTAAATGCAGAACTATTTAACCATCACTTTGTCACTTTCATAGAATGACCTCATCATTGACTTTGTTTATCACCAAAAACCCATTATTCAATTTAATCGTTGTGCATATATGATTTTATTTAATCCAGAAAACATCTTTGTGTTTTACACGAATAAAAACTCTTATTCCTTTAACTAAATATTTTTCATTACGCCTCTGAAGAGAACAACCACGCTACCACCCTTATCTGAGGCTCTACACAGGACTTGTCACTGTACGCCCTAATCTTTAATGAAACGTAAAGCCACAGGTTTGGTTAAGTTTTTATTTAATTCCTGATTGTACTTTAAGAATGTTGCATTAGAATTATTTTTATTCCAATTTTCGAAGCGAAAATTATTTCCTTTTACGCCGATCTTACTTAATGCTTAAGGAACTTTGTTTATTTATTCTTCTTTACACCCTGAATAAAAAAATTTAAATCCTATGTTCATGATGAACATATTTTTACCAAAATATTTATATTTTTCTTTCCATTGGTTTAATTGCAGAACACTATTACATATTCTGCGTTTAACCCCAGAGATTTTATAATAATAAAAAAAATACTATTAGGAAAACATTTCTAATTTCAAAATAGTGTTGGCATACTCCTTGAAACTCCTAAGAAAGTTCAGTTGAAAGTATTCCTTCATTCTTCTACAATTTTAAAACAATTAAATTAGTAACATATAAGGTTCTTTCGTTTTTTTTTTTTTTCATTATAGGAAAAAATATTTTAGAAATGAAGATTGTTTGAAAATATGTTTTTATTCCTGAATAATCTTGGATATGTTCAATTAAAAGCGCAATATAATTTATTGGGTTAATCTTGAGAAAAGAAATACTTACCACAACGAGATACTACATCTATGGGAAAAATTATAATGTGACGTTTAAATCAGGGCTTCTTGGCGGCCAATCCAAAAGTTGAACAGAAATTGGTCTCGAAACATGAACATAATGAACAAGACGCATAGCAACTTGCATTTCCTCTTTGAAACAAATAATCACCACCTGTGATGAGGGGTGCTTCAGGCAATAGTTTTTCAGCTAACATATTCACATATGATTCTGAATTCGTGCGAACTGGAATGGATACTATCGGTATTGTTCCACACCACCTCAGAACACGTTCGGAAAAAACAAGATAATATTTTTGCAAGTAATGTCAATAATGGCGAAAACCATCTTGTCCGTCCAAATTATTTTTTTTCGTCCGTAAATACCACATATTTCCAGAGAGATAAATAAAAAAAAACATGTTTTTTTATCAAATTCCATTCTAAGCTTTTTATGTAGTTTTGTAAGTGATGGATGTGACCGTAGTTTACCATAACTAACACTGGCATTCTTTTGTAGAATATTACGCACTGTTCGGCAAGTGCATGGTAGATTAATTTCTGTTTTAATCTGAAGAGAACACTGTTTTTTTTAAAGCAAGCTCGATGCGCAATTCCACGTTTCTGTGTATAGTAAGAGAAACAAGTCTACCTGTATGCATCTTCTTGTCATAAACTTTTGTATTCTTCAAAAAATTATAAATCACTGTTTTAGATCTTTTTATATTCTTTGAAATTGCATGTCTACTCATTCCACATTTTCAATAAGCAATCATTTTTACCTTTCAAAATTCAGATAGTAGTGTGCTTTTTGGCTTGATGAAGAACGATAGAAACTGAAAAATCTTACTGCTCAACAGTTTTAGGCTACTTTAAACAATCCTATTATATTACCAAATATGCAAAATTTTGTTTGCGATAACAAAAGAAATGCGTGCCCTTATCATTTATTCCTAGTAACAAGCTATTAAAAACTTTTAAATTCATACCTTTTAATGATTTTCCAAATTTTCAACTTAAGGTTTGTTTAGAAATGTTCTGTTTAAAGCGTTTTTATCCTACAAATATTTGTAAATTTGTAATATTTGTAATTACGATACAAAATTTACAAATATTTGTAAATTTTCTAGCCAAAGCGGTTCCTACATTTCGCGACTTTTCATTTGTCCTTATAATTTTTTCCATGGCTGCATAACAATAATTAATTTTTAATCCAGCATTATATTGTGTAATGTTTTAATTTTTTTCCTATTCCTACTCCAAGAATGTTGCTGTAGGATATTAGCATTGGGGTGATTATAGCGTAAATTATGTCTTTTTCTCAGATTCTTGCTTATTGCTAGAGCATGAGGTAATGCATTATTCGCTGTATATTGAATTATAAAAATATAGCTAAGGTGCATAAGCTTTAACTTTATCTTAATGAATTTATACACAAATAATTTAAAGAAATTCAAAGCAACCTACCTCCATTCATACTTTTAAAGAAATTAACAAATTATGTTAACTTCTTAACAATGTCCATCATATATGTAAAGCTTTATGATTTCGTTTCATCTGTTTGTCATGTTTGTCCATGTTCTGATTTTCGTAAATGTACTTGGATACCACGCTGTTTACATATTTTATAAAGATTTACTACAGGATCTTCTTTATAGAAAACGGATTGTATGCAGTTCGTGTATCTTTACATGAACACACAAACGAATTCCGATAGATTATAGTTTAGGAAGAAATGTTTTTTTGCGGTGTATTTTAATCCCCTTAATTCAGATATAATAAAAATTATAAGCATTATTGATGTGTAAAATAGGTTTCTCTTTATACAATACTTAAAAAATTCTATCGAATAAAATAGGAGATATATAATGTTAGAGAAAAATTATAAC
The DNA here is from genome assembly GCA_963932465.1 of Maratus speciosus. Taxonomy (NCBI): domain Eukaryota; kingdom Metazoa; phylum Arthropoda; class Arachnida; order Araneae; family Salticidae; genus Maratus; species Maratus speciosus. Next base: position 325,142,618 of record OZ010794.1, read on the forward strand.
ATTTTCCAAACGATTTATGCTGCGACATTTGAAACTATACACTACAATTAGCCTCAAGTTATTTATACCTATTGCACAATCACGAAAATTTACTTATATTTTCTGCGATGCGAACGAATCAAAATACACAAATTTACACAGTGAATCATTTTGATAATTAAACATACAAATAATGAATCTCTTAATCTTTACATAAAATGTGCCTAGATCATGAATAGAGAACCTATGGCACGCCTGCATTAAAACTGAAATCAACTAAGTGCACTAGGCTTTACACTCAGTAGATTCATTTTTTTATTCGAACAATTGAAAAATTTAAACTTTTTTTAGTTTCCTCGTGCAACTTTACATCACGAAGATATCAAACGGACTTGACGTGATATTAAAGAGTAATTTAAATATTAAATCTAACTACATAACATAATTACTCATACTTAAGAAAAAAATATTTAAATTTAAATAATTAAGAATTAAAAATGCTAGTAAATTAAAATTATTAAAAGCTATAAATATTAAAATAATTAAAGTTTAATTTTTAATTTTTAATTTAAATAATTCCATCTTAGTTCATAAAGTTAAGCAAAAACTAAAATAAGGAATGTGCTACCACTGAAAATCAAAGAATCAACCACTGAAATCTTGCTCAAAAATTTTTATTAGATGGGTCAGAAGACTTTTAATTAGTCTTTTTAGCTTTAATGTGAAAAACACATAGAGTGAAAAGCTTTAATTTTAACAATAGTTGCAAAATTTTCACAAAGCATACCATTTACTATATATGATGGCATATGATTTTCAGTTTTTCGACTTTAACCTAATTTCCCATAGTGGCAATGAATTTTTCCTTTAAACACTAAAAACGAACTGAGTATGAACTTCTAAATAATATATTATTTTATTATGAGTCTGTGCGTTCAATGTGAAGTCTAACTTTTAAAAATGCCAATTTATGTAATATGTTCTAAAACGCAATTCCTAGAAAACTTAAATGCAAATATAAAGTGTACATTTCTGTTATATTGCTTTTGCCGTAATGGATTTCCAATTACAGTAGCCTCCCTCTTAACCGGCCAAAACGGGACCGAGGGTTAGTCGGTTAAGAGAAAAAACTGTTAAACCGGAGAAGTAAAAAAAATTAAATAACTAATTGCATATTTAATTAATTAAATGCATGAATTTGTGTAGTTTTAAAAAAGTACATATTTTCTATATTTTGTGAAATGAATACCATTTATAATTAACTGAATAGAAACAAAATTATCACTAATAACAAATAAAGAACAATATTTAATGCAAATTAAATTGTTGAAAATATTATCACATACCTTTATAAGACGTGGAAATTATACTGCATTACGTAAATTTGAGTTAATTAACCATAAAGAAATGAGAACCGAAATTTTCCTTTCTGAATTTTGCCTGATGTTGGGAAAAAAAGTCGGCCGGTTAAAGCGGAGTTCCGGTAAATGGGAGGCCGGTTAAGAGGAAGGCTACTGTATTCTTTTAGGATTATTCATTTGCATCATGTTGTTGTACTTGAACCAAAGATTAATATTTGCATACAATAAATTATTACTTCTAATGTGAACATCGAACAAAAATGTATAAAGTAAAATTTTCTTAATATTACATTACATACACATAACGGATTTCAAGGTATACGAGCAATTTTTGGATATGTTTTCGCTTTAGCGAGCATATTTGTTGACATAATAAAGTTTTCTATAGCGTTTTTATACAACATTTGCAACGTCAGTTAAGGACATCACTCAAAATACTTTAAAAGCAAATATTCAGAATTATAAAGAATATATCATACATAACATTTTAAGGGCTGAAAGGCAAAATGGACATCTTTTACAATTCTTTGCTTTTTCTTGTTTATTCGTTGTCTGGAATCAAATGTTTAATATAGATTTATTCATATTGCAACAAAATTAAATTGTCATATTCCTTTTAAATTACCACATTCAGATTTTAAAAATCAAACATAATGTTTGGAAAAATTACCTTAACATAAGAAAGTGTATTTCAAGGGTTACTCTTGAAATACGCTAATTTATTTCTTTTTAATTTTTCGCTTAAAAGTTGTCCTTTAAAATAAAACTTATTGTTTGTTTGGTCCGAACACTAACTCTCTTAAATACATTTGGATTAGTTTGAAATTCTAACGTGATACTATAATTGAAAACAGCTGGATTGCTATTAAGAATAGAATGTATATCTTATATATTATATATATATATATATATATATATATATATATATATATATGTATGTATATAAGATATGCATTCTATTCTTAATAGCAATCCAGCTGTTATATATATGTTACCGTGAAAGACCGGAATTGGAGAATGTCGACTTTCACCAGTGATTGTCAACACATACCAAATACGTCGTTGAAATACCGAATATTTTATTATATTCCAGTACATTCGGACCATCGCCGGTGAATGTCGACAAGCGCAGATATGCTCTGGTGGAGGTCGAAAAGAGAAGCGGTGTTCAACAGACAGGCTGCAGTCTGTCGCCAAATTCTTTGTCTACTGCGAGTCAGTCAGCTTTGTCAATTTTATGCAAGGTTTCATGGTGCGCTCAATGATTTCTTAAATTTTATTTTTTTATTCAATATCCTAATTTATAATGAATGGATACTACAGTGAGCCGTTCAACGGACTTCGGATTCAACGGACTAATTAAAAAAAAATTAAAATTAAAAATTAAACAAAAATTAAAGTAAAACAAGTGGGTAAGTGTGATCGCAGATCGCACAGAGGGTTTCGTTTAATATCCCCTTTAAAACACTTTATCCTTAAATTAACAAATCAAAATCGTTAATTTAAAATTATTCCCTCTCCCTAACCTGATATTCAACGCCCGTATTTCAAATTTTTATATTTGACAAATGTCAAATATTTATTTATCACTATTATTTACTGGAAGCCTCCATGATAAAACAGCTTCTAAAACGATGAAACACGCTTCGAAAAAAGAAAAGTATTACTGCCCCCTTCCCCCTCCCCTACTTGAGAATCAACACGCAACCCTCTTTTAAGCTTTTATATGTAAAAAATCAAGCAATGAACAACGACAAAGCATTTATTTTTACTATTTTTAAAAAGCGATTTCTCGGTAAAATAAAATAAAAAAATATATTTATTATATCTGTGGCGACACAATGTCTCGTGATCGAATGAACGAAACCTTAAAAAAAGGCACCGCACCCTGAATACTAGGCCTGAGCGCTCACACAAAATGGCGGCTGCCGAAGGCGGATTTTTTTTTTAGCGTAGGTACGGTCCCTTAAATGTAGACACCAGCATTTTATAAAAGATTTCTCTACCTTGTTTATTCTCAGAAAAATGAAGCGGAAAAAACTTAAAAAAATTATTGGTAGGAATATTTAAGGGACCGTACACACGCTGAAAAAAATCCGCCTTCGTCAGCCGCCATTTTTGGTCCAGCGCTCAGGCCTATTCAGGGGGCGGTGAAAAACGGAAAGAACACGAAACGCCGAAAGCGCGCGCTTTGATTCTCACTGCAGCGTGGTTTTCGTTCTAAGCATGCACAATGATGCTGGCGACCTATACGGCCATGTGATATGCTTTTCGTTCTATGCATGCATAAAAGTTGCATAGGTGTTAATTCGTTTGTATTTCATTACCAATATTGTATTATTAAAAGTAATGTATTGTGTTTATATATACATATACAGTAGTATATATGTATATACAATATATATTTATGTATATACATATATTGTATATATACAATACATGTATATACACTGTATATATTGTATATATATATTATATATATATATATGTAATTTGCTCTGTAATAATATATGTAATTACAAGTACGTAATAATATATATATGTACTATAATTATAACAAAATAATATTATAAATAGTACTTTGCGATTTAACGGACTTTCGATTTAACGGACACATCTTAGTCCCAATTAGTCCGTTAAATCGAGGGTTTACTGTACATTAATTGAGAGTAAGCGAGAAGCAATTGTTTTTATTATTTTTCAAGAACAGTACTCTAAAATACTTTCTGATGTGATTTCTGCTAAACTAAGTGCAGCACACCTTTGGATTACAGACGATTTAAACGTTTTTATGTTTTAAAAATTAATAATCGCGCCTGAAATACGGAAACGTAAATGCAAGTTTCCGACATATTCAACATTTACCATTTGTGCATAGTGAATGTCGACATTTGCCGGTGTGAGTCGGAAATAAGGATATTTAGAAAATATTTCGGACATACACCAAGCAAATATGTGAATGTTGACATTCACCGGTGAAAGTCAACATTCTCCAGATTTCGGTGTTTCACAGTAACACACACACACACACACACACACACATATATATATATATATATATATATACCGGGTGAGCCAAAAGTTCATAACAACTTTAAAAATTCATAAAAAACTAAGAAATTATGATAAAGAAGCGCGGTCTGCACTCATCCGTAATGCTGAAAACACATAATTTTACTTTAAGCTTTAATTTAAGAATTAATTACAAAATTTTATATTATAGAAAGTTAAGTGTTAAGTTCGTTAGGAAATTAAGTTAGTGTTTTAACTTGAGCCTGCTGCTGTTGCTGTGATAATTGCTCGTGAGACAATTTTAAAATATTAGGAGGGTGATATAAGCGTAATTTTGAAACATGAATAATTTCGGTGTCTTTAAATGGAGTTTTCTTATCAATTTCAAAATTTACATCTGATATTTTTTTAAGGATTTGGTAAGGTCCTGAAAATACTTGGGAAAGCTTTCTAGTATTTGGATAATGAAACTCTTCATAAATAATAAGATCACGTTGTCGGATGTATCTAGGGAACACATGTCATAAGTCCCCCGGCCGCCATCTTGGAATTTTTCTTGGCGTGAAAACCCCTTTTCCGCCAAATAGTAAATGACGCCTAGCACCGGTTTACACACATGTTTGGCTTAACGAAAGTAAAATGTAAATAATAAACAAAATTCGCTAAAATGGCAATCAGTAATTGTTGTATGTGCGCTTCGCGCACATTAACTGAAAAAAAAATCACTGCATTCAGCACTTCTCGAGGTGTAGCACTTTCAAAATTCAGTAGTTCTCGCTTTCTACCAATCTCAAAATGTAAAAAAAATTCTTAAAGCCGCAAAATACACATAAAAAACAAAATTCGCTAAAATGGCAAACAGTAATCGTTGTATGTGCACTTCGCGCACATTAACCGAAAAAAAATCCCTGCATTCAGCACTTCTCGAGGTGTAGCATTTTCAAAATTCAGCAGTTCTCGCTTTCTAGCAATCTCAAAATGTAAAAAAACTCTTAAAGCAGTAAAATATACATAAAATTATCACCCTAGCTTAACATACATCTGCTTTCTTGAAAGATCCAGCTCAAAATATCATCCCCGACATTTTCGAAAATAGGCTTATGAATACGTATTCACACACTATAAACAAACCTTCTTTTCTTGTCAAAATTTCCTCATATTTCCTAATTACTTCAGCAACAGCGTTTAAACGGACTATAGAAACCATAGTCAATGAAATACATTCAATAAATTTCACATAAAAATAAAAAGGCAGAACTATACAACACGATATCAAAATACATTCACAATATTCCAAGCTAAAATGAGCTTCTCAGGGGTTGCCAGAACGACACGTCACAACACATACGTCGCACGGGATTCAACATATCGAGGTTGCCATATCCATAAACACCTTCAACACGCCAATAAAAAATCGCCAAACAAATCAAAACAACGACTGAGGGAATATAAAGCATCTAAGCCATTTCTAGAAGCAAGAAAAAAAATAGTTAAAAAATCCCATGCAGAGGCCGCTGACGACCCGAAACGTGTCGTAGAATGTTCGGGGGTCATGTTGAACATTTGTTATTTGAAGAACAAATGAATGGAGTGTATTGTTATGTATATACACACCGGGTATATATATATTACTAGGGGCCGAATATCCTTTCACGAGATTCATGTGAGCGGGTGGGATAACAATGAGAAAAAAAATAGTATAAATATATAAAATGCATAAGATGTATTTTTGAAATAAAAGAGCTCACAACTATGAAGTAAAATTCTTTGAATTCCACAACATGATTTGTATTCGCGATGTTGTAAATCAAAAGTAACCCATAATAAATAACTTTTTGCCAAAAGACTCTTTTCCACTTTAACAGTAAATATATATATATATATATATATAAATTGATATATATATAAATATATATAAAATATTTTCACGCATCCTTAATCTTGTGTTGTCATCACAATTTTTTAAGAGGTTAAAACAAATGTGTGTTTAAAACAAATGTCCGGGTGAAACCGAGAAGCGTGAAATTCAAAAGCATTGCTGCTCTTTAACCGAAAGATAAATGTTTTACTTTCCATACACTCTATTAACTAAATGAAAACAGATGGTGACCTGCGAATATCAAACGCTTCATTAAATCCATGTTTAATGAAAATGGATAGATTTCTTTATTTATGCGACCATATTTAACTTGAGTTTTAATTTCACGCCGTTTTAAGCTAGAAAAGTTCAAATAACTCACTGGTTTTAGGTTCTATAAATGATATAAATTTTTAAATAACTTTTCCAAGTGTTTTTAATATTATTCCTTTAATCAGTTTATTCATAAGTTAAGATTTTTTAAATATAAATATTTTAAAAAGTATGCACTATATGCAAAGTTTATTCAGTAATTAAATATAAATCTCTATTCCTTAAAAAGTATACTTACATGTATACATTCACATACTTGCCAACTTTCTCTTAAACTTCCTTAAAATGTGAGTTAAATTGACTCAGGTTAAACACGTTTCGAACCAGAAATTTACTAATGAATTTAATTCAAATAGGTTTCATAGAGAACATGATTTTAAATGTATAATGATGCATCAAAATAATTTTCTGGTTAGTAACGCGTATAACCTGGGTCGATTTAACTCCCATTTTACGGAAGTTTAGTTGAATGTTGGCAATTATGCATTCATGTATTGAATACTTTAGTTGTTGTGGAACAGAAAAAATTGTTCTAATATTTTCCAAATTAGAATACTTTTTATAAAAGATTTTTAAGAGGTTTTAGTAATGCGATTTATTTCAGTGCACGAATTTAAGTATAAAACATGCACTATTTGACAAAATATTAGGTTAATGTGTCCACAAGCAAAAGATTCTGACCTTAATTCGGGTAAACATTTTTAAATTCTTTGAAGTGATATCTGTCGTTTGAAATTCACAACGATTGTAGAGTTAATCAAATATGTGGGCAAACTCCCTTTTCATTATCCAATGAAGAGTACTCTTTTATATGTCTTTTAATTTAATAATAACTTTTATGGAGTCTTGCATTTTCCTTTAGCATGATCTTTTTGCAGTTTTGATAACAGATGAATAAATCTAAACTATGTTGTTGTGTTGTTTACTAATAAGCTAATATTAATTATTAATACGATGTTAAACTATGTTGTTGTGAGGTTTACTAATAAGCCAACATTAATTATTAACACAATTTATAACTAAGTTTGGAAAATAACGGTCTTTGATGCATCATCGGGTAATACTAGGATAAGTGCTGAGAATTGTTCTGCGAAGCATCCTGATGAAGGTATCCTACGAAAGGTATTTCGAGACTGACGCCCTGTTTTCCAAGTTACACCAGATATTCTTCTATACATTATGATGAAATGTTAACTTATGTAGGGTTTAGGGTTTAAAAATAGTACTTGAGCGAATACCATTTAGCATCCAAGATCAGTATTTTATATGAATAATTAAAATTACGTTTAAATTTTATACAAAAACTCACAGAGTATAAAATCATTTATAAGCAGTAAAAAGCTGGAAATTATTTTAATGATATTTTAAAAGATAATATTGTGTAATAAAGGATACGATACTTATTTGCTTAGTTGTAAGAATATTAACTTATGTAAAAGTAGAAATTGGATGTAAAATATTGAAAGATACTGAAAGATACTGTAACTTCTGAAAGATTTAGATAAATGAGGCCTAATAACAATAGAAACAATGTTTTTCGTTTTAAAATTATATTATTAATTTTCATTATATATATATATATATATATATATATATATTTGAACTGTTTGTATATATTTAAACTGTAAATAAATGTGTATAACTAAGTCTACATCCCGTGTCTTAATGTTTTTTTATTTAATTTAATACCAAAACAATTATTACAGCATTGTTTTAAGTTATTGTTCATTACAGATAGTATTTATTATCGCTAATACCTTAATTAAGTTAGGTTAATTTTAATGTTTGTTAAACAGATAAAACCTGACAAGAGTGTATTGCAATCACTCAGTCTTTTATGTAATAATTGACAAAAAAGCAGTATAGTGGGGTGTCTGGGAGAATTTTAATTCATAATCAGTATTAAATAAAATATATATCTTCTCAGCAACTATAACATATATTCATAAAAAAATTAATCAGGTGAAATAAAATATTTATTGAAAAAAAAACTGTTCAACAAATTTTTGATATTTAACTTCTCTCTATATATATATTTATAAAAAAAATATCTAAAATAAATATTTATAGAAAAACAATTCTCCTGCAAAACATTTTTTATGTTTAACTTCTCTCCCTTAAATCGCGGGGAGGGGGGGGATATCGTAATTGAAACGCTCTTTTCTTTCCGAAAATAAATCTTCAAACAGAATTGAAGAAAAAAAAATCGATTGCAACATACGTGATCCAACTAAAAAATTTCCTTTTAATTTTATAAATATATTTTTTTTTAAATCTCGTAAAATATAATGTTTATTTCGTTTACATCTAATTTTTTACAGACTATAAAAATTTCATCATTTTCAAAAAGAAAAATTTATACAAATAACTTATTAAGAGTTAACACAATTTTTGTATGTATAATAGACAACTTTCATACACAATAAAAATTTTTGGAAGAGAGAAACTTTTTTATAGCATTTATCCAATACAAGACTTAACGACTTAAAAAAATATATCTATTTCTATAAAAAACGGCTGAAAAACATTTGTGACATTTGGCTTCTCTCCCATAAATCTTAAAAAAGGGGCGACGCACTTGAAACAATTTTATGGTCTCTTTTTGCAGAAAATAAATCTCCAAATAGGAATGAAAAAATTCGATTGTAACATATGCCTTCTGACTGAGGTAATTTCATTTCATGGATAGATATATATATATTTTTTTCTTAAGTTCTTCACATAGATTTCGGATATTTATGTTTATTTCGTTTTCATGCAAATTTTTCAGATTCCGAATAAAATGTCAGCACATTTTATGTGTTCTTTAGGTATTCTTTTTTAAAGGCATGGTAATAAATGTAAAGTTAAGATTACAATATAAAAAACACGTATTATAAAAAAAAATGAATCCTTAGAAACATTGTCGCCCAGCGTTGCCAGTTTGGCCTCCGAATATTAATTTTTGTTTTATTTAAATAAAGTCTTTCAGTTATTAAATAAGATAAAAAAATATTCTTTCGGAATTTCCGGTATGAATTTGGAATATCTGAATTTTAAAAAAATGCCGAGTTGGCAAGCACATTGCCAATTACCCCGAAATAGGTTATTAACCGTTCAAATTACCAATTTAATGCTTTTTTATTCAAAATATCAATCAAAATTTTTGAACAGTAATCCTCTTTTATTTTATGACGGATTAAAATTTTCTGTGATTAAGTAAAGTAAAAGTTACAATTTAAAATATCTTTTAGATTTTTTTGAGTAACAAAACTCGATAAATTGGTAATACAGTATAGGATTACATTATTTAAAATCTTCATAATCCGAAGAATGACTGAAACATTCTGAATAAATGAACTGGTTTAAGTTCAAATTTATTCTCTTGTAGAGTACGTTAATTTTCGGCGACCAGAAATCATTTTTTAATAAAATTTAAATAATTTATGTTATTCATTAAATTGTATTTGTTAAATAAAAATTTTGATTTCAAAGACATCTATATTATCAGCGGCTCGTGCGCCAGAAATTACGGTAATCAAAAATTGAAGAAGATATTTTATTAAGTATTATGTTTTTTGAAAGAAATATACTTTCTGGAGAATAACTAATAAATAAGTTTAATGATATAGATATTATTAAATATTATATATTCTAATCTTTAATTCTATTTTGTAAGTATATAAGTAAGCATAAAAACTTTTAACAAAATAGTTATAGATATATTTTATGAAGTCAAGGTATGAATTTCAACAGATATTGTCACGTAAAAACAGCACCATAAATTAAACAAATTTAAATACTATTGAAAAATTAAAAAATAAATTTTACAATAATTATACCTTCATAAAAAAAAATACACAAAATAAGAATTTCATTTAGAAAAATTTGTTTGTTATCATACATTAAATTTTACTTAAGATGATTTAACACACAAAGAAAGAGTATTTAGAAGTCCAAAATTGTTAAATAAGATGCTTTTAAAAATAGGGCAGGGGGGGGGGATGCACATGTGAACATCGTGCATTTCATCTAATTAACTTTAAATTAAAACCTTCTAAAAGTTTTTAACAGTTTGCAATATTAATATAATTTGTTGTTCAAGTTTTTTAGAGTAGTCTGCTAGTTTGGTGTCACAGAAATTTATTTGTTAAAAGGCGTATTGTAACTAAAACGTAAGCGCTTCTAATTAAAAAAAAAAAAAAAGAAAGAAAGAAAAACTCAAACTTTTTTATTTCTAAAAAATTACTATTGTAAGATTTTGAAGTAAGGTAAGATTTTGATAAATTGCGTCTTATTATTTGAGCTAAAATTACTTTATTTTCGCAAGTTAAGTTTGTAGCATGAGCTCCTAGCAACTCTATTTTATAGTGTATAATCTACTCGTTTTTGAGTTTTTCGTATGTACGTGTTAACCTGGATTATAGAAACTGTTCGTGAATCGGACAGTTATTTTATTATTGGGCAATTTCACAGAAAATTCTCATTTTGGGGGGAATTAAATTTATAATATGTTTAATTTAAGAGTATAATTGGAAAGCTTAATATTTTTATGTTCTTTAATAAAATACTAAGAAAAAGGCATTATAAATTACTGTTTACAAACTAAGTTAAGTAGCATTACTGTCTTTGTAAAGTCATAATGTTACGTCAGTTACATGTGCAAATGCCATTTTTTATTTTCTCTTGTTCAGAAATAAATTAAACAAGTTACTGTTATAATTTGTCATTACTTAATGTTATTGAGATCAGTAAATCACTTTTTTTAACGTGATAGTTTTGTTACTTTTTACACTTCAATGAAGGCATAAAAAATGTTTGTCTATTTTATGTTACATCAGTTACAGAATTTTTAATTGCAATTTTGTGAACTAAAAGAGGAATTGATATAATATGTAGGTATTTGGGTATTAAGTCCTTAGTAAGAAACATTTAAAATTGTAAAAATTTGTTTTAGCTTTATTAGTAAATTTTCTGCACAGTTTTGAAAATAAAATTTGACGATCAAGTATTTCGCCAGTTACGATGGAATTGACTCATTCAAAAAATTTCGAAAAATGTGTCTGAATCTCCAGAAATCTGACTTTCACTGTTATGCTGTGAAAAGATATGACAATTATATATCTGTGGTCGTCTAGCTGCTATACATACGGCGGCAGTAGTTAGAATAAGATTATTTTGTCGTATTCTGCTTTAAATGTCAACTTTGTTTGGATTCGTGTGTCGTCGTGCTTTCCATGCGTTGGGTAGAAAGTGAATTGGTGAATTGTTATTAGGTTTAACTGCTGATAACATGTCAACGTCGTACGATATTAACTTTAATATTCCAGGTAAAAGAAATTTTCAATCTTAGGTGTTCTCATTGTAGTGATGTTGCAATACTTTGAAGTGCTATTTTGTAATGCTAATTACCATGTTTCTAGTGACATTTTTTATAATGAGCGAAAACGAACTTCTCTAATGTTCTGGCAAATGATAAGCGTAGCCATTTCATTTTTATCTAAGTCTTGAATTTAGTGAGTTTCTTGGGGATATCATTGTCCCTCTCAGTTTCAGTACTTCAAGCTTATTTTTTACGATCGTTAAGTTAAAACTACCCGCTCCATTCTGATGTATTTTTTTAAATAAAGTTCTAGTGACATTTTTTATAATGAGCGAAAACGAACTTCTCTAATGTTCTGGCAAATGATAAGCGTAGCCATTTCATTTTTATCTAAGTCTTGAATTTAGTGAGTTTCTTGGGGATATCATTGTCCCTCTCAGTTTCAGTACTTCAAGCTTATTTTTTACGATCGTTAAGTTAAAACTACCCGCTCCATTCTGATGTATTTTTTTAAATAAAGTGTTGATATATTTAAATTTGCGTCCGAAGAGCGCTTAGCTAGTCAAGCTTAAATTAATGGATTGGACACTTATAACCAAACCATCTGCCGCAGCAGTCGAACAGTTGAAAAGTATTTATACTGCAGCAGAAACGTTTGGTTTGAAACTGCTATAGTTTTTAAAGATGTGCAAAATTTTCATAGGACGAAAAATTATATCAGTGCGTCTCAATTATATTAGAAAATACATTCCAAAGTAAATTTACAGCTAGGTAAGTGTTCAAGAATCAATAGATATTTTAAACATTCAATGTTTATTCACTTATAAAAATGCAAAACAAAAGGCTTATAATTATGCTATATTTCTTAAATACCCGTACATAACGGCCTGAAAGGGATGGGGGATAATCCGCAGGAATTGAATGAACAATACAATATTATAATATGTTGGTTAAAGTTTTATTTTTTTTCTATATTCCTTTAATAGATCAGACAATTGTTAGTAGATTGTGATTGAAGCTGTGTCCATGAAGCTTGTATTCGAAAATTGAATGAATCATACGTTTAGAAATTATTTAATAGTAGATATTATTAAGTATATAGCGAGGTTTCGTCCCCATGATGAGTAAATCTTTTCACCTGTGTAGACAGAGAAGAAGTGGTCTATGATGAACGCCAAAATACACTTCTCGTATCAAGTTTCGTATCATCCTACAAAATCATAAATTACCAACGGTTACACTTTATTACAACGAAAAATTTAAAATTCAGACTCATCAAATATTACACCAGATTTATCATATAATTAATTAGAAAACTGTTAGAGGACTAAAAGAAACTAAAAATTACAAAGATACCCTGTTTACAACAATGGATAAAAATATAAATTATTAAAACCGCAAAACATTTCAGAGATTTAATTTAAAATATTTATTATTTTATCAGCTTTAATTCGGAATAAATATGTGATCTTATTATAATTATTCTTCCGGAAAATACAAAATATATTATTAAGTTAAACATAAAATAAACTTTTAAAGCATCATTTGTGTTGATCAGCCTTTTAAAATGAGCCATATATTTGCATACCTTCGCATTCAGAAGAGCGGGTACCTTTTCTTTAATTTTTAAATATTTTTGTAATTGAGGTAAAATATAAAGATATATATATATATACTAGCAAACCCCGCGGCTTTGCTCGCGTAATATTTGAAATATGCCAAGTGATATTTATATGTCTAATTTTTATTAAAAGGTACTAAATAAGTTTTCATTTTATTAAAAGGTAATATTTTATTTTATTAAAAGGTTTTTTTTATTAAAAGGTACTTATTACTTTTAGGAATAATTCAAAAATTACTATTTAAAACACAGTTTGATTAAACTTCATTATTACACTGCATTAGGCAGAAATGAGACTTAAATTAATAAAATGAAATAAAACTAAATAAATGATAATTTAGAAAATAATTTGAAACTTTTATGCTCAATTAATACGCTCATTTCAGTATTCATTTGAAGTTTTGAATTTTTTAGAAACCATCTTCTTACATCTTAAAATTAACCACCATGTCAAATTCCAAGTCCTACCCCCTCACTCAACATAAAGGACTATGTTGAAACAGGAACTGTCACCATTAAATTGCCAACATTAATTTTGAAATCGGTTTGTTATTTCCTAATATTCCACAGAAACGTAATTTAAAAAGCTTTTAAAGCCCTTTTTTAGAACATTTGTTGTTCTTGTGAATCCCAGGTGGTAGAATCACCGGCATAAAATATAGCCTGTGTAGGATAAGAGACTGTTACCATTGATTCGCAACTATTACTTTTATAATCGGTTTATATTCCCTTAAATTGCCTAAAATCGTAATTTAGAACTTTTTTAGAATGCTTTTCGCACCTCCCCTTCGCTTCACGCCTTTTTAATTCGAATTTATTTTCGACGTTCCTTCGAGATCATTTATATTTTATAAGTAACTACCATGTCATATTTAAAGTTTCTAGCCTTTTCAGTATCACAGAAAACGCAATTTAGAAAGTTTTTAGCTCCTGCAACCCTCTGGTGGTAGTGGAATAGACATAAAATATAGCTTATGTTTGAGCAGGTTCTAACACCAAAATTTGTCATCATTATTTTTTTAATCGTTTTTGTAATTTATAACGCTTTTCACTCACTTCATTTTTTTAAATTTGGAATTTTCTTTCGACTGTTCTTAGAAAGCAGTTGCATCTCGTAAGTAAATACCATGCCATACTTCAAAGTGTTAGACCCCTCAGTTGTGCAAAAAACGCAAATTAGAACATGTTTTGCTTTTGCAACCTCAGATGGTAGTGACAGCAAGATAAAGTATAACCTATGTTATAGCAGGGACTGTCACCATTGATTTGCAACCATTACTTTTGAAATAGCTTTGGTATTTCCTTAGATTGAGTAGAAATCGCAATTTAGAATGTTTTAAGGACGCTTTTCACGCATTTTCACCCCTTTTTAAATTTCTAATTTTTTCGAAACTGTTCTTAAAGATAACTTATATCTAATAAATATGTACCTTGCCTAATTTTAAGTTGCTAGCCCCTACCGATCACAAAAATCGAAATTTAGAACGCTTTTTTGCTCCTGCAACGTCTTGGTGATAGTGATACCGACATAAAATAGCGTCTATGTTAAAGCAGAGGCTGTCAGCATCCATTTCCTACCATTATGTTTGAAATCAAATTCATTCTTCCTGAGATATTGCCGACAAATCGGCTTTTAGAACGTTTTTAGAACGCTTTTCGCGCATTTTGCTCCTGCATCTCCTCTGGGGTAGTGGAAACAGGCATAAAATATAGCCTAACTTGGAGAAAGAGCTGTCACCATCATTTTTACACCATTATATTTGAAATCGGTTCAGTACTTCCTGAGATTGCACAGAAATTGAAATTTAGAACGTTTTTTTACAGCGCTTTTTGCGCATTTTGACCCCCTTTTAAATTTTGATTTGTTTAGGAAATGTCCTTAGAGATCATTGATATCTTATAACTAACTACCATTCCAAATTTCACGATTCTAGGTCCTTCCGTAACGCAAAAGCCGCAATTTAGAACGTTATTCTCCTGCACCCCCGTTGAGGTAGTGGCACCGACATAAAACATCGCCTGTGTTGGAGCAAGGGTTGTCACCATCATTTTGACGCCTTTATTTTTTAGATCGGTTTGGTATTTCCTGAGATTGTGTAGAAACCACCATTAGAACGTTTTTTAGAACGCTTTTCGCGCATTTTCACCCCTTTCAAATTTCGAATTGTTTAAGAACTGTTCTTAGAAATCCTTTATATCTAATAAGTAGATAATATTTCAAATTTCATATTTCTAGGCCCTTCAGTAACACATAAATCGCATTTTTAGAACGTTTTTTGCTCCTGCATCCCCTTTGGGGTAGTGACACCGACATAAAACATAGCCTATCTTGGAGCAAGCGTTGTCACCATAATTTTGACACCAATATTTTTTAAATCGGTTTGGTATTTCCTGAGATTGTGTAGAAACTACCATTTAGAACGTTTTTTAGAACGCTTTTTGTGCATTTTCACACCTTTTAAATTTCGAATTGTTTAAGAACTGTTCTTAGAAATCCTTTATATCTAATAAGTAGCTAATATTTCAAATTTCATATTTCTAGGCCCTTCGGTTACGCAAAATTCGCATTTTTAGAACGTTTTTTGCTCCTACACCCCCTTTTGGGTAGTGGCACCGACATAAGGTATAGCCTATGTTCTAAGTTGGACTAACACCATCATTTTGATACCATTACTTTTGGAATCGGTTCGGTAGTTCCAGAGCTTACTTCCTACAAATAAACAATTTTTTCCTCTTTATAATAGGAGTATAGATTAACTATTTCTTATTGTATATTGAAATGCAACTGTATAATGTAACTTCGGGAAAAATGCTAGATTTTTATGTTTTGTTTATTTGTGCTCTGAGCATGTGTTCACAACTACATTTTCGGTGGGGAACAGCGGAACAACTTTAATCAATCTTTGAAATAATCATAAATCTTAGAAATTCTTTATAAATGAAGAAAGAATACTCGTAAAAGATAAAGTAATATGATATTAATAAGAATTGGTTTGTGTTTAATCTATTTAAAATGATATCGAGAAACTAAGAAAAAGTATAAATTTTTTACTTTTGCCTCCCCCTCCACTATACTTATCTTAGTAACACATTATATGTATTTCCCTATAGTAGAACTACCATTATATAAGAGTTCTCCATACTTAATTTAATTTATGTTTTTTTCACTCATTTTAAGAAAAATATTTTTCAGAAACTTTTAAAAAAATACAAAAGTGAAAGGATTCGATATTTTAATAAATACATTTGAAATGAAATTCTTGAATTTTGTAACAATGTGTCTATGTTCCCATCTCCCACTCCCTTATGATAAATTTATAATAACGTACGTTTTCTTTTCATTTTGAGAAATGTAATTAAAAATAATTAGAAAATTAAATATTTTAAAAATATTTTAGTTAAAATATTCTAAAAGGAAATTCTTGAACTGAATAAAAGTTTTCATATGTGGCACCGCCCATCTCGCCCATAAGGATTATAATTTATACATATTTTTCTTCTCTCATTTTAAGAAATGCATTAAAAAAATAGTGAGCAATTTTTTTATAGTTTTGTTAAAATATTCCAAATTTTTTTTTTTGAATTCAGTAAAATTGTTCACAGGTGATCACAATTCCTTTCGCCTACACTAAGTTCAATAACACATATATTTTCTTTTTCATTTAATGAAGGCATGGTTGAGTGTAATCCTATGGGAAATATGCGAGCTTTAAGACAGGTTACATCAGAAACTACCCGACCAATTTTGATGAAATTTGGAATCTATATGCACTAGATTATGCTCAAGACTTACGGCAGACAGTTTTTTCTGCAACTAAAACGTGTTATTTTACAGTAATGGCAAATTTTCAGAAATTTAGTTTTCTGAAACTAATGATTTTTTTTTTTTTTTTTTTTTTTTTATTGTCTGCGACATATGATCTTATATTTATGCTCTACCACCAATTTTTTTTTATCGAAATCGCTCGAATACTTTTAGGAGTTAATGGTGTTTTTAGCTGAAAAGTACAATTTTTCGGAGATCTAAAAATCTGGGACACTTCTTACTTGTGTGATGTTCTTGCACTGTTTTCTCAAACATATGAATTAAAGTATATATAAACACTTGGGTAAAATTTAGTTACATAAAATAAATGAGAAAATAGTCCAGTCATTTGGTAAAAAATAAAAGAAAATTTTGGTCTAGTTTTGATATTTGGTGCCTTTATGTTTTTGGGGTCGCTGAACACGAATCTCAACATTGCCAACAACAGTTTTCCCGGGAAACACGTTTTGCTTGGGAAAAAACGTGAAAAAAACTGACTCTTCTTTGTTTATTTCAAAATAACTTCAAAACTATGCATTTTACGTAAAAGTCGGCAATACATAAATTAAAGAAGGTAAAATTTCCTATATTTTATGTATTAAAAGTTTTTTTATATTATCACTGGCTTAGTCGAGACATTGCCGCGAAAATGGATGTTACAGTTGTACGGGACAACATGGATGGCACCAAGATATACGAATGGTTACTGCAGCATTTTCCTTTCCCTGAAAACCCTAATTTATACTCAATAACCACTGGTGTTTTGGCTGACGGTCGAATTAACTGCCACAAGTGTTGGGGTTCATGCATCAAGACATCAACCGAGTTTTTGTTATTAACTTTGGAACTGCCAAATTTAAACAGAGCGACAGACGAAAACCTCTTGCTGGTAATGACCAGTGAAATACAAGTAGACAACGCGTTGGCTCCTGTCAATCCCACAACTTTGTTCGAATACATTTCGGTTGCAAAGCATTCGGATGAAGACCTTGAGGAGTTTTTGACGTACGATCTAGGTCCTTATTCTTTGTCCCTATTTGACAATGGCTTAAAAAAAGGAAACAAACCTACTCTCTACAAGGCATTCAAACCCCGTACAATCAAGCGGTTCAGCGGCAAATCTCAATTCATCATTGATGTTTTTTTTATTAAACAGAGTTGTTCTTCTTTCTTTGAAAATATGTTCAGTATGTGCAGTCAAAATATCAACCACAGGCAATAGTTGTCTTTAATATTTACCCTGATAATGTACAAAGTGGTACAAAAACTGCTGAGCATATGGCACTAAGAAAACATGCTTCAAGTGACATATTGTTTGACGAAATAATGATAGCAACTACTTCCAAAGAAATGTTTCGTATCAACCCAAAAATAAAGATCGGATAATATCTATTATAATAGACAAATTCTCATCAGCAAATGTTACATGCAAGCAAGCAAAAGAAGACGCAAACACCTTGATTATAAACACTGCTTTGTCCTTGGCTCCATCAAATGTGACGGTAATTGTAGTTGGGGAGGATGTAGATATTTTGGTAATTTTGATAGGTCTCTGCAGGGATGAAAACGTTTTCTTTTTAAAACTAGTGAAGGACACCATTTTTTCAGTGACATTTTCTCCAACTAATGCTGTGCTTTTAACTGTTTCGGAAAACATCCTCTTCCTCCATGCTATGAACGGTAGCGATACCACGTCAACGCTGTTTATGCAAGAGAAAATGAAGTTCTTCAAAACTCTTGTAAATAACTCACATCGTCAAAGTATTCAACGACTCGGACGCTACTCAGGAGATGATTGCAGATGCTAGGGAACGTTTCCGTGTCTCACTGTGTGTTTATAGTGAAACAAATGTGCCTTTGCTAAACCACCTATGGTATATTTCTTACAAGAAGTCAGCCTTAAATACAATTAGAACATTGCTGCTTTACCACCATCTACAGATGCAGATCAACAGCAATCTTTAAGAGTATATCACCAGGTCCAGCATTGGTTGGGTGTTGAAAAAAATGCTAAAGTGCGGGGACGGAAGAAAACAAATATTGGCCTTGAACCAGTGTTTACTGTACTACACCCTGGTTTATTGAAGCTCGTATCCTGCAAGAGTAAAAAGAACTGCCAACGAAATTGTGGGCGCAAGGAGGAAGTTATTTCTTGCTCCAACATGTGCTCAACTTCGAAGGGAATTGCAACAACATCGCAGTTGTGTGTCAAGACGAGGAGGACGAGCCAGCCTTGAAACCGAGCTGGATTTGGATTGCCCACCCAATGAACCCAATGGAAGAGGGAAAAGTCATCCCACAAGGTAACAAATATTTACTATTAAGAAAACATTTATTTTATAATATTGGTAGTAAGTCGGTGAAAAGAAAAGACCTTCAAGTAAAAGAAAGCGGAAATAGGATTTTTTGTTTTTTAAGTAAATGTACTTAGTAATGTAAATAATTATTTTATAATTAAATAATGATTTATAATGAGTCATCGTATTCAATATCAGCAACTTCATTGTAAAATGTACTCAATCATATAATCTTTAGTATAATTAATAGTCAATATTTGCGTAAAATGGCTAGTTTTCCATTCATTATTGCGGTACTGTCACGGCTAAACCATTTATCACAGAAAAAACTTTTACTACATAAAATATGGGAAATTTTATCTTTAATTTATGCAGTGCTGACTTTTACGTAAAATGCGTAGATTTGGAGTTATTAAAAAAAAAAAAAAGTCGGGGTTATACGCATTTTTTGAAAAAAAAAAAAAAAAGTGTTTCCTGGAAAAAAAAAAATATGTTTGCAAACCTCAGATTCGTGTTCAGCGACTCAAAAAACATAAAGGCACCAAATATCAAAACTTTCTTTTATTTGTCTTTTTGAGCACCTAATGCCTGGACTATAAAATTTTAGAGTAAAATTAATGTGAGTGGGCGCGGCCCTTGTCTTGTCTTCACTTAAGGGACTTATTTTCAAGAACTAAAGCATTTTTTAAATATTTCATTTTAAATATATTAAAATAAATTCTTGATTTCAGAAGAAAAAAAAATTCTCATACACCCCTATGCTAAAAACGATGATGCATAATTTTTCCTCACCATAAAAAATATATATATATATATATATATATACATTTAAAAAATATAAATATATTTTTTAATATGTTAGTTAAAATATTTGAAAAAAAAAAATTGAATAGCGAAATGAATAAATATTTAAATTCTTGTATTTAAAGACAATAAATTAGCAGAATTTCCCAGAATCTTTCTGTACGAAATGATTTTATAATATGTTAAACAATTACAATATTGCTCTAAATAACTATTTAAAATATCTTTTTTCAAAGCTAAGATCTATTTAAGTTGATTATCACTTAAATGTTTTTGAAATTGGCTGCTTTAAATTTAAAAAAATCATTAAAATACGTTGATAGGTTTACCCAAAATAAAGATAAAAAAAAATAAAGATTATAATCTTTCTATTTGACATTAGATATTCCCTTTGTTATCACAAGTGATTTACATGACTTTAGGTCAGAAGAATACCATTATTCACTTAGAGAAAACTCGCCTCATGCAATCGTGCGCTTACATATGTTGAGTTTTTGTATAGTAAAATCCTGGTATTTACTTTGAAACTGTGGGGATTCTGTATCAATATAATCTGTAAGTGAAAAATTATTCCACAACATGAAATCCTATATTTGATACGGAATTTGAAGAATAACAATCGTATTTTTTTCTTATGTACTATATGTTTTCGAACACAGATCATTATTCTCTGAAATGTTATCTTTTGACACTATTTCTGTGCTTTTATTTTGCGCATTGTCTTATTCTATGTTTTATTTAAAATCTTCAGAATAAATTCAAAACATCTTTATTCTCTGGCAATAAGCATGGGGTTATCGGTTATAAATTGTTCAATTGCAATCCGATAAGACATTATGATTAAAAAAACAAACAAAACAAACAAAACAAACAAAAAAAAATTATCCCAGCATTGAGTTTATATTTACTATATGAAGTATATATGAAAAAATTATTTTGGATAGATATAACTTTTCCGTTGATATATATATATTTAAATATTTTTGTTATCTATATTGGAATGTATTTCATTTGAGAATATTTCAACAGTTAAAAAGAAGATAAACTGTTAAATAAATACAAAGGATAATCTGGGGGGATTTACAAAATGAATTTTTTTTTTTAAGTAAAAAAAAAAAAAAAAAAAAAAAAAAAAAAAGCATTTATTTCTATAATTAAATGGCAACTTAAAGCATCGATCACAAATATGATATCAAGATATAGAATTGTACATTATATGTTTTGAAAGAAATGTACTTTTTGAAAAATACTTAATATATAAGATTTATAGTAAAGGTTAAGATATAGAACAAGATAAATATATTCTTAATTAAATCCTGAAGTGTAAAAAATAAGTTGTAAGCGTAGAAACTGTTAAAAAAATTAAGACATTATTGCATTTTAAAATTAATTAAAAATTAAAAGTCAAGGATTTAATATCAGTGTAAGTTTGGAGGTGTGAACCGTGCGGATAGGTACAAAAATTTAAATATTATTGAAAAATATATATATAGTCTATGTCACCCGACGATATTATACTCTGAGCAGACCATAAATGCGTGAGAGATCAGACGGGATGGTAAGCGTGTACCAGAGTGCATGACACGAACTTGCTTTTTTTTTCATATTACTAAATTAAAGATTTTTTTTAGCATATAGATAATAACCTATTTAATGTCTACCAAAAACTGAATTTAAAATAATTGATGCAAAGAATTATTTAACGCTATTAAAATTGTGCATAGTTTAATGCGGACATTGGTTATCTGGGACCAAAAATGGCTTCTAAGTACGCACTAACGGAAATTAACTGTATTCCGATTAAATTATGCGTATGATAGCATAAAAATTGAGTGATTGCAAACAGCGTATACAGCTCATATTCAAAATATTAGAATAATAGAGAAAAAGTAAGAGGAAAAATATTTTTCATTTATTTATTTTTGATACTAAGTAAATGCAATAAAATTTCCTATAAATTAAATCTGGAATGTTTAGATAAGATTTTAACATTTACAAAATATAAAATACAGTACAATAAAATTACGTACGCAGCATTCTGAAACACACCAAAATATTAGAATAAAATAAAGATTGGTTCAAAATATTATAATATTTTATTTTACGCAACAATATAAACTTATGAATATGAAGTAAATGGAAGTTAATATTTTATAGCATCCCCTTTAGCTTTCATAACAGTGTACAATCGATCTTGCATACTATATACAAAGTGTTTACAAACATTTCTATAAATATCAGCACAAATAGACTTTATACGTGGCACTAACTCAGTTTTACTAGAAGCAGGATTTTTTTGGAGTTTTTTCTTCATTATACAGCATTAGTTTTCGATGGGATTAAGGTCTGTTGAGTTTGGTGGCCAAGGAAGTACCTTAAATTTGCGTTGTCAGAATAAATTCTAAGTTGAAAACGAGTTATGTGGTAACGCTAAATCTTGTTGAAAGATGAAATCATCTTCAAATAAATCTTCTGATGATTGAATCATGTAATATTCCAAAATTTCTTGATACATCTGAGAGTTAACCTTGTAGACGATGCATAACTTTTCAGGCCCTTCTGCACTCATGCAACCCCAAACCATGACACAAGCAGCAAATTTCACGGAACGTTTAAGGCATTCTTTATCAAATGCTTCTTGCTTCAATCTTTAAAGTCGAATACCTTGATTACCATATATAACACAAAACATACTTTCATCACTAAATAATATAGTTTTCCAATCTTCTTCTCTCCATAAACGTCTTTGTTTTGCAGTCATGAGAGGTTTTGTTTTCGGTACACAAGATTCAGGCTTAAATTTAGGGAGACCTCTTAATATTGTCGATGTAGAAACTTCAATTCCTCCTTCTTTCCATCTTCGGTGCAAGAATCGCACACTTTTAAAGCGGTTTTTCTTAACTATAAGCTTCAATTTCCTGTCATCTCTAGCAGATGTTTTTGGTTTTCAGCTACCATTTCGGCGATTATTTTGAAATTTTCCATTTTTTCCAATATTATATTAGTATTTTACTAAGCTTAATTGCGAACAATGTAAATAATTCACTATATAACATTGATTTTTACTGTGTCGATACGAATCAACCATACGAAGTTTAATAGATTCAGGAATATCACTCACACGACTCATTTTAAGACGAAAAAGCAAACAAACTGCAAAAAGAATACTGATTTTAAATAAAATCGTCTGAATTTAATCAATGATAATACCAGTTATGAATTGTTGATAATTAAAAGAGAATTAATGTGAAATATTCTAATATTTGGAACCACTTGAATAAATATTCTAATATTTTGACTTTTCAAAATATTTTTTTTGTCAATTAATCTTTTCAAAAATGGTATCTTATATTATAATACGAGCAAAAATTGGGTGTGTTTATGTGTATGTAAATTTTATGTTAAAACGGCTCTAACGACTTTGATTAAATTTTGTATTTTACCATTTTCGGACACGAGAAGACCATTGGGCTAGGCCATGTGTTCGAGAAAATTCGAATAGAGGGTCATTTTGGGTCATAATGGGTCAGGGTCAAGCTTAAAAAAACGGCTCCATCGATTTTGACTAAATTTTATATCCAATCGTTTTGGGGCACGAGAAAACTATTGGGCTAGGTCACATGTTCGAGAAATTTCGATTAGTGCGTTATTTTTGGGTCACTTCGGGTCAAGCTAATTTTATCTAAAAAGCGGCTCTAACGGTTTTGATTAAATTTTGTAATCTACTCTTTTGCATTACGAGAAGACCAATGGGCTAAGTCATATCTTCGAGAAAATTCGATTAGTGGGTCATTTTTGGGTCACTGTCGGTCAATCTAAGTTTATCTAGAAAACGGCTAAAAGGCTGAGCTCAGCCTCCTTGCTTTTTCTAGCACGCTGTTCTTTTTTCCCTATCTTGCACTGAAGAAGAATCTCGCTGTAGATTCGAAACAGCTGTTTGCTGCTTTTCACGCATTATTTGTGCATTTTAAACGTTGGTTTACTGCTTTTTAATATTTAACTATTGTTTTAAGTCTATGGCATGTCAGAAATAAGATCAAATTAGTATCACTGAATTTCCGTATCAGATATAAGATTTCATAGTAGTATTGAATAACTTTTAATTACGCCTTCTATTTATTCTAATTTACGTCTACGTAAATGATAGTCTAAAAGTAAACTGAGGTTCCATATGTTTTGTTTCTAAGTAAATCTATGATAAATACCGCTTTATTTCATAAAAAATAAATTGAAATATTGAGTACCTTAATGCCCATTTCATCTGTATAAATCCTATACTGCATCGCATATACTTTCTTCATCAAAGAAAAAAACAGAATCGCATTATTTTAAATTAAATCAAGTACTTTTATATATTATAATTTTCATTGAGCTGCCTTCGATATACAAATAATAGAAAAATATTTTTCTGTGTGGATAAGATACGTATCGTCTATAAATGTTTGACATAATCCGAAAGAAAATATTTACCAAAAATATTTTTAAAACACATGTTTCAAATAAATGGATAAATCGATCCACTATATGCTTTGTTTCTAAATCAAGCTCTGATGAACAGAGCTTTCTTTCGTAGAAAAATAAAGTAAATTATCGACTACCTTATTGGGCATTTCAACTGTACAAATCCTATAATGTATCGTATATAAATATCTATTGAAAGTGCATTAATGGAATTGTATTATTTCAAATTTAATGAAGTGTCACATGTTTTAATTTTTCTCGACCTGCCTTAGATATGCATCCGAAAGGAAATATATAACAAAAATATTTTAACACATATATGTCAACTTAAAGAATAAATCTGTCAAATATCTTTTTTATTTGTCAATATACTGATTACAAACTCCATTTTCAGATATTTTTTCCCCTTCAAATTCATACTGTATTATCGAATTTAACTTTAAAAGATTGATAAATTATAATTGCATGATCACAGTATGATATTATGAAAATTGCACGGTAAAAATATTTATTTCTTTTTTTTCCAAATCATAAATAAAGTAATAGTTTAAAAAAAAATAATAAAAAAAAAATTATAACGACCATTTGGAAAATGATTTTTTCAAAGACTAAAACTTAAGACATAAAAAATCGCACGGAGTTGGTCATACATTACGTACGCCATGGATTAAACATTAACATTACTGGACCCATCATGAACAAATTTTAAAAGAAATTTCAGTTTTAGAATTTTCGGTACTGTAAATTTTTAAACTTCTACGGAGCTAGTTATACATTACGTACGCCATGGATTAAACATTAATATTCCTGGACCAATTTTAAATAAAATTAAATTTTTAAAAACTTTAATTCTAAACATCCCACAATATTACTTTTTATATCGTCGTATATAGGAAAAAATGCATTTTTAATTGCAATTTGTTTGAAAGCTGTATCTCAATTTGTTTCTGAGTTATTAAATTTTTGTAGTTTTTATTACTTTTTTGTCATGGTGGCAACAGAAGTACACATCTCTGTTGAAAGTAAAGGGAAAATACAGATTACTGTATAGACCAATCAGAAAACGAATAATTGCTCGATTCAACTAATAAAACGCTTCAGATATGTTTTTGATTTCCTACCCTGACCGAGGACAATAACCATTTTTCCAAATGGTTAATAAATGCAAAGAAAAAATGTGAAAAACAACATTCCAGCGAATACTGTTCTACTGTTTCAAATATATCGCATATGGGAAAATACACACGATATGTTATTGCTGAATTCTATTTTATTATAGAATTTTCATACGATTGAAAAAAATTCCAATTAAAGTATTTTAGTAGAATAATTGAGTTGGTCTAAGATTAAACTTAAGTATCGAATATTTTGCTTTTTATTAAGATTTCATTTTGAGAAATACTGCAATCTACATTTTTGTCAATAATAGATGGGAAAAAAAACTGTATTTGAAAGATAATTTTTTTTCTGTAATAAACTTATAGTACACTGCATATACTGAATGTAAGAGAAAAAAAAGAAGAATATTATTTCATATTTCAACTTACTTTTTTCCCTAAGCTTCCTGCTATATACAAATAGTATGAAACTCCTTATCTTTCTGGATATAATATTCGTAGGCGTATGCTTATCACCTCCTGCGATTGTAATATATTACTTAACTAAAATATTTTAGTTAAATATTATAAACTGAATAAGTAAATATCAAGAATAGCTTTGATACGTCAATATATTGAATATAAAATTAATTTTCTGATAACATATTTCGTTCAAAAACCTTATATCTTTAGATAATGTCTTTTCAGGAGCTTTGTGATCAACACCATATATTGGGCCGTTAGGAAAGACGTGTCCGTTTGGGAAAATCAATTCGTACCAGAAAATTCTGCCCGGTAATTATTAGATATCAGTATCAATGTCTAATAATTAAATGATAGAATTTTCAGGTACGAATTGATTTTCACAAACGGATGCGACTTTCCGAACGACCCAATATATACTTCAAACATTAGCACGTTGAATACCATGTCAGTCACCGCTGACTGACATTGATCTTTCCGTTTAGGCTGCGTCAGTCATCGGTGGATGGCACTTATAGATCCTGTAACGAGAGTCTTATTTCGTGGCCTAAACAGAAAGACAGACAGAATAGATTTGACATTCAACGTGTTAATGATAAAATCGTGTTTTTCAAGGGAAATCCTTTTGTGTAGCAATCTTATGGTATAAAAGAAAACACAGGGTGTCGAAAAAGTCTCTTTAAAATTTCAAGAGTTTCTTAAAAACGCAATTGATCACTCTAGATGCGCAGTATCTTTTGCACTAAGTATATCAAGGTGATAAGCTTTTACGTTTTCCTCTGATAACCTTTTTCGCCCACTCCTTGTTTTATCCAGATTCATTCATTTATTGTGCCATTAACGAATTGATGGACGCAGCATAAGAGATTCATAGAGATCAGTTGAGTCTTTAATCAAGAAATTTAAGTAACATACTATGTTAAATGTCAAGTTGTTAATACAGAGGATTAAATTACCCAGAACAAACAAAATACGCAAAAGCATTGCTCTTTTTTATATAATTTGACTAAGTATTTTTTTTTCATTTGTTATAGTTAAACACATGAATTTTCATCACATCTTTTTCCAGTTTTTCTAGAAATTCGAAATTTTGATCTATTGCATCGCATTTTGATTGAAAATTTCAATGAATAGCTTTTATTATTTTATCAGCCTTTTATGTTTTTGGTGTTGGAAACGAAACTGTTCACATTAATCTGAAATACGTCTTCACGACGAGCGTTCTTTAAAGAATTTTCAATCTTTTATCACCGATTTTTCACAATTTGTTATCCTAATTTAAACTCATGAATGGTTTCATTGTGTTAAGCAGAATTGTAATTAAAAGCTACTCGTACGAATGATAAATGATTCTGAACACTTTATGAGTCACCTATATGAGACGCTCATCTCAAAAGGCAAGCGGAGACATTAAGCAGAGCCAAATAAATTGCTACTATTAGAAAAGAAGAAGATGTTGTAATAAATTGCAAGCAATTTCACATCAATGTGCTATAACTTTTGAAGCAAAACAAATACATTTTTCTCTGCACTTTATTTTGCATAATGTTTTCTACAACGTTTCCTTCTTTTTATGTTAAAAAATAAAACAAAACATCTTTATTTCCTGTCATTACTATACATTTAGCATAGAATTATAGTTTTTGAAATTTTAAATCCAATAAGATATTATGTGGTTTCGTTTGTAGAGGAGAGTAGCCTAATTTGGACCACTTCGCTTATTTTCAGGTGTAACTCACTTAATTTTTGGAATATCTGAAAAATATCACTACACGGGGTCAATCAATTCATCCACTAACTAAATAAAACTTTAGATCATTTTCTTTTTGGAAATCTTAAATTTTATTTTAATTTGGAAAATTTGTCAAAAGTGGTCCAAATTCAGCAACTGGTCGCCTAAGTTGGACCACCAGTCTCCTATATTGGACCAAATAAAATCAGGTTGTTTTAATGACTAGGGAAAATAACTAATTTTATTAAAAGCAAAGTTTGAGGTTACTGAAACAATCAAACAAAATAACAGCAATGAAATATAATGAAATCAAATATCTGAAAATAAGTGTAATTGTTTTAAATCAAAATGTATTCAAAATATAAATCAAAGTTATTAAAATAATAAAACTTTGTAAAAAGCACCATAAAATAAAAACAATTGTTTTTATTTTATGGTGATTTTTTAGAAAGTTTTATTATTTTAATCGCTTAAAATAAAAACAATTGTTTTTATTTTATGGTGATTTTTTACAAAGTTTTATTATTTTAATTGCTTCATATTGCCAGTTTTCAGTGCTGTTTCGCTATAAATCAAAGTTATCAGTAATTAAGAATAGAAATTATGAAACTAATTGCCAGTTGCTTGAATATCATTTAAGGAGTGATGCAAAGCTTACACATGAATTTCGTTTATTGATTTTTTTTCCAGCGCAAACAACTTGGAACCGTATTTGGCAATATGAAGACTGAATCATTTCTGCTGTTTTATTTTCTTACAAATCAGTCAAAACCAATCATCACTATTTGGATTT
Source organism: Maratus speciosus (assembly GCA_963932465.1). Lineage (NCBI taxonomy): Eukaryota > Metazoa > Arthropoda > Arachnida > Araneae > Salticidae > Maratus > Maratus speciosus. The sequence goes on from OZ010794.1 coordinate 325,171,556, forward strand.
TTCTTTTTAGATTCTGAATTATTAGACTTTTTTTTTTTTTTTTTTTTTTTTTTTTTTGCAACAGAAGTTTTCTTTACATTATGATTGTAGTTCTCCCCTTTCATCATTTCCTTGATAAATACATTACTCCTATTTTTTAAAACTTGATGTTCCATTTGCTTTTATGCTGTGATAGCATCCTTTTAGTCGATTTTTTGTGTTTTTTTCATTTCAAGGTTTACTTTATATGGCGAAGATGTTAACATTCTGTTTTTTTGGCTCCCTCTGTACTTTTTTAAAACTAAATTTAGCAAAGGATATAATATTTCTAATGATTTTTTGGCTTTTGAGGAGGATTTGTAGCTACAGCCTTATTGCAAGTCAATTTCTTCACAACTTACTCTATCCTTTTTATTTCCTATATCTTTAACAACTTTTGCTGTCACTTGTTTTTTTTTTTTTTTTTTTTTTTTTTTTTTTTTTTTTTTTCCTTCTCCAGACAGCTTGTCCGTGTCTTTTTCAACATTTTCAACATTATATTATAAAAGTGTTTAACAAATATATGCTCTATTGAAAAATACGCTACGATTACTTATACGCAAGCATTATATATTCAACAGTATTGAATTCACCCCCCTCCTCCCGGAAGGTTTGAGGTTTTATGAGTTTTAATGGCCAAAAAGTGTAATTCCATCCTCCAGAACTGTAAAAAGTCTGCCCTTCCTAGGGGAATCGCAAATATCATCCAGGAAGAAAATATTTGAATTCAACTCTGTAAACCAAATACGCCGTAGGAATAAAGTATTCAAAGAAAATAAATACAAATACATACAACATAAAAGAAATTGCAAACAAAATTTATTGCATAAACATGTAAAAATATTTTTTTGTTTATATAAGCCTAAACTGTATAAAAAAATTTAATCCAGATATAACCCCCCCCCCCGCCCTCCCCCCCCCCAAAAAAAAACTTGCATGGAGATAGTAATCCATTATAAAATATTAAAAAAATTAAAAAATAGTGTACAAAGTGTACCGTCCTCAAAATTCATTACTTAATTTTCAAAATTTATGATCGCATGTATGTTCCAACTTAAAATGGTCCAATTATGGCAACTGCGCCATTTTTTAAAACAGAAAATTTCGTGACTAAGATCAAAAACGAAATCAAACAAAGCCGCGTGAGAAATATGCGCAATTAACAGATGAATTTATATATGTATATGAAAACATAACAACTTACCTTAGTTTTAAAGTATTCACTTACGTTTAGTAGGAAAAAAGTAGATCAAAACAGCTAACTTTAGGTTTTTTTAAATTGCCTGAAAACAACACGTGGTAGGCGGTTGCTTCTTCTAATCGTGAGTGACGTCATTCTGATGAGTAGGATTTCAGCGGTAGATGGCGTCTCTTCCTGCAATTAACGGCAGAATGGCAACGGTCCAATTAAAGCGGCGGTCCAAATTAGGCTACTCTCCCCTATATTTTTAATATGAAAACATTTAGTTTTATATTTTTTATAGTGTCGTATCAAAACCAATTTTTCATCACTTTATCATTTCAATTAAAAAAACTAATTTAGAATTTTTTTAGGGATATGATTCTTATGAACTTATTTCAAGAAATTAATAGGCGATAAGGATTTCTCAAAATACTGAATACAGAAAAGTTTAAGTTTCATACAATTTACTTATCGCAGGATAACTAAAGTAAAATAAAAGGCATGATGAAATGTAACACAATCATATAATTCTCTTGAATGAAATATAGTATATGAATTACCCAGTAAGATTGCTACAAGTGAAATGATCTTAATAAACACATGGTTTTTCCTTTTCGTTTTGAGAAATAGGACCTCAGTTGATCATAGCTTGCCTCAGAAAATAAAATGCTAATAAGGAAAAAAAATGCTAATAAGGAAAAAAATAGTAATTCAGTTTAATCGTAAATAACTCTTTTTTGGCAGTAGAAAGTGAATTAGAAATATATCAGTAGTATGAAATACTGCAATTTTTACGGTACTCCAAAAATAATAAACCTTGTTTTTTATCATATGGAAATTTTTCCAAACGAGAGATCAGTATTCTCTTAAAAGTTATTTTTACATCATTTCAAAACATTGTATATTGTTTTTTGCTACACTGTTAAACAATTGTAAAAAAAAAAAAAAAAAAAAAAAAAAAAAAAAAAAAAAGTTCAGCCATTAAAATGCTTTTTTTTTTTTTTTATAGAAAACGGCTATATAACCATAGTTTAAAATTATGTCCGTGTTCACAATTAACACATTCGCTACCAACCACGAGTATACTCGTGGCTTTAATTTATTAATTATTTTGTATTTACTATTTTAGAAATAAAAAAATTGCTTTATTTATTGGCATAAATTTCGCTGTATTAGTAAAGTTTTTAATATTTTTTGCAACCTTCGGTGAAATTCAAAAGCAAACAGTAAAAATGAGTAACCTCCAGCGTTTGTATGATGTAATGAGGTGGCGAATTGCGGGGAGGCTAGAAACAGCGCGTTCTCAAGTGCGGATTCCTAGAGACTTCAATGTGGCGTCATGTCCTACTTACGGGAGCAGTTTAAGGTTTTTGAATCCATAGAGAGATAGCCTGGTCAAGGTCATCATAAAATCATGATGGCTAATGAAGTTCGCCATTTTTTTCGTTACAGTTAGGGGAAACAGGAGTGCAACAACTTCTCTGGTCTTTCGTGGCCTTTATGCGGCCACAGGAAATCGAGTTTTAAGGGTTACTGTTTGCAGAAGACTACATGGAAGAGCGTTGTTTATAATAAGACCTGCTGTTTGCGTCCCCGCTCACTTCTTCACACAGGAGAATATGTTTAGCATGGTGCAGATATCAATGTCTTTGGACCAGGGATCAATGGGGTACCGTTCTACTCACTGATGAGTTTCGGTTCATCATAAACTGTAATTTACGACATTTTCCATCTGGGGAAAACCAGCTATCCGCTATCTGCCTTTCAATGTCCGTGAAAGAGACCACTACTGCAGCGGAGGTTTGAAGGTCTGGGCAGACATCATGTTCGATGGGCGCCACTCTTCCCTGCTCTTAGCAAAGGTTCTGTGACTGGTGTGAGGTGTAGGGACCTTGGTATCCTATGTTCGCCTTTCAGGGATACAGTTGACCGTAATTTCATTGTAATGGTCTACTACACGCAAACAGAGAGAGCCCTATGATCGACGAATTTCATAAAAGTGGGGATATTTGCTTAATGGATTGGCCAGCCAGACCTGCAAAACTAAACGCTATAGAGCATGCCTGTGACGCTCTAGGTCGGACAACTGAAATTAGCTTTCCACATCCCAGAACGACCCAGACCCTGAAAATAGCGTTAATGGAGGAGTGAGCCTAACTGCTACAGGGACTCAAAAACTGCCTGATTTCCTGTATGAATTCACGATGTGAAAGCTGTATAATTGTTAGAGGGAACCGTATCCCCCATTAACCCCTGTTTGGTCCCCTATATCGTAAGCTCTGTTTTATACCATCTGACACGGATCAGTCTTACGCACGACTATGCGTGTGTATTGTAGCTATTGAATGGTTCTCTCTTTTTTGCATTATATCAGCCTATGTACATACCTAACTTCATTAAAATCTGTTCTGCAGTTCTGAAGATAATCGACCAAATCTGAAAATTCTCTTAATTTTGAACACGAGTTTATTTTGACCATAATATTGTCAGATATACATTTTAATATCGTCAGCTAATCGTTTTATTTATAAACGGTCGAAGGACTGGTGATTGAGCTGCATATTTTAAACATTGTATTTTATTCATAATCTGCAACGGTAAGGAAAAATATTTTCGTTCAAACTCAAATACTATCATAAAATGAGCTTGGAGTTATCGTTTATAAATTTTTAAAGTGAAATCTGATGGTATGTTTTTAAAAAGAATGTTGCCAAAACATAGAGTTTATATTAAGTATATTGATATAACAAAACCATTTTTGTCAGAATCATCCCTTCAAATGATATAATGTTGTTAAAAATAACATTGTTATATACTAATGTTGTGAAAAGTTCACAAAATATAAAGTTAAATAAAAGTATATAAATCATAACCAAAAAAGAAGTTTTTTGACAAATATTGCATTTATTTCCCATATAAAGTATATTTGAAAAAGCAAGTCACTACTCTATGAAACGTTACTTTTTTCTGTGCATCATTTATGTGTCTTTATTTTGTGTATTGTTTACTATACTATGTTTTATTCATGATCTGAAAAAATAAAGAAACACATTTTTCCAGACTATGTCACTACCATACAATGAGCACAAAGTTATTGTTTATAAAATTTAAAAGTGCAAATCGCAAGATACAATGTGTCTAGAGATATACTTTATGAAAAATGTTAGATTAGATTCACTATATTGATGCAACAAAAGAAATTTTGACACATTCCTAACTTCCTTCAAAAAAATGAGTTAAAAATATTTTAGTCTTTTTAGATTATTTCAAAAAAATTATAGGTGATAAGGATGTCTTAAATAAATAAATAAATAAATAAATAAATATATATATATATATATATAATAACCAGTTTTTTATTACTAACATAATGTTAATGCATGAATATTATGTTCGATAAAATACGATATTTTCCATTTCTTTTAGAAATATATTAGCAGTGTTGATCATAGATTATTTCAAAATAAAATAGTAATAAGAAAGTAAATGTGTATTTCATCTGTTTATTTTTAGACAACGCGTCGTTCATCAATAGAATATATAAATAAGACAGTATGCAACAGTAAGAATTTCTAAATTTAAATAAGAAAATTCATCAAAAATAAATAGTATTTATGACACACATAAAAAGGAAAAAAATTTTGTCTGAATTTATTATATTTTGTCCTAATTTTTTTCTTTAGTTTGTCTATTGTTTTCTACGATGTTTAATTCCTAAACTGCAAATTTAAACTAAAAAGTATTTTTAGTTTAAATTAAAATCAGTAAAAATGACAGTTTAGTTTAAGTAAAAATGACACTATCACGCCTTGTCCATTGAGTTATAGGTTATCAATTTTTCAAGTGCAACTCGATAAAACCATCATGTATGTCAAAAAACAATTTATCAGATAATCGTGATTTTACTTAGTTGTATCACCCTAAAACCATGTTTATGCTTGATATATATCTGCAATTTAAATAAATTTAGTTATAAGGTTAGTTGGGGTAACTTGACCCACGAGGTAACTGGGCCATAGGCTATTTTATAAAAAACTGTTGATGTATTTTAAGTTTTAGCTTTTGTGAACAATGCACCTTAATCTCTACTTCCTAAAACAACGTGTGTCAACTCAATCATAACTCTCACTTTGCTGTGATAGGTTGTCGAAAATTTACGTTTCTTTTTTAAAAACAACGTCAATATGGTGCAACTTTCTCCGCTTTTTATTAAAATACTGCAAGTACTTTTATTAAACAATGAAACCATTTCCTTGCAAGTTTTTTATGTCCCTAATGTTTTGCGCATGTTCGAATGTGACGAAATGAGTAAGTCTTATCACTTCGTTGGTCCTCCTTTGGCAAAGTAAACATATATCACTCGTCTCGGCATAGTTGAAATTAATCGTTTTTACTCAGAAATTATAATTTTTTGCCATTCTTCAAGAAAAATTATTTTCAACTGCTGATTGTCACGTGGTTTTCTTTTTCGAACTTCCTTCTTTAAGTACCGCCACAAATCCTCGATAGGATTGATGTCCGGTGAATTCGGAATCCAATCTAGCATAGGAATACCATTTTGTTGAAACCAGGTTTTTGTTGTCCTAGCTGTATGTGGTTTGTCTAAGTCTTGTTGAAAAAGATAGCCCGATTGAAGGCCAAGTTATTGAATTGAAGGAAACAACTTTTTCTGAAAAATGTCCCAATAACGTTGTGCATTGACAGTCTCGTCATACGACAACATTTGGACGACACCAGAATAACCAAAACATCCCCAAATTAGAACATATGACTGAAACTTGCACTCTTGTTTGACGCATTTTGGGTTTAAAGCTTCATTTGCTTGCCGTACGACCCGACGACCGATATTTCCATGTAAAACTGGAAAAGAATTTTCATCCGACAATATAACACTTTGCTATTGCTGATATGTCCATTTTAAGAGATCCACAGCCCACAGAAAACGTTTCTTTTTTTGTGCAGGAGTTAACATTGGCTTACGTTTGCTTTTGTAAGATTTGAAGCCCATTTAATGCAATATTTTTGTAGCCATTTTACGAATTACTGGTCGCCCTATGCTGCCATGCCATAGAGATGTGGCTTCTGTCATCGTTCCTGGTCTGCTCTTCATTACCACTCTACGCAACATTCGATCTTCTCGGTCCGTTGTTGTTGATGGGCGACCAGTACTGTTTCTTGACTGTATATCTCGGATTGCAACGAATGTTTTCACAAGATAACGCATTGTTGATTCAGGAATCATCAAATCCCTGCCTGTTTGCCTCATTAGACATCCACTATTTCTTTTTTCGATTATCTTCTTCCGTAGCTCTACCGTCAATCTTTTACCGCCCATTTTCTTCTTATGAATTGATTTGAAACCGCTCTTCTTTGGAACAACCCATGCCATCAGTCCAGGATGTAATAATTTGCTTAGTTGGAAACAACCAGCCAATCGAAATTGTCGAAAATTTTCTTTAAATGCACATGCGCAAAACAGTAGGGCCTTCTGTTTTTAAGAGAAAAAATGTTTTACATACGCAAATCTAATTGTGCGACTTTATTTATTTTTTTTTATTCAATGCAATTAATTTTAGGCAACTGACATTTCAAGAATTTGGAGAATATTTAGAGAAAATTAAGTCTGAGTTTTCATTCTTTGAAAAACTTTACTTTTAAACTGTTGCGTTAAGAATTAGGGACACGGGTAACGTACTTAAGAGGCTACTTCAGTCAAATGAAAAGACCCGTTCGCTAATGCTAATCCTATGGAAGAAATTTATAACGATATCTCGGTTGCATTTCAATATTTTTAAATTATTTTTTTTTTGCATTGGATAGCTGAGATCGATCTGTATGCAGGCCGTTTTTTACTTTTTCGATTTTTATTACAGATTTTTTTTTATGAGGATGCTTTCAGTTTCAAAACCGGTTCCGAAAATGAAAGCGTCCTCATTAAAAATATCTGTGAACAAAATAGAAAATGTAAAAAACGGACTTTGTACAGTTCGATCTCAGCTATCCAATGCAAAAAAAAAATCATTTAAAAATATTGAAATGCAACCGAGATATCGTTATAAATTTCTTCCATAGGATTAGCATTATTAGCGAACGGGTCTTCTCACTTGACTGAAGTAGGGCCTTAAGTAAAGTACTTACGTAGGCATTTGTTTATAGATTTACCTTGCTATTTTTTCCCTTAAAATACCCATGGGACTTTTATACTTATTACCTATACTAAAGTACATATGTATTTAGTTAATTTTTATGTTTTTGGTATAAATAAATCTAATATTTTCACTTTTAGTGCTTTTTTTAGACACATTGACAGCAAAGATTTCCCTTATAATACAATGCTCTTTAGTTGATATATAATTTACATTATCTGCCTGGTTTAAATTTTTTTAAGTTGTTTACACTTTTTCAAACAGGACCTGATTCCCATATGAAAAAATAAACGCGTGTGAAACATAGACCCTCCTGGTCCACTTACCCCGTTTTTATTGGGCAACTGGACCCATGAGGAAAGAAAGAAGAAATATGCATATTTTTATATTTTTAAATATTAAAATGTAATTTTGAGCACTTCTGTCTGGTAGAGGGAACCTAACTGAACACATTTACAGAAATTCAGACTTTAACTCAAATGAACGTTAGCTTTTTGAAGCTGAATTGCCAGGAGCTCCAGAGTAACATTGTAAAATCATGGCCCAGTCGACCCAACTAACATTATATTTCTCTGAAAATTATTTCAAAAAATTTAGAGATGATAAGCATATCCTAAAACGATATGTCAATAATAATTATAATAATAATAGTATATTGCAGAAAGAGTAAGCAAGTATAAATATATGAAAGACATGTGGAAATATTAAATACCATGCTAACAATTTGCTTATATATGGTAATTCTAGGATATGTGGCCATAGTTTTTAAAGATTGAAATAAAAATTCTTATAATGCAAAAGCAAGAAATGTTTATGCATATTTGAAATCCTTATACATATGTTCATCATATTTCGGGTCAAAAAATAATTAAATATCGAGACTAAAAAGTGAGAAAAAAAATTGTAATTAAAATGGAAAATGGCCATCTCTCCTTCAAGCCGAGGAGAGATGGCCATCCAATACAATAAAGTAAAAATGATGTTGAAACAGCAAAAAATAACATATTTCACGTAGATAATGATGAAAAAACATATAGAAAGTTGTAAAGATGCAAATATATCACGGAAAATCGGTGAATAAAATTTGAAGAAACAAAATTTGAAGTATAATTTCAATCCTTCACTTTTCGTAATATTTTATCAGATTTTCAGCAAATGTTTTTAGTTTGTACACGTTTCATGGAACCACTTCAGGCACCTGATGCATCGTATCCAGTAATCCTGTTCGGTTGTGGTATTATCTTATAATCCACAACTAACACAGTGATCCTCATCCAATTCTATCATCTCGGTATCTGTAGAATCTAATAATTTCAATAGTATTTCATCTTCTTCACTTCTGGAAGTGTCGTGTTTTCGTTTTTTTCTTGCGTTTATTTTAGACTTTTTCACGGTTTTAAGTTTATTTATCAACTTTATCTGTTTCTGGTATGAACGTTCCCGAAGTTTTTCAATATTTTCTGAAACTAAAGTACATCGTTAGGCCATATTATATTATTGTTATTGGAATAGTTATATTAGTTAAAATTTAAATAATTATATCAATTAATGTAATTATAAGCATAAAAATTATGCATTTATTTTAAAAATAATTATATTTAGTTAAATCCTCACTCCGTATAATTTTAAAGTATTGATTATAGGTGGCCATCTCTCCTCTATTTGAGGCGGCCATCTATCCTAAAATTGATGGGACAGTTTGCCACCCATTTTAAAGTGTCACTCGACCATTGTACATCTTTGTTTTAGACTTAAAAGAAAAGATTGGTTTATATACGTGCCTTAAATGTACTTAAAGTAAAAAAAAAAAAAAAATGTAACATAAGTAATACAAAACATCCAGGTACCCAACTAAACAAAAATATCCAACCACTAAATTAAACTAGTAAATCTGCAGATCAGAGCCTCAACGTCAGATCTGCAATTCATTGTTTTTAGACACACTCTAGTGATATTCAATTTCCTGCAAACCGTAATTTAAAGTTTTCAAATTACGTAATTATTTATAAGAATAAAAATTACGAAGTTTTCAGACATTAGAAGCGTTAAATTAAAAACGTTGTTTTGGAAGGATATTTTGAAATTTCATGAGCTACTAATTCTGGTATTTTTTTAAATAATAAAGTATTCAGGGGGGTGGAGCCCCTTGAACACCCCCGTGGTCTCATTAATTTACATATGTAACATTTATTGATTGCGGTAATGATTATCGTAAATCTTTTTACACTTCCGAGCCTTATTCTTCAATACTGGTGGGCAGAAAAGCATTTACATTGACACAATTATATTAAAAGTTTAGGTTTTACGAACCAAAATGTGATTTTCTTTTAAAAATAAAAAAATTTTCATCCATATTTTCTGAAATGAGGCGGCATTAAGAACTAACACTCTTCAAAAATATTTTTTCAGGCAATCTAGTTAATGTTTGTTTTTTTGGTTTTTAAGAATGAAAATATTTATTTCCCGTTACAATGACGTCCTTTTCGACAGCGATAATTTTGCGGTGCATAATTTTGACATTTACTATCAATTTGCTTTTCAAAAGTTTTTTTTTTCTCTTTGAAATTTTCGATTAAAAATTAAACATTTCTGTTAGCTACGCCCAGACGATAAACCGTGAGATATTAGTAACATTTTTTTAATAATAAGAATTAATATCATAACACAAGCCCCTTTTATTTCAACCTCAAAGCGTATTCGTTTTATTTTTGATATATGAGATCAAATTCACCTTTCCGTTGCTAGGAAACAGTTAAAAGAAAATTAAGACAATGAAATAGGTGATTAAAAAAAAGTAAATTAAAAAAAGAAAATATTTTATAATATTGGAACACATATATAAAATCCCTCCATAGATATACACCGAATTTAAAAACTCTGACAAATGTATACACAAAATTTCAAACTAATATGAATAATGTATGGTTCTAATTAGGAAATTCCATCATCCATAATTTATCATTTAAATCTTTCAATTATATGAGCCATTTCCTTTCAACAAATAAAAATGGAAAAATCGTCTGAATTGCTATAGGAAAGCATTAAGGCGTAAAATAAAATGTTCTATATATTCCGAACGAATGAACCAAATTTAACCAAAAACTATACAGCTAAATCCGGTGACCTCACCAACATGCATCCTTAATTTCAAGCTAATCTGACGCTTTGTACGGCAGTTATCGCGGGACAGACAGACTAACAAACAAACAGACAGACGGAAACCAAAAACTTTTCGGGTCTCCACAGTAAGCCTTCACTGACGTTTCGGCAATAAACATTAAAATTTCACTTTCTTTTTATAATTGAAGAGCTAAATGGAAGAACATGTTAAGTAACAAAAACTACATTTGAAGAAATTTGATGTGAAAGTTTTTGTTCTCAATTTTAATGATTTATTTTCTGTTTGACACCATGTTTTTAAAATATTAACAGGTGTGGTACTAAACTCTATCAAAAAAACTTATTCATATTTAATTTTTAAATATTAAAAAATATTAATATTATTTGGATTATTAAATATTAAAATATTAAATATTAATGAATAATGTCTTAAATCTTCAAGGCTAAATAGAACTTTGGTATTTTAGCTTTACCATGTGATACACCTTCGTCCAAACGATAAAATCATTTTTAAGAAAATGTAGCATAACTTGTTCTGCCACTCATCTCTTCAGTTGAAAAACACAGCTGTACGTCGCAATGAATGAACACGTTGAACTATTTCTTACGGAAAAGTTTATGCTGCAATCTATGGTATAGTTTTTGAAATATTTAGACTGGCCATCTCTTCTCTATGGTCATGTATCTTAGAATTTAGAATTACCCAATATTTATTTTATTTGATAAAGTGTGTGTGATATACTATAAGACCGCAATATAAATACGAAAAACACACTATTTTGTCGTAAATTTTATAAGAATATGACCGTTGTTGATCACAATTTGTCTCTAAAAAGAAACATCTAAAAAACAAAAGACGTAGTCATTCATTTTAATAGTAGATAACCCATTTTCCAGCAAGATAAGATGGAAATTATACATATTTTAGTAGTATGAAATCCTATATTTGATACGGAAATTTCAAAATAACAAATCGTGTATATTTATCAAATGCGATATATTACAAAGGACATATCAGGATTTTCTAAAATCCTAATCTGTAACATCGATTCTCATCTTTTATTTTGGCTTTTATTTCCTACAAATATGTTTTATCCATGATCCAAAAAGTAAAGGAAAACATATTTTATAAACTTTGACACTGCATGGCTTGAGTGTGGAGTTATCGTTTATCAAATGTAATGTACAATCAAATAAGATATTATCAGTTTTCAACAATATTGTGACAAAATATTGAGTATATTATAAATATATTGACATAACAAGACACACTTTATGACTTATGTTTTCAGTTAATATATACTTGTATATATTTTAAATGTTTAGCTACAAAATAATGACAGAATAAAATCAGAATATGCAATGAATTTATAGATGATAAGTACTTCCTTAAAAAATAATACATATTTAAAAAAATAATAATAATTTTATATCGCTTGGGTATATGAATGCAAATAAAAGTAAATATTAGTAAATATTAAAAAAGTATAGTATATTTCAATATAGAATAAGACGATTGTAATAATTAGACAGCATTGAGTAAAGTTTACGTGATACACCATAAGATTGCAATAAAGTAATGTTTAAAACACTAGGGTAAAGTGCCCATATTTCGTACCCCTTAACTTCTCTGCTTCTGCGAAAGTGGCACAACTTATGACGCAAGGCACAGGGGGCGGAAGGTAAAAGAGGTCAGTATTGAAAGTTTCCTTCTCTTAAGACACATACATAAATTAAAGACGCCGAATTTCCCATTTTTAGAAGACCTTAGTTCTTATTACGTCGTTTGTAGAACGTTATTTACTGTACTGTAAGTATTTATTTCTTATTCATTGCATGTATTTTACGTAGGTAAGATGCTGATAGTAGCATACAGACAGTATTAGGACGCTCAGTTCATCTTACGGGAAATGAAGCTCCGCCATATTGGGAAGTAGCGTGGTCCCAATTTTGTCCCCCTTGCAGTTCTTATTTTCGTCACGGGGACGAAATTAAGTATGCCTTTTCATGACAATTTTTTCAATTTTTTCCTTCATGTTTGGATGGCTAATGTTTCGTTATGTTATTCTTCCACTGATAATTAGTACATTTTTTGTGCCTTACTTTAATTTAATTACTTATTCATTTAGAAATAACTTTTGATTTAGATATAAGTTAAGCCTCGACTTATTGGAACTTTTAGGGGGACAAAATCGGGACTTTTTTTTTCTTTTGCATTTTTTAGATACTTTTGAAAAACAATTTTTCGCATTGTTAAATTTTTTTGTACGATATTTGCCAATGTATCTATGTGCGTAGGTAGTTATTCTGTGTAAAATCGAAATTTGGTAGGTTTTCACTGAAAATTACATAATTTAAGGCCTAAAAGTGACTGGAAGGGGGGGGGGGGGGAACAATATGGACACTTTACCCTATTGTTCCATTAGTTGTTGAAATATGTAAGTGGTATAGATCGTTGCTTGCTTCAAATAAAACAATAGAAAATAACAAAAGGTGCAGTGCTTTAAAAAAATATTAGAAAAAAATTCATTCCTTAAAATTAGATGCTGAAGTTGAGATATACTTCAAAAGTAGGAATACAGTGTTCCAGTTTGGACTTAATTTGAATGAGAAATTTGCGAATTCATATAAGAAATTATGAATAATATAGATTTTGGTTTGTTTAAATAGGGACAGTTTCTGATTAAAATTTTTTCTTTAAGAATTTTTGAATAAAAAAGGAAGTCAAAGTGGCAGCTCTAGTATGAAATCATAAATTTGAAATGAAAATAAAACAATAAGAATTTTTTATTTACATCAGCAGATTAAAATATATTAGTTATATATTTAATTAGAGATGTTTTCAACAAAATTATTAATGATAAGCACATCATAAAGCATTATAGAAAAAAAACCTCGATATTTCTATTGATTTGGTATCGCAGGAAGTCTAATAAATTTTTAATATGTCTATAAATTTATACTGAAATGTCAAAAATAACATACTAACAACTGACTAGTGTATATATATCTAAATGAATACAGTATATCCTTTACTCTATAAAATTACGTCAGAATAAATTCCTGTTAAAACACATGATATTTTCTTTATTTTGGAAGAATATAATCCGCACTGATAAAACTTTATCTAGAAAAAAAAATAACTTAAAAGCACAATATGTAGTCATTCAGTTAGATAATTCATTTTTAAGCAGTCAATGACGTAAATTAGAAATATTTTAATGATAGGAAATTCTATATTTATACGAAAGTTCAGCAAAAACAAATATAGTTTATTTCTCATATGAAATAAATTAGAATTCTCAGAAATCCTATCTTTTGACATTTTTTCGAGATTTTATTTTGTTTATTGTTATAGATTATGTTTTATTTCCTAAAATGTTTATCTTTCAGTATCTTTACTGTGCTTTATTTTGTGTGTTTTTTTCTACTATGTTTTATTCATGATCTGTAAAAAAATAACAATAATATTTTCTTGAAACTCTGAAAATATCGTACTGCGGGGAATGTAGTCATATTTGATCAATATTTAAAGTACAATTCAATATGACTTTATATGTCTGAAGGAACTATTTTCTCAGAAAATTGAGTTAGCATTCAGTACATTGACTTATCAAAACTATTTCTGTTTGATCTATTTTTCCATTTTATAGTATTTATTTGCAATATTTTAGTTGTATAATTCTTATGATATTATTTCTATAAATTTGTAGATGTTAAGCATATCTCAAAATGTTATACATAGAGACAAATAAGTAGTTTTATATAATTTTCATATTACAGGAAATCTAAGGTAAATAAAATGATGAAATATCAAAAATACGATTATAATAATTCATTTGCATAAAATAAAATGCATGCATTACTCCATAAGTTTACTACAGAAGCAATGACGGTTAAAATTTACAATTTCTTAATTTACTTTTTAAGAATATAACCTGTTTAATCTTAGCTTTTAACAGAAGAAAATGCTATAAAAAAAAGGTATAGCCCTACATCTCAATTTTAGACAATCGTTTTTTCAGTCAAAAGCAGATACAAATTAGAAATACTTCAATGAATGATATCCTGTATTTAGTTCGCAGAATTAAGAATAACCAATTATATTGTTTTATCATGTGTAATATATTTCAAAAGAAAGTCATTGTTCTCTGAATTGTTATCCTTTTCATTAAAATAGTTCCAGTAGAACATTCATTTTTCAAATTCTGAAAGTGTCATACATCAAATTAGAAGTTCAAATACGGCGGGTATGGATGTTATCAATATTTAAAGCGCAATTAGAAAAATATATGTATTTGAAATTATATTTTATCAGAAAATTTAATTTTTACTCAGTATATTGACAAAAAAAAAAGTTATTTTGATCAATTTTACCTTTTTATTTTATACCTATTTACGGTATTTTATTTACGTATTCTTTTTAGATAATTTCAACAAACTATCACATAATAAGCATATCTTATATATTATACATAAAAAAATAAGTATTTTTATGTAGGTGAGACTAGGGAGGGTTCACCCACTTTTTACAAAATTATTTTTTATTTTTTAAATATTGAACGTAGAATAAAGTTTTTATATCATTTTATTCGTTATGCAATCCGTTATAAAAATAAAAATGCAACATAAATGTAATACATAATTTGAAAAATGATTGATTTTAATCATGAGAAAAAAGTGGGTCAAAGCTCCCCCTGTATGGGACGGTTGACACCCCTTTATGAGAGGCTTAGCCCACTTTGTTTTATATTGAAATACTCGTATTTGTGCTTTCAGTTCAATATTCACATCAGTTTTGATATTGAAGAGAAATAAAATAAGTCTAAAAAAAGAAAAAAAAATGCTGCATGCTTTAATTATTATAAAAAGATATTTTTGAAAATAGGATTTCTTAATCAAACCTGTTTATGGGCGATCTCAAGTCAGAGAAGAATTTTTTTTGTTTTAAACAGGATTTTGTCTGAGCAGGTATAATTGTACGGCAGGGAAAATGGATTTTAAACATTTAAGACAGTATTCCGTTAGAGACAGCTTCCGTTTAAATATGATTTAATTAATTATTATATCCGTATTTAGGAGCCATTATCCCGCTGATTTTGTCTCCTTGTATTACTTTTTGTAACACTCGACTTGACAACTTTAGTTTGGCTTCATCTCACTGTATTCACCTTGGTGAAATTTGTCTACATACCATCCTAAAGATTTTTGATCAAGGCTCTGTTCTTTTACAGACGCATGAGCACTTAGCTTATAATTAACATCTTTTAACCCTTCCATGGACAAAGTACTTCCAGTACTAAAATTTTGAAATAAATGACTAGCACCGGAATTTATGAACAAATTTATTTGGAAATAAGAAAAAAAGGCTACATTTTACATACATATTAAATTGAAAAAAAAATAGCGAAATTCTGTTGCCATTGTGGCGTTTGGGCATTAAAATTAAGTGGTTTCATAACCATACCGATGTCATTGAAAGGGTTAAGATTGCTGCGTTCACACTTTCTAGCTCTTTCTAGACTTTTTCACTGTTTCTATTTACCTATTGTAAGTAACATTTAAATGGAAAAAAAATGTTCTTATCAAATTTCCATTTATATTTCATTAAATTTTTCTTGCAGTGGATACAATAGCAATCTTTCACATCTTTCTTTATTCAGTTTTAAACATTTTCTTTTCCTTCACCCCATTATACTCTAGCTTTACAAGATAAATTTAGATTATTTTTTTATATAACCATTAACCTTTCATTATGCTCAGCGTATAATAAAAAGATTTTCAAAACCTCTTAATTAAGGGACCCTTCAGCATCTGATCAACCCTCCCTCACATTGACTGGGTCAAGCCTCCCCACATAGCCCTTTTCTAAAGAATAGCACATTGTTATATTAAGCCTTGCTTACTGTACAATCTTTATGCCTGGAATGAAAGCTCGATATTACTGCATTACTTAAAACCTACTTACTTAAATTTCTATAATATATTTTATCACAAAAAAGTTTACGAAATATTTCTAAAAAACACAACTTTTAGGTTGAAAATGCCTAACATTTGATTTTTTTCATACTTATTTCGATTATCTGTATCAAACAGAAACTGTTGTTTGAGCATTCCAGCAGCTTTGGTTGAAACCTATTGATAAACTCCGAAATTCTTTTAAATATGAAAACTGATGGGTGGGTCAAGCCTCCCTATGGCCAACCCTCCCTAGTCCCCCCTAATCATTTTAGCATATCCGAATAGTTTAAGGAAAGTGAAAGATCTTGCTGAAATTAAAAAAAAAATACCTTTTCAATAATTCACTTACATAAAGTAAAGTATATAGCACACGATTTCTGCATAAGATATGCTTATCAAAACATGAAATTTTGCTATTCGTTTTTGAGCAATATGAAAGGTTTTAGTCACAGCTTGTATCAAAATAAAATGTTACCAAGTAAGAAAGTTTGTAGTACATCAGTTTAATCTTACAAGGAGAGGGCCAACCTTGTTAATCACAGATTTTGATTATTTTAATATATGTTGTAGGGTAGAGACTCCTTAGTGCCAGTTTCAACGGATTTTATCCAACGCTCCTTAGTTCTTGAGAAACCTGGGGGTCTAATAATAGTAGACAACTCAAATACTTACTTTGCAAGAGCGATGATAGGTTGGCCGTAGCTCAGTTGGTATGGCGTTTGTCGGCTGATCTGCGGAACCGGGTTCGATACCTGAATGCGCTACGTTTATTTTTCTCATTTTTTGTTTTATAAATATACTTGTAAGTATAATTAATAATCTCATTGTCAATTAAATTTTATAATATTGTATATAAATTAAAATTTTAACCTATTTAAATTTTTACTTTTAACTAAATAGTTGTATAAAACATCACAAAACTGTTAATTTTTTAAAAATCACTTTTAAAATGTATTTCATATATTCTTTATCGATGAAATGATATTGAGCAATTGTGTCAATTCGTGATTTTAAAGAAACAACATTTACACATTGCTTTAACAAAGGAAGTCAATGCGATAATACTATTATTCTGTTTTTTAAAGTAACAAGCATAATTATATTAAAAATTAGCATCAGAATTAAATTACAATCGACTTTTTGCATATTAAAGATTTTTAAATTTGTAATATGTATGCTTGCACTTTCAATTATTTTTCTTTCACCTTTATCTTCTTTCTGCTTTTATTTTTATTTTATCTGAATATTCTTTTATTTTATCATAACTAGATGGCACCACAACAAATTTTGTCACGATTTTGGAACTTTTATCATTCAATAATAGATCCAATTTCTTTTTAAACTTCCTTAAAGGATGATAAATAACAATTTAAAAATAAAAATGATAAATTTAAGTTCGTTAACCTTATAATTAATGTATGATATTAAAATTTGTAATTGAAATTATTAATTTATAATTACAAGTATATTTATAAAACAAAAAATGAGAAGAACAAATGTAGCGCGTTCGAGTACCGAACCCGGACCCGCAGATCAGCCCGCGAACGCCGTACCAACTGAGCTACGACCAACCTATCATTTCGGTTGCAATGTAAGTATTTAATTTGTGTACTATTATTAGACACCTCCCCCCCCCCCCCAGTTTCTCAAGATCAAAGGAGCATTGGATAAAATCCGTTGAACCTGACACTAAGGGGTTTCTACCCTACAACATATATTAAAATAATTAAAATCTGTGATTAACAAGATTGGCCTTCCCCTTGTTAGTCAAGACTTTTTCGGTAAAAACAGATGAACACTAGAAATACTTATATACTATGTAATATACTTTGTAAGCGGAAGAATCCATTTTATTTGTCATAACCGTAATATCCAATAAACAGATCAGTATTTTCTGAAAAATATTCTTACATAGCTTCCCCGCTTTTATTTTGAGTATGGTTTTCTACTATGTTTTATTTATAATTCAAATAAGCAAAACAAAACATTTTTTAATAAAAAAAAAAAAAAAAAAAAAAAAAAAAAAAAAAAAAAAAAGAGAAAAAAAAAAGAAAAATAATAACAAAATTTTCGTTCACAGACAATACTGTAACAATATTCTTTTGTGTGGCAGTACAGCATATTCTTCGGTAATCATCTGGCAGTGTACCTCTGTGAAATATATCTCTTTCAATATTTTTGAAAGAGTGTAACATTGCTTGAATACACTGAAAACGGATTTTTCCATGTACTGTAATATAATTGAACTCTTTTCTGGGTCACTGTTAATAAACCATGAAAGCTACACACTTCCAATAGAAAACAATTCCATAATAAAGTTAAATACGATATTTCCTTTATATGGCAATTCTAGTATATTTACGCAAGTAAGAGCAAGGACAGACTACCAAGGAGCTGACGTCCAGACGAACCGAATCTATAAAACTATTTCAACTTCGTTGGAAAGTCTAACGAACGGTATGGAATCCCAAATGTTTAGTTTTATTAATTCCAGTATTTCCTAAGAAAATCTTCCGTGCTATGTTTTTACAGCGTTTGCAATATAAATAAACTTTCGGTTAGGTTTAGAAGAAAATATGAAGAGGACATAGTTCTTTGAAAAAGATCGTATTAAAAGAATGGACCATTTGGAAGTCTTTCAGTACTTTATTACAAGTTTACAAAATCTGCTTTTTTCTGTAATAAACTGAAAGAGAGATATAATTCAAAACACTGAAATACTAAATTTGACTAAGAAATAGAAAAATAACAAGTCGTATTTACTTTCTCATATGCAATACATTCCAAACAGAAGATCAGTATCCTTTGAAAGCTATGTTTTCACTCAGTTTTGGTGTTTGTATTTCTGTGTATTGTTCTCTACTATGTTTTATTCATGATTTCCAAAAGTAAAATAACATTTCCAGACACTGACACTGTTATGCAGTGAACATAGAGTTGTCATTTGTCAATGTTTGAAGAGCAATTTTAGGTGTATTATGTATATTTTAAAATATTTATATCATAAATTTGAGTTTAAATTCAAATTACTAATATAAAAACCAATTTTTGTATCATTTACCTATTCAGTTTTTATCATTTATTTAAAATATTTCAGATATATATTTTCTTTTCATATTAGTTTATCAAATTTAAACATGATAATAATATTTGTTAATGGTATACATAGAAATAAAAGATAATTTATTATAATCTGAATATCACAGAAGGAGTAACGGTAATGAAACGGCTTTCAAAATTATTAAACGGATCATTATAGTAATCACTCACTTGCACAAAATAAAGTATTTGCGCAACACTATAAAACTACTGAAGAAAGAATATCCGTTAAGAAACACGATTTTTCAATTTATTTGCCATGTATGTAATGTGTGGTTATCATTGCCTGCTTAAAAAAAGTACTAATAAGAAGTAAAAGATGTACTTATTCAGTTCAACCTTACAAGGAGAAGGCCAACCTTGTTAATCACAGATTTTGATTATTTTAATATATGTTGTAGTGTAGAGACCCCTTAGTGTCAGGTTCAACGGATTTTATCCAACGCTCCTTTGTTCTTGAGAAACCGGGGGGTCTAATAATAGTACACAACTTAAATACTTACATTGCGACCGAAATGACAGGTTGGTCGTAGCTCAGTTGGTACGGCGTTCGCTGGATGATCTGCGAGTCCGTGTTCGGTACTCGAACGCGCTACATTTGTTTTTCTCATTTTTTGTTTTATAAATATACTTGTAAATATAATTTAATAATTTCAATTACAAATTTTCATATCATACATTAATTATAATGTTAATGAACTTAAATTTATTATTATTTTTTTATTTTTAAACTGTTATTTCTCATACTTTAAAGAAGTTTAAAAAAGAAATAGGATCTATTATTGAATGATAAAAATTCCAAAATCGTGACAAAATTTGTTGCGGTGCCATCTAGTTATGAAAAAAATATATATACAAGTAAATTAAAATTAAAGCAGAAAGAAGATAAAGGTGAAAGCAAAATAATTGAAAGTGCAAGCATACGTATTACAAATTTAAAAATCTATAATATGTAAAACATTGTTGTAATTTAATTCTGATGCTAATTTTTAATATAATTATGCTTGTTACTTTAAAAACAGAATAATAGTATTATCGCATTGACTTCCTTTGTTAAAGCAATGCGTAAATGATGTTTCTTTAAAACCACGAATTGACACCATTGCTCAATATCATTTCATCGATAAAGAATATATGAAATATATTTTAAAAGTGATTTTAAAAAAATTAATAGTTTTATGATGTATTTACAACTATTTAGTTAAAAGTAAAAAATTAAATAGGTTAAAATTATAACTGATACACAATATTATAAGATTTAATTAACAATGAGATTATTAATTATACTTACAAGTATATTTATAAAACAAAAAATGAGAAAAACAAACGTAGCGTATTCAGGTATCGAACCGGGCCCGCGTATCAGCCGGCAAACGCCATAACAACTGAGCTACGGCCAACCTATCATTGCTCTTGCAAAGTATGTATTTGAGTTGTGTACTATTATTAGACCCCCAGGTTTCTCAAGAACTAAGGAGCATTGGATAAAGTCCGTTGAACCTGACACTAAGGAGTCTCTAGCCTACAACATATATTAAAATAATCAAAATCTGCGATTAACAAGGTTGGCCCTCTCCTTGTTAGATAGCCTGTTTTTCATCAATGGAAGGCGTAAATAAGAAATCGTTAAACAGCACGAAGTTCTATATTTAAATTAAAAAGTCAACAATAAGTAATCGTATTTATTTCTCATATGTGATGTATTTCAAACAGCAGATTAGTATTGTCAAGAAATAATTATAAAAACTATAGTAGTTAAGAGATTCTTAAAAAAAAAAAAAGCAATAATTTTTTATTAACACTCGAAAGAAAGAATCGAGTTTCCTGAAAAAAAAGTATGAACGAAAAGATAAATAAATAAATAAATAAATAAATAAATAAAAATAAAAAATAAAATAAAAAATAAACATAAAAACTTTTTAAATTATTGAAATCTTATAGATCTAGTTTATTGCACCCTAAGATATGATATACAACTAGGTACTCTATATTCAGATGGTAATGATCTGATGCAATTAGGAAACTCCTTAAATGCTATATTACAATTGTTCAATTGGTAAATTTACAACGATATCGGTGGTTTTTCCATAGGCTTTCATATTTGTTGTTTATTTTATATGTTCCATGATGAAAAATTGCAACCATATGCAATAAAAATGGATTTTTTTTTAAGTGTCACATGATTCATTTGCTTGATAATTCATAACAATATCGGAATAATTTTAGACCTTCCTTCCGTACACAAATCTTACTCGCTAGTTTTATTATAAAAGAATTCTGTTTTGCTGTTATAAATTAAAAAAATATTTTCTTTCTTCATTCGGGAAAAAAAAAATCCACAGTGACTAAACTGTTATAGTTTTGAGCTCTGTCTTGCCACATCAGTACTTTAAAAAAAAATTCAGATTACACGATTGCCACCAGTTTTTTGAAAAGTATAATTTGTCCTGCTTCATTATTACTTAATGTGCCATTAAATACGGCAAACCGAGTAATAAAAGATTCCAGTACTTTTTGGGAAAAGTGATGACAATTATACAATCTGAATTTTGAAAAATAACAGACGGGCAACGCAGGTCAAACTCATTGTCCAATGATTTCCGGTCGATACTTGGCGTTAATATGTGCTGCTTATATGGCACATATGTGCACATAAACTGAGTGATGTCGAAGTGCTGTCGCTGAATGGGCGGAGGTTAAGATGCAGGAAGTTGGCTTTTTCGGTTTGAATGGGGCCACTACCTTAAAGGGGGTCCGGGACACATTTTCAAATAATTTTTATTTATTCAGTTAAAATTTCGAAATTTTTTGTGATGGTTACCCATGACATTTGTTAGTAAAATCACATGATAAAACTTCGCATAATTTTCTCATAAAATTTTAAAATTTAAATTTTATTAAAAAAGTGTGGTAAATTAAAATCGTTATAACTCGAAATGTTATTTGTAGAATTTCAATATTTTTCCATTTAAATAAACAGAAATGTATAAGTTTTAATATAGAATCAGCAGTTAAAAGAAATATTAATTTAAATAAAAATTAAAAATTTGAAAAAAATGACGCAACGTTTTTGAAAAAAAAAATCATATTTTCAAAAGTAAATACTTTTTTTAATTTGCTGAATCAAAATTAAAGCAAAACAATTGAAAAATACATATTCCAAATTTGAACCATTTATCTTTAACGGTAGTTGACTTATAAGAATTTAAATATGAGAAATGGTGAAAAAATCCATCATGAAGTAAAACGCATTTTCGAAAACGTCGTTTTCATGATAACCATTGCTTAAAAGCTAGATTTTGAAAACAAACCAAAACTTAAAAATTAATATTTCCTGTTCCAATTAAGATAGAAACATGATTTCAAGTACATTTTAAGCAGAAAAAACCGAGGAATTTTTAATGTAATAATATATTTTAGGAAAATTTTAATTTTTTTTTGTCCCGGACCCCTTTAACCACTCTGTGTTTAGCTCGTTGACTCTAAAACTTAAGCTAAATATTTAAAAAACAAGTTGGAAATTCTTCGTCAAACGTGGCATATGAGGTACGTTCGTACTACGTATAACAAGTTTTATAAATATTCAGATCTTGATGCAATAGCTGTTGCACACTTATTTACATAAGTGTATTTACATAAATGCATGAATACAAAATTTATCACGCTTATACATTTTAAATTGAATAATACGGAAATAATATTACACTGCAAATAGAGGCGTCTTAAATTCAGACACATATGTGACTGAAAAAGAAATTCAGACACTTAAGTGTCTGAATATGAAATTTCAGCCATCATAAGTGTCTGAATTTAAGACCCTTAAGTGTCTTACTGTGATCATGGTATAAATGAACTGAGAAAAATGTCTGAATAATGATCATGTGTCTGAAATTAAGACATGTAGAAATTCAGACACTTATATGTCTGAATGTAATACAATTGTATCATATGTATGATGAAACGACGATTGTATATGAGGACCCCTGCGGCCAAAGGATATAAGTGAAAAAATTTAGATTTGGAATAAATTGAATTTAACGATTAACATCAATAGTAAGTGACTGACTTAAAATATGAAGCTGTTGCTAATTTCATAGCGGTCTTTCAATTCTTATTTCAATAACTGTGGAAGGAAAGTGAAGTACAATATATTTTTTAAATTTTAAGTACAGATTAAAGAGGTTAAGTAGTTTATAGAGCTTAAGTAGTTGACCTCCAGAATGCAACACATAATTAGGAAATCTCTTATATTTTGCGTTTTAGTTTAGCAAACAAAGCAGGGGACTTCAGGCACATCTGTCCAACGTTTCCCCTCCCTATATTTTTCTTCTGAGAGCAATCATAAAAGAAATAGCTTTATTTCCAGATAGCCTGTATACTGATCTCAGTTTTTTCAATTTTGTCACTTATAGCCTTTCGCTTCTGGTGTCCTCATATGCAATTGTATCGCAATATATCTGGCAGCACCGTCAGAAAACGTTTTCGATTGGATGAAATGCTTTGCCATCCACAAAATTTGGTATTAGTGTATAAAATAAGCAACTTAATTTGACCATGGGGACGTCTGCCAAAATTGTAAATGCCCGTTTACTAACTTTCGAACTAAATTATTTTTAGTGTAAAAGTACAAGCTAAAGAAACTTTTCCCAAAATATAAATTTCTCAAAAACTACTTCCACTCATAGGTATGCTCATGGCTCACTCATAGGCCGTTCCCTAAATACAAAGAGATATGATTGCTCTTAGAAAAAAATGTAGAAAGGGGAGAGGATGCACAGATGTGTCTGGAGTCCCCTACCTAGTTCGCCTAACTAAAACGCAAAATATAAATATGAAATAAGCTAAACCAAGAATCTTTTGTGAGAACACCTTGTACAAGATAATTTTGATATAAAAGGAATATAAAAAAATTAACAAGTAAGAAGTATTAAATATTAAATAGATACATAAAAATAAATTTCTAACAATATTTTTCAAAATGCAGAACATTTCTTTCCCTCTAGTGGAAGGTTTTGCCCTTCTCAACACCCCTTATCTAAGATAAATTTTAAATATACGAACGTCAAAAGGAAATATTTAAAAATTGATTTCTATTAGTGGTTTAGGAAGAGAGGGGGGGGGGGGGGGCGGTGCTCCTCTTACGAAAATTTCTTAGTTCTTTTTTCTCTTAGTGTTCAATTATGTAATCATTTCGAAGAATAAATGTTATTTTTTTAACTAGCGTTACGACGATTTTTTTTAATTTATAATATGTTTTTTACCCTCTTACTGAAAGAATAAAAACTGTAATAATTATATTCATATAATTTATAAGTGTAAACATTGCGAAAAACGCCAAATAAAGAAAATAAAATGCTTCTGATTTCTTCTTATACAACGTTCCACTTTTCTCGCTGATAAAAAAAGTTTTAACAACTTATCATACTGTAACCCGTAGACTGACGTAATGAATAAAGCCATCTGTTTCCAATGGAAATGCTGACTCGCAGCTTTTTTTTTCTTTGAGAAGCGAATCTGTGTTGTGAGTCCGGAGTCCGTTGTCGTATTCAAATTTAAACGTTCTTCAACAGTTCGCGTCTTTGACCGTCCCGGATTTTTTACTGTGAAAAATGTTGTCATTATGTTATTACTGCGGCTGCGTTATTAGTGGAAGCGTTATATTTAGAAGTTTCTTGCATTCTGGATGGCTGGATGGATCTTATGTGCTTCATATATGGATATAACGACTGAAATTACATCCGGATAACTCTACAAATAGTTTCCAACAGAGACAGTATTACTTTTCATTGCTTGTCGTCAAGAATATAGTTATTCATCTCGTTAAACAAGAAAACTAACCCCAGACCTACAAACTAGTCCCGCGGGCTCTGTTTTCAGAATGGAAAATTTCCATTATTTTAACAGGTCTAGCAGGATATAGGAAGGGGTTTTCTTCAAAAAAGAAGCAAGTTTTTGTCTCTCATTCACTATGACAGTTATTTTAAATCAAGTCATATCGATATCAGTAAGTGTTTTTGATATTTTGTTTATAGTACCACATAAAATGTTGCATGAAACATAACTTAGGTTTGAATTTGTTTGCGAAAAAAAAAAAAACAGCTAATTCTAGAAATATATTTTTTTACATACTTGTAATTCTAGAACTGCAGCTTCAGAATTATATATTATATTTTTTGTGTGAATGTAGGCTAATTTGATTATGTAAAAACATCAGTAATATTATGTAAAAAATTGGTTAACTTAGAATGTCTATAAAAATAAAGCAAAAAGGTAAAATTGTCGAAACTTTTGTTGAAGAAGAAATACTTTGTTTGGATTTAAAAGAAGTAAAAAAAAAAAAAAAAAAAAAAAAAAAAAAAAAGGTTGTTTTTTAAAGGGTTAATTTAGCGTTCTGATGAACATGTTGAATTCCTTGTAACGTTTTCTATCGCAGTTATAACCACATTTTATTTTAAACTTACTTTTAAATTAATTGTTTGTTCGCTATGAAGGATATGCAATTCACTCGAAGTTTAATATTTGATAAAAATTGGAAAATTAACAAACATCTATCGTGATTTATTTTTTATATAATTAGAGATGTATAATTTTCGAGGAAAACCTTTTTAGCCAAAAATCTGTTTTTGGCAAAATTGATTTGTGTTTTGAAATCCGATTTGTCAAAACTTTTTTGTGTCACCTTAAATATATATATAGATATATATTCTGCATGATATTATTTGGTTTCAAAGCAATTTTTAATTATATGGCACACCCGTATATTCTCTAAACCATACAGTTGAAAGGAAAAAAAAAATACTGCAATTTTGTGATTATTATATGTAAAATCAGTTTTCGAAATTTTCATTTTTTAATAGCACATTGTATAGAATATAAATTATTTACAGCTATAATTCCATTTCCTCAAAAAAAAAAAAAAAAAAAAAAAAAAAAAAAAAATCATTATTTACTTTGATTTTTTTGTTCAAAAATTTAAATTTTGGATTTGCAAAACATGAGAAATTGAAAACTAAGCTTATTTTATTTTAAGGCTGTTCTCAAATCCAAAAGGGCTACTTTATGACGCAAGATTTAATTTATTTTTGTTGGGAAATGAACGAAACTGGCTGGTGTTATTGTTCAGAAACTATGTTATCGAACTGTTTTCTCCGTTTTTTTTTTTTTTTTTTTCAAACGCAACAGGTCTTTCAGAAAATAGTGTCCAAGTGGGCGTTTTGAACCGAATTTCTGCGTGAAAGAAGAATAGCTACTCAAGAAAGGGCGAAAAACGTGTTTGTCATGTGATCAAAATCGCTTATAACTCAATAGGTAATTTATGGATCAAAAAATGGAAAACACAGTTCGATTCCATGCTCAGGCTTTCCAATTTTATACCTTTCCGTTAAAAAATGAATTTGTAAATGTGTCAAAACGTTTTGTGCTTGTTGAGCAGAGCAGTTGAGAACAGCTTTAAGTTAAAAGGTTATTACAAGTTTAAAATGGAAATTAGAAAACAGCTAGAGTTTTGTATATTTCCATGCATAACTACATTTCGCACAAAAAATTGCGGTTTTCCTCAAAGTTCACTTATACAAACAAGGCCAAAAAAAATGTATATCTAGGCAAAATAGGTTTTGAAACTAGAAGTGACTTTTCCTGCATGTTATTATATATGTGTGTGTGTGTGAACATGAAAACAAATCATAGAAGCATTAGAATGAAGCTATCGTGAAATTCTGAATATTTTATAATTAAATTCTCGACTTTTCTTATGGTAAATAAACCCCTCTTAAAAAAAAAAAAAAAAAAAAAAAAAAAAAATCGAATTTAGGCTTTAAATGAAGGGGTTCATACTCAATTTTTTTTTAAATATTGGGTTCTCATATACTGCAAATTTTGGGGAATCTAGTATTAGATTTTATTTAACACGGAAATAAAAATGCAAAAAATGCTTAAACTGGGAATTGCACTGGGAATATGTTATTTAAATAGGAAAAAATTGAACTACAAAGCAGGGATGGAATTCTTTCTGAAGGAGTGAATTCTTTTTTATAAATGGGAATAATTTGTTACCATAAAGCGGAGCTGATTACAGCATGGGCAAACTGGGCTGTTTCTATGGGCCTTTAGCTTTACGGGCCCCTAAATTCTGTATGAAATTTCCATAAAGCTGATATTTTAAGTTTGTTTTGATCTTATACTTATTTTAATAAATATTTTGTACTTTTAGAACATGATTAGGTTAAAGAAAATGATATATTTAATATTTATCCAAATATGCATTTGACGGCATCGAATAAGCTTTTTTTTTTTTTTTTTTTTTTTTTTTTTTTTGTAACAGTATACGAAGGCAGTGGGGGAAGGGGGCGAATGAATACTAGGTCTTCGGACTAGAATTAATCTGAAGTTCACTAAAATTAATAAGCATTTTTGATGCCGTAGGGCATATATATCACACAAATACATATTTATATATATATACATATAATTATCCTATTCTAAAACTACAAAATATATTACAATCCTCATAAGGTCAAAACTGATTTAAAATATCAGCTTTATGAAAATTTCATATCCAATTTGGGGTACCCTAAAATCAGGGGGTAGAGAAGCACCCCATTTTTCCCACGCTGCAATCAGCTCTGCTTTATGGTAACAAAGTATTCCCATTTATAAAAAATGATTCAATGTGGTCAAACATGGTTGCGTATATGGCTTAGAAAGAAAAGTGGTCAAAGATGGCTTCATATTGGCCAAAAAAAAGGGGGAGGGTTCAAAGATGGCCGCAATTAAGACATTTGAAATGTCTGAAATTCAGACGTAAGAAGTGTCTGAAAAATTTAAGACATTTTAAAACGTCTTAAAATTGAACACTCTTGTTTCAGACACTTAAGTGTCTGAAATTCAGACACAAGAAGTGTCTGAAAATTTTAAGACATTTTAAAACGTCTGAAAATTGAACACTGCGTTTCAGACACTTAAATGTCTGAATTTCAGACATTTCAGTTTACAGTGTACTCCATCTTAAATATGGCGTAATCATCATGGCAACCTAGTATCATTACCTATCACGTGATATCATTGAATTAATTACGAATGATAGGATTTAATAGAATAACAGCGATGGATGATTCTCTGGTGCTACACTGTTCCATGACTGGAATAATCACCATGACAACCTAGAATCATTACTTATCACGGGATATCATTGGATTAATTACGTATAATACAATTTAATAGAATAAAGACAACTTTTATTAATATTTATTTTACGTTTTGATTCGATTTTCATAATATTTGAAATGACTCGACAAAATTCTACAACGATTATACATATTAAAATTCAAACCATTCGAATGAGTAGTTTTTGCGATGTTATATGTGGACAGGCACACGCACCAACCGACGATTATAGATACTACGCAATTCTATAATTACGAACGCACCTATAATGGACTGAAAATTAATAATGGATAATAAAATATTATTTTTCTCCATGTATTAAAAAAAATTAAGTTAAAAATTATGCAAAAACTACCAAATTACAAAATTTTAGACGTCATAAAATGTTTAATAACTACACAGATTTATCTCATTACCTTAACTTTCTCGAATTTACTTTTTAAAGAAAGATTTCATAAAATATTTTTTTTTAAATAAAGTGTGGGATGAATTCTCTGAAATTAAATATTTCGAAACTAATTAAGTTACGGCTAGTATATTATTAAAATGCTCCTTCTATTTTACTAATATAATTAAAAAACATTCTGAACTCATTTAAATTAACTTATAATTTTCAAGGTTTTTATTAATGTAAAATTTCTGTGTATTTCCATAATATTAACAGGAAGTTTTTATTTATTTATTTATTTTTCAATTTACTTTAAATTGCATTATTTTATAAAGAAAGTGGGGGCATTTTTTTTTAATTTGGTGGGGGCGGGGGTGTCAAACTCCGAGATTATATATTAAACTTATATAAGCACTTCGTAATTAAGTTTACATCACTCATAATTTATATTAAAACTGGGTAGCGTTTCAGAATTAATTATGCCTCATTTTAATTCACATTTTAAGTTAGGAGTTTCGTTTAAAAATTTCTGTTAAATATATTTTTAAAAATGTATTTTTTAGTACAAATTCACATGAATTTAAAATAGTGTGAATAATTAAAATTTATTTTTAAAATTGTGGATTATGATTGAGCATTAGACACACACTCTGGTATACCAAGTAACCTGGTATCAAAAAACTCATGTGATAGTCTTTTATCTATTCTGCCGCTATACATTATTATTTTAATAAGAAACGTTAATTGTTAATCTGTTATTTTACTTTTTTTAAATATTTTTTATGATAATTAAAACAAACAATTTGAAAATTGCTCGTCAAAAGGGCAAATGAGGTGCGTTCGTACTATAACTAGTTTTATAAATATTTTTGACCCAGAATATTGTACTAAATGTATATTTTAGTGCACTTCCTAAGTGCATATCCATTTCATTCTGTTCGAAAGGCTGTGACGTCATTAAAATGCACTTGCAATAATTTTTCCCATTGGCCGCAATGTAACGGAAAACTTTGACTGCTTTTAATTAAACTATACGTGCGATTTCCATAAAATTTGAAATGACTCCACAAAATTTTGCAACAATTATATATTTAAAATTTCAGACCATTTGGTTTGGTAGTTTTTGCTCTGTTATATGTGGACGGACAGACAGACAGACGGACAGACGGACGGGCTGAACGACGACTATAGGTGCTATGTATTTATATAATTACGAACTCACCTAAAAACTGAAACTAAATTAAATTAAAACATGAAAAACAAAGATTACATAAGACACTGCTGCAAAAATCATAGCACTTCATCATTTTTTCTTAAAGGATGTTTTATATTTACATTTTATTACAAAAGAATTATTTTTTACTGGTTTGATTATTTTTTCATCATTTGTTATACTAAATGTTTCAACTGAAGAAAGTTTAAGAAAATTTATACATAATTTTAAATATTCAATGCAGTATTTTCTACTTTTATAATCTGTTTCAGAATTGCGTCTGTAATTTTCTTGAAAAGCGTTGATTATTTGAATGTTTGGCAAACGTTTCGAAATTAAAAGCTTTAGAAATATAAAATATTATTAAGACGGTATTATCTGGAATAAAATTCTACTTTTTTATATTCGTTTTTAAACCGAAACATTGCTCTATAAAAATGATTTTTTATTGCAGATAGTTCAAAATTTAGAAAGCAGTTAAGTTATGTTTTATAAAAAGAAAACAATGATAAAGGGGGCAAATGTCCGTATCTTTCCGTATGCTTTTTTAAGTATTGGTATATCGGGATCACAAAAGTAAGCACTTTCTTTACGAAAGTTATCTACATGTTTTCTGAAGCACATAAAACGTAAATGTTAAAAATATATGTAATTTGAAACTTTTTCTCAGAATACAGTTATAAGGTATTTTTTTGACATTGCAGGAATCTGAATTTTACACATCAGTGTGCGTGATTAGAAACTAATACGAATAACTTTTTTTTTTATAAAATTTACTTTACATTTATGTATGCTAGAACCTAAATTTAATAACATAATTGAATATTAATAATAATAATAATAATAATAATAATAATAATAATAATAATAATAATAATAAACAGGCTCCTTCTCAAATATTGTACATTTTTCAGAATGTAATAGCATTATTTAAAAATACTCAATGAAATGTATGCAAATATTCAATTAGAATTATTAAAATTAGTTTACATACGAGATAGGAGATTTATATATGCAGATGTTCAGATGGTGATTATAGATTTATAAAGTTTATATTTATATACAGTCGTGGCCAAAAGTTTAGGACCACCGTGCAGAAACTAGCTTTTTTACAATTGAAACCACTGATAACGTCATAAATCAAATCGATTGCGTCATATGGCGTCATTCCGTCTGGAAGTGGAGTACTGTATTCACTTTTCGTTTGATCTTTGAGAAACAAACGTCTCAGACGCAATTGTTGCTTGTTTAACAAGTTTTGAAAACCTATGAAAATGGGTCGAAATTGTTAGTTTTTGAAGATCAGCTTGCACAAATTGTTATTCTTCATAATGAAGGATATTCTGAACGATTAATTAGTGAACTAGTAAGACGTAGTAAGAATGCAGTTTACAATGCGATCAAGAAATTTAAAGAAACAGGGACTTATGTTGATGCCAAAATGTGTGGTCGACCTCGTAAAACCACACCTAGGGATGATCATGTCATTAGGAGAATAGCAGTTTGTTCTCTAATGAGTTCCGCAAGCAAGATACGGTCAGTACTGCTTGCAAAATGTGCGGATGTCAGTCGTAGAACAGTAAGTCGGCTTTTGTTCGACAACTTTCATTTAAAATACCATAAACATGCGAAAAAAACCCAAGTTAACAGCGGCCATGAGAGCTAAGCGCTTGGACTTTGCCAAGAAACATGCCAAATGGGCAATGCGTCAGTGGTAACGTTTTTTTTTTTCGGATGAATCTACCATACAGCAGTTCTCTACACGCAAGTACTATGTCCGTAGACCTCCTGGAAAGCGATTCGATGAACGTTACACTTTACAGACTGTTAAACACTCCCCAAGTGTCATGATTTGGGGTGGAATGTCAGTGAACGGAACGACTGCATTGCTCTTCCTCCCACCAGGAACGACTATGAATGGCTAAAAATACGTGGATTTGTTGGAGGAGAAGTTAGAATTACACATGGCCTTTCATAAATGCACAATTTTTATGCATGATGATGCACCATGTCATCGCTCTAAAATTGTTATTCAGTTCTTGAAGACGAAGAAAAGTAAAATCATTGACTGACCTGGAAAGAATCCCGATTTGAATCCAATTGAAAAGTTATGGACTGTCTTAAAGCACAAGGTCTCTGAAAAACAGCCAACAAGTGCTAAGGAACTGGAAAAAGCAATTAACCCTCCGACTGTCTTGGAAAATGGCAAAATTGTAATGTTGTTTTCTGTGCATTTTGTTTTAAATGCTAAAAAAAAAAAAAAAAAAAAAAAAAAAAAAAAAATGATTCTTTGAATATTTTATAAAAAAACTTAATAACGAATATGAATGCAATCCTTAGAAGTGTTAATCATTGTTCAATGTATTAAAAATACATTAAATCAATAGAATTATATTACTTTAAATATTGCTTCTGTTGCAGTGAAACCTGGAGCTTAGTGAACGTATTAACACGGGCTTGTCAGTAAGGGGGTTAAGGAAGTTTGGGTGAAAGAATTATCAGCTGCATACTGCCAAAATCTGGCAAAACTTTTGTAGGCCGTAATAAAACCTAACGGTGGACCAGCAAAATATAGATTTTTCTGTAAAATTTGTGTTTAATGTATGTGATTTATATGCGTAGAAATGTAATATTCATGTAATAAACGGAGTTTATAACTTTACTAACGAGTAAGTATTCAATTTATTGTCTGGATCTTAATTTTCAGTGGTGGTCCTAAACTTATGGCCACGACTGTATATACAGGGTGTCCTCAAATCCATGGCCAAACAATAAGGGAAGACAAAGTACACGTAAAGAAGCAATTTTAGTATAACAAAGTAAGGTGTGAAATAAAATGTTCTGGCGAAAAACAAGAAATGCAAAAACGAGCGGAAATGAAAAAGGAAACGAAAACGAGAATTTTTTTGACATAACAATTACAATAAGTGCTTAAATATGCCACTGGCAGCGTCTAGCAAGCGATTGGCTACATTTTCGAAGATTCCAAGTGTTACAAGAACATTTGCAGAAACTGTCTTGCAATGAAGTCCTCATCAGAGTTAACTTGTGTCTCATAGATCAGACATCTATAACCTTCCAAATGGTCGCCAATCACTTGTTAGACGCTGTCATATACGTATCCATGTTGGTGGTCCACATTTCAGCACTTACTATTATTATGACAATAAAACGCTTGTTTCCATTTCCTCCGAATTTCTTGTTTTTGTCCAAAACTTTTCATTTTCTACCACACATTGCGACACTAAAATTGCTTTTTAGGTGCGTTCGTAATTATATAAATACGTGGCACCTATAGTCGTCGTTCAGACCGTCCGTCTTTCTGTCTGTCTGTACGTCTGTCCGCATATAACAGAGCAAAAATTACCCAACCGAATAATCTGAAATTATAAACATATAATTGTTGCATAATTCTGTCGAGGCATTTCAAATTTAATGTAAACCGTACGTATAGTTTAATTACAGGGACAGTCAAAAGATTTCCGGTACATTACGGCCAATGGGAAAAAGTTATTTCAGTTGCATTTTGATGATGTTACAGCCTTTTGAACAGAATGAAATTGATACGCACTTATGAAGTGCACTAAAATATACATTTAGTACAATATGCAGTGCAAAAAATATTTTTAAAACTAGTTATAGTACGTACGCACCCGATTTGCCACGTTTGACGTGTTCCAACTTGTTTAACTTCCCTTACAGTTTGGCCCATGCATTCGGGGTGATTGATTTTGTTTTGACAATTTTTTTAATTATGCATCTGAATATGGATCTATAAGATCTGAAACATAACCTTTTCAACAAATTAAATGAGTTCGATTTTTTTAAAGTACAAATTGAGTTTTTTCGAAAGGAAGCGGTCATAACACATACCAAATCTACGAAGGTGTTGAAAGCTCTCCTTATAAAAATATTCAAATATTTTAAAATTTGTAAATAAACTTGTGGTTCTAATCTTGTACAACTTAAAAAAAAAAAAAAAAAAAAAAAAAAAAAAAAAAAATCGAAATTTGAAATGTGGTAAGGAAAAATGGAAAATAGAAAAATGTTTTTTCTTATGTGTTTGAACTTGATTCAAAGACTCTGTAGCAGTTTTTGTTTCGTCCATATCTTAAAAAATGGCTGAGTTATAGCACTTTGAATTTCCAGCGTGGCTGACATTTTGATACGACCTGATTTTTGTCACGCTATAACAGGCGTATTTATGAACCGATTTGGATGTACCTTGGTGTGTACATAGTACATAACAATGTCTGGACCGAGTTCGTTCGCCAGCTTCATTCGCCATCTTGTTTCAAAATGGCGGCCATTAAAAACATTTTTAAAAATTAAAATTGAAAATGAGGTACCAAAAAAATGGAAAATGAAAAATATTTTTTTTTTTTGTATGTATTTGACCTTAATACAAAGATTCCGGAACAGTTTTTGTTTCGTCGTATAACTAAAAAAAATGGCTGAGTTATAGCATTTTGAATTTTTATTGTGCCTGACATTTTGAAACGACCTGATTTTTGTCACGCAATAACAGGCGTATTTATGAACCGATTTGTATGTAATTTGGTGTGTACATAGTAAATACCAATATCTCGACCGAATTCTTGGGCGAGCTTCATTTGCCATTTTGCTTCAAAATGGCGGTCATTTAAAAAAAATTAAATTTAAAATGAGGTACCAAAAATTGGAAAATGAAAAACATTTTTTTCGTATGTGTTTGATCTTAATACAAAGATTCCGGAACGGTTCTTGTTTCGTCTATATCTAACAAAAAATGGCTGAGTTATAGCATTTTGAATTTCCATTGTGGCTGACATTTTGAAACGACCTGATTTTTGTCACGCGATAACAGGCGTATTTATGAACCGATTTGGATGTAACTTGGTGTGTACATAGTACATACCAATGTCTCGACCGACTTCGTTGGCCAGCTTCATTTGCCATCTTGTTTTAAAAGGGTTGCCATTTAAAAAAAACTAAATTTAAAATAAGTTATCAAAAAATTGGAAAATGAAAAAGATTTTTTTTCATGTGTTTGACCTTGATACAAAGATTCCGGAGCAGTTTTCGTTTCGTCTATATCTTAAAAAAATGGTTGAATTATAGCACTTTGAATTTCTAGCATGGCTGGCATTTTGAAACGACCTAATTTTTGTCACGCGATAACACGCGTATTTATTAACCTATTTCGATGTAAGAAGGCATGTGTATAGTATCTAGCAAGGTCTCGACCAAGTTCGCTGGCCAGCTTCATCAGCCATCTTGTTTCAAAATGGCGGCAAAATAATTAAAAAAAAAGTTAATTTTAAAGTGAGGTGCAAAAAAATTAGAAATTGAAAAAGGTTTCTTTATTAAGTATTTGACCTTGATATAAGGATTACGGAGCATTTTTTGTTATTGTCTTTATCTTAAAAAATGGCTCAGATATAGCAGTTTGAATTTCTAATGAGGGTGACATTTTGAAAAATCTAATTTTTTGCCTGCAACAGCACTCGTATATATCAACCGATTCCGAAGTAAGTGAGTATGTGCACGGGAATCACTAAGGTTTCGACCAAGTTCAGGCAGACACTTCAAGATATCGCCGAATTTGGCAACCAAATATAAGTTACTTCAAATAAAAGCAGCTTGAATAAATCTGACTAATTTTGCGAAATTATCATTCATAATGATTTAGTATTAATAAAAATTAGTATTGAATTTCCTATAATCTGTTTCCACTAAATTGAGCTTCGTATGCTTGAATAATATAAGCTGGCTTTTTAAAAATAAGGAATATGAAAGCTAACTTTTCCTCCCGGCACTGGCCGGAAGGACTTTTTTTAAAGTAATGTTTCAGACTAAAATATATTAATGCATGCAGAATAAAAAAAGGGTTTTATTCAATTTTCAAACATTTTGCATACAAAAGTTCTAAATACAATTTTAACTGGAATAATTATACGCAAATTCTTTGACAAACAATATGAAAAGGGATTAGTGGATGGGTTCAGGGATTTCTGGTTGTTAAGCAACTCTACGCCCAAGAGATGAGTAAACTGCGTAACACATCCTAGGAAGACGCAAAAGAAGTCTAATTAGTCCTACAATATGTGCTACAACAAAAAATTAAAGATAGACTAAAAAACTAGGGAATAGCCTGCATTTCAGGTTATTGCGCTTCACAGTGCTTAAAAGTGTAGACACTTTAAGCCTTTCCGACGCAGTGTGCCTGGGTCGGGACACATGATTTTAACTCCAAACCTTCAATCGGCGCCAAGAATAGTTTAATAAAATTTTTGTTGGGAATCTGGACAAAGTCTTGTCCCCCAAAATTTGTCGTCTGGTTTGTTCGGAAGTTATATCGTTCCGAACCAGTTTTTATTTTTCCATTTCGGTCGTAAAGGCACTCTCTTTTAACTGTAACTGTATGCATATTTTTATTCCAGTTTGATGTACTCAGTAAGTATATTTAGTGTGAAACAACTCCATGGAGTATGATGTGTAGTGATGGAGATAATGTAATGGAAGGACGATTGAGTTGGAGTTTAAATTTACTCCTTGATACAGCTATAATATGTCTATATAATTCCCAGCAAAAGCTGGAGGTGTATGTATATATCTTTATTAAAGTTTTTAAAATTCAAGTTGAATTTAATAAATGAACTG
This sequence comes from Maratus speciosus, assembly GCA_963932465.1. Classification (NCBI taxonomy): domain Eukaryota; kingdom Metazoa; phylum Arthropoda; class Arachnida; order Araneae; family Salticidae; genus Maratus; species Maratus speciosus. The sequence continues at coordinate 325,208,488 of OZ010794.1, forward strand.
TTATTTTGAAATGAACTGTTTCGTCGACTGTGATTTATACTTCAACGCCACACCAAATGACCTTAAAACCTGCGTATTTATAACTCTGCTTTAATTATAACATGGTTAAGGGGCCATGTCATGCTATTTAAAGGTCAAATAGATAAAATATGGTGTGATTTAGATGAAATATATACTGCATAATGGCACAAGTTCCAGAGTTAACTTATTCCTTCCCGAAACTATCGGATTATAACTATCCTTCCTGGAAGCTCGACGTCAAATGTGTCTTGATTGACCGAAATTGTTGGGAGTTTATTACAAAGCCAGATATCGCATGTAAATCGGATGCCTCTGATCGTGAGAAAAGCGATTTTGAATGGCGTAAACGAAGAGCTTATACAACAATTTACCAATCCATCGAACGTAAATTCCAGATACTAATTGCTCAGACAGAAAGCGGCAAAGATGCCTGGGATATTTTAAAGTTAAACTTCGAACCAACTTCACGAGCACGCTTAGCGGGAATAGTCGATGAATGTTTCGAGATGAAGTTAAACTCGCAAGAAGAAACTATAGGTTTATTTTGTAAAAAAATTGAAGAAAAGAAGGTTCAGATTAAAGATGCTGGATTTGAGATGCCAGAACTTTTAGTATGTTTTCAACTAATCCGTCGATTACCTCAGGAATATGATAATCTAATTCAAGTGTTATATAGATTAGATGAAAAAGAATTTAAATTAGAAAATGTATCTAAGCAGTTAATAACTGAATATGGCAGAATTTGATTAAAACTAAAAGATGAAAGTAAAGAGGTTATCGCTGTAGGTGATGCTTATGCAACTAAGTTTAAAAACCCTACCGTTAAACCAACCATTCCAGAGGAGAATTTTGGAAGCAGTAAAAAGCCATGGGTTTCACGTAGTGGAAGCGACCTGGATACCACCAGACGATCGTATACTTCACCAGCTAATCGTATGGGGCCGAGTTTAATATGCAGTTACTGCAAGCGACCTGGTCACACAGATACAAGGTGTTTCAAAAAGAACTCTAGAGGGAAAAAGCAAGTTTTCTACAGTGAACCTACAAAGCAATCTGAATTCGCCCTAATATCTTCAAATGGTAGAATGTTCGTGGAATTTCTTCTAGACTCAGCGGCTACTTCTCATTTTACGAATGACAGGAGTCTATTTGTAACATATAGGAACCTCCCCCCTCAACAAGTGCTGATAGGAGACAAGGACTGTTCGTCGGAAATACTGGGTATTGGTGATATTGACTTTACCATACTAGATGTAACAGGTAATGTAGAAATAACTTTAAAAAATGTGTTATATGCTCCTAACATGAGGAGAAATTTAATTGGTGGGTCTAATATAGACATTGCAGGAAACCAAATTAAATGGGGAAATAATAAAATGATTGTGTATGATAAATTTAATAGATATTGTTTTACTGTACCTCGAGTTGATAAATTGTATATTGTTAAAGGTTATGCTTCAAAATGTGAAAATTTTGCTTATTCTACTAGTTTAAATTCGGAGATTGTACATCGTAGATTTTGTCATACAAACTTACCTTTACTTGAAAAAATGAGTAAAAATAATTGTGTTAAAAGTATTGAAATTATTAATTGTAAAAACAAAAATAAGATGTGTGAAACTTGTGTAATTACAAAATCTAACAGAAAATCGTTTAAAAGAAATTATTTGTATAAACGCATTTCTAATCAAATCCTCGATAGAGTGTATATGGATTTGTGGGGTCCTAGCCCTGTTAACTCGTTAGGAGGGGGGAAATACTTTTTGTCAATTATTGACGATTATTCTAGAAGAACTGAGGTTTATATAATTAAGGATAAAACGGAAGTGTTTGAATGCTTTAAAAAGTTTTTAGTTAAAGCTGAGAGACAAACTGGTAAAAAGTTAAAATGTGTACGAACTGATAATGGGCTGGAATTTACCCATAAATTGTTTGAGAAACTGTTAACTGATTTAGGTATAAGAATCGAAAGATCCTCCATTTATACTCCAGAGCAGGTGAGTGTTGCTGAAAATTTTAATAAAGTAGCAATGAATGCAGTCGGAGCAATGCTACACGACAGCGGGTTAAAACCGTCATTCTGGGGGGAAGCTCTTTTGGCGTTTGTTCATACAAAAAATAGGACTGAACACAGTTTAACCCAAGGTCTTACACCGCAAGAATTATGGACGGGATTCAAACCTTCGGTAAGACATTTAAGAATTTTTGGTTCTTTAGCATTTGTTCATGTTCCTAAAGTTAAGCGAAATAAACTTCAACCGAAAGCTTTACTAGGTATCTTAGTTGGTTATGCCATGGAAACTAAAGGATATAGAATTTACATTCCAAAAGAAAGGCGAATTCTAGAGACTATTCATGTGCGTATAGATGAATCCAAAAAGGGTGTAGAAACATTATTTGGGGGAGAAAACAAATATAAAGATTTGATATTGAATTTTAATGAATCTCAAATTAAAACATACGGTTTAAGTAATGCAACTTTAGATCTTAATCATGAACTACCAGGAGATAGCTTAAACGAAGATGAAGAGAAAAAGGGTGGTAAGGTAACTGTAAGTTCTATAAATATTTCAGAATGGAAAAGGATTGAAAGACCGAGTCGAACGAAATGTAAGAGAATTGACGTATATTATTATACCCGGATAACAAATACGAGACTGAGATCTTTAAATGATGTTAAAAATATTGTAAGGAAAATAAAATCCCGTTTGATCCAGATAAGTTTGACTTTAAACCTAAAACTACTCATCCTAATACTGAAACTTTAAGTGAACCCTCAACTAGTGATTCGGACGATCCATATTTGACTGAATTATTTCAACATGAATTTTACAATACCGAAATCCCTAAATCATTTGAGGATGCACAAATAAATCCAGAAAGGGGGAAATGGAATACCGCGATGAGGGAAGAACTTGAGATGATGAGTAAGAGAAAAGTTTGGCGGTTGGTTGATCCACCGAAAAAATCCACAATAGTAGGAAGTAAATGGGTTTATAATATAAAAAACTCGGAAAAAATGGTAAAAAGTACACGGCACGTCTCGTAGCTCAAGGTTTTAAACAGAAACCAGGTATTGATTTTAATGATATATTTTCACCTGTTGTAAATTTTTCAATTATAAAACTAATGTTTATTATAGTAGTTTCTATGTTAAATTGGTATCATATTCAATTAGATGTAAAATCAGCATATTTATATGGTTCTTTAAAAGAAACTGTGTTTATGAAACAACCTCCGGGATTTGAAATGAAGGGTGCTGAAAATAAAGTTTGCTTGTTAAATAAATCAATTTATGGATTAAGACAAAGTGGCCGCGAATGGAATTCTGAATTAGATAATATATTACGTAATCTTGGATTTTGTAAATTAAAATGGTGTAACTGTGTGTATAAACTGAATAGTAATGCAATTTTAGTTGTCTATGTAGATGATTTAGTTTTGTTTGCTAAAGATGAAAATGTATTGCAATCTGTAACTAATATGTTAAAAATAGCTTGGAAATTACTGAAATAGGATTAACAAAGTATTTGCTAGGTGTTAACTTTGAACAGATTAAAGATTCATTATTCGTTCATCAAAGAACTTATATGGAGAGATTAGAATTAAAATATAAAGATTTACCTAAAAGTTATGTTAAATTACCTTTTAAAATTGACTCTGTTTTACCAGATAAAGTTAACGAAAATGAAATTATCGAAAATGAATTAATGAAAAAATTTCCATACCGATCTTTAATCGGGTGTCTGTTATTTTTGTCAAATAGATCAAGACCCGATATTAGTTTTTCTGTAAATGTAATGTCGCAGTTTTGTAATGGGTATACATATAAACACTGGTTAATAGTGGTAGATATTATGAATTATGTTTTTGCTACTAAAAGTTTTAAAATAAATCTGTCTAATGTAAAATCATTAAGTTTATGTGCATATTCAGATGCTAATTGGGGATGTCAACTTACTAAAAGACATTCAAGTAGTGGTTATATAATTTACTTTGGTTACCATTTGCTTGGAAATCATCGAAGCAAAAATGTATTGCACCGAGTTCTATGGAATCTGAGTTTATCTCATTAACGAAAGTGTAAAGGAACTAACTTAGTATTCAAGAGTTTTAAATGAACTTAATTTATACGATAGGATAAAACCAATTCAGTACTGAGATAATGAATCTGCCATTTATTTTTCTAAAAATAGCGAAGAGAATTTTAAAACGAAACACATTGACATAAGATGTCAATTTATTCGTCAGTTAATTAATGAAAATGTTTTTGAGTTAAAACATGTAATTTCTAAAGATAATAAGGCAGACTTTCTGACAAAACCTCTTCTGTATGTAAAATTTCAAAGAGCTATTTGTAATATTTTTGATTTTGTTTATGAAAAGAAAGAGGAGGTATTTACGACCGATGGGGCCGCATGTTGGAAATCTGGACAAAGTCTTGTCCCCCAAAATTTGTCGTCTGGTTTGTTCGGAAGTTATATCGTTCCGAACCATTTTTTATTTTTCCATTTCGGTCGTAAAGGCACTCTCTTTTAACTGTAACTGTATGCATATTTTTATTCCAGTTTGATGTACTCAGTAAGTATATTTAGTGTGAAACAACTCCATGGAGTAGGATGTGTAGTGATGGAGATAATATAATGGAAGGACGATTGAGTTGGAGTTTAAATTTACTCCTTGATACAGCTATAATATGTCTATATAATTCCCAGCAAAAGCTGGAGGTGTATGTATATATCTTTATTATTTAATTTTTTAAAATTCAAGTTGAATTTAATAAATAAACTGTTATTTTGAAATGAACTGTTTCGTCGACTGTGATTTATACTTCAACGCCACACCAAATGACCTTAAAACCTGCGTATTTATAACTCTGCTTTAATTATAACAATTTTACATTAAGAATGAAAGTATAAAGTAACAAGTTTTTAATTTCTAAAAAAGTCGTATGTAAATTCCGGTGTCAGTCGATGATTTCATCATTTTACAAAAAAAATTTGTCTGTGATGGAAAGGGTTAAGGCGCTTCCGAGTTGTTGTCAACTTTACGCCCAGACTGTATTGTTATTAATGAGCTATTGGGAGATAAAAGTCTAATTGCACGATATAAAGTACGTAACAACTTTTTATAATAAAACAAAAGTTAAATATTAAAAATTACTTTATGAAAAACGTGGTACTAAAGTGGTATAACAGTGCAATTCCGTGCATTAGACATCTTTTACTGTTATTAAATACTTCTGTAACTTTTCTGGTTAAAGTTGCATTTTAGAATTTTTGTAAAAAATTTTCAAATAACATTTATTGCATAAGACCTTTCTTTAAATACTCTCTTCATTATATCATACGACGAAACTGTTCCATATAGAACTACATAAGTCAATATCTAAAACTGACTGCCTTCAACAACCTTAATCTAAAAATATTTCGACGAGGTATTACCAAACTTATAAAATCGCAAACGGGGAACATAGTAGGAAGCGGCTGAACAGTAAATAATTTTTATCGCTCGTTACTCAATATATAAATATATATCATGACATAGACATTTTAAAATTTGAATACATGGTGGTCTGTTTGTGAAAATGAGAACAGAAAACCCCGCTAACAGTGAAGTGTATGATGCATGTTAGAAAATGGCTACTAAATAGAGCTGTTGCAAACCACATGTATTCGTTACTGAGTAACGAGTATTCTACGAAGTACCGAAACGTTACTTTTGAATATGGCTCGTTACTTGTTACTGCATCAATGTAGTATGTCCAAACTAAATGAAACAAACTTCAAACGCTACCTTCATTTCATGATTCATGAACGAAGCCAAATAGTCTGATAGGGATCGATGAGAGTTTGTGTTCGGACTTTGGACTCAGAATCAGTTGTTCCCGTATTAGTATCACATACGGGATTTTCATTTAGTTGTTTCGTTACTTCAAGACCCGTTCATTCGCCGAAAAAGTCCATGTGAATTTTGAGGGAAGATTTTGAAGTCAGGTGGTCAATAGCAAAAAAATGCCCTTTTAGAAGAACGATTGCTATGATATTGCTTTATTTTTTTCAGGGATTGTACTTTTTATCTTACAGATATGAAGTGTTATATGCATTTTTCAAACAGGGACATAATAACTGTTTTTTTTTTTGGGGGGGGGGGGGCGAGAGATTATTAACAATTCCAGGTAAGTATTTTAAAAAAGGAGCCAATGATATAAGCAACAAAGAGACAAGATGGGTTTATCATTTAAGATTATAATTAGGCTAATTTCGTGTTAATTATGCATTCAAGCTATTAAAATTTCCCATAATTTTCAGAAATCGATTAGCGTCTCTCTTTTTCATTTAAATGCAAAAGATTTTTTAGAAAATACTGTGAAAATGGGTGTTATGAACCGCATTTTTGAACCGACAGTAATTGAAAGGTCGTCATATAACAGCATACGGTTATAACTTGAAATGCAATACACTTATCAAAAAATGAAAAATGGTATTCGATTTTATATCATTGCCATACCATCGTTGTCAATTTTATGATTTCGAGCATTAGACTGAGTCTATGAGTCTGTCAGAAAGTTTTGAGGGGGGAAAAATATATTTTTGATAACCGGCTTTATGCTAGTTTCCGTTATAGGCAGCTTCGGTTGCCACACGTTTTACTGGTTTCAGAACGCAGTCGACTCTCTATTAAGATACTCAATTACTATTTTTCCCGTTAAAATATACAGTAATATTCTTGTTGAGACGTAATCGCGAGAAACCACAGAAACATCCCGTTTGAGACAGATATTCGTATTACCTGATGAAATTGCATTGTAATATTTTCCTGGAAATGAACCTTGGAATATATCCATTCAAGGAATAATTCCACTTCCACAGGATGTATTTATTTATTATTATATTGTGATTGTTTACACTTTTACGTAAATTTCCGTTGCAGAAAAATTTCGTATAAAAAGTTAAAACTAACAAAACAACCCTGAAACAAACTCTGAAAATTAGAAAATGCACCGAATATATGTGTGCTAGTTGTCTGAGCGAAGCGAAGGCTAATTCTCAGCGGCACATATAACTACGATTGATATTAACGCCATGTCCTACTAAATAAAAAAACCTAATAAAAACTTTTCGTCAAGCATAACTCAAAAAATATTTGCTTCGTTTCTGATTGCAATTTCAATTTCGTTTCTGATTGCACCAGAAGGTACCTATGATGGTCGCCTACTGAATGCACCTACTATGAAAAATAAGTTCCAAACCGTTTAAAATTATGTAGAAAAAACTGATAAAAAAGACAATTTATCTGCATACGTCACAGAAATTTGGTGTGCGTCACTTTCACCGGTTCATGTTTCCGTAGACAACTGGTTTGAACACATGAAGCAAATAAAACAAAATACGCCCGCAGTAATATTGAAGTACCATTTCCATTACCATTAAATATGAGTTCACTAAAAGTAACATCATCCATTTGATGAATGAATCTATCTCACAGCAATATTTTCCACAAATGTTAATTCAGCGTAAGACTCTTGGCTGGAAGTTTCATCCGGCAGATGAGACTTCCCACCTACTAGTAAATCCGACTACAAATTCTTACTCTTCCACTCAAAATGTTATGGTCTTCACCGATGGCTCACGCACTGTTACCGGAGTAGGTGCAGCTTTCTGAGCTACGAAAGGCAGTGAAGTGACTCATCGGTGGTCTTGCAGGCTAGATAACAATAATTCCATTTTCCAAGTCGAACTCTTTGCCATCTTTAAAGCTTTAGAGTGGATTTCTCAACAAAACCAAAATTTTTTAACTCCAATTTTTAGCGATAGTCTTTCAAGCCTGCAGGCTATCTGTTCGTTTGGCTCAACAAATCCCCAGGTTATTGAGATTAAATCACTTCTCAAAAATCTTCTCTGGAAAACCTATTTAAGCCACGTTTCAGCCCATAAGGGTAACCTGAGAAATGAAACGGCACATATGCTGGCAAAGGAGGCAACTGCTAGACCACCAGTTGATTTTTCACTTCCAGTACCGCACTCACACATCAAAAGACACCTTCGCGCTCATTTTATGAAACAATGGCAGGATTACTGGGACTACTGAGATAAGGGTAGAAATACCTATGATCTTGTCCCAGTGATATCTTTGGATCTTCTGCAGCTCACTCCATCCACTATAGCTTTCCTTACCGGTCATGGTCATTTTGGGGCATACCTCTTCAAGTTCAAAAGACACTTTCTCCTCAAAGTGAGTGCGATGATGATGCTATTGCCTCTCATTATTTTTATAATTGTCCTTTAACAGCTGGCTGGCATATCCGCCGTCCTTCTGTTCTTCCAGATGGTTGGTTAGCAAATATTTTATCGCGCCCGACTTTACTCTCAAAGCTTAAAAACATCTTCAACATCTTATGTAACCTTTCAGTTTTACTCCATCACTGAGACAGGGACTTGGATTCCCCCTTATTCAGTACATAATGTCGGGTCGCAGCAACTTGTATAATATTGTCTAACTTTGTATAACACTACATTATTTAATGTCCTTATGTTTGTTTCACAAATTTTGCTAATGTAACATTCATTTATATCTTATATACCACTCCGCCCTCTATCGCACGTATTGGCGGGCTCAGCCTCGGCTGAAATTTGTAACTTTTTTTTAAGACCTTAATAAAGGGGACCGGGAGGGACAATCTATACTCTACAGACTCACTTCCTAGTCTGAGCAGTCTTTCTCGGGCAGTAAAAGTAAAAAGGGCCATAAAACATATTTAAATTTAATCAAACAGGAAAATAAATCTGTTTGTTTTTCCTTTTAAAAGAAAAAAAGGCATAAGAACTTTGATTTTAGATTTAGCGATAATCTCTCAATAGCATTTTTTAATAACCAAAAGCATATTTTATATTTCGCGTGTGAAAATTACAAGCAATTATATGATGTGTAATGAAATATTTTGCTTTATAGCATCATTTCTTCTTTTTTTCTTTTTTTTTCTTTTTTTTTTCTTTTTTTTTCTTTTTTCTTTTTTTTTTTTTTTTTTTTTTACATGCTTTCTTTTAACTTACAACTATATTTGTCTGTGGCAATCAAATCTTGTGATTCATTTTCAGCCACTTCCTGTTGACATAGAGTTTTGAAATTTGGAATATATACGTATTCCTGAGGGCAATATATGAATTGGACATTGATTTTTTTTAAATTCGATTCTTTATGGGGCAACGGTGGGGGAGGGGGGTGAATTACTTAATGGTTACGTTTGATTTTCTATAGAAAAATCAGCATTAGTTTCAACAATGAGTATTTGTTGAAAAGTACTAATGACAGGGTTACCACGATATGGCCAAACTTTGGCCAACGTTTCGAATTATCGCCAAATTTGGCAACAAAAAAGTTTCTATATATGAAGCCAAGTTGGAGATAGCTGGCTAACTTGGCAAAATTCCCATTTAAATCCATTTATCTTCCATAACTGAACTCACCGAAATAAATTTAAACTCCGTGCATTTAAGGGTTTTTTTTCAAGACTTTTCTAATATTTAGTGCATTTAAAAAAACATATATATTTTCTAAATTTTTGTGTATTTTAATGAAAGCATGATTTTCAAAAAAACAATTTTTATTTATATTAATTTCTTTTTAGTCTTTAAAAATGAAATTGGTACTTTTCCTGTATAAGGGCCTTGGGGAGATAGCGAAAATGGGTTTGTCAAGAGAAGTAAGCTTTATATGCGTATTTTCGTGCAACTTATTCATTGTTTAATATACTCAAGCAATTTTTTAAAGATTTATACTATTTATTTTGTATTAACAACCAACTTACCTATTTTTATATACAAACAAAAGTAAATTGTATATAAAAAGCAATGATATTATGTATATAAATAAAATGTTTATATTTATGGCACAGACGCTATAAACGCACCGGGTTTGGCGTAATTTTTTTATGCCAATTTGGCGAAAACGTCGTTTTCGAATACCAGTTACATATAGCGTGCTATAATAGTACGTTATTTTTTATTAAAATATGAAAACAAAATAAAGTGATAAACAAAACATTTTCTATTATTTTTAAAAGGAAATAACAATCAATAAATGATATAATTATAGAACAAAGCAATGTATAATAGCATTATATATGGTTACATCAGTGGTGGCTCGTGACTGGCACTTTTTTTTTGGGGGGGGGGGGGGCACTAAATCCATAGCTGCCAAATTTATTCTTCTCTTACCACTATCGCTTTAAAAGAAATCTTTTCCATATTTGTTGGCAGAATATACAACCATACAAGGTAATCTTTTTCTTTCACATGTTATTATTAAATCTATGTTCTCAGCAATATCGCTCAAACTAATCCCTCTGAGAGAAGACCTAGTATTTACGATTATTTTTAATATCCGTTTTCTAAAGAGTAACGAAAGTAGCAAGTAACGTATACTTTCTCACGGGTAGTGAGTTTGAAAGTAAGGACATACGGATGTTCATTTAGTCGTTACTTTTAGAGCACTTCTACTGAATATTGATAAAACTGAAAGTGCAGATATGCTTCTTGTATGGTGTGTTATCCACAGATATCTCTGTCCAAAAATAGTCCTTTTGTTCTTAATAAAATACTAAAATCATATATATATATATATATATATATAATGAATTTTATTAAGGTTTATACAGAATTTTTTATTTGAATAAATTCCTTTATAACATTACGTTATACATTCACATTAATTGTTAATAATTAATTTGTATTGGTTTATAATGGTTTTATACATAGATTAATATATAAAGTTTTTTAATTTAAGATCAAAGTATTAGTTGAATTTTTCAATAGAGAGACAAACAACTATATTAAAAAAAAAGTCAAAATGTTAAAAATATATATCTTTTCAGAAAGTAAATAAAAGTTGTTCACATTTAAAAAAAGTGAAAGATTTGCAGACTTTCAAATATTTCCAGTATTTTTTTATTTATTACCTATTTTTTATTTCTTATCAAAATTAATAGATACCGTGAAATATTTCTTTTTATTAATTTAAAATTACAACCTGATCAAACAACGTTTTATGAGAAAAAAATAATATATTTTTTACAAAAAATTAGAATTTCATTTATCATAGTTATCATTATCCTAATGACTTTTTTTTTCTTTTACTGAAACATTATTTTGCAAGTTCATTATGCAACGCTTTTATCTCGTTTTGTTTAAATCTTAATTCATCAAGCTTGTTTAATAAAAAAAAATTATAAAAACTTTTCAGATCTTTCTTTTTTCATATTCTCAGACGCAATTACTCTTTGGATTATTACATTATGAAAAAATATTTTCTTTTAATAAATTAACCTTTATCTTTGTACCAAAAGGAGTCTTTCAGAGAAAAAAATATTAAAAAAATAATTGCATGTAAAATCACTTTTAAATATTCTTTAATGTAAAATATACTTCTCGAAGTCTTTACTTTTTTATAGCAGCATACAATCTACAGTAATATATAGTTTTTTATTGCTTTTAACCAGAAAGAAAAAAAAAAAAAAAACTAAATTTAGACCAAAAAAAAAAAAACATTATAAACCAATTTCTTATGAAGCGAATGATAAAAAAAAAAAAAAAAAGATAAAATGAAAGTTTAACTGTAAATTACTCCAAAAATTAATTAATCTCAGATACGTTCTTATAGTAGTAAAAAGCGTATTATTTTCTATTTTCTTTTCTACGATTTAATTTCAGTATTTTCTATAGTTACTCGCTATGTATGAATCTGTTAGAGTCCGAGCCAGTGAATCTGAACTTGAACATGTGCTCGAAATGGTGTCAGAATCAAGGTAAAAATTTTATTTATTCACAAATTCAAAAATGAAAAAAAAAAAAAAAAAAAACTTGCTATATGAGAAACAGGAATATATTCTACGTTTCTCAAAGTGTTTTTGAATGTCTCAAAATGAATTTGAAAGGGAATTTGTTTTTATTGAAGGACTATAAGAAGAAACTATCAGGAATGACCGAGCTATGCTCGGTCAAAATTAGCTTTTTTTTTTATCTCGATATATTATTCTCACGAAATCATTCTGCTGTTTTAGATGCAGTTAGCTTGACCCAGAGCCACAGTGACACAAAATGACCCACTAATCGAATTTTTTCGAACATGCGACCTAACACAGTGCTCTTCTCGAGAGTGAAAACGATGGAATGCAAAATTTAGTGAAAGACTTTAGTCGTTTTTTCTAGATAAAATAAGCTTGACCCACGTTGATTGAAAAATGACCCACTAACCGAAATTTAACGAACATTTGACCTATTCCAGTGGTCTTTTTGTACTGTGAAACGGCATAATCAGAAAATTTGTCAAAATCATTTGAACTTTTTTAAGATACAGTTAGCTTGACCCGACCCATTATCACCAAAATGACCCGCTAATAGAATTTTCTGGAGCATTCGACCCAGCCCAATTGTTTTATCTTGTCCAGAAACAGTGTAATACAAAGTTTTGTCAAAATCGTTTGAGCCATTTTTTAGATACAGTTAGCTTGATCCTGATCCATTAGGACCCAAAATGACCCACTGATTGAATTTTCTTGAACATGTGACACTACCCAATGGTCTTATCATGCCCGGAAACGGCATTATACAAAATTTTGTCAAAATGTTTTGTACCACTTTTTAAATACTTGACACTGACCCATTATGACCCAAAATGACCCACTAATTGAATTTTCTTGAACATGCGACCTAGCCCAATGGTCTTCTGAAGACCGAAAACGATAGAATACAAAATTTAGTCAAAATCGTTTAAGACGTTTTTTAGATACAATTAGCTTGACCCTGACCCATTGTGACTCAAAATGACCCACTAATCGAATTTTCTCGAACATGTGACCTAGCCCAATTGTCTTCTCATGCCCAGAAACGGTATAATACAAAATTTTGTGAAAATGTCTTGAGCTGTTTTTAGATTCAATTAGCTTCACCCTGACCCATTGTGACCCAAAATGACCCACTAATCAAATTTTCTTGAACATGTGACTTAGCAGAATGGTCATCTCATGCTCAGAAACGGTATATTACAAAATTTTGTGAAAATGTCTGGAGCTGTGTTTTAGATATAATTAGTATGACCCTGACAAATAATGACTCACTAATTAAATTTTCTCAAACACGTGACCCACCCCAATGCTCTTTTCGTGCCCGAAAACGATAGATTACAATATTTCGTCAAAATCGTTTGAGCCGTTATCTATATAAACATAGCTTGACCACGGTGCCCCAAAAATGACCCACTAATCGAATTTTCTCATACATGTGACTTAGCCCATAGGTCTTCTCGTAATCCAAAACTGTAGAATATAAAGTTTAGTGAAAATAGTTAGAGCCGTTTTTTAGATAAAAATAGCTTGGCCCACAGTGACCCCAAAAGGACCCGCAAATCAAAATTTCTCGAACATGTGACCTAGCCCAATAGTCTTCTCGTATCAAAAAATCGTTGGATACGAAATTTAGTCAAAATCGATTGAACCGTTCTTCAGATATAATTATCTTGACCCTGACCCATTATGACCCAAAATGACCCACTAATCGCATTTTCTCGAACACGTGACCCATCCCAATGGTCTTTTCGTGCCCGAAAACGTTAGGGTGCAAAATTTAATCAAAATCGTTAGAGTCTTTTTCAAGATAAAATTTACATACACACACACAGACAGTGGCGTAGCTACGGTTTCTGGCGCCCGGGGCAGGAAGAAATTTTGCGCCCCCCTCCCCCCTAAGTATTAATAAAAAAAATAACGGCATTATTTTTCCTCAAGATGAAAAAAAAATATTTTTGGCTTGTACCGGGAGGAAATGCAGCTTCACTCCTCCTTGTTTTTAAGGATGCAGCTAATTTTACTCAAACACACGAAACTAAACTACGTGGAACCCGATTATAAGAAGATTTCAAGTTTTCGTCAATACTAAATTTGAATGGGAATTTCAAAAATTTAGTGGAACTTTCACGGATATGACTGTTGTTTTAAGCGTATGGGAGTAGCAACAGTGAAAATAAATTTTCAAAAAAGATGCATTTGCTAAAACTCGCTAATTACTCCCGATTATGGAAAAAAATCTTCTACTTCAAAACGACGGCCACCCTAGAATTTCAAATTCTCTTACTCATCTATTTTTAAATTAGAGGGGAACCAAAAAATTTTCTTTAATCGTTATATCAAGACCTAGCGATTATGCAAGAAGTAAATTTGTATTTATATTTTTTTTTCTGCCTATATACAGTCAAACCTCGTTAACACGAACACGGTTCATGCGAATTACTTTTAGCACGAACTGTTTCCGATTGCCCCGTCTAGTTGTATGTTATGAATTTAAGTTCGATAACACGAACAAGAAAAGTTTCCCCTTGAGTGTTCGCGTTAATGAGGTTCGACTGTATGTATATATTTGTTTGAAATCTTTCAGAGGCCGCCATTTTGAAACAGGATGGCGGATCAAGATGTCCAACGAATTTGATCAAGATCTTAATAAATCCTTATCATATGCCCAATCACATCAAACTCAGTATATAAATTAGCGCTGTCGCGTGACAATGATCAGATATATATAGATATATATATATACTTCTTCCATAGATGTAAAGGATAAGAACTAAAATCCTTTTAAAATTAAATTTCAAAAATTTAAATAAAAATCCTTAAATTATTTTTCCTTACTTTAAATCTTCTATTCTAAAACCACTTTGCCCCTTGTAACTTTGTTTCTCAGCATAACATTTATTACGTCAGAGATTAACTTCAGATAGAAAATGCTGATGTTTGGGCAATTCTGCTTCGTTTGAGGTCAAAACCTTGAACGTCACAGATCTCGGGAACTGTGAAAGACTTGACCACAGGTCAATCAAGAGCTAATTAACCAATTAAACAAAATGTTCCTCCAATTTTTTATCCTCGCCCCCCGCTGGAAAATATTAGAAAATTTGAAAACTTGGATGAGGGTAGTCCAAGGCAGATCCTGACGCACATGAGGCTCAGATCTCTTACTTTTTACAATTAGCCGAGAATATTAATTAAAAACTAATCAAAAACGGATATCTTTCACAAAATGGCAAAATCGCGCACACATCTGAACCTTATTCCACAGTCGAAACGAAAGAAATTAAGAATTTTCACTAATAAAGGAAAAATAATTAAGAGATGAGTTTGAAATTTTCAGAGCACATGCAGAAAAATATTTTACACCTGTGTATAAAATTTTTGGGTCAGTACTTTTTCTTAATTTTTTAAAAAAAAATTGACGGCGACAGTACAAAAGTTCGGAAAAATACCCATACAGAGACGGATATACATTAAAAACAAATTAAAAATATATCTTTTTTCCGCCCCCCCCCTCCATTTTATTTCCGAAAATCGGTAGATCAGAGATTATAGGATATGCAGACAAATGTCTTAATTATTAAACATTGCCAAATGATAAAACCATAATTTAAAAGCATTTTATCAATTTAATCGAAGATTATTACTGTGTTCTGTGTCAAGAGTCCCGTGATATGAGTTAACAGTTCGTCTACAAGGGTTTCTCCCCTATATTTACATTTAGCCCCTTGAAGGGTGGTGATGCCGTCACGGCATCACATAATTTTAATCCCAAATTGCAACATTGGCACCGAAATTTTATGATGAAAATGTCATCTTTATTAAATACGCGGAAATTTACTTTTACTTGCTTACAAATAAAATATCTTGTTAATACTGGTGTGTACCTTGCACCTCAAAGGGTTAAAAGTATGTTTTCCAAAATATAGACTTCTTTTACCACGGTCATCGACACATTCTTTTCTCGGATTCTATAGGCCAGATTTCTATGGGAATTAATTCATTCAATGTAGCTTACGATTTTCTTGCAGTTTTTAGCTTCCCTTTCCAGCGCAAGGGACACATTGTTATATCGGATACTATGGACCCAATTTCAACTGGGTTTTGCTCATTTAACTTGGTTTTCGATTGTCTTACATTTTTTAGTTCTACTTTCCGCAGCCAGGGTACATTTTCATCTGAGGTTCCATCACCTGATTTTTTTCTTTCACAGCGGAATTTTTTTCTTACAAATCATATTACGATTTTCTTCAGTTTTCTGGTGCGTGCGCGGCACGCCTGTTATATGGGGGCGCAGAAAGTGGGGACCCGTGCTGGAGATTCCTTTAGAGAAAGATAAATTTGAATGTAGGTTTTTAGTGGTTAGAGATGCGTTCGTAGTAGGTCCGGTATACGCTGCCGAAGACAGTGGGGACCGATCCCAAACGTTCATTTTGATGTTATTATTTTTATTTTATTTTTATATGAATAGAGGTTTTAATCATTCGCGGTTCGTTTGGAAAAATCTACAGGAGGGTTAGCTACTGTACAAATGAACAGTGTTTTTTTGATACCAGAAATGTGAATCCAGGTCGCCAACAAGCCTTTTGATTTAGAAAATAGGGGCTAGACCGTTAGAAACCTCTATCAGCGATTGCCAATTATAGATTTTTCCTTTCCTCCTACCTTCATTGAATTTCTTCAGAACAATCACAAACACACACACAAAAAAGGAAAGGTCAACAATTCTTATTTATTTTCAAAAATATGTGAAATAATTTCGATTTAAAGCTCTTCTCAATTTGGCGATCCCTATTTAATTACACTGCGCCTCAATTTAGGTACATAATCATCTTAAGTACCAAGTGTGTTGAGCCATCCCTAGAAACATTTACACAAGCTTTTTCTTTCTTCATTATTTGCATACTAGACGATAGCCCGTCAGAATGACGTGTTTGCATTTTTAAAATAATGATATAGAATTGCACTATAAAAATAATGATGGAGTAATAAATTTTATCCTGATCTGACTAATAGAGTCAGGTGAGGGTAAATAGTTATAAATATAGCCCCTTTTTCATTCAAACCTAATTTGCAAAAACATTAGTTACTATTTGATTGTCCCATTGACCAAAACTGTCGCTAAAGTGTAAGATTAAATGCCAATAATGGATGATCGTAAATGTAGCATTAACTTGACATTAAACATGTTACTTATGTTTGTTACGTCATCAAGTTTATTTAATTCGACGTTTTATTTTTATGAAGGTTGTACTAATTTTTTCCTGGCTTTGCCTGGCTAGCCACCTTGCTTGCCGCTCATTATTCCTTCGCCATCTTTTTGCAATGAGATTTTCGTCTTCGTTCATTCCATTAAAAACAAAAAACAAAACACAAAAAACTATAATTTCCAATTTCTTATTAAAAATAAATAAAAACGAGAAGAAAAGAAAAGAAAAAAGAAGGGTAGGACTTCAATTTCTAATAAATTTGTTAGCTATAGTGAAAAAGAAACACGTTATAAGATTGAAAAATAATGTCTAAACATCAAACATTCGCTCATGATGCCAATTGTACAACACAAATTCTAAATCCAGCAACAAATGAATGAATCTGTGTACGAATCATTAAAAAATACGGTCGAGATCCGATTTTTCTCTTTAAATATTTTTAAAAGCATTATAAAGCCTTTAAATAATTTTAAATTCGTTTATTTTTAGAAAGGAAGCGTTAATCCGGTACAAAATAATTAGAATAATTTACTGAATTCAGCTTACGCTACCTACGAAGCGTACTCATTGGTCAGAAAATAGATAGCCTTGAAAAACAGAAGTAATTTTTCGCGATATTTTTAACTGAATTCAAACTGTAATGTAATGAATAAATGTAAACAAAATCGAAAAACGTATTTCATAATATTAATATGCTTTTGCAAAATATTTTAAGAGCATTTAAGCAAAGAGTCATTCATTTGTTTTTTGATTTGGAATTTGTGTTTATGAATGGCAACAGTATTCACTTGCATATATCGGTAACCTTTTGCTGGTAGCTGTTGTTGTTGGTCTATTATTAAATTAGATCTTAAAACGCTATAATTGTATACTTTTTGAAGGTTTTAGAAAAAATGAAGAAGAATAGATGTTACACAACGAATAGACAGACAGATTAAATAAGGCAGTCGGCAAATACGGCATCGGAATGCTTAAGCCTAACATGGCCGCGTTTGGCTGATTTTAACGAAAGATTATCAGAAAATGGATAAGTTCCTTCCGGAAGCGTTATACACTTAGTGCTATTATATATATAATAACAAAATATCTTACTAAAGAGAACATTCACATACAAAACAATATTTAAAAAATCAATTTTTTTTTTAAATATGTGAGTTAATTTCGGTTTAAACGTCTCTCAATTTGGCACCCTTAGGCCTCGGCGGCCTACCCCCTTGACCCCCCCTTAACTACGCCACTGCACACAGACAGTTTTTGCTCGTATAATAGTATAAGATATTCTATCTGATTCGAAAGCTTTGGCGCGACTAATGTTAGTAAATAATGAAGCCGTGCCATACGAAACATTGCCATGAGAGAGAAATTAAGATTACTATTTATTTCTATGTAGGAAAAGCTTTTTAACACGTAAAGTGCCATGTGTACCGCAGGCTGTGCACACTTTACTTTTATTAGGGTACCGTTCGTACCGCAGGCGGTCACATGTAACTAAATTCTGAGACAATCATTTTCTTTGATACAATAGCAAACAAAATTAATGTACATTTATGGCACCAAAAAAAGGCGAAATTCCTTTATACTTTTTGAAGAAAATTCCTATCTTATATTTTAGAGGGATTATCCAAAAATAAAATAGTAATAATAATTATTATATTTATAAACTCAAAACTTCACTAGTAAATCTTTCATACCTGAAAAAAGACAATGATAGTAATTCAAAATAAATGTTAAAATCAAATCATAAACAACATATTGACATGGCGCTTGAATAAAATAATATTATTTAAGTGCCGTGTATACTGTCGGCTGTCATGCTCTATAATGGTACACAAAACATATATTTCACAAACACTTATTACATATTTAGTAAATATTACTAAGCGTACTAGTTACCCTTTGAAGGGAGCCGTTTACCCAGGGAAACACTTATTCAAAATTGACAAATAACACCAAGTATTTTTTATTAAAAACATTTCGTTTTAAAATATAAGAGAAAGCGTTTATTCATTTTCAAACATAAATCATCCGTAAATTCCGATGCAAGTTAATCATTTCAAAAATTTTCAACGGGATATCTTGCCAAATACTTCTAACAATAACGCGTGTTCTACTCCGAAGTTTAGTGATCGGCTCGGGTTCCGAAAAAACATACATGTGCTTGTACTTACATGAAAAATATGTTTTTTAACCAATCGTGTCCACAACTTTTAAAAATTGATAACTGATTTCCAGCCAATGTGTCAATATATCTTTACGAGTTTAAAGCATAAAATTAGGAACAGTACAATTGCACTATACAAAAAATGAAGAATTTTGAAAAATAAACATATTAAATATTTATACATTAATACGTTAAGCGCCACGTCAGCCACCGGTGGCTGACACTGAACTTTCCGTTTAAAACGCGTCATTCACCGATGGCTGACGTCTAAAATATGATATAAAACTAAAAAAATATATATTGTTTGAAGTAATTACTGAAAATTTATTTAAAATTTACCTACCTTTTATTTATTACAGAATTATACTTTCTTAAAAATTACTTAAAACATTGTAATTTTTCCAGAGCTTTAGTGTCAGTCACCGTGGCATTCAACGTGTTAAGAAAATAAAATTGTTGATGTATTTGTATGTTAGATCAAATCTAAGTATAAATGTGAATTTGACGGAAAAAACTAAACATTTGCACTCAAAATGAATGGCAATAAAAAGTGTATTATTATCCATTTGTATTATGCTGTATTATATTTTCTATTCTGTATTATTTTCTATTAGATATAACTTCAATATTTTTTATCGGTATTTTCATAAAAAAAGAGTTTTCATCCATTTTTGTACACAATTTACCGAAACGATCTTTGATTTCCAGCCATTTTCATATATTTATTATTAAAAGATATAACCATAAAATCAAAAGCAATACAAATCAAATATCTGTAACTTATATACGAATTTTAAATACTAAGACGTTCATCTATTCTATCTATTTATATAAAATCCAAGTCTCTGTGTGTCCCTCACGATTCCGGTAGGACCACCTCATTGAAAAGAGTAATTGTTGAAAAAAACTAATGCAGGGTTACCACAGTAGCGCCAAATGTTAGCCAACTTGGTGATAGCTGGCTAATTTGGCGAAATTCCCATTTCAAAAACCATTAATCTTTCATAAAAGAGGTCACCGAAATTTAATTTAAACTCTGCTCTTTTAAGATATTTTTCAAAATCTATAAGTGAGAATTTAAAGTACATCTTTACATCTTCCTCCCGATGCTACTAATAAAATAACCGCCAATAGACGACGCTGTACTGTGTGAGCTCCTAACTGCGCGATTTTAATGTGCTTTAGTATAGGTGCCTTGGCGAAAAAGGAAATTTGGCAACATATTTTCCGGGAACCTGTTCACTGTTTCATTTTATATACACACGCATTTTTTTCGATATTTATGCGATTTATTTAATATAAAAAAGACGTTTCACTAATTTTATAAAGAAACAGATGTGATTTGTACATAAAAACATCAATAATATACATATAAAATAAACATATAAAACAAGCAAAAACGCTCATCAAGTTTGTTTTCATAGCTTTTTATATGATTTGACAACAAATCTCGATATTTTTCCGTTATACGGACACCATGCCAAAATGTATGCTAATGCGCCAATTATTTCAAAATGCTAAAAGATATTTTTAATTTTATGCCAGCAGTTTAATATGAGTTTTATTTTATTGCTTTATTTTATAGCAGTTATTTGTTCACTTATTTTAAGTATATAATTGTGATTTAATGAAATAGTTCGTAAAAGTCTGGAATTTTCAAATGTTATATTTTTTAAATGCTCACTTTAGTATCCACAATGTTTTTCTTTTATTTTTCAAATGCTTCAATTCACGTGATTTTCATTTTGCGCCATCTATTACGCTTGGCGACAAAGGTATCCGTATAACGGAAACAAACCCAAATCTTACTTTCTGATGCCCAAATTACACCAAGCTTTCTTTTAAAAAAACGCCAAAGCTCCTACAGTGGAAAAGTACCAAACTGTCTATTATTTTGCGCTATCTGTGTTATAGTTTGTACTATATGTAAGTGGTGTGGAGCGAAGAGTTTAAAAATTAAATATTAAAGTTTCGGCACAGATGTCATATACGCCCCATATTGGCGCGATTTTTTTCTGACGCCAATGTCATATACTCAACGGGTATTTAACTGGCGGCAAAGTGTCGTTATTTTGTTTGATATGGTAACCCGGATGTTGTTGTTTATGCTGTTGATGTTTTCGCCAAATTGGCGTATATGACAACTGGGCCAAAGTTTCTATAAAGCAGTATAAGACTAAAAAATTAAGAATAAAATAAATTCAAAATAAGACTAAAGAAGAAAGAAAATTCATGTGTTAAACATATAATATGAAAAACTTTCCAACACATCCTGAATGCTTTAACAAAACTTCGTTATTTGGGGAAATAAGATAACTAAGTAAACATTTTAGAAGACGCATAAAAAATTTTAAAAATTGATTTTAGCAATTACCGTCCACAGCCAATAGTATCGTTATCATATGCAACTATTTAGCCAAAATTTAATTTAAACTACTCTTAAAACTACTGAAACCGCATTTCCAGATATTATCATCCATAGACGATTATGTATCCTATTCTTTGCGTGACCCTGTATATCATTTTATCTATATTCTACAAACATTTCTTAGTAAACTAAATGCAGTTCAGCGTAAAACTGCATAACTCCTTTAAAAACCCCCTTTAAGCAATTTACTCTCATACTCAGTAACCCTTACGAATTCTTTTGTGTAACCCTGCATATGAACTGTAGCATTTATACACGCAGTATAGTATGCATAAATGTAGTGAAACATAAAAGCGCATATCATAATTAAAAATGCAATTCTAGCAATCATTGCTTATGTACAATACTTCGGAGAAAAGTTGCTTGGCGAGAAAGAAGTTTGCCAACGTATTTTCTGACAACCTATTTACTGCTCAACAAACAACAACTGTTCAACTATTTACTCACAAGCAATTTTTTCCATATGTATGCAATTTATTTAGGTAGTTGTTAGCTATCCCGTCGACCAGTTTCACCAAATTATATAAATCGCCATACCACTCGCCAAATTATACAAATTGACATAATTTTTATTTTAAACAACGAAAGATCAATTAAATTAGCAAAACATTAATAAAAATACAAATATAGCGTCGAATTAAAAATCACTTGATGACGTAAGAAACACATGATCATGTTTAATGTCAACCATTATTGGCATTTAATCTTACAATTTGGCGACAGTAATTTGGTCGACGGGATAACTAACAAGTACCTTTATTTAATGTAAAAAAGCTATTTACCCATTTTTTAATTATTTTTTTACCCATTTTTTAACAGAAGTAATTTTGGCACAGATGTCATATTCGCCCCATATTGGCGCGATTTTTTTCCGACGCCAATTTGGAGAAAACATCAACAGCATAAACAACAACATCCGAGTTACCATACCCAGCAAAATAACGACACTTTGGCGAGAGTTAAGTTCCCGGTGTGTATATGACATTGGCGTCAGAAAAAAATCGTGCCGTAATTTTTGCACATATGTCATATACGCATCGGGGTTGGCGTAATTTTTCTCTGACGCCAATTTGGCAGAAATCTCGCTTTCGAATACCAGTTACTTATATATTTTAAAATTATTTGCTATCATTTTGAAAAGGAAATAACAATAAATAAATAAAAGTTTGAATAATAGCTATAGAACAAAACTGTTTATATAATTAAAAACAGAAAATAAAAGTAAATAAACAATTTATTAATAAATAAAACACATTAGCCGGGTTACCATAGCAGGCAAAATAACACCATTTTGGCGCCAGTTAGGTGTCCCGGTTCATATCTGAAATCTGTGCCGTAATTTGTATATAAAAAAATATTATATATAATTAGAAACGATTTTTTTATGTATATAAGTGCATATATAAACAAAAATAAATGTTCATTACATTTGTTTTCATAGCTGTTTATATATTTTGGCAACATATCCCACTTTCTGATGCCACTTTGCGCCAAGCTTTTTTTAAAAATGCACTATAATGGAAAAATACCTAAATAAATAATTAACAGAAATAACCAATTATACAAACTAAAACTTTTTATTTCGAGATCAAAGCATTGTTTTTTATTTCAATTAAAAATACATATATCCTTGGATAGTTTTAGTTGAAATTAGGTTCACAGCTTAATATCTCATTCCATAAACCTAAACAAACACAAGTGATTCATTCATCATGAAACTTAAAAAAATTTAAATCATTGAGGTAATCATTCACAAAGTAAGTTCTCCAACAATCAATGGACAATATTCTAATGACATCATAGTAGATAAAATTGTGGCGGTGTCGTTTGTTTATGGTTTGAAATCACAAAGATTTAATTTTGCAATGTCTCTTAGTTACATTTTTTTATTGTCATATTTATGAGCTCAGAACAAAAGCATATTTTTTCATTATTTAGTTATTAAAGACGGAAAAAAATTTTAAATGCATGATTTGAAAAATTTAAATAATTTTCTTTCTTAATAGTAAAAAATAACATCGGGAAGTAACGCCGGGTTTAAGTTAAATAAGTTTAACTGTTTAATTCTGTTGTAATATCCAAAATAACTGTATTTATCAGATTTCAGTAACCAACATCAGGGCTCGATTAAACTTTGAAGTTAGAGGAATTACAATGTCATTTCAGGACCTTTCTTTTGGAGAAGCTTTTCTAAATTTCATATATACATGGAAACTCTTCAGTGTTAGAAATATTATTCTTAGGACTGACATAACATGAGAACGGCCTGCAATTTTACACAAGTTTTTGAAAACTACTTTATATCAGAAATTTTGCTAAAAACTGGTTACTTTTTTGTTATAGCGACCCACACTATTAGGATTAGGACAAGTTGCAGCCAATTTCGCCAACGTCGTAACCAAGATCGTGAAACACACACACATAATACCATATAATACCATTTCATGAAATCGTATACGATAATTTAATAGTTTTTACCTTACTTCAAGTGTAAAATTTATTTATTTTTAAGTCTTAACAATCTAAATTGTCCAATATATGAATTTAAAAAAAAATGTAAACAAAGATTGAACAGACATGACCGCAAAAAGCCTCAAATCTGCATAACACTTGGAATCAAACTGTGCAGATTAGTGGTCTTCTACTATACACAGCTTTTCATAAATGTGTTTCGTTCTTTAAATGTGTTATTTTCATCTATCACTGCGGAACAAGCGAGAAAACTCATATTCTTGCACATGAGTTGTATATATCTTTATATCTGAATTATATATATCTTTATATCTTTATATATCTATATATCTTTATATCTGTATATATCTTTATATCTACCTTTCTAGTTATATATATAAAATCCAAACGGAAATTGCGTTCCGAACGCCTAGATTTCGAGTTTTACTGCATGGATTTTTACGGAACTTATACCGTTAGATAGGTATCGTTTCAGGAAAGGTTTTAAGCTATAACACATAACTCTACGTAGATTAATTATTGAATTATGACGGAAAGTTCTGTTATTTTGGGCGAAAGGGTTACTATTATTTTATTGGCGAGAAATTTTGTTGATAAATGAATTGAAACGGCTGTACATATCGGAAAAAAACTTTTACTAATTTTATTTAAAAGAAAAAAAAAGGAAAAATATTGAAGATAAAAAACAGTTTTGATGAGTGGTAATATTAAAAAACAACAATATAGAATTTAAACATGAAAGGTAATGTTCCTAATGCTTAAAAATTTATTCAATATGAAAGGTTGCAATTTTAAACTATATTTGGCAATTTATCTCTTGCATCAGGTTAAGAAAAATCGATCAAAAATTTGATAATATCTGAGTGAAAATTTTGTTTTTGATTTTTTTTAAATT
The DNA here is from genome assembly GCA_963932465.1 of Maratus speciosus. NCBI lineage: Eukaryota > Metazoa > Arthropoda > Arachnida > Araneae > Salticidae > Maratus > Maratus speciosus. The sequence goes on from OZ010794.1 coordinate 325,233,511, forward strand.
TGCTTTTTATTTTTATTTAAGAGGCTACTTCAGTCAAGTGAAAAGACCCGTTCGCTAATGCTAATCCTATGGAAGATATTTATAATGATATCTCGGTCGCATTTCAATATTTTTAAATGATTTCTTTTGCATTAGACAGCTGAGATTGATCTGTACAAATGTTGTTTTTTACTTTTTCGATTTTGTTTGCAGATATTTTTTATGGGGACATTTTCATTTTCGGAACCGGTTTCGAAAGTCTACAGATAATTGGCATATTTAGTACCGATAAGTTACATAATTGAGTCTACAGACAATTGGCGTATGTTACCGGGCGTGGTTTGGCGTACAATTAACTTAGGTTAAGGTTTAAATTGATTCTGTGTTTTTAAAGTGGACCTATTCTATAACCGAATTTACACAGAATTTCCGAAATATTGGAGAAGGTTTTTGGAGACATTTTGCTACTTTTACGTTATACCAAGACCATACCAAAATGTATGTTATTGCGTCATATTGCGTATATTTCAATCCTAAACGTGCAAAGATTTTTTGGTACTTTTTCATATATAAACAAATCTTACATATATAAATTTACATATATAAGCAAACAAAAAAATTCATCAAGTTTGTTTTCTTAACTGTTTATATCAATTGCAACAAATTTCACTTTCTGATGCCCGAATTGGTCCAAGATGTTTAAAAAAACGCCAATGCGCCTATAGCAGGAAAGTACCAAAAGTTTTTTTGCAAACTGTACCAAACAATGTGGCTTGCTATTTATTGAACGCGAATTTCTTTTTGCTTTAATTATTATTTAATCGTAACCATGCAAAAAATTTTAATTTACTATTTTTTTATTCAAAGTATTTTTTATTATTAAGTAAAATTAATTTATAACTTCATTTTTCGCTGATGTTTACTGCAACGCAAAAACACTCTTAGAATTTCATGTGCGTAGTTTAAATGACGATTTTGAAAAAAAAAAGTTATAATACCAGACTCCACACCAAATTGAGATTTATCGAGAATGTTTTATCCAGAATGTTTCGGTACAAAATGAAATACATTTGTTGTACACATGATCGTAAATCTCAATACTCGCCGATTGAAAAGACTTTAAAATTATTCAGCAGAGACAACGAGAAATAACTTTCAGTTTCATAAATTTTAAGAATCAATATTCTTAAAGATCTACCTACTTCTGCTTCTACTACATATAGGAGAGTAAAATTCAAATGGGAAATTCGTCCCGGCTGCATATAACTTAAGCTCGCCTGACTCAGTGGCGTGGCCAAGGGTGGGGGGGGGGGGTCCAGGGGGTCCGGACCCCCCCCCCCCCCGAAAGTAGACCTGGTTTACTGAATCATGGATACAAATACAACAGTAAAAACTGCTAAGACAGAATCACAAAGGATCTATATAAATTCCGCTTTAGAGAGGTATTCGTCTTAGAAGGTATAATTCAAAGGTATGTAGTCTTTCTTCGGGACTATGAACTTTTACGTTTTAGGCAGGTTTCCGTTATAAGCACTTTCCGTTTTCACAGTATCCCTTAAAACTGCTAAAACGTACTCACTTCCCAAACTTTTTTTTTTCATGTACCCCTTTCTTAGGTTTTTCATTTCGGGTACCCCCATTTCTCATAAACACGGCCGCCTCCCCCCCCCCTCCACTCAAGGAGATAACGTAAACATGCTTTTTTTTTCATTAGTAATCTTCTTATCACAGCCATATAATAAATCGATGCAAATTACATTCATGTTCCTAACATTTTTGTGACTTCCGCCATTACCGATATTATTTTCACATACCCCCAGCAGACCCGCCACGTACCCCCAACGGTGCGCTACCCCAGGTTGGAAACCGCTGCTATAACAACACATCTGAAAAGCATAAATCTATTACAGGAAAATCTGTGAAAATGACCTATCTCAAAGGAAAACAATTCAAGGTTCAACACTATTTATTTGTGCTTGCTAACGTTTGAAACCTACCTGAAATGAAACTTGTTCCAATTGTGAATCCTTCTTGGCAGATTTTCTGAAAATATGGAATCCTCTCATAAATAAAAACATTTTAATGTCCCGAGACGGAAGGAAAACTATGCAAGTATACCTGCTATTCCGTTTACACAAATTTACTGTAACTAGATTAAACGTAAAACTTCTTTATCTTGGACTTCGATGGAATTCTGTTGTCGACACTTATGGGAAAGAACGAGTTTATACGAACGCAATAACGGTACACTGGTTGAGTTTCGTGACTCTTACCTTTGTTTACTTTATAACGGACAATATTAACAATTACTTTAAATCTGCTGCCTGCAATTAATAAAAGTAACTTTATTTTTGGACTGGTTATTTGTTACCACTTTCAAAATACACTGGCGAGAAAAATTAAAGGAACAGCCATAAAAAGGTGCTTTGTGTTAATTGTGTTAGGGGAACTTCCAGAAAGGTAACTCAATGTCAACGTTATCATTTAGTCCAATGGGATTAACATTCGCTACAGAAATATGTGCAATTTTTTCAGCCTCAGCCCGTTCTTTTGATCACGTGTGAAAAGGACTGCATGTGGGTAATTTGAAGTCTAATTTTAAGGATTGTACGTGTAATTAGGTAAAACTTTCGCTTCTAGTAGATGGAATATGCCGTCCAGAAGACATTTGACCGATTTTGAGAAATTGCGTGCGATAGGGAGAATGGAAGCAGGACAGACACTCTTAGGGCTCTGTAAAGACTTAAAAATAGCCAAAAGCGTCATGTCAAGAATCTGGAAGCGGTTTAAAGACACTGGTATAATGTCCACAGACAACCAGGTCAAGGTAGAAAACGCACCACAATAGGCTCTCAGGACTGTAATTTGCCAACGATTGCTAAAAAAATAGGCAATTGACGTCAGTTCAGATTGCAGGGAGTTTGCTGCAGCAACAAGAACTCGACTATCCTGGTTTACTGTGAGTGACAGTCTGCATGCAAGGAAACCCATGATTTGTGTTCCACTAACTCAGGTAGCGAAATGCGCCTGGTTAAAGTGGTGCAGAGATCATCGTTATTGGAGTACCACGGACTGGAGCCGAGTTCTCTTTACCAATGAATCCCGATTTTGTTGAGAGAGTTACTACAGACGTGTTACCATATGGATGGAGAAAATCACACGCAATAAGGCTGCAAACATCCGTGAAAGGCATAGATACAAAGGTTGTGGAATCATGGTATGGATTGATCTCATTTTGAATGGCCGCAGTGACCGACACATTTTTATCAGTGAAACTGTGAATGCTGAAATATACAGAGATGAGGTTCTTGATCCTCCTGTCAAGTTGTTTAAGGGTGCAATTGGAAGATTCGGAATTTTATGATTATTAATGGTATAGAAGATCGCTATCCCCTTCCACGGAACACGTTAGTGTCTCTTCCAGAACTGCATAAATCCGACCCTTCCGAAGCTTACTGCTGAACTTGGAGAATGTTCTAAAACTGTTTCATCCAACCATCTAAAATAAATTGACTGAGAAGTACAAAAACAGAAACCACCATGAGCCATTTTTACATATTCCAATACTTCCAAAAAAGTGCTAATCCATCACAAATAAACTTATTACAAAAATTTAACTTCCTTAAAGAGGACCAGATATCGGAAGCAACTATAAGATCGAATATGGTATCAAAAGTGGCGAAACATGGAAACCCAAAAGAATTATGGCTGAATAAGACAATTGTAACAAAACTGCTTTTTCCAGCATGAATTATAACTATATTTGATGTGTGTGCTTCTTACATTACTAGTTTCTGGAGCTGAAAATGCAAGATCTTTTTCTTAAAGTTAAAACCTTCCCACATAGCATTTTTAGTTCGCAGAATATTTGCAACAGTCTTGCACTAACTGCAAAACTGCAGTAAGCTTAGTATGACAAGACTGAAAGTTCATAACAAGACTGCAGCGGTAACTCAAACGCCGAAGTCACCACACTTTGAACTTGCAGCTAACTTGTCGTGCAAGTTAAATTGATACTATATCAAATTTATTGCAAACTAATGGCAAACAAGTAATCAAAAATACTGAAGACTTACTGCAAAGTAAGTAATATTTCCATGTCACACTGAAAGCCGTCAGAAGGTGCATGCATCGGTTTTATCACCATAAACAAGTTCAGGTAATATTTGTACTTTTCATTTCGAGCATTTTTTGGTATTTAATAAGTGTAGCGTTTAGAAAAGCGGTGCCTACCGAATAAAATTTCTGCAATTTCTGTGTATGTGCTGATTGTCTATTCTCTCAACAGAGGAATTTTTTACTTTCGTCACTTCCGTGAATTAAAGACAGTCTTGCATCAGTTTCACAACAAACTACTCATGCAAGTGGGTGATGGAATAACTTGCGGGAGATTTGCTGCGAATTTCTCAATTCAAATTTGTCACGGAAAGATAATATCTGAAAAAATCAAACTTTCTGCTAATGTTCATGCTATCTGGGTTATTTCAAAAACTCCCATGGGGAGCGCGGCTCATGTGATTGACACTTATGTGAAATCATTATCCAATATCTATTACAACACAAGTTCTTAATTTAATGGCAAGAAATTAAACATGGAAATTGCTGTTTTAAACTTAACCACTTGATCCTAACTTTATTGTAGGCAAATGTTATGTAATATAAAATTTGATTTAACCCATTCGCTGCCAAAACTGTAAAGTAAGAATTTTTATTTTTACCGACTTCGAAAAAAGGAGGAGGTTATCAATTCGACGCGTATGTATGTGTTTTTTTTTATGTATGTTCACCGATTTCTCCGAAATTTTTTGTCCGATTTATGTGATTTTGGTTTTAATTGAAAGAGGATACTCTCGAATTGGTACCACTTCCGTTTCATCGAAATCGGTTGAGTAGTTTTTTAGTAATTCAACAAAAACCAATAAAATAAAGGATTTTTCGCAAATTATCTTTCATTGTTGTAACCGGTTTTTCATTCATAAGCATAAAGCTATGTATTCATACGCGTTATCGCCAAGTTGTCGCCAGACTTGGCGCCATTTTGTGAAATATCGCCAAATTTGGCGACCAAAATAAGTTGTCATAAATGAAGCCAACTTGGCTGTAACTGACTAATTTGGCGATATTCCCAAAATAAGTTGTCATAAATGAAGCCAACTTGGCTGTAACTGACTAATTTGGCGATATTCCCATTCAAATTCACTAATGGATCTTCTCCAATATGTTTCGTCACAATTTCTAATCGGCAGTCATATTTACAATTCTCAATTGCCAACCATTATTTAAAATGCTAAATAATACAGAAGCAAACTAAATTAATACATGAAAACATCTGAATTGTATCAAGAAATGAGAACATGAAAATTTTAATCAGATTGCACGATAAAAGCAAAAAGTGCGCTTTTTACTTTGCAGTAGTTTTTGAAGTCGGTTTTATTTTTACCGACTTCGAAAAAAGGAGGAGGTTATCAATTCGACGCGTATGTATGTGTTTTTTTTTTATGTATGTTCACCGATTGCTCCGAAATTTTTTGTCCGATTTATGTGATTTTGGTTTTAATTGAAAGAGGATACTCTCGAATTGGTACCACTTCCGTTTCATCGAAATCGGTTGAGTAGTTTTTTAGTAATTCAACAAAAACCAATAAAATAAAGGATTTTTCGCAAATTATCTTTCATTGTTGTAACCGGTTTTTCATTCATAAGCATAAAGCTATGTATTCATATGCGTTATCGCCAAGTTGTCGCCAGACTTGGCGCCATTTTGTGAAATATCGCCAAATTTGGCGACCAAAATAAGTTGTCATAAATGAAGCCAACTTGGCTGTAACTGACTAATTTGGCGATATTCCCATTCAAATTCACTAATGGATCTTCTCCAATATGTTTCGTCACAATTTCTAATCGGCAGTCATATTTACAATTCTCAATTGCCAACCATTATTTAAAATGCTAAATAATACAGAAGCAAACTAAATTAATACATGAAAACATCTGAATTGTATCAAGAAATGAGAACATGAAAATTTTAATCAGATTGCACGATAAAAGCAAAAAGTGCGCTTTTTACTTTGCAGTAGTTTTTGAAGTCGGTTTTATTTTTGGTAAAAAAGTTTATATATTATTTTTGTTAAAAGTCCTTTGCTACCACAAATTCAGAAAGGTAAATTTCGCTTTACTAATACAGCGAAATTTCTGCCAATATATGAGGCAATTTTTTAAATTCTAAAATAGTGGTGACAAAGTAATTAATAAATTAAAGCCACGAGTATACTCGTGGATGACAGCGAATGGGTTAATTAAATTTAACTCTTCAGTATGCGCTCAGCTTTTATATCATAGTGAATCTTTTTCATTGGTAAATATTAATGTAACTTCAATGTATTATTAGTTGCAGTTATAGAGATTGGCCTTACATTTTTTATCCAGGCTTTTTTTTTAGTTAAGAAATTAAATAAGGATATACCTAAATTCTTAAAGTTACTCGAAATACTTCAATTATACATACACAATGAAGACAAGTTTACAAGGGACTGGTAAAAAGCTCCATTTTAGGCAGGTTTCCATAGAAAGAAGTGTAATTAATTATGCTTCTAAGATACACTACCTCAATAAGATCTATTCTTCGTTTCGCAGGGATTCTGAAAATCTGCCGTTTGAGACAGGATTCCGTTATAGAAAGATTACGCTTTCACAGGTTTTACTATGTTTCACTAAAGAACGATGAAAATCCACTTTCAGACAGGTTTTCAACAAATTTAATTGTATCGCAATTCATATTAAGACCATGTAACGCTTCCGTTAAAGACAGGATTCTGTTATAGACAATTACTATTTTGACAAGTTTTATTCTATTCAGATGACATAAATAAGTATATTTATATAAATACACAAAACTTGTAACAATGGAACCTGCCTATAACGGAATTCTGTCTTAAACAGAAATGCTGCATAGTGCTACGGAAAAGAATACTATACAAATACACCTGATAACACGAAAACCTGTGTACAATGGAATTTTTCAGCAATATTTACGATTTCATCTTGACTGGTTTTACTATATATATAACCTGAAGGAAAAATTCTGGACCCCCCCCCCCCCCCCCCCCCCCCGAAACGAAATCTTGGCTATGCCACTGGCCTGACTGGATATTGATGAGTATCAAAACGATAGTTAGATAATTTTTCAGGAAAGATCTTAGCATATAACATATCGTTGCACGTTGCTTATACATATAATTATGTTTTAAAGTTATATAATCATACAAACTCGATTATGAAAAATTAGCCAATTTAAAAGATTCAACCGATTGGAATTCGATTGAGTTTGCACTGTTAGATAATTTTTCAGGCAGGGTTTTAGTATATACTATACGCTTCTGCATTGCTTAATAATAGAGGTGTGGTGGAAAGTTCTATAATCAGTTGAACCCGATTATGAAAGTTTAGCCTTCATAAAAAGTTCTATAGAACGGATTTTGATAGGAATTCCATTGTTAGTTACACACCTATTCTGATATGGTTTTAGTATTTTGCATATTGTTCTATGATGCTCAGTCATAAAGTAAAGGCGGAAAGTTCCATAATCATGTGAAACCGATTATGAAAGATTAGACTTTTTCAAAAAGTTCTAAATGGCGAACACTGATAATAATTGCTTTGTTGATTAGACAATGTTTGGGGAGGTTTTAGTTTATTGAATATCATTATATGTTGCTTAGTTATAGAATTATGGGGAAAGTTCTATAATCAGATGAGCCCCAATATGAAAGATCAGTCTTAAAAAAATGTTTTACTGGATGGATTTTGCCAGTTTGTTTGTTTGCATTATAGTTAAATAATTTTTCAGGTTTTATTTTATTGCATTGCATATTGTACTATCATTCTTTACCAAATCCTACTGTGATTTATCAACTAAACGGTTAAGAACTTAATAGCAGAAAATTTATCTGTACATTAGAAAATATAATAGTACAATGGCGTTCATATCGTTTTCCGAGGTGCGAAAGGACATTCCAGGTAAGGTTCCATATTGCTTTAAATCGCAATGTCAAATTCACTGATACATTTTGTTTATTCAAGGTTCGTTTGGATAAACAGACCAGCGTAGCGGACAAAGCCTGCTAGTTAAATCATAAAAAACAGTAAAAATATTCGACGTTTACGTGCTTCGACTCTATCTGAGTCATTTTCAAAACGAATTAAGGGGATCTTATACATTAAGAGACAAAAAAAAAAGCACTTTTTTATGATTTTTTTTGTAAGAAAACTGCATGATGGATCTTTTTGAAATTTTAACAGTTTATTGTACATTAGGGTGGAGTGAAAAAAACAAAAGTTGGAATTTTGATTTTGGATAACAGCCAAAAGTTGCCTTTTATTACCTCTAATATACGAGCAAAATTTCATGAATTTTGAAAAACTCATTCAGGGCTCTACCATGACCTTTATTTTTATTGTTTCACACAATGGGTTTTTACCATAAATTGTAAATTTACAGGATTTTTTGGTAATCTCGCTTGACATGTTTATATTTAAAATGCTTAGTGTGATTTCCTTTATCATTTTTAAACTTTATGTCTTTATTTAAAAATATTTGAAAAGTTTTATTGAGTTTTAAAAATTGATTCTTTTCATTTTTAGAGTCATTTTTAAATGAGTGCGTGTGGAAGCAAATCGAAGTTTACCATTAGTAGAAGTGCAGTGGAATATCTCGTATTTGGTGCCCTTTCACAACTAAATAAAGTTCTTTTTCAGCATTGGCAGATTACAAAATATTTTTTTTATACAAAACAATAATTAAAATACAACAAGAATGTTAAAGATCCGTCAAAGTCATAGGTAATTAAAATCGTGAGAGAAAAGATCGAAGAAATTTGGAAGAAAGCATCGATTATTGTAGTTTCTCAGAGGCGTATTGGTCAAATGATAGACAACTATTTTTCTGAATACCAGAAGATTATTCGATTCCTCAAATCTAAAAGTAATGATGGCAAATTTGAGACAGATTACAACAAAGAACTATAAGTGAAGAACACGTATCTCTGATTGAAGAGTCAAAATCACTGTATCTGGGGCACTTTACACCATCTTCTGGATCAGGAAAGAATATTGCAGAAAGCATTTTAGAATATTGCACGGAAAACAGCTTAAACCTTGAAAAACTTATGGCTATAGGTTGTGAGAGAACAAATGTAAACACTATGAGAAAGAATATTGCTATTAGAATTTTTAAAACAAAGATTAGCCGTCCATTGCAGTGGTTCATATGCCAGGCTTCATGCAAACGAATTGCCATTGTGTCATTAATTTTCTGAACTTGATGGGCAAACGACAGGCCCATGAGCCTTTTCTGTTCCTATTGGAAAATCGTTGGATGAATGTGAATAATAGACAGTTGTGGAATTTTAAAAAATCTGCTCTTGTCTCCCAGAAATGAACTGTGGAGAGTTAAGTACAGACCAAAATTATTTTCTCGACATGTGTCAAACATTTTCATCTGGTCAATGCCCTTTAAATCTAGTAAATAGCAATATATGTAAAATGTTTCTCTCTAGACGGTTGACAGCTGCTAATCAACCACTTAGATTGTACATTGGAAGCCATAACCCTTCCCAAAATCTGAAGATTATGGCTGAATTTCTAATGAAAGCATATTCACTTATGTTGTTTCATATTAAGAAAGATTCTTCCTCCAAAAATGGAGCTCAAATGTTTTTTTCTTAAAATATTAAGTTGTCTCGTTATTTCAGAGAGCATTTAAAGAAGATTGTCGATCTCGTTATTCAACGAAATTCATACATCTATCACTGAGAAAAAAAAAATATATATATTATGATAACTGATGAAAGAAACCATGTTCGAGAACTTGGATTCAGAAGAATATTAAAAGCAAGGGAAATGGAGTGTTCAACAATAAGACAGTTTCATATTCCAATATTGAACTTCAGTGCTAAAGACTGTATTAACATTATTGACCAGCAAGGATGTGAAATCACATCACTCCGCATTCTTAATAGAGTATCAAGGGAGAAGTTGAAAGTTCTCATAAAAAGATTGGAATTCACATCTTTTCAATTCCCCAAGTTTCCGTATCATATTCAAATAGTTGACAGATGCGTGAAATTAGTTACTGAAGCATCATTAGCGGATGTAAGAGTAGAAGCAAGAAACAGATATATGGAGCAAAAATCAAATCACGAAAGGTAATGCCTAGTTTTGATACCAAAGGTCAATATAAATTACAGTGAAACGAAAGATCATTTTAGAGTACATCGCATATATTCTTTTTATTATATTACTATATGTTCAGAAAAATGTCTTACCTATGTATTTAGAGAATTATCTTTTATGTATATTCGAAAAATAAAAGTAAACTGTATGTCTAATTATTGTGCTTTTTCTTTATCTTCTTTGCGACAATGCAATTCATATTTTAAGATGTTAAAACACGACAATAAAGAAATACTTTAATCAGTCATTTTTTATGGGTTATTTTACAGAAATCAGAAATTTAGTATAAAAGATTGTTTTTAGTAATTTATGCTACATAGTGAAATCTTGATTTTTCACGTATAAAGGGCATAATCTTTAAGATCTGGTAGAGCCTTAAAGATGAATTCCAAATGAAATGAAAGTTTAATCTTATATTCAGTGTGTCAAAAGGCAACTTTTTAGACCTATCTGAAGAAAACATTGCAGAAAAAAGTTGTTGGTCATTTTCACTCCACCCTATTGTACATATCTTAAGGTATACACGAGAAATATTTTTATTAGATTTTGTTGCTTCTACTCTAAGTTATAAACAAATATGTTCAACCGCATTTTTTGACACGGTGGGCAAGATTAAAAAAAAAAAAAAAAAAAAAAAAAAAAAACTACTCAATGGATCATCTTGATTTTTTTTTAAATTAAAGCTTGTTTAATTGCCTTCGATATCAATTAAAGCTTTTATTAAAATTATTTTAAAAAAAGTTATTAACAAATAAAAACGAAATTTTTTAACACTTTTTTTTTTTTAAATCAGCCATTACATAACTTTTTTTAAATAAACTTATAGGTTCCTTTAATTCAACTAGAAGCTATACTCACGAAGTTTCCGAAAAAAATTTATTTTTGTGTTTCAGATAATTCTACAAGGCGCTATCATGCCCACCACCGTCCAGACGAAAATTTCCAAAGTAGTTGAACATATTTGTTTATAACTTAGAGTAGAAGCAGCAAAATATAATAAAAAAATTCTTGTGTGTACCTTAAAATATGTACAATAAACTGTTAAAATTTCAAAAAGATCCATCATGCAGTTTTCATACAAAAAATCATGAAAGGGGGCATTTTTTTTGGTCTCCTGATGTAGAAGGTCCCCTTAATTTGTTTTGAAAATGACTCGGGTAGAAACGAAACATATAAACAGTCGAATAAACCTATTTTCGTTTTTAAAATCACTGTTTTTAGTTTGTTAATCATACATCTTTTCACAATTAAAATTAATAAATTATCAGAACGTGTGAAATTGTTCCATATTTATGCGTAGCTTCTTTCTTTTCGCTATTTTTCAAGAGTCTAATATTGGTTCTTGGTAAGGTTTTGGCTGTTTCAGTTTTCTAGACACCTATAGTGTTTTCTGTTACTGTGAATACAAAGAGTATACGTATTTAAAAATATTTGACTCACTGGTAATATCTGGATTTTACTTAAATGTTCTATTCCATTATTGTCGATATTCATTTTTTTATTATTATGATGAATAAGAAGGTGACACAATATTTTTACTATTTTTTAAAGTTAAAAGTAATTTTTTTACATTCTATAAATATTAGCTGATTTTTTTTATGTTGAATCGTTAATTATAATTGCTGTTTCTGTGTTGCACAATCTTATTTCTAGTATAATAATACACAGCTTTTTTCGGCAATAAATTATGCATAGACGTCTAACATTCAATGTTCAACTTTTAAAGATACAGTGTCTAATAAATATTATTACCCGACTGAAATGGTGGGTTATGTGTTTCAAGCATATCTGTGTATGTGGATTTCTTTATACCCTCGAAACATCCCAACAGGGTGGATTTTAATGAATAAGGTCTCTATCAATTCATCTTAAAGGCCCGATTGTTATAGGCTAGGCTTTGTTTTTATAAATTCAAAATGGCGGCCGTAAAATACAAAATGGCGGTAGAGACGGGAAAAAAATTACGCACCCTATTGAGTGGCATATCATTGGATAGGTCTTTCAAAATGAAGACGATGTTTCATTGACTATTTTACAGTTAGAAGTTCCGTTAAAATATTATACAACCTGGATGTTGTGTATGTAGCATCTCTAGTTTTACTGCAACTCTAACAATCATAGACATCTATAGACCTTATCAAAACAGTGTTTATAGATAGGAACGAACAATTAAACATAACTTAAAAGTCATCAATACAAGTAAAAAAAAAAATAGGTAAGTAATACAAACAAGTAATATAAAAAAATATTTTAAGTCAATTCCTACTTAAGTCAATAAGAGAATTTTTTTTCTCCCATTCTTCATCCCTCTTGAGTGGCGCTTAAAATGCCTTGATCCAGAAAAGGGCTCTCTCGGTCTTAAAATACCTTGATCAAGAATAGGACTCTCTCGATTATTGATAATTAATTAATTAAATTTCATCAATGAATTAATATTTGAATAAAACTGGATTAACATCAAGTGTCATCCACTACAAGTTAAAAAAATGTTTGAGCTTGATTGGATGAATAATAAGTATTTTATTAACGATTGAAAATTTGAACAAGATATATATTGTAAGAATGTGAGATAAAGTAGGAATTGAGAAAAAAAATAGTTTCACATTGAGGAGAAAATAATTAATTCGCTTTTTACGCAGTCCGGTTTTTTGATTTTTTAAATTTAATTGTTTATCTTACTTATATATTTAACTCAGAAAATAACTGAGATAATTTTTTTTAACTTAGAGATATATTAAAAATGGTGATCTGGCCTTATATATATTTAGATATTTACTTTTTCTTTTGCATACACATTTGCAGAAGATATTAGATTTTTTTTTCCATCATACATTTTCTTCTCATTTTCATAATTACTTTGTTGTTGTCGCTTTAGCTTTATTATTATACAAAGTGTGGGAAAATTACGTTTCACTCCCAACACTGATCGGAAGAATATTTTTTAACTTGGGTCCAATTATCAGTCGAAAAAATATAAAGATCAATTATTTTAAATTCGTTCCTCCGTTTCCCGCTAATAGGCGTTATAAACTTTTAAGAATGTTGAGTTGAATCTGTTCTACGTTTATTTATTTTTTATTTTTACCTTCGTTGCTGCGTGATAAAAAATTCAAGAAAGCTTATTTACTAAGATAAGTATGGCAAGCAGAGAGAAATTGAATGATATTTAATTCACGAATTATTTTTACTTAAATAACACATGGTATATATTTTAATCATTAATAATTTATTAGATGAACTAATTAGATTAAGGATTTATTTAATCTTTAATGAAAGAAAGGGATTGAAAAATATTGATCACTAATCTATGCATAGGATTAAAATGAATTTAATTGGTCGGTCATTAGACATAATTATAAATCTAATCGTTAATTTTAAATCGTTTATTTCATGAAATTTGACACTACTGTACTACTCACCCATCAAATTATTTGTCTAGATCTGTATTTGTTAAAAATGTACTTTAATAAGATTTTGCCTGAAAATAAAAATTTATTAACATTAAAATAAAAAGTCCTTCCGGCCAGTGCCGGGAGGAAGAGGTAGCTTTCATAATCTTTATTTAAAAAAAGCCAAATTATATCATTCAAACACACGAAGCTCAATTTAGTGGAAACCGAATATAGGAGATTCAATACTAATTTTTATCAATATAATGAATGAGAATTTCGCGAAATTAGTCAGCTTTATCCAAGCTGCTTTTCTTTAAAGTAACATATATTTGGCTGCCAAATTCGGCAATTTCTTAAACTGCCTGTCATTTTAAGACAACATGGTGGATGAGGCTAAGCAGTGAACTTGGTCGAGACCTTAGTAATTACTGTGCACATGCTCACTCACATCGGAATCGGTTAATATATAGAAGTGCTGTCGCATACAAAAAATCAGATTTTTCAAAATGTCACCCACAATAGAAATTGAAACTGCTATATCTGAGCCATTTTTTAAGGTAAAGACAAACAAAAAATGCTCCTGAATCCTTATATCAAGGTCAAATACTTAAGAAAGAAACCTTTTTCAATTTCTAATTTTTTTGCACCTCACTTTAAATATATATATATGTATTTTAATTTAATGGTCGCCATTTTGAAACAAGATGGCTGATGAATCTGGCCAGCGAACTTGGTCGAGGTGTTGATGTATACTATCCACATGCCTTCTTACATCGAAATACGTGTGTTATCGCGTGACAAATACAAGATCGTTTCAAAATGTTAGCCATGCTAGAAATTCAAAGTGCTATAAATCAACCATTTTTTAAGATATAAACAAAAGAACAAATTTTCAGATACAAAAACTGCTCCGGAATCTTTGTATCAAGGCCAAACACATAAAAGAATCTTTTTCATTTTCCAATTGTTTAATACCTCATTTTGAATTTTAAATTTAATTTTTTTAAAATGGGAACCCTTTTGAAACAAGATGGCGAATGAAGCTGGCCAACGATCTCGGTCGAGACATTGGTATGTACTATGTACAGACCAAGTTACATCCAAATAGGTTCATAATTACGCCTGTTATCGCGTGACAAAAATCAGGTCGTTTTAAAATGTCAGCCACAAGAGAAATTCAAAATGCTATTACTCAGCCATTTTTTTTAGATATAGACGAAAGAAAAACTGCTCCGGAATCTTTGTATTAAGGTCAAACACATACAAAAAAAATATTTTTCACTTTCCAATTTTTTGGTATCTCATTTAAATTTTTTTATTTTTTAATTTTTTTTAAATGGCCGCCATTTTGAAACAAGATGGCGGATGAAGCCGGCCAACGAACTCGGTCGAGATATTTGTATGTACTATGTACACACCAAGGTACATCCAAGTCGGTTCATAAATACGCCTGTTATTACGTGAGAAAAATCAGGACGTTTCAAAATGTCAGCCACGCTAGAAATTCAAAATGCTATAACTCAGCCATTTCCTAAGATATAGACGAAACAAAAACTGCTCCCGAATCTTTTTATCAAGGTCAAACACATAAGAAGAAAATATTTTTTCATTTTTTAATTTTTTGGTACCACATTTCAAATTTAAATTTTTCTTAAAAATTTAAATGGCCACCATTTTTAAACAAGATGGCAGATGAAGCTGACCAACGAACCCGGTCGAGACATTGGTATGTACTATGTATAAACGAAGTTACATCCAAATCGGTTCATAAATACGCCTTTTATCGCGTGACAAAATTCAGGACGTTTCAAAATGTCAGCCACGCTAGAAATTCAAAATGCTATAACTCAGCCATTTTTTAAGATATAGACGAAACAAAAACTGCTCCGAAATCTTTGTATAAAGGTCAAATACATAAGAAAAAATATTTTTCCATTTTTAATTTTTTGGTACCACATTTCAAGTTTTAAATTTTTTTAAAAATTTAAATGGCCACCATTTTTAAACAAGATGGCAGATGAAGCTGACCAACGAACCCGGCCGAGACATTGGTATGTACTATGTACACACTGAATTACATCCAAATCGGTTCATAAATACGCCTTTTATCGCGTGACAAAATTCAGGACGTTTCAAAATGTCAGCCACGCTAGAAATTCAAAATGCTATAACTCAGCCATTTTTTAAAATATAGACGAAACAAAAACTGCTCCAGAATCTTTGTATAAAGGTAAAATACATAAGAAAAAAATATTTTTCCATTTTTAATTTTTTTGTACCACATTTCAAGTTTTAAAATTTAAAAAAAAATTTAAATGGCCGCCATTTTGAAACAAAACGGCGGATGAAGTTGGCCAACGAACTCGGTCGAGACATTCGTATGTACTATGTACACACCGAATTACATCGAAATCGGTTCATAATTACGGGAGTTACAGTGTGACATAGGTCAGACATATATATATATATATATATATATATATATATATATATATATATATATATATATATATATATCAATTTTGAACGGAGGGTGGTTTCGGGGTCTGGGGGTCATGATCGATGAAAATATACCAAAATTTTTTGAAATCGCTTTCCTCCGAACGGCTGCAATAGGTAGCTTTTTTGTAAAGAAAGCTACCTAATATTTCACACCAAAAATATTACGTGATAAACATAAATATAATAATTAATCTAACTAAAATGATACCTGCCAGGGTTAATTCCTGTTTTTAAATCAAGACAGCACGCAATTCGTCTAGAATTCGTGCGGTATTATTAAATGGTGGTTAATAATAGTTATTAAATGTAATATTGTTAAACCTTTATAACCTACCAGTAAATTTCCGAAAAGTGTATAATTCCATTTAGCAAACACATTTCAATTTCCAACAAGTACATTAGTTGCACAACTGAATAGCGAACAATTGTCGTCGAGGTGTGTGATATTTAGCGCTTTACATAATTTTTAAATCGCATTCACAGTTTATGGCCGTGGGAACGACCACCTGATTCACCTTGCAAGCCAAATCTTCGAGTAGTTTGGCGGTTAGGGAAAGTTCGTTGCTTGTTATTAAATGCATATTTGTCAACATAAATTTAATGTATATTTGTATAAAAATGCATATTGTTCAACGTACGAAATTGCATTCTACTGACCGCATTTAATTGTACCCTTTAAGCTGAAAAATTATAATGTCTAAGTATGTATCCAATTGTATTATCTCAATAGTTTTCATTAATTAACCACTGTATTTTTTTCGTACTATTTTTAATAATCTGCGTCATTTTTTGAAATATTTAACTCTTATAATGCTCAATGAAGATGTGAATTGAGTTTAATTTTTGCATTTATTATGTTTAAGCCGCTGTGTAAGTTAAATTACAAAATTCATTTTCATTTCGGTAATATTAAAATAGATAATAATTAAATATTACAAATTTCTGTCGAAATTTTCTTTGTTGTAGAACTTTAAACAGATTTATACAGTATTTAATATTATAAAATTTACATAGATGATATTTTCGTTTTAGTCGCGTATAATAAATGAACATATAAAACTATGAGGTAATTCTTGTGTATTTGCTAAAAGACTGTGATCGTAAAAATAAAATTTCGTTGTGATAAAGAATTCTTAAATATCATCGTGGCAATAACAGTCGAGAGGAATTCACATTATTTAATGTAAAATTTTGAAGAAATGAATAAGTTAAAATATTCTTACTTGAACTTGTGAGTTTACACACGAAGGAAAAAAAAAGTTGATCTTCTTGCAAATCATCCGTTATGCAATTCTTGAAAATTAAGAAATTAAATTCCCCCTTGACCACCAATTCAATACTATAAAATTTAAATTGAAAAATACTTCAACAATATCAATGATGATAAATCAATCTTTAAAAATTACTAGAATATTACTGTCAAAAAGTCAGAGTCATAACAAATTTCATTTTTGGTTGATCGCCCATTGAAAAGACTAACTAACTGCAAAAATAACGGCAAAATAATATAAATGAATGAAAGGGGGAATCACACAGGTAATTCGCCGAATAATTTAAAATTATTGAATAAAAATGAAAATGTTCAATTTCTTTCAAAAATTTCTCTTTGGCGCGACAGATGGGCTGACTGACTATTCATTTGATATGTATAAAAAGAATTTTCAAAAAAACAACAACAACAACAACAACAAGAACAACATATAATTAAGTCATTTTTCCATCATTTATTAGCAGGCTTCACACACTACGCGGGTCAGTTTTCTCAAATAAGCACAAATTAATGTGATTTTTTATTTTTTGACTAAAATCTTTTCAATCAAACCTCGAATCAAAAGATTTGTCCATTTTTAGACTTTTATTTTCCTAAACAAACTTATTGGGGAGCACAGGATCGGTGTATATTTGTCTGTTATTTTATTTTTTTTTGTTATATTAGTATTATAAATTTATTTTCGAAAATTTCTTTTGTTGCAAAGCTTTAAGTAGATTTATAATGCTTTTGCAATTACAAAATTTACCTTTCTGATATTTTATTTTTTACGCGCGTAATAAATGAACAATAAAACCTCTTTGGCGTGACCAACATGCTATGGACTCATTTGCTATATTTGTGAAACTCCTGTACTGAAAAGAAATTTTAAAACTTAAAAAAAAAGTGTAATTAAATATTTTTTTTTAACATTTACTGGCGCGTTTCGCCCGCTACACTGGTCGATTTTCTCAAACGAACAACTAATTAATGTGATTTATTTTTTCTCGACTAATATCATCCCAAACAAACCTCGATTCAAGAGAAACTATATTTATGACTTTTATTTTTCTAAACATAGCTACAAGTGGGGGAGAGCATTGTTTTCAAAACCTCGAATTTGAAAACCTCGAGAACCGTTTGTTTTAAAAAAACCTCGATTCAAGAGAATCTATATTTTTGACTTCTATCTTCCTAAACACTACTACAGGTGGGGGAGAGCACAGTTTTCAGAACCGTAGGCTTTTTGTATTATTCCCATTAGACCACTTGTGGGATTTTCGGTTTTTCGGCCTCCAAGGAATCTCGTTTATAATTATTGCCGTTTTAATTTCTGGCATGTAGATGTTTTACACTTGAATTTAATACCAAAGTTATCGTGGAAAACGTTAATAAAAATACAACGCACTTTAGCGTAACTTTTAAAACCTATATCATTCTTTTCTTCTTTTGAAATTAAAAAAATATATACATTAAAAATAACATCAAACTCGATCAATTATTTCTCCAGTTATTCATTTTTTATATTTTAATACACATGTAAAATCATTAAAGTGCATCTGAGAGTGCATTTCAAATTAACCCTTGAACCACGGGAATATCTGACTTCTAGATATATTATGTTTTCCAAATGATTATTTCCAAACTATTTTAATTCTTGCTGAAATCTTCAAATAAAGTAAAACTACCTCTTTCGATGCGTCTCTAAAACCTTGAAATCCCTACATAAAAAGAAAAAAAAATAATAATAAAAAGAAAGAAACATTCCTAACATTTTACGACGAGTATTTGAAATTATTATATTTTTTGACGGGAATTAGAAAGAACCATTAATTATATCCATATTCAGAATTTTCATTTGCATTGGAAAATAACCCCACAAAATAAAATAAGGATTAGAGATGAAAATGAGTGTTTTTCCTGATTCACAATGCGATGGGGAGTCAAGCGAGTTTTATTAAGTTATAACAAGTTGAAAATTGCACGTCAAACGTAGCAAATGAGGTGCGTCCGTACTATAACTAGTTTTATGAATATTTTTTGCACCGCAAATTATACTGTATGTGTATTTTAGAGCACTTCATAAGTTCATATCAATTTCGTTCTGTTCGAAAGGCTGTAACATCATTAAAATGCACGTGCAATAATTTTTTCCCATTGGCCGTAATGTAACGGAAATATTTTGACTGTCCGTGTAATTAAACTATACATCCGATTTTCATAAAATTTGAAATGACTCTACAAAATGTTGTAACAATTATATATTTCAAATTTCAAATCATTCGGTTGGGTACTTCTTTCCCTGTTATATGCGGACAGAAGGACGGACAGTCGGACTGAACGACAAATATAGGTTCTACGTATTTATATAACTACGAACGCACCTAAAAAACACAGACTGGTCCTGTAGTTTTCTCCTAATTTGAAATATTTTTTTTTTACTAAATTATATATAGAGAGAAGTGTATCAAAGTTTAAAAGTAGAATGAATTATGCTATCCTAAAATAATATCAAATTGCGGTTGACCTGATTATTGATTCTCCCCAACAAAGCTGCTAACATAGGATTGCATAAATAAACAAATTAGCAATGCAAATTAGTAATCTGCTTGGAGAATTTTAAAACCGAAGATTTTCTTTATTTTTTAATACTGCAAAATCATATGCATCGGGCAATACCTTTAAAAAATTATTTTTTAATTATTACTATCTTAAACTGATAATGCAGAATCGGTATTTCTTGTATATTAATTAAAAGATAATTATTCTGTAGCCCAAAACTAAATAACAATAATAATGCACCTAATAGTTATTGTGTCAGAAATTTCAGTTTCTATGGCTCTGTCGTCAGATGAAATTGGTTTATAATGATCGAAATTTTATCTAATCATAATTTCAAATATTTTATTTTCTTATTCAGGCGTAAATGATAAATCGCTAAATATTGTTTAATTCGCCATCATAGATATTTAAAAAAATTCTGTACATTAAAAATATTGCTTTTCTGGTGATAATAAAATATCTGGTGATGAGATAGATATAGCAGTAAATCTTCTTTTGTTTGTTTTTCATAATTAAATAAAATCACTATCAATGTAAGGTCATTATTTGTGTGTGTATTCTTTTGTAGATGATGTAGAATACTCACATTTTTAACCCTTTGTGGCTCAATGTTCCACATATTTAAAGACATGAGAGGCGTATTGAGAGAGCCAATCAGTGCAAACTAGGTACGAATCCCATAGAAATTATGTGATTAATTCTAATTAAATTAGTCTGTTTTTAATAGCTTGACATTTATTGCATTCATACTACTACTAGGCATTGCATTACACAAATATATAATTAAAAGTTGTTATCTAGTGTTACCTATCAGTTAAATTTGCTTATGTATATATGATGTTTTAAAACTTTCTATATAATGTATGTATGTATATATTCCGATCAAGTATCGGAAGATCTGGCGAGCTATTTTAAGGAAGGTCAAAATCCTTTAGAGGTTCTAGAACCATTGTGTGTATATATATATATATATATATATATGCAACCTTACCAACATATGTGAGTGAGAGATGCTAAGCTGGGCATCGTCCTCGTAGCTTAAATGGTAGAGCACTTGCAGCGCTATTCAAAGGGCTTCGAGTTCGATTCCCATCGTGGAATTTTTTTACCCAGTTGGTTACACGCTTAGTTAGCAATTTGATAAATCTCGTATTTTATTTGGAAAAATCATTCTAAAATTTATTAAATGATTGTGAATCTTCTAATGTATTTTCAAAAATTCACGAAAAATGCTTTAGGAGATGAAATTTTCATGAATTCATATTTCGGGATATACATGGTTAATCATATTTGATTACCTTTATATGTTGCTAGGAATAAACCTACAACGTTTCTCATACATGAAAGAAAAATAAGAATAAGCCGCAAAGGACAAGATTTTTTTTTTTTTTTTTAAGTCCTGATACATCATCTTTGTGCAACATGCTTAAAATCAATTAGGAAAGACATGGAAGCGTAATAAAAATATCTGCTGGATAAAATGGTAGTAGAATTAAAATAAAATTAATAATTATCCAAAATTTGTGATTTTACGGAAATAAAAAGGTTCCGTTGTTAATTTCAAGAAAAATGTATCATACATTCTTCAGCCTAGTTTAATATATTCGTTTGCTTTTGCTCGATGCAAAAAGTAAAAGCATGATATATATCATGCATTAGCTTTTAATGAGAATCAGATTTAAAAGACAAGACTTTACGAAGGAAATATCTTTCTGCAATTAATCATTATGTGACATGTTTGTGATGGTTAGGGCACGATCAGAAAGATATGAAAACATAATAAAAATCTCTGCTGGATTAAACGTTGGTAGAATTAAAATAAAATTCATATGTTCCTAAACTCGTGACGGTAAAGGAAAAAAAGGTTCAATTGTTAATTTCAAGAAAAATATATCATACATTCTTCAGACAATTTTAATTTATTTATTTGCTTTTGCTTAATGCGAAAAATAAAGACATAATATATCTCGTGCATTAGCTTTTAATGAGAATCAGACTTAAAAGACAAGGATTTACGAAGGAAACATCCCTCTATAATTAATTCTTATGTGACATACTTAGGATAACATCAGAAATGTATGAAAACTTAATATAAATCTCTGCTCAATTAAACGTTAAAAGAATAAAAATGAAATTCACATATTCCTAAACTTGTGATGGTAAAGCAAAGGAAAAAAAAGGTTCAAGTGATAATTTCAAGAAAACTATATCATAAATTCTTCAGACTATTTTTATTTATTTATTTGCTTTGTTCAATTCGAAAAATAAAGACATAATATCGCTACACTGTAAAAAAAAATCTGTAATCCTACAAAACCAGTTTTTGTAAAACTACAGAAATCTGCATGTTTACTAGAATTTTATCTGTAACCGGGTATAATATTTACCACTCGCATAGTAGAAATACATGAAATATCTTAGTCTCCCATGTCAGCCAATGAGAAAGGACTTCAATGATGACGTAATGACTATTCACGCAACCACAGAGGTGTTCAAGGTATCCATCTTGATTATGATTTCAAATTAGGATGTAAGTAAATATTTCGTCTTTATGAGCTAAATTTTGTTATATTTCCATTCTCCTTGATTCCTAATAAGTAAAAATGAACTACACAGTAAGACCGTTTGATTTCGAATTATAATGTAACATGATTTTAGCAGGTATTAATGCGATATCATCCTATTATTTTATTGTTAAATATTTATCGTTCAGTCAAATGACTATTCTTTACATCAGTGTTTACTGCATGCGTGCAATTTCCAATGTTTTATGTAAAAAATAATATTTTATTGCAATATGGTTAGCAGATTAAATATTTTATTTCTAATTAGTGATGCAATTAATAGTACCCCCCCCCCTTTGACTGATAATGAAGGCTAAATATTCCACTATTCTTCTGCAGAATACTTAAAATGTATACCAAAATTATCTTTCTTAATATTAGAGTCGTGCCGTGTAATCGGTATTTATTGTACTAGATTCCGGCATCGGGTCGGGTTTACCTTACTTTTTTGGTTCGGATCGGGTCGGTTTGGGTTTTGAATCTTGTGTGTCGGGTTCGGGTTGACTGATTTTTCAAAAGAATGTCCAAAATAATTTTTTTCAGGTTAAAAATCTAGGTATTGGGCAGATGTGCCAGCAATGGATAAAATTGAAAGTTTGTTTATAAAAAAAATTTATACAATAAAAATTTTACTTTAAAAATTTTCTTCATAACACCCCCCCCCCCCCCCCCCCCACCCTCACGCTTACATGTTTTATAATCTGTGTTATTGTTGATACTCTTAATCAAACCAATTAGGAAGCAAAAAGTGATCCTTCGAAGTTCCACTATTTTTCATTTATGTTGGCGAACATGCAAAGAGGTGGTTTAACTTAATAAATTTTATATATTCTTTTACTTTCCTGCAAAATTTCCTGCAAAATTTGTTTTTGTTTTGGTAGTAATAAAAATTTTTGAATATGATCATTCTAGACATTTCATCAATCGCACACTAGATGAAGCAATGGTAGCCCAATCTCCAGTTGAAAAAAGTTGCATAAGATTTCAATTGTATAAAGTAAAAGATTATTTCAAGATCAGAAGTGATTTTGCTTCATATATTTTTTATGCTTTCTGAATATTAATGACTTGTTTATGCATAGATGTAATAGTTTCCCTATTTATGGAACATTATACTGTATATTATCCATAATATAAACTAAGCCTTTAAGCATGGATTAAACTAAGCATGGGACAAATTTTGAAACTTGCAATTTCTTTAATTATAAAATTGTTTCTGAAAATTATGTTTCTATATTGTTCAGGGACATTAGAAAGTGTTTCATTTTGTATTCTGTAAACTGAAATATTGTTTTTGTGTCAAACAAAGTTCATTTTCTTATTTTTGTAAAATGTGTCCCATTCCTCCATACTCTCTCCTATGCTTCTAACTCTGAATATTGGGCACTTTTCTATCCATACACACATATCATGGGTATGTGTTTTAAAACTATCAGAAATATTATACATGTGTTTGCGTGTATATGAAAAATGAAATGTTGGTAAAATTTTTCTATTCCTAGAGAAGGATAAATGGTTCTTAGCTGTGCCTTAAATAAAAAGAATTTATCACATTTCTTATATATGTATTTTTTTCTTAACTTTTAACTCATGTTACCGGCCTCTCAGACCACAGCTTTTTTTTAAATTTTTATAGTTTTGCAATTATTTATGTACTTGCAATTTTCAGTTTAACTACAAACACTACCGAAATTTTGTTCCGTTGTGAACTTTAGTACTATCACCAGACACTTTTGAATAGGTAAATTTTACTTATAACAGTCCTGTACAAAAAGTTCAGTACAAAAACACCATCCTATGAGTTAATCGTGCCTTTTATTCATCTTTCGATAAAGCGGTCTCACGGACAACTTCACACTAATTGACTTCACACTAGTTGTGACAATTTCTGTGACATCAGTTAAAGGTTAAGGAGTAAATTTAATAATAGCTCATTCATATTGAAATATGTATTTATTTTATCTGAAAAATTGTTCTGCTCAAACTTTTTGTGAAAATCTTAGACTTGGAAAAAACCTAAATATAAACAACTGCATTTTAATTTTACGTGAGTTTGAGCGATAAAATGCCGAGTTTTTACTTTCTCATGCAAAGAGAGATATAGGGTAGGTAGGGGTAAAGATATGAGCGGGGCAAAAATACGCACCGGCTGATTTCATATGAAGCAACATTTCGGCTCTCATGACCAATAGGTGGCAGTTTTGTTTCAAGTGTACTAGTCATTTGTTTAAACCTTTGATTAAAAGTAGCAATTTGTGCTAAGAAAATGAGGTAAGTTTAAATTTTCGAATTTTGATCTAATATTTTTTAAATTTCACTTTATTTTTTAGCTGATAGTACCTGGAATTTTTACAAATCCAAAATTTTAGTGGAGATCGAAATATTTTTAGCTTCTAAATGCCGTAGTTTACCTCGATCACATTTGTTTATACTTATAGGTAGCCGGTTAAGCAAAATACTGCAGAATAGGGTAAAAGTACGCATCCTTCTTGGGACAAAGATACGAACATGTTTAAGATATGGGACTTTGCCCTATCATTTTAGCTAGATGCAAAGCTTTTCACAATTTCTAAATTTATATTATATAAAATATAATAGCTGCTTAACTAATATAAGTTAGTAAACTACATTTTCCTTTTTCTAGTTAAGTTTTTTTTTTAATATAGAACGTTGGTATCTACCTACCTACTTTTAAAAATCAATATTGTTTCATTAATCGCTTTTGTTTTAAACCTTAATCCTTAACTCCTGTTAACGGTCTCGCCGATTGCTGCAATATTCAGTTTTCACAGTTTAACTTGTAATTTTCAATTTAAGTAGTTATGTTAGTTTAATTTTGATTCGTTTGGTAAATTAGAAGTATAGCTGAAGACTTCTGAATGCGGGAAATTTTACTATAATAGCCCTTTGCATAAAGTTTAGCGCAGAAACCGCCTCTTATGAGTCAGTCAACCATTTTATTCAATCAACGATTAAGCGGTCTCGGAGACCACTTACAGTATTTATGAAACGATTTTTGTCACAACAGTTGGAGGTTAACTGCTATTTGTGATCTCGCAGACCGCTGTTCTTTTCATGGTCTAGTTTAGAATTTTCAGTTTAAATATTATCAAAATTTACTAATGCTTTTACATTACTCATTCATTTAAGTGAAAATAGGGGCAAAATCCGGCCGTAATGGGGAAAAAATGCGCACTGCGAATCTTTTGCCTCATCACTGCATACTTTTAGCCCAACGAATAGGGCAAAGATACGCAGAGCAATGTTTTTTTTTTAAATTACAATTTCTCACGGAATTATAATTTGACAGAATGTCGTTTGATAGTGGTCGTTTGATAGTGGAACGTGCCTAAGGTTTTAATACAACATTTTAATCAGTCGTCACATAAGTTTAGATCAATGTGCTCGTTAAAAATCAAAATTAATAAGTGCGTAACTTTAGCCCCCACCTATCCTACATCACTTAGGTGTGTCATGTGATTGTGAGCCATGTTGTGGACAACTTGTCAGCAAGCGCCATTGAGATCAACCATGATGGTGAATATCGATGGCGCTTTTTAACAAGCTGTCCTCACTTCAAGTACTTGTGGGCATGATACCCACATATGTTTGAATATTAAAGTATATACATTTGTCCATTTGCCTACATAAAACATTGTTATTAGAGAGGTAATTGTAGATTACATTTCATAATATCAATAAAACAGGATTTCCTTTCCTTTTATTTCGGGTTCGTGTTGAAATAGGCCTGGGTTGAGTTTCAGGTTGCCGGAAATTATTTTGGCTGATTCTGGCCAGGTTGCGGATCGAGGAAATATTTTTGGAGGGTTCGGGTCGAGTTGCGGGTTGACTTAAGTATAATATTCGGTTTTGTGTCTGGTGCAACTTGACCCGTGCAGGACTACTCTGTAGTCGGGAAATTTTTAATATATCAGGATTCGTACGGTCCTTAAAAGTACTTGCATTTTTCAAAAGGTTTTTTTTGTGCTTGAAAGTGCTTATTTTCATACAAAAATTTTTAAAAGCCCTTTAAAGTGCTTTACTGTCATATTATTTCTTAATCGGGGGGTGGAACTCTTCTGCATTTCTTTTCATTTCTGATTTAAAAAATAAAGATAAAACCGCCATTGCTAACCTTTCTTCTGAAATTTCACCTCCCCTTTTTACTCCCTTCTCCACAATACCAAAGTTTAAACTGTTTAAAACTTTTTTTTTTATTCTTTAACTGATGTTACCGGTCTCACAGACTAGTGCTTTTTTCAATTTTCATAGTTTAACTTTCAAATTTCAGTTTATTACAAACACTACTGAAATTTTGTTTCACTTTAGTACTAACACCAGAGACTTTTGAATAGGTGAATTTTAATTATAACACTCCTGTGCAAAAAGTTTAGTACAAAAACAACATCCTATGAATTTATCGCGGCTTTTATTCATCTTTCGTTGGAGCGGTCTCACAGACCGCTTCACACTAGTTATGTGAAAATTTCTTTGACATCAGTTAAAGGTTAAAAAAAAAAAATTGCTCTACTGTATTTGTTACTTTAAGTAAAAAAATATTCGGTCCTAAATTTCATTAACTATTCATTCCATCATATCCATTTCATTAAAATTTTATCTGAATTTCACCTTCAAAATTTCGTTTCCCCGTTTTCTTCACATCTCACAGTAATAATACTTAAAGTTTCAAAACTCTTTAAAACTGCTTAAATTAAAAAAAAAAAAAAAAAAAAAAAAACTGTTCTGTGTTATTTTATTGTCACAATAAATAGTCAAGATTTTTCTTCCCACTCGAAATTGGCATCCCCCCCCCCCCCGCCAAAAAAAACAAAAAAAAAAACTTAGAGCACATAGAATTTTAAAGTCTTTAAAACTCTTTATAGACCAGTGGTAGGGGAGGAAAAAAGGGCCGCATTTGGAATTAATTAGGGGAAAACTGGAAATTGTTTTAATCCTTTTACTTAAAGTCTAGAATGAATGTACTAAGTTTTCCCCCTCTTACTAGGTGAGTGGTTGAAGATATGTACAGATTTATAGTCAAAAAACACATTTTTATTAATTACCATAACAATATCTAAAAAAAACTAACTCTATCAAAAACATTGTCAATACAGATGTTGTAGAGGTTAAAATTCTGATTGAAATGTGTACTTAATATTTTTGTTGAATTTTTACAATTATAATGCAAAGTTTTGCCTAATTCGTTAATCAAGTGATTGAAGCCAGAACAGACGAGGTTATCAGTTCACCCTGTTTCTAATTTATATATATATATTAATTTATTGAGGATTTTGTAATTATTTTAGGCTTTATTTTGGATATTTTCAGAGTTATGGCTTAAACTCTTGATTACGGAATATAGCCCAGTGGTAGGAAATGAAAAAAAAAGGCCGAATTCGGAATTAAATACGGAAAAGCTGGAAATTGTTTTAATCCCTTCAACATAGGTCAGAAATAAACGTACTAAGTTTTCCCGCCCTACTAGGTGCGGCTTTGCCGCTACGAACAAATAGATAACTTAAAAAGTGCACTATTTCATGATTTTTAGCATATTTCAAAAATGATTTGTAAATGATGGGAAATATTGTTTATGATTTCTGATATTGTATTTGAATTATGCGTCGTATTTAATTTGACATATATAGTGAATAACAGTGCGTATGCATCACATTTAAGGAGGTCGAAAATAGTGGGGAGGAGCGAGGGAACAAATGAGTGTGCAGGATTCTTGTCGCTAGAGGAATAGGTCAACCAATAGCACAATTTTAAACTTCGATATTTTACGAAAAGGACTAAGATGGTTTTAATAAAAATTATATTCGACTAGTATACAAGCATCTTAAGTTCATAAAATTTTAAAACCTTCGGAATATTGAAAAAAAGTATTATTAGTTAGCTTAAAGTTAGCTTTACGTTTTTTTAAACTAAGGTTTAAGGTTGACGATATCAGTTGAGAAATGGCATGTAAAACGGCTGTCAATTATGTACCTCTTTCTCGATAACTACTAAATTATAATCCTCAAAATATACAAAATAAAGCATTAACATATTTACAGAAACATCTCAAGGGCCTCAACAACTTAAAGAAAATACATGTATGTAATAAACGGAGGCAGGGTGGATTGATAACTCTGTCTCTCTCCTGATTAGCGGTTAAGGCAAAATTTAGAAATAGAATTGCGACCTTAATGTTCAGCAAAAATATTAATATGGGTACTCATTTTATTCAGAATTTCAAATTCTACAACATTTGTATTGACAATGTTTTTGGAAGCATTAATTGTTCTGAGATATTGTTAAGATAATTTAAAAAAAGTTTTTCGACTATAAATATGTACATATTTTCTAATGTTCACCTAGTACGTGGGATAAAACTTGGTACTTTCCTTTTAGACCTAAACGGAAGGGATTAAAACAATTTCCAGTTTCCCACCCACATAATTGTGAGTTACATCCCCCGATCACGGGTCTTTGAAATAGAATTGTGACAATGTTCAACAAAAATATTAAATGGAGTTCTCATTTTACTCGGAATTTTAAGCTGACGACAAGCTGAACACGGAAATTGCAAAACCTAAATTTCATTCCAGATTTCAAAGTGCTGCCATTTGCAAAATGACATCAGCGTTACGCGCAGATATATTTGTTTTTTATAATATTGATAGATATAGATTTTATTTTCATATCAAAATCTTGGTGTTTTTTTTTTCTTTTCAAACTAATTTTTTTCACCCTTAAATCCATTTACATCTGAGCCAAATCAATACTCGATCATTTCAAAGCTACTGTATAACATTAAGTGTGTATTTTTAAATAATATATAGGGGAGACCGGGGGAATGCCGCCAACCCGGGTTATGCCGCCACCCCACCTAGTTTAAAAACTAAGGGCAGTTTGAGATATTGAATGTGCCTGACACTATAGCGGCCAACAATATAAACAGTGCCTAAAGTGAGAGTGACTTTGCTGTACGTCGTTCGTTTGTTCTAGTGAAAAATGCAGTTTTCCTCTAGTTGCTTATTATTTTGGAGCTTCAAATGAGTAGAGATAAGCACCTTTTATTGTAACATTAGGTATTTAAGATAATATGACCCGTAATCTACATACATTCGCCGACATTTTGATGCAATGTGTTGAACAAGTTCGGTTCTTCTTTCGGCTTTGCTTGGGGATTTCCGCCATATTGTCCTCTCGGGGTAATGCCGCCGCCATGCAAATCGGGTGAGAAATGGCCTCATTTTAATATAGTGGAGCCAATTCAGCAGAGTGACTTTTGCAATATGAAGTAAATTTTAAGGTTAACCATTATTCTGCTCAATTACTTTGCTTTCTAACTATTTTCAGTATGTTGTGTGTTTCTTAGTATCCATTTGATGCATGGACTAGGTCATTAAAGAGTGGCGGCATTACCCCGGTACAGTGGCGGAATTACCCCGGTACAGTGGCGGAATTACCCCAGTGTCCTGGGTAATCCCGCCACTGTGCAGAGGTTTAAAAAATATTTTTTATGTATTCTTACATTACAGTTATGATTACGGTTAAATTTATACAGATACTAAAGATCATGATTCAGCTTTAGAATTTTTACTATTAAAAAATAAACATTTTTTCGAGGTGAAAAAATTTAAATTCCCTTAAGGTGTCGCCATTCCCCCGGTCTCCCCTACGTAATGTGAGTCGTACAGTAAAATGCGCAGAAAAACAGAAAAGTGACTTCGGACAATGAATTTTTTTAAAAGATTAATTTTCTATTTTTTTAAATGTATTGCAGTATTTCAAAGAGAATTGAAAGTATATGCTTTTTGGTATTGTTATTATTATTTGGTATTAATATTCTGCATAATTTGATTTTTGGAGTATTATGTGTAATTTTGAAATATGCCTGGAAAGGGATGTGGGGGAGGGACAAGGTTCTTCCAGTATTTTAAATTCTTAAAGTTTGTCGTTATCATCTAGACTCTTTGAAATTTTTAGATGGTAAAAACATAATGCTTTCGTATCCCGAGTGAAAAAATATTAATATTTTGTGGGAAAAAGGCTGGTAAGATTTTTACCACGATGTAACTCAGGTTTTTGCTTATTTTGTCGAAGTTTTTGCACATTTTATTTAGTAAAAAATATTTATATTTGTCCGAATGTTAAGAAATTTTCTTAGGTAAATGTAAATCTCGCCTGTTGATTTGCTCCAAAAAGATTGTGTTAAAATACGGACGTTTAGTTAGTTTTATGGTAGAAAAAATATAGTCTTTGTGAGGCACGAAGTGACCTACGCTCATTAATGTATTTGAGAGAGTTAAAACTCATGTTTTTAAAAATCAATTGCATCATCAGTTAGAAGATTTTAACTTTTAGAGCATATATATATACATATTTGCCGATGCTTCTAAAATATCATCCTGGAATAAATTGCTACAAGCTTTCGGAAAACTTTTTTGCTCTTTTTTTCAAAACTTTAACTGCTAGGTGGGGAGAATATCGTAAATTTAATATCGGAATATATCAACGTGTTAATATTGGTGATATATCGCGATAACTACCGTAAAGTGTATGCGAATAGAAAAATTGCTTATTTTAAAAGATAAATGTCATGTTACCAAAAATTTTGGTAGAAACAGATGTAGAAAGGAGCTAATAAATGTTTCATGCTATTTTCTTCTACAGCATCCTTTAAATAT
This sequence comes from Maratus speciosus, assembly GCA_963932465.1. Lineage (NCBI taxonomy): Eukaryota > Metazoa > Arthropoda > Arachnida > Araneae > Salticidae > Maratus > Maratus speciosus. The sequence continues at coordinate 325,264,664 of OZ010794.1, forward strand.
ATGTAGGGAAGGTGGGGCAAAATCGGGTACCATAAAAGTTGTTAGTCTCAAATGCTGTGAAATGGGAAAACAAACTTTGAACACTGTTTTTAATGTAAAATGAATCCTTGGCTATAATAAAACGTTCTTTTCAAACAATATATATATATATATAATTATTCATATTAAAAAAATAGCTTTTTTCAAACGTATGCAAAAATCTGGTTTTACCTCGCTGGTTGGGTAAAATTGGGTATTCATTTAAAACTACTGGAAACTCATTTTGGTCAAAAAGATCTTGCTTAATATAGTAAAAAATGCATTTTAATTATTTTTAACAAAACGAAATTGCACATGTGTTCTTCCATGTGTAAAAAAATAATTCGTTGGCAAATTTTCTACGTTGTTATAGGCTTGCTTACTTTACACTGTACGTTTTCGAGTTCTTTTAGCTTCAAAAATCACAGATGAATTTGTCATCATATTCTTCTGCATTACTACATGCTTCGTGTGCCTAATCGTGGAATTTTAAACATCGTATTTGGATTTAGAATTTGAGTAAAGTTCATAGCAAAACATACAGGTTTCATTATCCTCTTCTTTTGAAGATGTGTCCGCAATCTTTTTTGGTTTCTTTTTTTCTTTTAAAGAAACTTCTTTTTTCGTCTTGCAGTTTGTTTGGCTTATTTCTCCTTAATATCTGCTTCGATCTGTAATTTATAGAAAGAAGAAATCAAAATAAGTTTTTCCCTTTCTTTTCTCAATTCTAAAGCCTTCCTTAGAAGGGGATAATAACATTTTAGGCGAAATTGGAAATACAGATTGCTGGGCTACATAGTCTGAAGATGTCGAATGGATAATTTTAATAATGTATTCTGTTGATGTAACATTTTGAATGAGTGATGACGCCTGTGATTGTGATGTTAACTGCTGCATCTGGAAGCAGCTCAACGTGAAAGCTTCTGGATGTTGTCAACTCGTTTATGTTCGGAAGGTTGAGCTCCATTATCCTGTGATGACTTTCATGGGTTTCTCTGTCACTTCCGAAGGAGCAAAAAGATGGTCTGGAAAAACATTGTTGTAGGGGAAAATCCCTGTTTTCTCGAACCTTCTGATTGCAGTATTTACAATTGCTGCTCTCGAAAATGCAGTTTTAAATAATTTTCCAATTTGGTAAATTGTTATAGATCGCGCAGAGTTGGAAAATAACCACTTTTTCACCTCTTGTTCTCAGTATGAGCTTAGAGATGCTTGAAAGACACATCAAGGGGTTGAAATCGATGCGTTGCGTAAGGAAAGAAGCATATATAAATACATTGCTTTCTCTTACTAGATTAACTGGATTCTTTTGTATGAATTGAACACCTATTAAGGATTTAAAGAACGGACTTTTCAGGACAAGGATTGGAAAAACTCTGTACATTTTTTAACCAAATCTCCTCTTTCGTAATCCATCCACTCTTATTATATACAGCAAATGAGTCTGGGGAAAGTTTCATTCGTCAAGAGGGTTTTTTTTTTTTTGCCTGTTTAATATTTGATAAAAAAAATTCTGTTATAGATTATATAGCCTAGTTATATAGGATTGGGATTTTTTGGATTATTTGTCAATTTGGGCAGATTATTTTATTTAGAGAAACAAGTCACGAAATATATTTGCATTTTAAGTGGACCCATAACGCAAGTTATTACACCTCAGATTAGAAAGTTATTTATTAAAATGTAATAAGCATAATATAAAATTATACCTTAATTAGTACCATTATTTTGTTCATTAATAATTGCAAATTGTTTAATTTCATAAATGTAAGTTAAAAATTAGACCCACTTTTTAATATAAAACAAAATCAAAATTAAAGTTTTTTCATTATAACTAGATAGAATTATATTATAACTTAACAGCATTAAGAATGCAATTTAAAATTCCATGCTAATTTATTAACTTTACTAAAAATACATTCCATGAGTGTCTGACAAAATCGGGTATAACCAGTTCTGACCCACTCTTAAGTACCCGGTATTACTTCAACATAACAGAGTTTAAACATAGCGTCACTACTCTTAATCCTATAAGCAAAAGATCAGTAAAAATTTTAAAATATTATCAGGAAAGGAAAGAATTAGATATAGTACTCAGGAATATTTAATATGCTGAAAAAACGTGGTTATACGCGTAAAATCTAGAATCAAATAAAACAATTTTTTAAGAGTAATTGAAACTAATTCCTTCACACTAAAAAAAAAAAACCGCACACAGTAACGTTTCAATCAGCTATAAATGCCATAATGGTTACCGACAAGTTATTTCTCGTGTTGGCTGATAGACAGAAGTACAACTGAAGGAGGGATCTGCGCTACCCGGTTTAACCCACCTACCCTGTTTTTTACAACTCGCCCATATGTATATATATACACACATACAAAATAAAAATATTTTTTTAAACAAGAACGTAAAATAATCAAGCTTCAACGACAGATTATAATTTTCCAACACATTCAGAATTATGTAAAAAAAAAAAAAAAAAACTTTTAATAAAGTTACATATGATGGCTAAGTAAGCAAATTACAAAACACGTAACACATTTGAAAATTAAAGTTCAGCAATTATTATCAGTCATCGAAAAAATATCCGAATTCCTTTGTGCAACGCTATATATGATCTATATAATATATACCAAATAGTATGCTAAACATTAGTTCATTTAAGAAACGCATTTTCACAGTTGAAAATTCCCCTTCAACATATTTCGTCAATAAACGGAAATTTATACATCTTTTTTGCAGCCTGTATATGATTTACAGATTTTATACATACGAAGTAAATAAATTAGTTAAATTTAAAAAAAAAAAAACTCTTACCACAACAAATAACGAACTTCCAGCAATTATTGTTTATTTATACAGTACTATAAGCGAATCCTTTTGTTTCCCCCCATAAATAAACGATTAATGCTATGCTCATCATGTTCTATAGTAAGCATCTTTTTGTACATTTCAGTGATGTGTATCAATTTCTATATGCTTGAAATAGTGTAATATCATTCCAATATACTACAAATGATTTTTCCCTACATACCATTGAAATAGACCATAAAAAGTCATTGATTAAAATAACAAATTTTCCAAAAAAAAAATCAGTTGATTTCATCATGATTTAATCGTTGATTAAAATCGTTAACACCCTATTGCAGCCAAATGGCAAGCATTAGTTTTTGTTAATCACGATTGATTGACGAATTTTTTCCCTCAACCAACTGACGCTTTTTGCAATATTTTTTTACATTTAAGAATTTCACAATATTTTTCTTTTACCTAACAAATGGAGAATTTTGCAGCTTTTTTTTACAAACTTTCTTTGCAGTTATCCAAAATTTTTAGCCTAATAAAATATAAAATTATAACTAAAAATTAAATAAACAGCACATAAAGAAAAACTATAAAATTATTTAGATATTTTAATTCCAATATTTCAATTGACTAAGGTTTAATGCAGTTTTATTTATTTTTTAAAATAAATAAAATTGTGTGATTTGTGTTAGGTTGCCGTTTTCTCCGATACGGGAAAATTTAAGTTTACCTATGACCTTTTAGAGAGGGGGGGGGGGGGTTACTGTTCCTGCTGACCATTAAATTTTCAAATTAGTAGTTCAAATGAATTTTTGGTGTTCTTGGGCCAGCGGACCACCAATGATTTCGAACACTGATTGATTTTTTAAATGCTGAAGATTTCCTTGTAAAAGAGATTTAAATTGATATACTGTTTAATTTTTTTATTAATTCCCCTGTGTGAAATTTGATTATTGTTATGTTTGCACAAGAAATATTTTATGTCTTAAAATATTTACTCTTTCATTTAAAACAGGTGGAGAATTTAACCTCATGTTTGGATCTATTCCATTTTACCAGACTTGAAATCCTGATTTAGAACATACTAAGCTTCAAGAATTCTTTTTATTTGATGACCTGAATGGTCAGAGATGGTGCAGCGCCCTCTTAAAACTGTATGAGAGAAACTGTATGTAAAATGATATTATATTACAGTAAATATTAGTCTGACATACTATACATATAATTTAATGATTATATAATTTGTATTTTCAATAAATGGAGCGGCATACCGCAAACCAACTTAAATGTGTTGCTATTTAATAGTGTCTGTAACCATTTCTTTTTCAGCTATTGCAAGGCTGCTGATGATGAATATTTTTCTTTTTTACGAGTATAGTTAAAAAATAAATAAATCGTCGTCATAGATTATCATTTAGGAATACTGAAAAAATACTTATATGTAAGAATAATTAGTCGCTTGGTGGCGACACTGCTGTTATTAAATTAACCCTTCAAAGTAAGTATTTAATATGTTGTAGAAATACATTGTGTATTTAAAAAAAAGCTTTAATGTTTAAAGTAATACTTTTGTATTAGCTGATATTAGAGGTTAAATGGATTCTGCTACTTATAGCTGCCTTTTTAATTAAAACAATAATAAAAACAGGGTATGTATTTAAATCTAAAGAAAATTATTATTATTTTTTTTTTCTTTGTGAATAAGCAAACACTAAATGGACTGTAGGTGTAACTGAGTGCGAAGAAATATTCCAAAATGTAAAAGGACAGAATGGTAATATTTGTGGGGAAAAAAATGTAATTATTTTGTTAAATTAGATCAAAATGGTTTACATTTGTTTTTTAAATATATTTCAAAGACAATAGAATCAATAATTAAAACTTAAATAATTTTCGGTTTAATGAAAATAAAAAAAAGCTTTCCTACTGCAAGATAATCTCGTATAATCTGAAATTTTGTTTATTATTACACCATAAAATGATAAATTGAAAACCAAAGTGAGGGGAAAAAAGAGAGCTACAATCCGGCGTAACCATTCCCCATAAAGATGAGAGAAAATCCTGAATCGTGATTCAAACTTTTAGCAAAAAATTGGAATAGAGAAAACCTTGAATTATGATTTAACCTTTCACCAGAAAATTGGATTTAAAAACAATCCTGATTCGTGGTCCTACCTTTTACCAGAAAATTTGATTAAAAAAAACTAAATTATGGTTCAAACTGTTACCAGAAAATTGGATTTAAAAAAAACCTGATTTATAGTTAAACCTTTTATCAGAAAATTGGATTTAAAAAAAATATATTGATCTATGGTTCAACCTTTCACCAGAAAATTGGATTTATAAAAAGCCTGAATCATTGTTTAACATTTCACTAATATAATGGTATTTGAGAAAGCACCAATAAACTGGTAAAACTTATCGCCAATATCTTGGTTGCAGCTAAATTTCAGCGACTTTTCACCATTTTCTTGGTGAAACATCACACTTTATTTTTAACAGTGTATCGATAACATTTTTTAAAAATTTAGGCATATTTTATAAACTCAGTAATGATACTTTACTTTCATTATTTTTTTCTATTCGCTTTTTTAATTTAACTAAAAACCATAAGATCTGCTTCTGCTTATTTACTGCTGTTGTTATAATGCTCATTTAATATGGAAATGATTTTGTACCTATTTGAATATCTACAGTGAAGCTTCAGTCAGTTTTTTAATGCATAACATACAAATATTTCTGGCAATTGCTGTGGTATTACTGAAAAACACGTCAGGCCATATTACTTATTTTGATCGAAGGATTTTGACTTTACTGCAATACCTCTTGCACGGTTACAAAAAACTTTCTGGCGAGAATACAAAAACTGTTTTAGATACAATACTAAAAAATCATTGGTAATTTTTTTGACGGCACTTTATTAAAGTTACCAACAATTTCTTGCTAAAGTATATGTAAAGTTTTGGGTGCAATACTAAAAAAATTCATAGTAAATGTACTATGAAATCCTTCGCAAATTTACAAAAAAAAATTTTTAGTCAATGTACTAAAAATTCCTTTGTTAAGTGTACTTAAAAAATCATTAGAAAATTCACAAAGTATTCTTTAGGAAACTACCTAAAAAAAACGTTAGTACCTTGACTAAATAATCCTAAGTAAATTTACGAAAAATTCTTTAGTAAACTCCCTAAAAAATCGTTAGTAAGTTTACTGAACAATATTTAGTAAACTTACAAGGAAATCTTTGGAAAACTCTCTAAACAATCCTTAGTACGTTTACTAAACTATCTTTGGAAAAATTACCACAAATTCTTTAGTAAACTCCCTAAAAAATCGCTAGTAAGTTTACTAAGAAATATTTAGTAAATTTACAAAAGCTAATTAGAGAAACCCCTTGAAAAACCGTTAGTAAATTTACAGCACAATATTTAGTAAATTTACAAAAAAAAATTTAGAAAACGCCCTAAAAAGGAATAGTACGTTTACAACATATTCACTGATAAATTTACTAAAACTTATTTAGTAAACTCCCTAAACAAGCATTAGTAACTTCACTAAACAATATTTAGTAAATTTACAAGAGTTTTTTTTGGTAAACTCCCTAAAAAATCACTAGTACGTTTACTAAGCAATATTTAGTAACACTTACTGAAGAAACTTTTGTAATTTTACATGATTATTTTTTGTTGTGGTTACATAAAAAGTTCTAGGAATCCCAGTTTCCTACAAAATTCTTAGTAACCTTACAAATTTTTTTTTACAGTGTAGTGCATTATCTTTTAATTAGAATCAGACTTAAAATGCAAGAATTTACTAAGGAAACATCCTCCTATGATTAATCATTATGTGGTATACTTAGGACAACATAAGAAAGATATGAAAGCGTAATATAAATCTCTGCTGAATTAAAAATTAGTAGAATAAAAATGAAATCATTATATTCCTAAACTTGTGATGGTAAAGAAAAAAATGTTTCAATTGTTAATTTCAAGAAAAATATAACATACATTCTTCAGACTATTTTAATTTATTTATTTGCTTTAGCTCAATGCGAAAAATAAAGACATAATATATCTTATGAACTAGCTTTTAATGAGAATCAGAGTTAAAGGACAAGAATTTACTAAGGAAACATCCTTCTATAATTAATCCTTATGTGACATACTTATGACAACATAAGAAAGAGATGAAAACATAATTAAAATCTCTGATGAATTAAATGTTAGTAGAATAAAAATGGAATTCATATATTACTAAACATGTGATGGTAAAGAAAAAAAGTTCAACTGTTAATTTCAAGAAAAATATATCATACATTCTTCAGATTATTTTAATATATTTGTTTGCTTTTGCTCAATGTGAAAGGTAAAGACATAGTATATCGCAACCATTAGCTTTGAATGTGAATCAGACTTATAAGGCAAGAGTTTACGAAGGAAACATTCTTCTATAATTAATCTCTATGTGACATACTTAGGACAACATCAGGAATATAGGAAAACATAATATAAATCTCTGCTGAATTGAACATTAATAGAAAAAAAAATGAAATTCACATAATCCTAAATTTATCATGGTAAAGAAAGAAAAGGTTTAATTTTAATTTCAAGAAAAATATATCATACATTCTTCAGCCTTTTTTATTTGTTTGCCTTTTCTCTGAGCGAAAGGTCAAGGTATAATATATCTCACGCTTTTGCCTTTAAAGAAAATACGATTTAAAAGACAAGAATTTACAAATGGAATATCCTGCTAGAATTAATCCTTATCTGACGTGTTTATGGCAAGATCTGAAAGGCAATCTAAACGTAATACAAAAACACGCTGGAAATATGTTAGTAGAATAAACATAATTGAAGACGTGAGTTCAAACCTTCCATAATTAAAAAAAAAAAAAAAAAAAAACGAGTTTTCACTATTAATCTATTCTATTGGTGAACCCGCGTCAAAAAACACTACAATCTGAAAATATAAATAGTTTTAACGTTTATTTCTGGCACTGTAAAATCTTGGATTACAATTAAAAAAAAAAAAAAAAAAAAAAACAATGCACGCAGTTTTTCGCCATTTCCCAAAATTTCATTTTTTGGATAAGTCGAGTTTTGAAACTCAAGTCATCAATTACAAAAGTAAAAAAAGCTCTTTAAAAAGCACTCTTTTATAAGCATAAAATGTACATCTTGAAAATTATGCATAAATTTTTGACTGCATTTCATGTTTTTTCTCAAAACTTTCTGTTACAAACACGTTAATTTGGCAGGGACACCCAACTCGAATACGAAAAAGTTACTTTTTTTACACTTTATAGGGAACTCTACAAAGTGAATGTATTAAAATATATTATATAATTTTTGCTCTTTTTCTTTTTTAAGATGGTGCAGAAGGAAAAAAAGAGTTGGAAAATGCACGTCAAACCTGGTAAATGGGGTACGTCCGTTCTATAGCTAGCTTGATAAATATTTTTTGCAGCACAAATTGTACTGAAGTCATTTTAATGCCCTTCAATAAGTGCATATGAATTTCATTCTGTTCTAAAGGCTGTAACATCATTAAAATGTACTTGGAATAATTTTTCCCATTGGCCGCCATGTGACGGAAAACTTTTGACTCTCCCTGTAATGAAACTATACTTCCGATTTTCATAAAATTTGAAATAACTCGACAAAATATTACAAAAATTATATATTTAAAATTTCAGACCCTTCGGTTGGGTAGTTTTTGCTCTGTTATATGTGGACCGACAAACGACGACTATAGGTGCTACGTATTTATATAATTAAGAATGCACCTAAAAATGGAATATTATTTACACTAGTTTTTTTAAGGATATCTAAATTAATTTCCCAAAGTGCAATCGTCAATTAATTAATATTAAACTATTAATTTATAAAAGCATTTTTTTTAAATATTACACTTCTAACTTTTAAAATATAATTTATTTTCTACTTTTTAGCCTTTAAATTGTTTAATTGTTGCCGTTTCACAGGGATTCGGAATATTGCTAGCGTTTATTTGGGCAAAATTCAATCATTTAAGTTTTAAATCGTATACTATTGTACTAATTACACAGAATAATTGAGGATTTATCACCTGTGGTGGGGTAATGGAAAAAAAAATTTAAAATTAATGTTTTGATTTACAATGAATCTAAAAATATTAAAATACTGTATTGTCATCGGAATCATGTTTGTGAACGTAAATTTCATTATTACAGCATATCATGAAGCGGATTAACCCTCCGACTGTCTTGGAAAAGGGCAAAATTGTAATGTTTTTTTCTCTGCATTTTGTTTCAAATGCTAAAAAAAAAATGATTCTTTGAACATTTCATAAAAAATCTTAATAACGAATATGAATGCAATCCTTGGAAGTATTAATCATTGTTCAATGTATTAAAAATACAATAAATCAATAGAATTATATTACTTTAAATATTGCCTGTATTGCAGTGAAACCTGGAGCTTAGTGAATGTATTAACACGGGCTTGTCAGTGAGGGGGTTAAAAATCAATTTCAAAATTCCATCTTTGCATACCAAAAACCAAGTTGAATTAAATAAATGAGCGTAAGAAAGTTCATATATTCCGTGAAACGTGATCATAAATACAGACTTGCTATAAAAATATCACCTTATACGCATTATTTTTTTAAGGGGGTCCGGTACACATTTTAAAATAATTTGTATTTATTGAGTTAAAATTTTGAATTTTTTTATACCACATAGTTAACCATATCATTTGTGAACAAAATCACATGATAAAACTTCTCATTAATATTTAAAAATAATTAAATTAAAAATTTATTAAAAAAGTGAGGTAACTTAAAGTCGTTATAAATCGAAATATTATTTGTATAATTTCGATTTTTTTTTTATTTAAATAAACAGAAATACATGAATTTTAATTTTGATTCAGCATTTTTTAAAATATTAATTTAAAAAAATTAAAATATTTAAAGTGAAAATTTAAAAAGAATTATGTAAGTTTAAAAAAAAAAAACATATTTTCAAAATAAATATTTTTTTCAAATCTGCTGAGTCAGTTTTAAAGTAAAACAATTGAAAAAGACGTGTTCCAAGTTTGAACCATTTATCTCTTACGGTTCTTGACTTATAACAATTTAAATACAAGAAATGGCGAAAAAACCCATTATGAAGAAAAACTCATCTTCACAAGAAGTCGTTTCCATGGCAACCATTGCTTGAAAGCTATATTTTGAAAACAAACCAAAATGAAAAAAAAAATATTTCGTGTTCTAATTAAAATAGAAACATGATTTAAACGACATTTTAAGCAGAAAAAAAAATTAATACAATAATTATTTTTTTGAAAATTTGAAGATTTTTATGCCCCGGACACCTTTAACCCTTTCAAGGGGGGGGGGGCGGGGTTATGAAACCACTTAATGTTAATTCCCAAACGTCACAAATGGACCAAAATTTTTGTAAGGTAATTTTCATTTAATATGTATGTCAAATAAATCCTTTTTCATCTTTACAAATAAATTTGTTTGTAAATTCCGGTGCCATTCATTTATTTCAACACTTTAGCATTGAAGGTGCTTCGCCCCTGAAAGGGTTAATCCATATCCTTTATTCTGCTTGCTTCTCAACATAAAACTATAATACATGTCATGCATTAGCGGAAAATAAGAATAAATATTAAAAGACAACTGTTTATTAAACGAACATCCTTGTACTTTATATTTATGTCAGATGCTTGGAATAGTCAATAAGAAAAATAAAATATATAGTGACAAGTTCTGAGGATTGAATATTAATGAAAATAAAAAGAAAGGTGTATATTTCTATTCACGGGATGATTAACATGGAATTATCATTGAAAATATGCCGTATTTTCCTAACATTTTGAGAAGTGCAACCCTTAATTTACCCCAATAATTAGCTGTAAATGAAAAGACCCAAATTAACTTAACAAATAAAAACTGAATAACTAAACATCTTAAAACAAATAGTCTTTATGTCGCAATGCTTAGAAAAGAATTGGAATGGAAGTAAAAATATTACAAAACTAAATTAATGGAATTATAGCGATTCTTTTAGGCTACATTGCCCTATTATAAGTTCTCGGAGAATTTAAGAATAGTTTACGCAATATAAGTAAGTTTTAGTAGTTATACATTAACCTCTTGCGCTCTATGACGTACGCTGGGTGCATCATGGTAATCTCATCATTTCCAACAATGGCGTACGACCCGTACGTCATGCAATAGGTGTGAAAACGTGTTCCCTTACAGTCGTGTTGTCTTTTTCCTGAAAAGACATACATGGAAATTAGACGGTACGTATGGGGAGTCGTGTGGGAATACTTTGCTTATATTTTCTGGTTGCATAGATTTTCCATGGTTTTATAATCAAAGCCATTTTGATGGCCTACCACCGAGAGTACATTATGAAACTATATTTGTATGATAGGTTTTGTTTTGTATGCATTTGATGTAGTACTCTTATTTTCTTTATTCTTCATTCGCTATTTGTATTAGTTATGTTAATTTGCCAACGTTAATTAAAACTGTTTAATTAAATCTTCATGATTTATTGAACTTAATTAATTAATTTTAGTTTTACAAACTCATCAACACATATCACAGACAGCTTTCTTCATTTAATCATTTGGAATAGCAGACACAGTTTTAGGCCAAAAATTCATAGTATTACGAAGCCTTGTCGCTAGTGGCATGCATGTCGCTAAGAGCGCTAGACCGCAAGAGGTTAAATAAATTCAAATTTAAGTAAAATGTAAAAAGCTCAAGAAAAAATATAATTACCAATATGAATATGCGAGGTAGAATAATAGGTTCATTTTACGCAATATCAAAACCTAATTAACATGCAAGCAAAATACGCATGAAAAATTATAAAATATTAATAAAAGCGGAAATTTTAATGTTTATTTATGATTTTGAGAAATAAAATAAAAATGAAACACATATATTCTTACTAATGTGATAATAAACAAAGAATTCTCACAGAAAATATCCTCATACTTGCATTGTAATATTAGATTTTTTTTTTCTGCGTGTTCTTCAATGCATTACGGGTAAGTAACAATCAGTCGTAAAACAGAAGATTTTACGGAGTAAATATTCTGTTACAAAGAAACTTTATGTCGCATTCTTAGAATAGTATAAAGAAGAAAAGGAAAACATAGTGCAAAAACATATCGGAGTAAATATTAGTTGCTACAATGAACAAGTCTTTTTGGCGCACTCAAAAGAATAGGTTTATTTTTTTTAAAGGTATATTCATCAGATGCAAAATAAAACAAACACATTAGTCACGCTTCATCGAAATATCCTATTTTGGCGGAAAAGGAATTTGTAGGGAAATTTTTAATTTGGCTTAGTAAAAGTAATTGAGTAAACTAGAGGCAATTATATCGTAAATGTTAAAAAAAAAAAAAAAAAAAAATGTCGAAATCAATCGTAGCTAAAAAATTTCAAGCATGTTTAATAAGTTTCTGACTATCAAACAAGGCAACAAATGATTTTAAAATACTGTTAATAAATATTAATAAAAGGGAAAATTCTAGTGTTTATTTATGAATTTAAGAAATAGGATAAAAATGAGATTCATATATTCTTAGAAATGTGGCAATATAAAAGAATTTTCACAGAAAAGAAAATATTATTATACTTGCATTGTAATATTAGAGTTTATTTGTTTTGCTTCTGTGTGTTGTTCAATACATTAGCGGTAAATAACAAACAGTCGTAAAACACAAGAATTTACAGAGTAAACATCCTGTTACAAATAACCTTTATGTCGCATTCTTAGGATAGTATCAAGAAGAAAAGGATAACAAAAACAAATCTGAGAAAATATTAGTTGCTACAATAAAAGAGTCTTTCTGGCACAGTCATAAGAATAGGTTTATTTTAAAGGTATATCCATCACATGCAAATCAAAATAAACAGATTGGTCCTGCTCCTTCTAAATACGCTATTTTGGCGGAAAAGTAATTTCCTGGAAAATTTTTAATATGGCTTAAGGGGGTCCGGGACACATTTTAAAATAATTTTTATTTATTGAGTTAAAATTCTGAATTTTTTTGTGATGGTTAATCTTATTATTTGTAAACAAAATCACATGATAAAACTTCTCAGATTTTTTATAAAAAATTTTTAATTTAAAATTTATTACAAAAGTGGGGTAATTTATAATCGTTATAACTCGAAATATTATTTATAGAATTTCAATTTTTTTTTTCATTTAAATGAACACAAATATATAAGTTTTAATTTTGATTCAGGAAAAACTTTTTAAAAATATTAATTTATAAAAAAATTAAAAATATTTAACGAAATTTCAAAAAAGTGGTGCAACTTAAAAAAAAAAAATCATCTTTTCAAAAGTAAATATTTTTTTTCAAATATGCTGAATCAAAATTAAAGTAAAACAATTTAAAAATATATGTTCCAAGTTTGAACCCTGTATCTTTAACGGTTGTCAAGTTATAAAAATTTAAATATGAGAAATGGGGAAAAAAACCTATCTTGAAGAAAAACGCATTTTTACAAGAAGTCGTTATCATGACAGCCACTGCTTGAAGCTAGATTTTGTAAACAAACCAAAACGAAGAAATTAATATTTTTTGTTCTAATTCAGATAGAAACATGATTTAAATGTCCTTTTAAGCAAGAAAAAACAGAGAAAAGTTTTATGAAATAAAATGTTTTTGCAAAATTTGAAGATTTTTGTGTCGGACCCCCTTAATGTAATTGAAAATTCTACAGGCAATTATATCGCAAATACTAAGAAAGAAGATGAAATCAAAGTTTGAATTTTCCCCGTAGACTATAATACGTTTTTACGATCAAACAAGTTTCGAACTCAAAACATTGAATTTATACCTTCGAAAAGTTTATGAGTCTGTGAAAATAAACTACCAGAGATACATACCCTCATAGCATGCATGGTCACGGTGACGTCGTTGTGACGTCACTGTAAGTCACTGTGGTCACGTCACATCTGTGACCAAAATGCCACCCCTCAGTGATGTCACATTGTGACTGAGATGTGAACTTCTTAGAAAACTTTAAAAAATTACGAAAATTCTTTAAAACATGTTATTTACTGTAAAATTATGTTTTCCTGGCAATAAAAAAAAATTGTGAGGTCACTGTTATATCACTGCTATGTAACGTACGTCACGTCACATATGTGACAAAAAAACCACCATATTGTAAGTCACAGTGTGACAAAAATATGAACTTCAAAAATCTTTGAAAATGAAGAGAAATATTTTAAACAGTCACGAGTTACATGGCATAAGGAATAAAATATATTAGTGGATAGCAAATGGTAAATTCTCTCACTAAAGGGGAGAGGGGGGGGGGCATAATAAATAAAGTGCACGATACAATCATTAATAAACAAAATTTTCAGGCTATATTTTATCAATTTGATATCTAAGATAGTGAATGTATACTTTTTCATGATTTAAATTTTATCTAGCATTTGGATAATATAATTAGAATTAGGAATATTAAATTTATACACTTTACATATTTAGTTTGCTGGGAGGAAATTTATTTATTTATTTCTTTTTTTACCGACCAGGATTATTCGAAACACTTCTGTGGTTTCAAAATAAAAATTTTCTATTACAGTTAAATCTGCACCTTTTAATGAGCACGTAGAAAGAGTCTTCAGAGTTTAGTCATCTATGCATTTATTGCTTTAGAATATTTTTATAATTTGTATTCAAGTCATAAATTCTACTTCTTTCAGACTTTTTAAATAAAATTAGCATTTTCCGAAAATAAAAGAAATATACAAAATTTGTGCAAAACAAACTTTACTTAAAAAAAAAAAAAAAGAAAAAAAAAGGAGGGGGGGGGGGGGCTCGTTATTACCATTAAATTTATTTTTACACCTTTTGAAAATTTAAACAATGGTATATCTAATAAACTCTAATTATGAATATTATTATTATAATTATTTAGAAAAAATGAACTTTACAATACATTTTAACTTGTATTATTTGGTACGGATAAAAAGAAAAGGTTAAATACATTGGACATTTCTTCAAATACAGAATTTTAATTAACCATACTTTCAGAAAATTACTGCGCATTCAAGTTTCATATCTCTTGCATGCAAAAACAAATAATCTGTACCAGACCACCTGCTTGAAAATCGTCTGCCCACAAAAAAATAAACATGAGAAGACGCGGGAAATAAATAGTTCACTGTTTTTAGAACATCACCTTCACCACGTCTACAACACTTTAAGATAAGGAAATGACCATTTTTGGATACACGGATATTAATAGAACGTATATGTAAGTTTTATTTAATTTAAATATTTTATTCCTGATTTGTACATATGAGTTAAATAGTTTTATGTTATATTTGTAAGAGACTGATCTTTAAACTGTTAGAAGCGATATTTTAAAATTCGATAACTGTAAAGAAAAATATCTTAATCTGCCATCGCTTGAAAAAAAACTGCGCAGAGACTGTGCATGCCTACATTCATACTGGAATTAATGTAAACATTAATTTACTCTTACTTGAGATTGAAAATGTATGGAACGACAATGATTTGGAATTATTTTATCGACATCTTACTATTTTTTGATTACTAACACTTATAGTTATTATTATTTTGGGGTTAAATATGATGTTCGATTATCATAAGATTACGAAACTGTTTCAGATTAGAAATTAACATTATACTGGGAAAATGTATCTATACATATTACAATAGTGAAACATTTGAAAGAATTTTCTTTTAGTGCTAATAATATTTTAAATTATCTTTCAAAATCCTAAATCTTCAAACCAATGTTTTCAGATTTAACATTTGCCGAAATTATAAAATAATAGGAATTCCTTATACCATATCGAAATATTTTTGAGATATTGTTAAATCTAATAAGGCATTTAATTTATCTATTGAGTTTGCTGTTGTTTAATAGTACAATTATAAATCCTAATTATTATTTTTAGTATTTTTCAAATTGGTATATTTATTTTTTTAAATTGTATGTAAGCATTTTTTCTTTTCTGTTTGTGATTTTAATCAAACATTTAATTATAGACATTCTGAATCGGTTATTAAATTTTCTTCTTTTGTAAATTCATTTTCTACGTTTATGATACGCGTAATTATTGGCACTAAAAAGTAAAATATGATACTTAAGCATTGAAACAAAGTGTTTTTCATGCCTGATGGGAAGTTATAGATTAAACTGCTTTAGTATATATTTTTAAAAGTTCATATAATACAGGATACATATTATAGGACACAAGTTGAAAAGTGCTTATGACTTCGGTTTGTCTGTCCGTCTAGCAGTCTATCCGCACTCTAACTCTCGAAAATATACTCGGATTGCCCTGAAATTTTTGGATGTTATTGACGTTTACCATAGCACGGTACCTATTTGTAATGAAGTTTGTAGCATGCTTTGTTCATTTACAGGGACAGCCAAAAGTTTTCCGTTACATTACAGCCTATGGAAAAAAATCGTTTCAAATGATTTTTTATGATTTTACGCACGCTTTCAAACAGAATAAAATTTATATGCATTTATGAAGTGCACTAAAATATGCATTCTGTTGACTATGCGATGCAAAGAATAGTTATTGTTCATTTACAGGGCTAAAAAAGGAATTCAAATACATAATGATATAGGGGTGGAGGGAATTGTTTGCGGCATACTTTAAATATGTTAATCTATTTAATATATAATGAAATTGATATATGTCGCTGAGGTTTACATACTATAAATTATTTCATGTATAATACGAATAATACGTATATAGCATTTACAGGGACACACAAAATATTTCAGATACTATATTGTATCCGAAGTACTGTTCATTAGCGATGATTGCTGGAAATGTATTTTTAATTATGATATGCGCTTTTATGATTCACTATATTTATGCATAGTATATGGTGTATATAAATGCTATAATTCCTATACAAGGCTACACAAAAGTATTCGTAAGGATTACTGGGTATGGGCGCAAATTGCTTAAAGGTGGTTTTTAAACGAGTTATGCTCTTTTTTGCTGAACTGCATTTAATTTACCAAGAAATGTTTGTAGAATATAGATAAAACGATATACAGGATCACGTAAGGAATTGGATACATGACCGTCTATAAATTATAATTTCTGGAAATGTGATTTCAGCAGTTTTAAGAGTGTCTTAGTTTGAATTAAATTTTAACTAAATAGTGGCGTGTAATAAAGATTCTAGGTAAACTACAGGGTTGTACAAAAGTATTCAAGTATGTTTCCATACATTAGTATAAATTGCTGAAAAAGAATTTCAACCTGTTAGGCGTTTTCTTGCTAAACTAAATTTTCCCATTATATAGTATATATGCACTTAAAAAAATGGGAAGTCAAAATTGAGTAAAAAGTACTCAAATTTAAATGCGTCACATACTCAAAATAGCTCCGATCCAAATGTACTCAAAGTTGAGAAACACATGTACTCATTTTTTATTCATTGGTTGTGATCAAATATGAATCATTATGTACTGCCCCCCCCCAAAAAAAAAAAAAGAAAAACCTAAAATTTAAAGTAAAAATGTACTGACATTTATTTCCCGTTCAAAGTTCTTAACAAGAAATGTTTAATTGATTATTTATTAAGAAAAATAGCAAAATTCTTAACAAGATACTCAAATCGAATATTTTTATGACAAGAGCATTATTTCCAAGCACTTTTAAATTATTTTTAAAATGCTGTGCATAATTTAATATTTACATTAATAAACATCATTTATGCCGCCATAAATGAAATGAACCATTACAGGGTACAAAACTATTCGTTTGTTTGGGTTTGATAACATGTGATGTTTCAAAATAGAGAAAGCATGGGTTCATTTTTGATCCAAAAATATTCAATTCGATATGAGTACGTCGGTTTACTTATTTTTGAGTACTTCATTTTTCTCAGTGTATCAACCTACAGATCAAATACAGGGTTGTTCAAAAGAATTGGAAAACATATTTGGCTATGGACGGTATCTGCTGAAATCAATTTTTCAAATGTTTACTTAGTTATCTTATTTACGTCATTTCCCTAAATTACAATGTCTTGTTAAAGCATTCAGAAAGTGTTGGAAAGTATTTTATAATCTATGATTAACGCATGATTTTTCTTACTCGTTTTTTTTCTATTTCCCAGATCAGTCTTTTCCTATAAAACATACCAAATCTATTTAGCTCATATTCACAAAATACAATATACACGGGAATAAAAAATTTAAATAAATATCGCTTATCATGCCGCTCTATAAATAATAGTTGTATTAATATCCGTGAGTCTCCATGTTCGTATTTAATAAAGCAATGACAAATCACAACAAATTAAAAAATTTACACATTCTAAATATCAAGCTTGAACTCAATATCAAGCATAGAACTTAATATCAAGCATAGAACTGAATAAAAAATATGTCAGTTGATAAGCATTGTTTTTTAAGTGGAAAAATTTAAAATGATTTAGAAGAATAGGACTCCAAAATAGCGATATTTTGCTAAAAAGTACGGTAAAAAGATAAGATTTTATATTTACAGCAAAAGGTTATTTCAAAATTCATCGCTGTATTAATACTTAGAAATTTTTCCAGAGAGAATCCTTCGCCTTATATACAATATTTCAAATGAAAATCAAATATCAAATTAATTGCTTAAAACGCACAAATAGTGAAAAAGATTCCAAGCCGGGACTCGAACCCGGGCCATCAGTATAGCACACTGATATTCTACCGACTAAACCACATGGAACGACGCCCAGTCTGTAAAATTTCTCACTATTACAGGTTGGCAAGGCTACAAACGCAGCACAAGATGGAATATTTATCGTGAGCCACCGACATGCGGTAAACACGAAACTTAATGAAATCCAGCATCGAAACTATATTAATAATTGGAAATTTTTCCAGGGAGAAACATTCGCCTTCCATACAACATTTCAAATTAAAATTGCCTTTTAAGCAATTAATTTGAAATTTGATTTTCATTTGAAATATTGTATGCAAGGCGAATGGTTCTCTCTGGAAAAATTTCCAAGTATTAATATAATTTCAATCGATACTGGATTTAATTAAGTTTCGTGTTTGCATCATGTTGGTGGCTCACGCTAAATATTCCATCTTGTGCTGAGTTTGTAGCCTCGCCATCATGTAATAGTGAGACATTTTCCAGCCTGGGTATCGTTCTATGTGATTTAGTCGGTAGAATGTCAGTGCGCTGTACTAATGGCCCGGGTTCGAGTCCCAGCATGGAATCTTTTTCACTATTTGCGTCTTTTAAGCAATTAATTTGAAATTTGATTTTCATTTGAAATCACAGTGTTTATGACAAGTTCGTCACAAATGACCCATATTTCACAAATTGGTCACAGTGTGACGTCAAACCATTGTCGCTTTCGTCACAGGTTCGTCACAAAGTTAATGCCAAAATAGTCACAAATGACACACTTTTCACAAATTTGTCACACCGTGACTTCACAGAGTGGTCACAATGTGACGTCACAAACGACCTCTAAAACGGCCATAACGACCTCGCATTCTAGTCACTGTGACGTCACATCGACGTCACGTGACGTCACATCGACGGTCACAAAATCACAGTGTGACTTCACAACGACGTCGCCGTGACGTCACCATGCCTTACGGGTAGTTGCTTAAAAATCTCATTTCAGACAATTACAGGAACCATGCACTGTCTCAATTAGGTTTCAAATCGTTTAGTATTTCAAAGATATCTTAATGAAACATTTTGTGTATTTTGCTTTTGTATGACCCTGTAAACAAACTATAACAGCTAGGTACTTTGTTAACTTGCTCATACAAGATATTAGCAAGATGTATGTATACACTGGTCCTATTAGATTCAAATTACTATTTAGGACGTTATCGTGCTGATAAATTTTACATTTTTTGACTCAGTAGACGAACTATAAAAGGAGCGTACCTGATTAATCTCTTGCGCTCTAGCGGATGCATGTCACTAGCCACAAGTCTTCGTAATATTATGAAAATTTTGACAAAAAGTGTGTTGGCTAGGCCAAATGATTAGAACATGATAGCTATATGCTATACTTGTTGATGAATTTGTAAAAAAACAAATTTCATTATTAAAGTTTAATTAATTAAGCGAATTAATTAAACTATTGTAATTAACGATTGCAAATCAACATAGCTATGCTAATTCAAAATGATGACAAAAAGCAAATACGAATACTACATCAAATGCATACAAATCAAAACATATCATGGAAATATAGTTTCATAATCTACTCTCGGCGATAGGCATCAAAATGATTTTGATTAGAAAGACATGGAAAATCTTTGCAACCAGAACCCATAAGCAGAGTAACACCACACTACTACCCCATACGTACCATCTAGTTTTCATTTATGTCTTTGTAGGAAAACGACAACACGACTGTAAGGGAATACATTTTCACACCTATTTTATGACGTATGGGTCGTACGTCATTGTTGGAAATGATCAAAATACCATGACGTACACTGCGTACGTTATTATTGAAAAAGACCAAAATACAATGTCGTACGATGCGCACGTCATAGAGCGAAAGAGGTTGATAAGCTTCTTCAAGATTCTTGTAGGATCGGTATACTGTTCTAATGAGGTTTAAATTGGTTCAGTATTACGGACGTTATCGTGAGAACAAATTTTGCATTTTTTCCGTGTTTGTGCGTCATTATAATCGAACTATTAGAGATAGATACTTAATTAAAAAACTCATCCAAGATACTAGCACGATAGACAGGTACATTGTCAAAATTACATTAGAATAGCTCGGTATTTTGAAAGCTACAGTGAAGACGAGATTTGCATTATATAACAACTAGCAGGCTATGCCCGCTGCGCTGGTCAATTTTTCCAAATGAACATTGGTGAATTTGAACTTGCATTTTAAACAATATGGACCTTCAGCTGGACCTTACTCATTGCTTAAAACGATGCGAACGCCATTGTGATATAATATTACCTTAAGCGTTGGACAAAATTCAGCTATTAAGAAGTAAATCTTTTAGATGATTATAAACAGCGCACTTTTGTTCGGGTAATGAGAGCGTTATGACAACAGGAATTAATAGCTCTATAACTAATCAACATATAATGAAATGTTATATACTAACACCATTCCTGAAACGTCATGTAACAGTGCCACTTGTATCAAAATACGTTCTGTAGATTAAAAAAAAAAGGCTAAACTTTCATAATCAGGTTCACTTAATTTTTTAACTTTTTTTTTTGCTCTATGACTAAGTAGCGTTAAACAATATGTATACACTAAAACCTTTCCAAAATTATTACCTAACCACTTGGACACAGATGTCATACATTCCCCATATAGACGCGATTTTTTTCTGACGCCAATGTCAGAAATATTGCAATACGCAACAATACTTAACTGGCGCCAACGTGTCGTTATTTTGCTTGATATGGTAACCCGGAAGTTGTTGTTAATGCTGTTTATGTTTTCGCCAAATTGGCGTCGGCAAAACATCGCGCCAATATGGTATATGACATCTGTACCACCATTTGTGGTATATCCTATCAAAGTATTATAAACAATCGGAATGAAATGCAAATTTCCGTTTTAAATATATAGTAGATGATGATGATGCGATTTTGTGTAATAGAATTCATCGTGAAATTTTCGCTTCAAACATAAACGATGCTTTCAACATTATAGCTAATACACCAATACGTGAAGTATCCGATTACGGAAGGTTAACTTGGATTCCTATGAGCCCAAAGAAAAGTGAACATGCGGCTTTTGTGATACTTTTATGTTAGACTGGCACAGGTAATAAATCAACAAAGATTGTTTTCATACCATATTCTTATATTTATTATTTTCATTTAAGATACAAACCTTTCACTCATTTAATTTAAAATGCATGCCTTACACTAATTTCATTTAAAAAACTGAAAAGATAAACAATAACAGGAAATAATTCCATAATTAAAAACAAAGAATTATTTTTAATTTACGCACGCAAAATGTAACTGCTGCTACTGGCAATTTTAAAAATGCTATTGGCGAGATCTGCGCACGGCTGTTATAAATGTACCCATTTTTTCTTCTTATCCAGGAGCAAATTATAAATCGCCAAATATTATTCCGATTCCAATTTCTTTCATTGAAAATAATTTTTAAGTCGTTACAAACATTGCTTTCATATTTAAATATTTTCGTTGGTACTACTTAGTTATCCCGTCGACCAATTTCGCCAAATTATACAAATTGACATAATTTTTATTTTAAATAACGAAAGGACGAATAAATTAGGCACAGACGTCATATTTGCCCCATATTGGCGCGATTTTTTTTCCGCGATTTGGCGAAAACATCAACAGCATAAATAACAACATCCGGGTTACCATATCAAGCAAAACAACGACGCTTTGGCTCCGGTTAATTATACATTGCGTATATGACATTGGCGTCAGAAAAAAATCGCGCCAATATGGGGCGAATATGACATCTGTGCCATAAATTATTATAACATTAATAAAAATACAAATAAAACGCCGAAATAAAAATCACTTTGTGTCGTAAACACGTGTAACTTGCTTAAAGTCGGGTGAATTTGATATTTACGATCAACCATTATTGGCATTTAATCTTATAGTTTGGCGATAGATTTTTGGTCGACGGAATATCTAAGTAGTACCTTTTCGTTCTATAACGCTAATTTCTTAGTAAAATTGTTCCTTTTATTTTACATAAAATCACTATTTTTTTTTTTTTGGTACTACTTAGTTATCCCGTCGACCAAAAATCTATCGCCAAATTATAAGATTAAATGCCAATAACGGTTGATCGTAAATGTCGCATTCACTTGACTTCAAGGAAGTTACACGTGCTTACGTCATCAAGTTATTTTTATTTAGACATTTTACTTGTATTTTTATTAATGTTATACTAATTTATTTGTTCTTTCATTATTAAAATACAACTTATGTCAATTAATGTAATTTGGCGAGTGCTTTGGCGATTTATATAATTTGGCGAAATTGGTCAACGGGATAACTAAGTAGTACCATTTTTAGGTGCGTTCGTAATTATATAAATACGTAGCACCTATAGTCGTCGTTCAGTCCGTCTGTCTGTCCGTCCGTCTGTCCGTCCGTCTGTCTGTCCGTCCGTCTGTCCGTCCGTCTGTCCGTCCGTCCGCATATAACAGAGCAAAAACTACCCGACCGAATGATCTGAAATTTTTAATATATAATTGCTGCAAAATTTTGTCGAGCCATTTCCAATCTTATGAAAATCGGATGTATAGTTTAATTACAGGGACAGTCAAAAGTTTTTCTTTACATTACGGCCAATGGGAAAAATTATTACAAGTGAATTTTAATGATGTTACAGACTTCCGAATGGTCTGAAATTTTTAATATATAATTGCTACAAAATTTTGTCGAGCCATTTCCAATTTTATGAAAATCGGATGTATAGTTTAATTACAGGGACACCCAAAAGTTTTCCGTTACATTACGGCCAATGGGAAAAAATTATAGCAAATGCATTTTAATGATTTTACAACCTTCCGAATGGTCTGAAATTTTTAATATATAATTGCTGCAAAATTTTGTTGAGCCCTTTCCAATTTTATGAAAATCGGATGTATAGTTTAATTACAGGAACACCCAAAAGTTTTCCGTTACATTACGGCCAATGGGAAAAAAATATAGCAAATGCATTTTAATGATTTTACAACCTTCCGAATGGTCTGAAATTTTAAATATATAATTGCTTCAAAATTTTGTCGAGCCATTTCAAATTTTATGAAAATGGAATGTATAGTTTAATTACAGGGACAGTCAAAAGTTTTCCGTTACATTACGGCGAATGGGGAAAAAATTATTGTAAGTGCATTTTAATGATGTTACAGACTATGCACTTATGAAGCGCAAAAAAATATACATTCAGTACAATATGGGGTGCAAAAAATAATTATAAAACTAGTTATAGTACGAACGCACCTCATTTGCCACGTTTGACGAGCAATTTCCAACTTGTTTTTATTAAGATGTTCGTATTTTTTTTTTTTTTTTCAAACTCATAGAGCCGTTTTTATTTTTTATCCAAAAGAGTTAATTTGAATTTTTTTCGTTGCTAGAGTAACGGATGTAATGTTAGATATTTTGAGGTTTAGACGCCAAAGACACCGCCAAATTAGAAATATATGAAAAATGTCATGAACTGTTGGACTTATAAGAATTTACTTGGCACCAATCGATTCAGCATACAAAAATACATTAAATTATGCTATCATCTGACGCATAATTATAATATCCTATTTTTAAGGAAATTTTTTCCCTCCCCTTGCAAAAACGCCGTTACGGGTGATACTTTAGAAAACCCTTTCTTAACCATACTATATAGATATGCCATTTGGCGGTGACTCGATGATCGAAAATTGGTCCAATATCATTTGAAATATTACATAACAGAGGAGAAATTACGAAGAAATGATGAATTACAAAATACTTGCAATTTTTTTTTTTCAAAATGTTGAATTTTTCGATAATAATAACGCATGATTGTATAAATTTCCTTAAAAACTATCTTCATTTCCTAGATTTCGAAGGTGTGAGTTTTCCTATTAAATGATATTGGCGATATGACTTAAGAAAAAATGAAATAAACAATAGATAATATTTGCTTAAAAAATAGATAATATTCATTGATCTGAGTTCGAGTTTATAAATATCACATGCTTTCGGAATTACGGTGAAAAACATTTTTAAAAATATGAAATTATTTTACAATATGTATGTGTGGCAGAAATTCACACTAAAATTTAAGTATCAGATTCCATTTTTAAAATATTAACTGATATCTATATAAGTTACAATTGAATATAAAAATGTACTCAAAAAAAGATCTCGTTCACTTGAAAAAACACCATTTATGAGAATATCCTCAAGCTAGTGTCACACTTATGTATTTTTGACTTAAATCATTTATTTTAAATCACATTGTTTGGCGACAAAAGTAAAAAAAAAAAATCGGAAAGAAATAAATAATAATTACACATGTAACTCACAATTACATCTGCTTGTTTCTTCTATAAGTTACGTGATGGGGTTTAGATAAAAATAAAAAGAAAAGAAAAAAAAGAAAAAAAAGGGTCGTTAAAAATCCATCTAATCAAATTTTCAGATTCATTTCTATAATCTAACGCAAGCGATATTGAGCCAAATATTGCGTATCAATTGTAATCTTTCTCATTAAATTAATTTTTAAGCATTACAAATATTTCTTTCATGTTTAAATTAAATTACAAATATTTCTTTTAGGTTTAAATTACATATATTCTTTTTTTAACATAATCAATCATTTAAATGGATTTTTCTTTCTTTTTTTACAATTAAATATCAGTAATTATTTTTTCATTTATTTTCTAACGGATACAGCAATTGCAATTAATTTGTCGCCAAAAAATAACCTCTGGCAACCTTTTCGTTCAAACTAAGAATAAAATGCGAAATTTATTACCAAAAATCATAGTTATCCCTGTATATTTTACTCATAAACCACCACGTGAATATTCTCTATCGAATGACGCTATTTGCCAAAAAATCCACTGGGTAGTTTTTGAAAACATTCGGGCTGAACTTTTAGATCTTACTGCTTTATAATATATATGATATGATAACTAGATAAATAGAAATATTAACAAAGTGATTGAAATAGATCGCATCCTAAAAAATCACTATAAAATGAGATTCTGATATTCATAGAGACGAGATGATAAAAGTTCAACTTTCTATGAAAGTATAACCGTTAAAGCATTATAATATTTGAATTTATTTTATCTCTTCTGCTTGTCGTTAAAAATAAAGCCATACTATTTCTCATGCATTAACGGAAAATAAGACACAGATGCGAAAGACATGCATAAACAAAAGGTGAATTCAGATTGAAATAATCCTTATGTCACGTGCATAGGATAGGATAAAGAATGAAATAAATTCGCTTTAGCAAAACAGGCTAGATTTAATGCTAATAGAATAAACATAAGATTCGTATGTTCCTTGAAAAGTAATAATATAGACTGGGTTATCTATGAAAATCCCAAAGTTTACGCATTAAGTTTCAGGAATTTATCTGTTTTCTAATGCGTGTTGCTAAAAATAACTCTATAATTCTTCTCACCCATTAATGGAAATGAGAATCAAACTTCTTTGGGTAGATATTGCTCCCCAACATCCATTCAAGATAACTTGAACTGTAGCGTATTTTATAACATTATATGTGTATTTTATTTTATTAAAACTATTACAGTATTTATTAAAGTATAAAATATACATTTTGCATCATACAAGAATTAAAGAAACAAAGAAAATATTGATAAATTATATTAAATAATATAAGTAATATTAAAATGTAAAAAATCATTATTTTTAAATGTGTGTGTAAAATTTTACGCAATGTGTTTGGGAAGCAACCTTTCAAAAACAGATGCATTGTATGTTCCATACATATAGGCGACTGATGTAATAATATGGGATAGAGAAAATTTATTATTCATAATAAATTGGGCCCACTTAAGGGCAATAAATTTGTCCCGAAAATGTTTATTGCCCCGACCTCCGTTAAAAGGGATCTGCTCTCGTGAGAAATATAGGGATATCATAATATATGCAGTGGACAAAAAATAGCTTTCTGGTCACTGGACGTTAAAAAGATCAGTGAAATAAATATGGTGTAGACCAGTGAACTATGTCAAAAGGGCTTACTATAAATTATAAAACATGTAACAAAAAAAGAGAGGTAGAATGTCTAGCAAGAGGTGAAGACATAGAGTCCCTGAAAATTAAACAAGGAAATGTGTAAAATAATTTGGGACAAGATGTCCCACAAAATCAATAAATAAACGGTCAAGTTTGAGTATTACTTACGCACAGAGGGTTCCGTAGAATAAATGTATGAATTTGTAATTGTATTATTAAAAAAAACCGTTGCTAAAAGAACACTAAGACTTTTAAAAAATATATACAACGTAGGGTTGGGTATAAATGTATGTGTTAGAAAAGTGTAAATGATATACCATGAAAGTTCAAAGAGATATCAAACATAAATAATATCAAATATAGCTATTCTGCATAATTCATTTTTTAATATTATCCTAATCTGTTTATGACGAAATTTATTCGGTACTGACAATAAAAGCAGTGCACATTTAAACTTCATCTTGCATTTCATAAAACTAAATTCACCGTAGTAATAATCTCTCTTTCTACAGTGTAAATAAAACAAAAACTTTGTTAAAAGTTTAAATTTGGCATTGTGCTAAGTGCGCGTCGAAAGGAGGTCGCAAAGTTGCAAGGCCGCCATAGTTCGTGCCGCATTTTTCAAGATAGGTTTTTAATTAATTTTTTAAGTCACTCGAGGGGTATTGAGAGCTTCACCCAATGCAAACTAGTCACAAAACCCATAGTATTTATGTGATTCATTCTAATTAAGGGGTCTCAGGAATTTCTGAAGCAAAATCCTGATACAAATAAACGTTATGTCATATTCTTAACACTGTGTATCACCACTTTAAATACCTACTATATGCGCAAAAATCAATGTTACTTATACTGTGGACATTAAAAGAGAATTTTATTGATTGTTGCTATCTTCCAATATAGTAGTTAATATAAATTGATCATAAAATTCCAAAGAGGCGGCGATAATTGGCTAATTCTTCATGCCGAAGTTTTATTTATCATTTTGGCAGTTTTGCATCGTTATTCCTGAAATAAACTTCGGATATTTTGTAAAATTAAAAGGAGTGGAGGCATCCCAAAACAGGTTTTTTTTACAAATGCAAGTTCGTATACTTTAATTTTTGTATTAGAATATTGACCATATTTATGAAACATATATAATCGTTTGTTTATTGGAGGTGCGAAAAAAGTACATTTTAGTTAATAACGTTTTTTGATGTTATGATTTTCTTTATAATTTTTTATATGCTTAAAATGATGTATTTCAACATCTAGGAGAATATTCTTCCAGTTGGAGTTTTTGAGTCACAAAAGCACCCTATGCTGTGCAGTGATGCACATATGAATCAATTAAAATTTAATTTTAATAATAAATAATTCTTTTTCACGGGTACCACTATATTTATTTAATAATATTCCTCTTATAATCTTAAACGTCTCCAATAAAATAAGGCCAAGAACTACTCTTTAAAATTTGCAGTGTCATAAGACAAAGTGGCCTTATTAGAAAATTATCGAAACCAATAAAAAAAAGTTTTGTTTGATATAAAAACATGATTACATTCTCTACAGATTTATTGGACTTATCGAATTTTTATTGACGTAAATAAAAAAGACAACGCGGTACTTAAGTATAAATGTATCCGTTTGTTCATAGATTAATCTAGATTTGTTTTCAAAAATATCTATGTAAGTTGTATACTTATTACCTATACTAAATTACATATATACTTATTTATTTATGTTTTTTAGGGTTCCGTACTTAAAAAGTAAAAAGGGAACCATTATAAGATCACTCCTATGTCTGTCTGTCTGTCTGCCTGTCACAGTCCTTTTACTCGTAAACTATGCAACGTGAAAAGTTCAAATTGGGGGAAGTAATAAAGATTATTGACCCACATATTTACAGATTAATAAATATTCATAAATATATTTTGGAAAAATGTAGAAGGGGTAATTAAGTTACTTGAAAAAAAATCTTTCCTTTTTATGTCCTGTGGGGCATCGTGTGAAAGCTTTCGTAACGCTGAAATCAAAAATATATTTCATTTAATTTTAGGTATTCTGTTTTCAAAGTTACGGTGGAAAATGTAGTGCAAAAATATATCCCCCCCCATCTAATTCTGAATCTATTGAAAGTAAAATTATGAAAAAATTAGAGGTAGTAGACATTAACCTTGCAGGAAAATTATAGCGATTACCCTAGGTCACATAGTATTTGAGAAAATCGCATTTTTCCGTTACACTCAAATTTCGATTTCGGGCTTCAAAAAAAAGTGTTGAACAGAGCTGGAGGTACCTATAGTAGCAGAAGTATAAAAGAATTGTTGATCATGAATTTCTGAAAAATCGTCGGTAATTAGCCGAGATATTAACCCTTAAAGACGCGGACGGTTTTTACATATAGAATGACAGGGACGGCGAACTCTATGCTCCATCAGCTTTTAAAGCCTAGATAGCAAATTTTAAGGATATATTTATGTAATGCAATGCCCAGTAGCAGTATAAAACTAATAAACGTCAAATTGTTAAAAACAGACTAATTTAATTAGAATTAGTCACATAAATACTATAGGATTTGCGACTTCTTTCCATTGAGTGGCCCTCTCAATACACATACTATGTCCTTAAAGGTTAACTAAAAACCTATATGGAATAGCAAATAAACAGAATAGCTATATTTGTTATTATTTAGGTTCCATATATCTTTGAACTTTCATGGTATATAAATTTATACTTTTCTAGTATACAGGGTACAAAGGAAAGTCCCTTTAACCTGAAAATACTTGTGAACGGAGAGAGCTACAGCTAGTGCAAGTGAGGTAACGGTATAGTAAAACGACTACAACCGATTTAATTAAGATGACTGCAGCGCCCCCTAGTGACGCAATTTGGAAGATAGCCTCTGCAAATCGAAAACGAAAAGCGATAGAGCAAATTTTCCACTTAGAAAGTTTTATAGCATCAATTAATTAGTAGAATACCACATTTGGTTTACATGGATAAGATAATTCTTCGTCTGTTTACCCAAAAATGTCCGAAATCGATGTACTCCATTTTGTGTAAACGTTTGAATGGAATAGTCAGAAGTATGAAATTCGCGCAATTTATGGTTTAAATACGTACTTATATCAATACATTTTGATAACATCACACACACATAAAAAAGACAAACTCTTTCGCAGTGATAAACAGTTATGTAGTAGTTATGTAACAGTATGTTCGAAAAGTTCACCATTGCTCACGATACTCGTTTGTATTCGTGAGAGTAATTCTGCATGCACATGTCTCAGCATGGAATGTCTATTGCAAGCTACTTCAATATGACGACATAGATTTAACCCTTTCAAGGGCGGTGGCTAGACGGTCTAGCCTAGTAATTTTAATTCCAAAACTGAAAAATGGCACAGAGAATATTTTAATAAAATTTTGCTTTTGTAATTAAAGTGCAAATTAGCGATTTTCAGTCAATTGATGATCAGTCAATTATTTCATCAGTTTATGAACATAATTCTTCTGGCCCTTAAAGGCTTATTCTAAAATTTTAAATTCATTTGAAATTAAATCTTTATAGACATTACAGCACAGTACAACGTCACAATCTGCAATTGTGCACTGCTACATTTCCGTAATGTGAACAGGCAAAGTAGAATCGTCGCTCATCGATTTCGGACATTTTTGGGACATTTGCAGGCGACGATTTGTCTTATCCGTGTGAACCATATGTCGTTTCGTACTAATTAACTGATGCTCTAAAACTTTCTAATTGGAAAATTTGTTCTACCTCTTTTCGTTTTCGATTTGCAATGGCTATCTTCCAAATTTCGCCACTAGGGGTGCTGCTGTCGTTTACATTAGGTTGGGTGCAGTCGCTTTAGCTTCCGTTACCTCACTTATATAGCTGTACTCTCTCCGTTTGCAAGTATTTTCAGGTTAAAGGGACTTTCCTTTGCACCCTGAATATTATACAGCTATACCCAATCCTACGTTGTATAGTTTTTACAAAGTCTTAGTATTCTTTTAGCAACGGTATGTTTTTAATAATACACTTACTAATTCATATATTATTGTACGGAACCTTCTGTGCGCGAGTAATACTCACACTTGCCCGTTTATTTAATAAATAAATCTAATAATTTCACTATTGATGTTTTTTCTGACACCTTGACAGCAAAGGTTTCCCTTACAACACTTCATACTGACAACGCTGTTTATTTGTATAATGTTGACACTTTTACAAACAGGACCTGATAACTTAACTGAACATGTGTACAAAGATTCAGACTTTAATTAAAATGAACTTTTGGAAGTTGAATTGCCAGAATTGCCTGAATCACACAGTAAAATCATGATCCAGTTGCCCAACGTAACCTTACTAAACTACCAACTAAGATGTTACAAAAAATACACAAACAAAAGATATATATGCAAATAACCTGTCTTCTGGCCTCCATCCATATACAATTTAAATTTCTTAACATTCTCTTAATTCCAAAACAATTTAAATGGATTTTATGGTACATTATATGTTTTTGGAAAGTGGGTAGGGGTCAAATCACTCTACTTTGTATTGCCAAAAATATTATTTAAACAATAAATATATGACAATTAAACTCACTATTTGCTATCCTTTTTTAAAGTTTAAGAATATGTATCCAAAAAATGTTTTTATATTCTTCTAAAATAATCTTTAATGACATATACATAAAACTTTGAATATAATGCTTCTACATTCCGAGTCGTAATGTATTCTCTTTAGAAAGTCATAAATGGTAATATATTTTTTAGTGCATTTTTATGATATCTGTAAAAGCATGATATTTTTCTCTCGTGAAAAAGGAATTTCCATTTTATACGCTTTTACAAATAAATAATGGGTTACGTAACTATGTTATTTAAATGGTATAATAAACTCTAATTAAGGTTTTATGCACAGTTTAAATTTTTACATCTAAATGAGTGTTTTAAAATAAATATATTAAGGTATTTGAGAGCAGATTTGTAGATTATTTTATCTCAACCATATTTAATTTCTTCTATATTTATTATAAGATCATAAGGCATTTTACAGAAGTGCGTTAAAATTTTGTGACATATTCTATATTTAATTTCTCGAAATTGTCTTTTAGGGTTCTGTACTTAAAAAGTAAAAACGGAACCATTATAAGATCCCTCCTCTGTCTGTCTCTCTGTCTGTCACAGCCATTTTACTCATAAACTATGGAACGTGGAAAGCTCGAATTGGGGGAGGTAATAAAGACTATTGACCCACATATTTTTAGATTAATAAACATTTATAAATATATTTAGTAAAAATGTGAGGGGGCAAATTAAGTTAATTGAAAAAAAAATCTTTTCTTTGTATATCGTGTGAAAGCGTTCATAAAGCTGAATTCACAAATACATATCTTTTAATTTTAGGTATTATATTTTCAATGATATCGTCGAAAATGTAGCGCAAAAATATGTCCCCTCCCCATATCTAATTCCAAATCTACTGAAAAAAAATTATGAAAAAATTAGAGGTAGTGGACATTAATTTAAACCTTGCAGTAAAATTATAGCGATTACCATAGGTCACATAGTTTTTGAGAAGATCGCATTTTTTCGTTACTCACAAATTTCGATTTACGGGCATTCAGCAAAAGTGTTGAGCAGCGCTGGGGTACCTAACGTCGCAGAAGTATAAAAACATTGTCTATCATGATTTTCAAAAAAAAAAAAAAAAAAATCCTCAGTAATTAACCGAGATATTAACCCTTAAAGGTATGGACGGTTTGGACAACCATAATGACAGAGGCGGCGTACTCTATCTACCATCGGCTTTTAAAGCCTAGTTAACAACTATTAATGATATATATATATATCTGTAATGCAATGGCCAGTAACAGTATAAAAGCAATAAACATCAAATTGTTAAAAACAGACAAATTAAAGGGATCTCAGGACTCTTAAAGATTAAAAAAAATTTTATTTAAAATTTTTTAGATATTAGTCTTCTATCTTTTCTGAACATTTTAATGTAATTGTTTCCTTCAAATTCTCATTAGAGCAGAAGTTATGTGTTTTCGAGTTATACCCGCTCAATAGCTGAAGCGGTATTTTCGAAAATTTTAAGTCATTTTTCTACAAATGACTTTTTTGGGCATAACGCGTACGATATCTCAAAAACTTTTGAATATTTTTTCATGAAATTTTCAAAACATATGTTTCATGTTAATCTGTAAAAACGGAACCTAAAATTTATTTTTTGTTGTTTAAAAAAATATTTTTTTAAGTGATTATGTTGTAGAAATTTTCAAAATTTTGTATTAGCTAAATACAATTTCGTATTAAAAATATACAAATGCTTTAAATACAAATTTATTTAGATTCGGGGTATTTATTACAATCTGGAGTATAAGTAGGCACCAAAATGTTTATTCTAGTTGCAATATTTATTTTCTAATCAGGCGCGTAAGCTGTTAAACCAATTTTCTACTTGTCAAATGTCTGACTGTTTGTAGCACCCTGTAAATGCTAATTCTGCATCTTGCAATTTTTTTTAATACATGGAATGAAAGAAATACTTATATCTTTCATTTCAATAAAAATTGTGCTTTAAAATCATATACATTTTAAGAAATTAAATGTTGAAAATGGTCCCTTTTTTTCATTTTTTCCAATTTTAAGAGCACTGAGACCCCTTAATTAGAATGAATTGCATAAATACTCTGTGATTCGCGACTTTCTTGCATTGAATGGATCTTAAAATACGCCTTGAGCAATTTTAAAAGTTAATTAAAAACCTATCTGAAAAAACGCTGCAAGAACCAAGGCGGCGTTGCAATTTTGTTACCCCCTTTCGAAGCGCGCTTAGCACAATGTTAAATGCAATTTTTGGACGAATGTTTTGTTTTAGCTACACTGTACAAAGAAAGGTTATTACTATGCTGAGTTTAGTTTTATGCGATGCAAATTAAAGTTTAAATATGCACTGCTTTTATTGTCAGTACCGAATTAAGTTCATTATAAACAGATTAACATAATATTAAACTACTCGGATGTGTTAATCGCAAAACTTTCTTCTATCTCATACATGTTAATACTTCCTGAGAAATGCTACACAGCAGCA
The DNA here is from genome assembly GCA_963932465.1 of Maratus speciosus. Classification (NCBI taxonomy): domain Eukaryota; kingdom Metazoa; phylum Arthropoda; class Arachnida; order Araneae; family Salticidae; genus Maratus; species Maratus speciosus. Next base: position 325,298,363 of record OZ010794.1, read on the forward strand.
TCACCGGTTCGGTGATTTATACGAAAATGTAATTAGGGAAAACTTATGTGAGCTTCTAATTGAATTTGAAGTTTGATGAAAATCCGTGCATTAGTTTTTGAGATAGAGCTATTGGGTCATTCCATGTAAAATGAGCAAAAATTAAAAAAAAATTGTGGCCACATACTAACCAATTTTAATAAAATTCGATGCTCAGGTTCAATTCATATTCAAGTAATGCTCTGCAAAATATCTTGACAAAAAATAAATTTTTTTAGCAGTTTTGGACATTTAAAAAACTTGTGATATAGAATGACATGTGCGCAATCGTCCAAAGTTGCAAGTTTGAAGTTCTGTATCTTGAAAACTGTTTAACAGAAAGGAATTTTTTTTATAATTTTGTAAACTCTGAAAAATTATCTTCTTATTTACTGAGTTATAATAATCAAGTAACACCATGATTATTTATAAATTGGTTGCAAAAATTGAAAATTTGTGAATTTTGAGAAAATTAGAAACGTTATAAAAATCAAAGGAATTAAAAAACCTCTGTGAAATTAATGCCTGATGTAGTATGTCATATGTAGATCGAATTCCCCAAGTTTTAAAGTGGCCATTTATTTCCTTCATCTTCAAAAAAACTTAGAAACTTTTAAAAAAATTACAAAATCATGATTTTTCCTCTTCTGTATAAGCAAAACATAAATAAAGGACAGGCCCGACATTAACAATATTGCTCAGACATAAAGATTAATAAGTCCATGATACGTTAAAAAAAATTCAAGATTGCCTTTTGATTCCTATCATAAGAAAAATGGGTTCAAAATAGTAATGTTTTCTGCATTCCATTAGCTATACCTCTTTGAATTCGCCCGCGTATCTTAAAATATTGCACGATTGCATGGGGAAAAAAATTAGTGCTGCCATCTAGTTTTTTTATTTGAATTTAGAATTGATATATAGTTTTTCGTTTAGCTCAGTCTGATTTCTACTCTAATTTAAAATTCTCTTGAGGCAAAAATAAACTGAAAGCAAGAACAAAAGTTTCTGCATTTAAAGTATACACATTTATCTGTAATATAAAACAATTTAAAAGTTTAATAAAGCTTTCCTTGACTTAAAAAAAAGTAATAGAAATATTGCATTTTACCCTCAACATTTTTTACTATTTATTTTTTTTTCTCATTAAGGAATAAAAAAGGCATAAATGAAACTTCCGATATTTCAAATATATACTTTTAGCTATAAGGTGTAGCAATTTGCAGCTTGTCAAGGCTGTCCTTCGTGTGTAAAGGATTAATAGAAATATTGCTTTTTTCTCTTAAAAATTTTCAAAAATAATTTTTTTCTCGATACGAAATAAAAATACAATTACTAACTTACGCCAGTCTGTTAATTATCATTCATTCCTAATTATAAATAATTTTTAATATATTCTTTCCATTACTAAGGCTAATATTTGAAATTGAAATTTTAAGCACGTAGACAATACCTCGATTTTACATTCACTTTTAATGTAAATTTTAATACTTAAATGAACAATCCAGAAATCTATTATTTTGCATTTACTCATAAATAGATATGATGTACTTATAGACTGATTTTGATTAAAATCTGTGACATGTGTGCCACAGCTGATTTGCTCATTTTGCATGGAATGACCCTATTGAGGAAATCGTGAAAGGTTCTGCATAGCAGTGGGACCTCTTGGGCAATTTACATCAAAAACTTATCAGGATCAATTTATATCAGGGACTAAATGAATCTGAAGGTTGATGAAAATTCGTGCATTAGTTCCTGAGATAGAGCTATTGCGATAATCATTAATAATGCAGCATAAGAACGCCATCTATTGGGCGATTTACACCAAAAGATCATCAGCACAGAATTATATCACGGACTAACTGAATCTGAAGTTTTCTGAAAATTCGTGCTTTAGTTCTTGAGATGTAGCTATAGTGGAAATCATTAACAATGCAGCATAGCAGCGCCAGCTGCTTGGCGATTTACACCAAAAGGTAATCAGCACCACTTTATATCAGGGACTAACTGAATATAAAGTTTTATTAAATCACGTTCAATAGTTCTTAGGATAGAGTGCCCACAAAATTTGTATCACACACAGGCAGACAGACTCTCAGACAAACATTTTATAAAAGCATGTTTTTCATTATCTATTTCCCCTAAAACGTATAAATCCGTCGAAAACTGGATTTCGAAAAATTTCACGAATCTAATACTTTCTTCTTATAAAGATAGAAGAAAGTAAAAATGAGTTATACAGAATAGCTATATTTGTTATTATTTAGGCTCCATATCTCTTTGAACCTATATGGTAGATCAATTTACATTCTTCTAGTATATACTGTTATACCCAACTGTTTGAAAGAGCGGTGGTACCATTCTGCGTTTTCCAGACACATGTTTTTATTACTTACTTTTTCGTTCTATGTTTTTTGTAGTCTGTCTTGTGCTGTCATCAAATAAATACGCTAAAATGTGAGCTCGTGTTTTCTGCTTCCAAAAAATCAGCGGAGTCGGATCATGGTGTCAGGGCATGGGGTATTGTTGTGTTAGTGTTAGTTTCCTGCTGTTTGTGGAAGTTGAAAGTATAGTGATTTTAAAGAGAATGTGTTCAGGATTTTAAAAAAGAGATGTATTCGGCGCTAGTATTACGTAATTCATGACGGAACATGTTGTGGATAACAGAGGTGAGTGTTAGTTTCGTTTCGATTTTGGTATTGTAGTAATGTTTGTGAGAAATAAGTAGGGAGAATAAAGTTTTTATTTGACTTCGTATAGAGATGTTTAGGTTTTGGGGTAATTTAAGTTTGAGAAATGGTATTGTCGTTTGAAAGCTGTGTAGTAGAGAAGGAAAATTTGTTATTTTGTTGATTTTTGTTTATTGTATTTTATCTTATATGTTGAAAGAAAATTTGTTTATTGTGTAATTGTTGTTTTTTAAGTAGTATTGTTGAATTTAGCAAAATGTCTGATCGAGAAAAAAGTAAGAGTAAACGGAAATCAGTTAGAACCGCGACCACAAAATTGTTAAATAGCATCGAAGAATTGTTTAAAGAAATAGATTCTGTTAGTGTAGATATTTTAAATGAAAAATTAATGTTAATTGTAGATAAGGAAAATGCGTTAAATGAATTAAATAAAGAAATTGAAGCTTTGCTTCCCGCTACAGATATCGAAAGTGAGGTAGCGAACTCAATTGAGTATTGTGAGAATATTTGCTTATGGAAACAGCGAATAAAAATTCAAATTGGAAAATTGAAATTTCCCGAAGTAATTGAAGTGAAACCCTCAATAAACGAAATAACTATTAAATTGCCAAAATTAAATATTAAACCAGTTTATGGTGATTCTGCTTATTGGTTGGAATTTTATGTCAATTTGAATCTGCTATTGATAAAAATCCTAATCTTACGAAAATAGATAAACTGAATTATCTGAAATCTTATTTAAATAGTCAGGCTGCGAGTTCGATTGCTGGGCTAGCAATTACAGAACGAAATTATGACGCGGCACTCAACATTCTTAAGAATAGGTTTGGTAATACAAATACATTAATACAAACACACATGAACGGTTTATTGAGAATTCCTGCTGTTCATAATTCGCAAGATACGATTGGCTTAAGAAAATTATTTGATAGAATTGAGAATCAAATTAGAAATTTAGAAGCCTTGGGCGTTAGAAAGGAAACATTTAGCAGTTTGTTAGCACACATAATTTTAGATAGGATTCCAAAAGACCTCGTTCTAGAGTTTAATAGAAAATATCCGATTAACTATGCATTTGAAGATATACATACTTATCTAGAAAACAGAATTCAATCGAGAGAAAAATCGTATTTAGTTCCATCAAAATCTGATCCTTTCAAAATAAAATATGAGAGTAGTAACAATGAATACAAAGGCAATTTTAGAAAGTTTAATAATAGAAGATTCGATAAGATACGACCAATCGCAACCGGGAATTACGTGTCCAACGTAAAAAAGAGCTGTTTGTTTTGTGACAGTACGGGCATGAATTTTGTGAGTATAAAACAGTAGAAGATAGGAAAAAGAAATTAAGATCAGAAAATAAATGCTTCAAATGATTTTCTAAAGCTCTTTATAGCCGCTCGTGTAGATTAAAATTTGAATGCAAATACTGTAAAAGCAAATTTCATAATTATATTTTGTGTAGTAAGAATAATGTTCAAAAGGAACCACCGAATGTAGATAATAGTAATACTGAATCGGATAGCTCTGTTACTATGCAGTGTAATTCTTCTGTTTCAAAGTCAAATATTTTGTTATTAACATGCTCAGTGATTGTTAGTCCCATTAATGAAACAAAAAATGTTAAAATCGCCTGCCTTTTAATGGATAATGGTTCGGAACGCTCGTGGTGCATGCGATCCCTAGCGAATTTTTTAAAGTTAAAACCAATTCAAAAAGAAAGATTATCAGTTTATTGCTTTGGTTCTGAAAAAGCGAAAGAAAAAATTTATGACGTTGTTAAATTGAAATTAACAAGCAGAACTGACAGTCAGCAATTTATTGAGATAGAAACATTAATTACTGATACAATAACTGCGGCTCCAGTCAGCGTACCAGATGTAGAAATTCAGGATGTTTTGAAAGGTAATGGGATAATTTTAGCCGATCAATGTAAAAATACTGATCAGTCAATAAGCATTCTAATTGAAGGGGATATGTTTTGGAACATTATTAAGAACTGTGGCTTTCAGAAAGTAAAACAAAAAACCGCTTACTTGTGTACCGACGATATTTGGATATACTCTTCAAGGCTGTCAGCAGACGGATAATAAATCTAGTTGTGTAAATATAGTATCTGGTAATTTAAGTTTGGGAACAGATGTTCAGATGTTATGGGATTTAGAGAATTTTGGGTACAAGAGATAAGGCTGAATTATCTGTTACTGAGAAATGTGAATTAGATTGCCATTCGGGTGTAAAATTTCATCTTTTATTCTGAGTGGAACTATTAAGAATCACATTCGAAAGTATGAAATGAATAAACCTATGTCGATGCATATGTCAAATACATCTTTATATGTCGACGACTTATTTTCCGGTGCTAAAAGTATAGATGAGACATATAATTATCTCATGAAGTTGTTTCAAATTTGAGGGAAGGTGGTTTCAACTTGCGAATATTAAGGTCAAACTCTTCTGATTTGGAAAAATTATGGGAACAAAATGGATTAAACGTTGGTAAAAAGGGTCAGTTGAAGGTATTAGGGTTGAACTGGAATCCTGAGGATCATGTTTTATCGTTAGAGGTTAGATTGTTGACAGATAGCTTGGGGTCAATAAAAAATACAAAACGAGGTGTGTTAAGAGTGGCTGCAATGATTTTTGATCCGATTGGTGTTGCCGGTCCCTTTATTGTGAGAATAAAGCGCTTGTTGCAGGAAATTTGCGAAAGAGGCATTAATTGGGATCAAGAGTTGCCTGATGATCTGAAGGAGAAGTGGTTAGCGTGGTGTTCCGAAATTGAGGGGCTAGAGAAAATAAAAATTGGTAAGAATTGTTTGTTAGGGCATATTAATGATAAAGTCACGGGTATTGAATTACATGTGTTTTGTGATGCCTCGCCAATTGCTTATGGAGCTGTTGCTTATTTTCGTTATTGGGATGAATTTGGTAGAATAAAAGTGTCATTTGTCATGTCGAAAAATTGAGTCGCTCCTCTGAAGAAACTCACGTTGCCCCGATTGGAGTTAATGGTGGTATTGATTGGTGCTCGAATTGGAAAATATATTTGTAGTATTTTTGACGATCTGATAACTAAAACGGTATATTGGACAGATTCAGAGATAGCTTTGTATTGGGTCAAAGGATATGCGAAGCGTTGGAAACAGTTTGTATCCAATAGAGTTATGGAAGTACAAGAGAAAACGGATCCGAAATGTTGGTTTCACTGCAGGTCTAAGGATAACCCAGCAGATTTAATAACTAGAGGGATATCTGTCTTAAGTTTAATTGGCAGCGAAAAGTGGTTTTACGGACCGCATTGGTTACGGGAAAGTGAGGAAAATTGGCCTGAACAATTAAAAGTGAAGCAGGTGGATAGGAATTCTATAGAAAATAAGGAGTTTTGGTCACAAGTATGATTGTCAAATCGAATATAGTTGAGGAACTTTGGAGTAGATTTTCTAGTTGGAATAAATTGCTCAGAGTGGTTGCTTGGTGTTTAAGGTTTGTTGGCAACTGTAGAAAATCAAATGTTTTGACACCATATCTGGAAGTGAAAGAATTAAATAAAGCTCATAACGCAATTATGCGATCAGTTTAAAGTAGGGAGTTCTATAATGAGATAGAACAGTTAAAAAGGCAGAAGTGTCTTCAACTATCGAATAAGGTAAGCCAGTTGAGCTTATTTTTGGACAGTGAAGGACTAATTAGAATAGGTGGCCGAATAAAGCATTCGAATTTGAGCGACACTGTGAAACATCCGATTCTCCTACCATAAGACCACATTATTACTAAGCTTCTAATCACCTACTTTCATTTGAAATACCTGCATTGTGGACTGCAGTTGACCCATTCATTCTTGCGACAAAAGTACTGGATTATTAGAGCCCGTGTCGCTATTCGTCGAATAATCCGAAGTTGTGTTATTTGCATACGCCATCGCGCAGAACTTTCAAAGCAAATGATGGCAGATTTATCTTATTCAAGAGTGAATTCAGGCAAACTGTTTTCGAAAACCGGAGCTGATTACGCAGGTCCTTTTCATGTTAGTGCTAGACGTGGCAGAGGTATGCGTCCTACAAAAATATAAGTGTGCGTCTTTGTTTGCTTTATTTCCAAAGCTGTGCACCTGGAATCCGTATATGATTTAACTGCGAACTCTTTTATTTCTACGTTAAAAAGATTTGTTGCACGCAGAGGAAGACCCGAAGAGTTATTCAGCGATTGTGGAAAAAACGCGACACATATTGAAAGCATGGGTATCTCAAAATCTTGGACAATATCTTGCTGATGAAGGTATCCAATGGAGAACAAACGCTCCTTTCGCACCTCATTTCGGTGGACTTTGAGGGGCCGCCGTAAAAACTATGAAATATCATATGAGAAGGGTGATCGGTGAACAAATTTTGAGTTATGAAGAATTCAATACATATTTAACCGAAATTGAGACGGTAATGAATTCTCGTCCATTAATTCCAGTCACGGACGATCCTACGGATTTGTCAGCCCTTACCCCTGGACATTTCCTAATAGGAACTGAACTAAAAGCATTACCGGAGCCTGACATACGGTGTGAAAGGATTACCCTTAGATAACGTTACAAACTGGTTACGCAATTATCACAATCCTTTTGGAAAAGGTGGCAAAAGGACTACCTAACTCAATTACAAATACGAAGCAAATGGAGAAAAAAATTATCCAAATATGCAAATTAATGATCTGGTTATTATAAAAGAGGAAAATTTACCCTCATTAAAATGGAAAATGGGTCGAGTTTTACAAGTTTACCAGGGCAGTCGTGAAAGAGTTCGTGTTGTAAAATTAAGAACTGCTCATGGAGAAATAACCAGACCTATTCATAAACTGGTGCTATTAATGAGTGAAAATTTAAAAGAGTAATTTGTTTATTCCATTATTATCTGTTATTGTATAAAGGTTAAAGTTAATCAAGTTTTTCTCTTATGTGTAAGTATTGTATTTAATAACTTCTGCATAACTGCAAAGTATGAATTATGTTCTATTTAAGCGATATTCTGTATAAATAACTTCTGTTGTATTCTGAAAAAAAATTGATATTATGTAATTGATGTCTTAAAGGCCATCGGGCCCCAGTATGTTTGAAAGAGAGGTGGCGCCATTCTGCGTTTTCCAGACGCATGTTTTTTTTTTACTTACTTTTTCGTTCTATGTTTTTTGTAGTCCGTCTTGTGCTGTCATCAAATAAATACGTTAAAATGTGAGCTCGTGTTTTCTGCTTCCAAAAAATCAGCGGAGTCGGATCACCAACCCTACTTTAGTTTAGTTACAACCCTGCATAGCTTTTTACAAAGTCTTAGTATTGTGTTAGTAACGATTTTTTTTTAAATAATACAATTACTAATTCTTATATTTATTGTACAGAACCCTCTGTACGTGAGTAATACTCGCACTTGACTGTTTATTTATTTTTTTTATAAAGGTTTCGTAAATCTAGTTTCTGAAAAAAAAAAAAAAAAATCAGGGTTGCACCCTGTTAAGGCTGTTCTCAAGTCCAAAGGGTCGACTTCCTGACATAAGTTTTAATTCATTTTTATTGGGAAACGCCTGAAACGAAAAGGTGTTGTTATTCAGAAACTATGTCATCGAACTGTTTTTTTTTCGTTTTCTTGTAAACGCAATAGTTCTTTCAGAAAACACCGTAAAAGTTGGCATTTTGAACCGAACTTCCGAAGAAGAAAATCCAGTCAATAAAGGGAGAAAAATGCCGTATCACGTGATCAAAATTGCCTATATCTCAATAGCTAATTTATTGATTAAAAACGGAGAGAAACAGTTCGATTCCAAATCGCTTCCATGGCCAGACTTTCCAATTTTATATATTTTCGTTAAAAAATGAATTTGTAAATGTGTCAAAACGTTTTGCTCTTGTTGAGCAGAGCAGTTGAGAACAGCCATAATACACTCATGATTAATACTCGGATTTTTGCCGGCCCTATCATCGCCTGTACAAAAGTATCACGTTTAATGCACGAACCATTATTACGCGATCCCAATTAAAATGTGATATAATTTCGATTTCTTAAAATAAAATAATAAACAAGGTGGAAGCAGGAATTTTGCTTTTTCAGAAATTATTGTAGCCTCCGATGAAAAAAGTATATACATACAGACAGTACAAAACATATTTCAGTTTTAGGACTGAAAATACATCTTTTTATATAAAATGACGTCATTTGCATCTGCTGAAGTATTTCCCATTTACGAACCAGTCTTAAACAACATCTATAGAAAAGTACGGATATCACGTCAATATCGCGGAATCATACACAAACCCAGCAAAAAGCTATGCCATCATTCAAGAAACTCGACAAAAAATATCGGGTATCTAATGATTCGTATGCTTTCCTTTGTTTGTAACATTAATACGGGTACTGAAAATTGAATATAGTTTATAATAACTCTTTGTTTTATCAGAAATAATTCATTTATATTTTTTCAAAGTTCGAAAAATGTTATTACGCGCCAATTAATAAAATTGCATTCTTTCAGCTTATTGATAGGAATTAAGTAAATGGGAAGAAAATATGTCACACCAGTATTCTTTAAAATATTTTTTATAGCAGATGATGTTCTTGAAATAGGACGTATGTTAATTACAATTTTTTTTCAGTTTTTGAGAAAATGGCAACAAAATGATATAGTAATCTATAATTATCCCATACTTTCTGCATAAATGGAGTACTTTAGTGGCCACTATTACGGAAATGATTTTAAAAACTACAAAAATTATTATCTCAAAATTAAATTGAGATGCAGTTTTTAAACAAATTACATTTTAATACTAGAACGCCCGGAAGGAGTCGATCCGACTCCAACCATATGATTAAATGTCGACTGGAACCAGAAATTCTTTCATAAAATAAGTTAAATTTAAACGATGCAGATTTACGTTAAATAAATCAACCAATTAATTTTAATTAAAAATTCTGATGTAAAATATTTTTATGAAACTTGAGTAAAATTTTCGGGCGTTCTAGTGTTAAATTACATTTTTGCCTATACGAAAGTGTAAAAATTGAAACTGAGAGATGTTTAGAAGTTAAAAAAATTGCTGAATTTATCATTATTTTACAGTGCAATGATACAGTTGCTTCATTTTACGGATGGCTTATGGTTAGGTGTGGATTTGTTTCTCAGTGAGACACTTTAAATGTTTTCCGAAAGAAATGGCATATCGGGAGCTAAATATCTAGCGTATTCAAAGACCGAGATACGAATTTCTTCTTTCTTGTCCATTTTGCCAATTTAATGCTTTTAAAAAAAATCCAGGTATCTATCGTTATTTCCGAATGGTAATTTGCGTCGTATTTAATGATATATTAACTAAGACGTATATTTTAAATCAAAAATAGTGGTGATATTTGAATGAAAATATTCCGCAAAATTAGTAACACTGTAACTCTACTTTGATTTTGCGGTTCAAATATTCTTTGGCTTTAGTTTCGTGTGTGTTGTTACTGAAGTAGACAAAGATAGACTAATTTTTGTCGTTATGTATTATTAACCATTTGGAAAAATGGTTATTGTTCTCGTCAGTATTTGAAATCAAAAGCAAATTTGAACGTTTTTATTGGTTTAATCCGCATTTTATTCATTTATCTGATTGGTCTATACAGTAATCTGTATTTCCATTGTCTTTCAACAGAGATGGATACTTTATGTTGCCATTATGACAAGAAAGTAATAAAAACTAAAAAAAAAATTAATAACTCAGAAACATATTGAGATACAGCTTTCAAACAAATTGCATCTAAAAGTACATTTTTTTTCTCTATTCGACGGTGTAAAAAGTAATACTGTGGGATGTTTAGAAGTTTAAGAATGAAATTTCATTTAAAATGTGTCGTCAGGATTCTTGGAAATCTGACGAAGGAAAAGCCTTTTCGCGAACAGCCAATGAAATGCTTGGATAATACATAAGTTTCAGGTGGATAATACGTACGAGTTGCAGGCGATTTTTGTCGTTTGGAATTTTTACGTGTATTAACACTATTAATGTTTAATTCATGGTGTGCGTAATGTATGATCAACTCGGTGCGATTTTTTATGTCTTAAATTTTAGCCTTCGAAAAAATCATTTTCCAAGTGGTCGTTGTAATTTGATAAATTGTTTTTTTTTCTTCCTTTCTTGTGTGATATATGTTGTTAATTCTTATTTTTTCCTCTTGTTCATAGCTAAGAAAGCCTTCCTTGTCCTGCATGTACTAAATGTATATGATGAGAAATGGAAACGTTCTTTCGTTTTCAGTTCTGTTTCTCTGTTACTTTCTTCTATTGTCTGCTTGCTTCTCTGTTATTCACTGCCGGTGAGCTTCTTGCATTACGAGTTTTATGGAGTTAAATCGTCTCTTACACTGTTTTCGAGTTTTAACAAATTTTCTGTTAATATGGGGAACTGTTTTAGAATCAATTGGAAAGCTATATCTATGTCATATAAATTGAACAGTATACACAACTATGATTCTGAAAGGCATGGTAAATAATATAAGAAATAAACATTTCGGAATCAATGTTATGTAGCTTGCTAAAGAATCTGACACAATTGAGAAAATTCCAGTTGTCTATTTTTTAAAAAGAATGAAGGTAAAAACGAAGAAATATGACGGCGTATAAAGATATAGTTTGACTGGTAGACTCGTGCACGAGCTTCGAACATATCTCGTTTTGGACAGTAGGGAAAAAAAGCTTCATAGATGGCAAAGTTTTTCAAAAAGTGCCAAGTGGATGGTTGTACCTATTTAAATATTGGTAGGAAGTTTGTATGTTTCTGGGGAGTAGCATCAATGAACATGAAAGTTTTAGAATTGTCAAAAACCGTGATTCCACAAAATGTCAAAGTATACATTGGTTATTATATCATCAAGGCAGTCAAATTTGCACAATATTGCAATGTAATGAATTAAGTCCTGATAAATCATTCACTCAAAAAAAAAAAAAAAAAAAAAAAAAAAAAAAAAAAAAAAAAAACATAGCACTGAAGTTAGTAAAATTCGAGTGTTTGGCGAAATAAATGTTGAAGGCACTAGAAAAATTGGTGTCTTCGTGATAAGTAAGTCAGAAAATTCTCATTCCTTGAACAAAAATTAAGAGTTTGTAAATATGGAAACCAACAGCAGATTTCGATGACATAGATCACTTTTCGTCTCATAGATGCGCAACTTCTAACAACCAATGTAGGTAAAAGAGAATGGATGGTAATGTTATATGTGGAGAATTGTTAGTTAATCTCATCAAAATAAAATTCCCATTTTTTAAAAAGATCATAAAGAGTTTTTGTCACAAGATGCGGGAATTGTAGCTCAGCACATGGATCACTGCGATATCAAATTCTTGAGTCAAAAGTATCAAAAGTGATTTAGTTCATCGGTTACCCATTGAACGATATAAAAATAAAAAATGGAATTTGTCAGTTTTCTGGGTAAAATGCAGTCTCAGTTCACATTGAGATAGGGCAAAAGAAAAACAATAAAACTATTTCCGGGAGGCCATAATTACATCAAACAAATGTCGTGTTCAACACTAGGAACTGAATGGTGAATCCTGCCCAAATATGGAATGAGACAACGAACTGGAAGAAAAAAACAGGTCTTCTTAGAAGACTAACGGACACGATGAAGGCATCAAATGCTTTACAATGAACGTTACAGCAATCATGATGCTTATTCAATCACAATATATATTATTTTACGAAAGTTAAATGTTGAACAAAGACCGGAAAAAAATGTAAGTCTGGAACTTATGAAGACTGAACAAATGAAAATGCAATTGTAAATTATGTATTTATTTTGTGTTTTTTATTATTTATTTATTTTTCATCTGCTAACAATTTTTTTTTTAAAGAAAGATTACCAAGGAAAGATTTTTTTATTACATGGACAATTAAGGATTTATAATAAATTTACTCATTATCAAAAGTACTAAATATGATTTAAATAACTGATTTGTTCTGCAAAGAATTAATATTTTAAGTTTGTGTTAAAAATATTGAGCAAGAAATATATTTGTTATTTATTTTGATGAAACATATTAATCAACAAAACAGTTATATTTTATTATTTCAGTAGGTTCGATAAAAATAAATAAGGAGTTGCACTTAAATACAATTAAATCATAATCTAAATATGCGCATAAAATAAACAATTTTCGACAGTAAACATATTAACAAAGTTTCTAAAGATAGTGAATTAGATGAGTTAAATGATTGCTTAGAGGATTAGGTGTGTTAATAAGCTCAGTTCCTGCAATTTCGCTTAATACACGAACTTTTCATAAAACGCGTCATAACCGGGTGGAATTGTAGTTCAATATTAGTAGTTGTTACTGGTGAAAAACAAATAACGTCTGTAAACTTTTAAACAAATGTTCTAAAGATAGAAGATTAGATGTGTTGGACCAGAAGTTCAGAAACTGTGCTCCGCGTGAACTCTCAGAACTCTTCCAAGCTTTAAGGAAATAAATAAAAACGGCTAATTTCAAGCGGAGAATTATTTTTTTAATACGTACAGATTGTTTTGTTAGAAAAATATCTAAAATTTGATAACTATAATCAATGAATTCTTTTAATAAACTAAATTTTATTTTCTGTAAAAAATTTCCCGTGCTATCATTATATTCTACTAACAATCTATTTTTACGTTTTCCGATTACAAAATGCGATAAATGGAGACATAAAATTTTTATTTATTGTAAGAAAGCAAGAATTGCATTTTGTACAAAAAATTGGTGATTTGAATTTCATTTCACCTCTCCTTGTGATTTACGATGAAGTGTTTACGAATAACTCCACTTTTTATACTTAACTGCGTCATCATTTCGAAGAAAAACATTCTGACTTGGAAGATAAGTCGTCTGTTTTTTTCAGTATCACAGGGATGTAAAGTTTGCTGCAAAAAAACTAGCAAACCATTTATTAAAACAAATAAAGGAATGTCCTGGATATAGGCGCCGAGTTTACGGGGACGAAATAGACAATAAAGTATACTTCTACAACTAATTATTGGGTCGATCAGACAGTCATATCGTGTTGGGAAAATCAATTCGTACCGGAAAATTATAGCATTTAATTAATAGACATTGAATCAGATATCTAATGTCTAATAATTAACGGGCAGAATTTTCCGGTTCGTATTGATTTTCCCAACACGACACGACTTTTCGATCGACCCAATACTCTTTTTGTCTAATTCAATCACTTTAATTAATCCTGACGAAAATATCATTCAAAAATTGGAGGTAGAAGTTTTTCTGGTTTGGTCCCGTTGCTAAAATTAAATTTCTCACCGACGTGAACTGATATATCCGTTCACTAAGCTGTAGGTTGTTTCGCTGCAATAGAAGCAGTTTTTTAATTAATATAATTTCACAGATATAATCCAGTTTTGAAAGATTAAATTATGATTAATACTCTCAATAATTAGATTCCTATATATAATTTTTTTTTTATATCACGTTGAAAAAATTATCTTTTTTCAACATTTAAAAAAAATTACGATGAAAACAACATTACAGTTTTGCCTCTTTGCTCGGCGATCAGGGATTAAGTAGTCGAATTTAGTTGTGGAAGGTTTCTACATGATAATTTAACGATTAGCTTGAGTTGGTGCAGTTGCATAGACTCTTAATAAACCTTGTAAAATTTATACTGTCGAGAGCTTTTGTATGTAAACGTTGTTAATTTGAGACCAATATTCCAGTGTCAAATATTAATAATATATCTTTCCAACAACAATATGACTTGTGATGTGAAAGAAACAGTAACAATCACATCAGATGTACTAAATTTGCACTACAAATGAATGAATCTACTGTCGTCTCGGGATTAGCAGTTTTAATAGTATATTTTCGTTACATAATCTGATATCCTGGTTACAGTAGGACATTGTCTTAACTATCATTTATGAACAGGTTAGACTTGACTATACATTACTGCGATAGTTGAGAACGTCAATTTGACTTAAAATTAAGTGACTTAACCACGCTATTTTGAAAGAGGTTTCACAAAGATATCAAGATCATGTTGTTTGAAGATAACTTCAAAGCAACACACTAAGGCGCGAAATATTTTTTGATGAATACATGGCAAAACACATATGAACATTTACGTATTGATGATGCGAAAGCATAATGGGTCACAATTCTGGAGCCATTGGAAATATTGTAAAAATGACAAAGCATTGAGGCAGCATCTATTGCAGTCTTTGTAGATATCTTTGGAATTGAGCCTTTGTAGATATCCCTGGAAAAATGGCCTGAACTTATGAAAAGGTTGAATGGTGCCATTGAAATAATAAAATATAAAAAATCAAGAACTCTTATAAACAGAATCTTTAAACTTGTGTGCAAAATTATTGGAAGCCAGAATCCACGGTTCCTCTTTCAGACTGAAGTATGATGGTTATGTTGTGGGAGAACGCTTACACGCTTGTTGAACTTGCATGCAAAGATGATATTAGACGAACCGTAACTCTCCACTAACAAAATTTTTAAATAGGGAAAATTGAGGATGCAAATTTTATATCTGGCAGAATATGTTTATAAAATAATAATAATAATAATAATTAATCTCTCTTTGCAATGAAAAACTGTCAGAATTTTAGAATGTATATGCCAAACATGTCTTCTTTTAAGATCAGACGTGTATTGTTTGAATTCTAAGAAAAAGGATGATATTGATTATTTCCCTTTTGCTAAAAGGAATGAAAGCAACACCCAACTTAAAAAAAAATATAGAGAGAGAAACAGCGAAATATTCAGATGCATCATAACGCTTCGAAAGACTCGTTTAACACTAGAAAGTCCAGCTGGTGTCGATTTGACACCGATCAAATGATAAAATGCCGACTCGAACTAGATTTTTTTCGTAAAATTAGTTAAATTGTAACTAGTGAAAACTCGGTTAAATAAATAAATGAAATTGTTTTAAATAAAAATTCTAGTGTTAAAATGTTTTTATTGAGGTTGGGTAAAATTTCCGGACGTTCTAGTGTTAAACAATATTTTTCTACAGCTCAATTGAAGTCTTTAGATGCCTTTAAACGTCTGCTGAATGCGTTCAGCATTAGCAGAAAACCCCCCAGTTTAAACTCAGTCAGACACGACGTCCTGCTCAATTTTACATCTCATAGCAAGTTAATAGTGAATACATCAACAATCTGTCATTTGATAGGTACTAAATAATATTATTTCGCTTAGAACTAGAAATTTCTGCATAAAATATATAAATTGTACATTGAATAGAAATAAGTCAAATAAAATAAAAATAAATAGTTATAAATAAAAAATCTGGTGTAAAATATTATTATAAATCTTAAATAAAATCCCCTTTATGTTTAGTGTTAAAGATAAGGTTTCAAAACCAAAGCTTATCAGACATTTATGTCATTTGGCATAAATGAGAGATTTCAATGAAATTGGCAGCAACTGGACCGGAATTTTGACTTATGCAAACAATCAAATCATGAATCCTATATTAAACATCTATGCATTATTTTTCCTCTCTCGAACAATGTAAAATTTATTGTAAGGCAAATATCAC
Source organism: Maratus speciosus (assembly GCA_963932465.1). Taxonomy (NCBI): domain Eukaryota; kingdom Metazoa; phylum Arthropoda; class Arachnida; order Araneae; family Salticidae; genus Maratus; species Maratus speciosus. Next base: position 325,314,632 of record OZ010794.1, read on the forward strand.
GATTTCTTAAGTTTTGGAAAATTTTTAAGTATGTAAGCTTTTGACAGTAGGGTCATTCTATGCAAAATGCACAAATCAGCTGTGGAAGACATGTCACAGATTTTAATGAAAATCAGTCTATAAGTAGATCAATTTTCAATTTCAATTATGAAAAAAAAATTCTATTTTGATTATATTAGCCTTAGGAATAGAAAGACGACTATATTAAAAATTATTTATAATTAGGAATGAATAATAATTAACTGATTGGCGTAAGTTAGTAATTGTATTTTTATTCAGTATTGAGAAAAAAAATTATTTTTGAAAATTTTTGAGGGAAAAATGCATTATTTCTATTGTTCCTTTACACATAAAGGGCAGCTCTGACAAGTTTAAAAGTGCCAGACCTTATAGCAAAAAGTATGTATTTTAAATATCGAAAGTTTCATTCTTGCCTTTTTATTCCTTAATGAGAAAAAAAATAAATAGTAAAAAATGTCGCGGGTAAAATGCAATATTTCTATCACTTCTTTTTTAAGTGAATGAAAGCTTTATTAAACTTTTAAATTATTTGATATTGTAGATAAAAGTGTATATTTTAAATATAGAAACTTTTATTCTTGCTTTCAGTTTATTTTTGCCTCAAGAGTATTTTAAATTAGAGTAGAAAGAAATGACTGATTTGAACAAAATACTATATATTAATTATAAATGCAAATACAAAAACTAGATGGCAGCACTAAATTTGTTTTCCCATGAAATCGTGCAATATTTTAATTAACGGTTGCGAATCAAAAAGGAATAGCGAAAGGAATGTAGCAAACATTACTATTTTGAACCCACTTTTTTTATGTTAGGAATCAAAAGGCAATCTTAAATTTTTTTAGCATATCATGGACTATCATGGACATATCATTAATCTTTATGTCCGTGCAATATTGTTAATGTCGGACCTGTCCTTTATTTATTTTTTGCTCATACAGAAGAGGGAAAATCATGATTTTGTAATTTTTTTAAAGATTTTTTTTAACATGAAGGAAATAAATGGCGACTTTCAAAACTTGGGGAATTCGATCTCCGTATGCCATAGTATATCAGTCATTAATTTCACAGAGTTTTTTTAATTCCTTTGATTTTTATAACATTTCTAAATTTCTCAAAATTCACAAATTTTCAATTTTTACAACCAATTTATAAGTAATCATGATGTTACAAGATTATTATTACTCAGTAAATAAGAAGATAATTTTCCAGAGGTTACAAAATTATAAAAAAAATTCCTTTCTGTTAAATAGTTTTCAAGATACAGAACATCAAACTTGCAACTTTGGACAATTGCGCACATGCCATTCTATATCATTTTTAAATGTCCAAAACTGCTAAAAAAATTTATTTTTGTCAACATATTTTGCAGAGCATTACTTGAATATGAATTGAACCTGCGCATCGAATTTTATTAAAATTGGTTAGTATGTGGCCACGACTTTTATAAAATTTTTGCTCATTTTACGTGGAATCACCAATTACTTCTGTATTCATGGTAAATGAAAATGAAGTGAGTATTGTAGTAAAAGTTTCAAAATAAGGTACCTGTATCCAATATGGACACCCTAAGGAAAACTGATTGTTTTCACCCCCGTGTACACGTCATAGGACTCCAAAAATATGTGACCACTATCCCTGGACTGTTGACTGTTATTATTAAAATTAGCGAATTTGTAATAATTCTGTTTAAATTTAATGATAAAAACAAGAAATGCTTATAAGTGTCCATATAAGGAACCACCTGTCCCTATTATGGACATGCATATCTATATTAGGGACAGTTGACTCCTTATTGACCTACTACACAGGGTGTATGGAAGACCCATTCTTCCAAGAGATTTTAGAGGAGAGGGGGTAAAAGAAATATACCTTAAATTATTGCGGGGGAGAGGGCACAGTAAATATCTCCAGAACATGCACTTTAAAAAGGGGGGGGGGGTCATTTTCGGTTGTGGCTCTTTCAAGACCCATGCAAAGCACATCAGTTATTACAGAATATTATGAAACAATATAGTTGGTTTTGCTTAGCTTTATTGCATCTGTCTGAAGAATTTACATCTGTTATTACTGTCCTCACAGGATGGACAAATAAAAACTTCTTCACCATGAGCGATAAGTCCCACACAATCTCATGGACATATCTGCCGCATGTGATGCATAGCCGTATGTCAGCAACAGCATCAATATTGCATAAGAAGCAGTACCAGCCCTTCTTTGTTGAGGAATTCATACCGCTGGTACCTGCGATTTCTCCAACAGATACCCTACTAAGGGGAGGCTTCCTTTGATTTTTCTGCAAGGGCTTTTTAGAGGATTTTTTTCTTGGAGGAGGTGTCTTGGAGGATTCGAGGATACAGCAAGTGAATCTGAAGATTCACTAGCTGTATTTCCAAAGTGGACATAAGGTGTCCATATTGGGAATCGGGCATAGTTTTACTAAATCTTGTAATAATTAAACAAAGAAAACATTTTAAAGCAATGTATGCAATAGCAATCGAAAATATATTTTATAAACTTTTTAAAACACTCCACATTTCAATATTTAACGTAATTTTACCATATCTAATAAGAGTTTAAACTTACCTGTAATTACGATCAGCACACCACGAAACAAAAAGTTTCCTTCCAAATGGCGAACAGCGCGCTTTTTGTTCACTTTCCAGGCTTAATTATCTTTTCAACTGATTTTCTTCACGGATATGTAGCGAAATCACTCTATCAAAATTGTTACTTTTAAAGATATTAGGGGTGTCCATATTGAGAGCACTGTCCATATTGGGTACAAGTATCTTATAATTTTATTCTTTGGACGACACACTGTTATTTAAATTACTATTTATTCCATCTTCCTGTGCTCGGTAGAAATGCACCAAAAAATATTATCTTGTAGTATTGGATACAGTGTTCTTAAAAAACTCCGTCATAGAAATTCATTCTAAAAAATGCTCCAAAAAGTTTAGGAACCACTGTTTAGATGTGTTAATTAGCTCAGTTCCTGCAACATTATTCAAATCACGTTTAATACACAATCCGGCTTAATGCGCGACTTTTTCTTGAAACGCGTCTTAATGAAGCAGAACTATTGTTCTATAGTAGTAGTTACGTAGGCTAAACCAATTTAGCATGTAATTTTATTTTAAATTTAAGCTACCTACAGCGGTAGCTTAAGTGCGTGATTACGATTATCCCAGATACAGTATCCAAGCAAGCTACTTCTGACGGTTTACCAGCAATATTCTAACTATTGAATATAATTATAAGTTTCTGTTACTTTTTTCTGGTTTTACTTTTCGAAAACAACGCATATAATTCTTTATAAATCTTTATATTATCAGGCTTTGTTTTCTATCTTTGGTAATAAAGGTTAATTGAAAAGCTTACTATTTAAGTGAAAAAGAATCAATTTAATAATGAAGTCAATAATAATTTTATAATCTTATTTAATAATCTGTAACATAATATAATGAGTATTTACCACTACTACAATACTAATGCATACATATCTTTATTATGTATATTTTTATATATATTCTATATACGGGGTGCCCACTAAAATCCTCATCGCCCTCTTAACTGACGAATGGCTGGAGCTATATTAATAAAAGTTGTGTCTGGGTATAGTAAAGGGGCTATGCTCTACCAGATAAGACAGCTTACAGAGCCACCTGGTGTAAAATGGCGCAGTTAGCGTTCCTATCTCGAACACGGAGCGTAATGTGGGAAAAAAGTGAATTACAATGTTGTGGAGCATCATCGATTTAGTACGGTAAGACACATTGTTAAGATCAGTGCTAAAAACAGAACGCTCAAAACGGACATTTGTTTGCTCGTGATTTCCGAAATTGTGATGTCACGAATATTAAACGAAACGAGAAAAGATTATATTTGAGGCAAACAAATTGCCTGCATAACGGAACAGTGGTATCCCTTGTAATTCTTGATCGAGGCAAAACTGCATGTATATTAGGCGTACAATGTCAGTACTGAATCTAGAGTATATTGACACAGCTGCGCCATCTGGTGGACGGGGTCAATAATGCAAATACGCGGGTTTTCGGTATGGCGTCATATATGAAAGAATATCTACTATATGCGCATCTCTTGCGCATATTTTCTGAATCTTTACTCACTTATGGAAGAGGAATCTTGTTTATCGGATTTGTTGCAAAATATTTTTATTACAGTTTGTTTTGATAAAATTATGTACATAAAAAAATAGCCGCAATATCATTTTAATTTCGGGAGAAAAGCACTAATGAAACGAAAGCATTACTGTCTTTTGCGTTTAAACTAAAATGACATTGAGACTATTTTTTAAATACACATATTTTTATCAAAACAAGCTGTAACAAAAATATTTTGCAATAACTCTGGCAAACAAGATTTATCTTCTGTGAGTAAGTAACAATCCGAAATTCGTAATTGAATTTTTAACAGGCATTCTCTAAATGGCTTTGTCTGTTTCAAAATAGAAAAAAAAAATCTAATCTGGTGATTTTAGAGAAATTATTAAAGTTATAGCCGAGACTCGCAAAACATTCAAACAAATAAATGAACAATACTTGTTCGTTTAATAGTGCAACATTTAATGGAAGTATTTTAAATTAAAGTGATTCGAAATATAAAATTAAATGAGTTTTAAATTAAATGAATGAAATATTTTTTAGTTAAATAAGATGATTGCAGAATATTGGAAGTTTATCGTTTGCGCTGGATAAGCGAATAAAAGACTTAAAATTCAATGTTTTATTTATAATTAAATTCTATACATATTCTAAACATTCATAAACGTTGTATTCTCATCGGGAATACAATCATGTAAATAATTTTTTATAGATTTAGCATATCATGAATTGAGTAAAAAATAAGACTACAAAATTCAATCTTTGCACACTAACTACTTACTAATTTTTATGCGTCATTTTCTATTTCATTAAAAGAAAATAATTAAAATCGAGCGTATTTAAATCAACAACATTTGATAATATATATTAAGTAATATTTTATCTCTTTTAATAAATTAAAGTTAAAATACGTAACTAACATGTTTTACTCATTGGAAAAGGACAGATAGGAATTCTATAAGAAAAAGAATTTTCTTACAATTTCGAAAACTACAGCTATTCGATGGCCAACATCTTGCCATTTTAACAAATAATATTAGTTCTAAAAAGAACTGTTTTTATTTAAATAATTAACTATAATAAAAAGACAAAAAACACGAATAAAAATGAATAGAACATTCTATTACTATCAGAATATAAATGCTCCAAACAAATTAAAACACGACGTTTGAGCTTACGCAGTTATTTTATAGATGTGCAATTAATAGATTATCCATAAAGAAGAAAACAGTTAGGCATATTTCTGTACTTCACTCCTTCCGCTACGTGGCGTGCGACCTTGATTGATGTGACCTTGCCTTTAATCTTGCGGTTACCTCTCCCATTTAAGATAGGAAGCTTACTTATATTGCTTTGGATAGAGAGGACTGTCGTTCAAACCCAGCGGTGTGCGTTATTGTGCTGATTTTCTTTACAAAGAGTACCATTATGCAGAACGTGCAAAATCGTGGGGCAAAACTTATCAACTCAGTGCAACTTGAGCTTGGTGTGCAAAATTTTTGCATTATGCGAATACATATGAGACGTCACACCTGTTCTCCTAAGACAGCTATAAAAGATATATCTCCTAGGGGTTGTATGTTGAATTTCATGGAGCGATTTTTCACCAAATATTCAATCAAAAATGCAGTAAAATTTTAAACACCGTGTAAAAAGACTTTATAAATTTGTTGTTAAATTTAATATTTTTCTACTAGAGCTCTCTTTTGCATGTACAAATTTAAACTGAACTTAAACCCACAATTGTATTGCATTATGTTTTTAAAATAACATCCTTAACTAACACGTTTATTTCTGAATATTAACAAAATGGTAGTTTTTTTTTTTTTCATGAAATAAAAATATTATGAATTTACAATGTCATAAAAATGCACTAAAAGAATGTTACCATTTACGACATTCTAAATAGAATTCATCACGATTCGGAATGTAGAAACACACTTTATTTTTGCATCTGGAAGCATATATGTTTCGTATTTTTGACGTATTGATGTGTAAAACAAAAGAACGCGTATTAAAATACAAATGGAAAATAAATTCAATATACCATTCATTTTATGTATATATTGTACTACAGACTATAATATTTCCACATCGGAAAAATATTATCCTATAAAGGCGGCCGTTGGAAAATAGTTAGCGGTCACTCATACAACAAATTTCAAATTTTCATAATGAAGGCTGATAGGAGTTCCTCAGCATGTGTACAATATCTCAATCATATTTAAAAGAAGAAGCATTCTAGCTGCAAAATCAAAATAATATTAAGAGCTCTGGGGAATGGCTAGTGTGAAAAACCTGTCTCAAGATTTAAAAATCCGTGTGATTAAACTGTTGCAAGAGGGAAATTCACAAGGAAAAATAGATGCTTTATTAAGTTGTGCATAAAGGACTGCATGGGACTTAAAAAAATATCAGCTGATTAATAGCATGAAAATCTTCCTCAACGTGGACGTCCACGAACGACAACGCCTATAGAGGACAGAAAACATTTTCTGATTGCTAAGAAAATGCGGAGAGCAGCTATAAAACCACTCAATTCCGAATGGTCTAAGTGTATCATAAAGGTATTTCACCGGTAAAACTAATCGTCTGAATGCAGCAGGATTTATAATGTGCAAAACCAAAACGAAATCTTACTTGACAAAGAGGCACAGAAAGACGCTCTTGCAATGGTGTAAAAATCATGTACGGGCAACTAGATAAGTGGAATAAAATTATTTTTAGTGATGAATCTGGAATATTTTTCGAAACCGGTGATGGCTGTGGAAAATGTCTATGGAGAAGGGTTCACGAAAAGTTCGATGATATGTGTGTCAACAGGAAGACTACATTTTAACCTGCATTTACAGTTTGTGGTTATATGACGACACAAGGCGTCGGCAAATTCTGTATTTTGTTACTTATAGTAAATCCTCAAGTTTACATCGATATTTTGATAAATATTTGGATTCACAACTTCGTTCAATGGTACGAGGATTCAAATGACTTCGTATTTGAAGATGAAAACGCGACACCACATCGCACAAAAGCAGTGAAGACGTAACAACAAAATGCATGTACTAATTGAATTAAAACCCTGTCTTGGCCACCAAGTTGTTTGGATTTTAATACCATCAAAAATGTTTGAAATACATTAAAAAGAAACACTAATTTTCGCAAAACGAAGAAACGACATGGTATTAATTACGTAAAGTAATTAAGGAATGCTGAAGTGAAATTGCTTTCACTCAGACGGCAGGCAGTAGAAGGAGAGTCGACGGCACGAAGAATTTCAGCTGTCATCTGGTATAAAGTTACATTTACTAAATACTGACTACAGTGACCTTTTTTTTCTTCTACTAGGGGGCTCTGCCCCCTACGAGCTACGCTCGTCAACCCCCGTTCAGACACCGCAGACTCTAACAGCACGCTAATTTGACGGCCTTTAAAAAGATTTCGGAAGATTGAATTATAATTTGAATCTGACAATTATAATCTGACGTAATTTTCACCAAACTTTTCTTTCACTTTTTAATATTCACGTCAAAATACTTTTGTTAGAAATGAAATATTATGATCATCTTAAAATGTCAAGTAAATGTCTCGCGCAATTTTTAAATTAAAACTGTTTTGCAATATTATTTTTTGTTCATTTTACGTAAAAAGTGTAATATGACGTAAATTCTCCTATTTAGGACTTCTAACGCATGTTACTGAATTTATTATTTTACAATATTCTTTCTCATTTAAAATTCACGTTAACTATAGTTTTTATGACGTAATTTTCAATGAGTTCCTGCTTTTTATATTTTTTGTTTATAATAGTCACGTGTAAAATAAATTTTTAATTTGAAGCAAACATTACTGGTTGCGCTTTTTATACAGTTGGCAACAGTTTAAATTAATACAATTTTCTAAAATTTGTAAAAAATATCTCTCGAAATGCTGAAAATTTGAATTTAAAATAGAAATAAAACCTCGAAAAATTATTCAAATTAAAAAACTAACTGCAATCTGCACACCGGGAAATTCTGACGCATAAAATGATCTAAAAATAATTAAATTCCTATGTACAGTTTTTGCTCCTATAAAACTTTTTTAATGGAACGATTTTGTCCAACTTTGGCATTAAATATCTCTTAAAATAATTCTTCGATTTGAAAACTGTCTGCATCAGCGTGTTTATCAAACATTTTTCTATAATACTACCGATTTTCATATTTTTGTATGCAACAGTTTTTTTAATATTAACGAAGAAAGACCTCCGGTCACAAAAAATTCAAAACCGGCGGCGGCGGCGGCGGCGGCGGTGACAGCGGTAGTTACTTTTTTTTAGAATAGAGAGATAGCCAAGAGGGACTGGATATATTTTTTTTGTATTTCAACTTCATTCACCTGTTTTCTGTTTATAAATTGTTTTTCAACGCATTTCTTTTTTTGGATATTGTTATTCAGTATATATATATATATATATATATATATATATATATATATATAACCATTAATTAAACATTGCCGGTCATCATCAAAAACTGCAATATTGTGAATGATTGATATATATATATATATATATATATATATACATAGAAAAGTAGCATTCCTAACAATTTTTCACTTTCTATGTATTTTCAATAATGTGAATAAATAATCATTTTTTACATAAGATGGTAAAGTTGGTGCGGTTATCGGAAACTTTGTGCTAAGGGGAGGGATGTGTATAAATGAGCTATAAAAGTTTTTTCTCCATGTTTTTAATATAATATATTATATACTCTATTTTGAATATATGGTGACAGTATAAACAACATTCCACAAAATTTCTTAGATAGTTGCTTAAAAGCTTAGAAGTTATGAATTATAACACGTACAGCGTTAATTAGCTAAAACCTAATTAGTAATTAGCTTTTTTCCTGGAGATAATGCACCGGTATTAAACGTTATACATAATGCACCAGTTTAAATCTTTTCGACCGGCTTTTTTTTCCAGATTGATTTATTGCAACCACGTCTGTAAATGGTATAATTCGCCATGTTTTTACTTGAAGAACTTCGGTTGTGATTAAATGAGGCGAAATTACCATTTCAAAAATGGTTAGTGGCAATAAAGCAATCTAAATAATAAAAAGAAGAAAGCAGGCAACGCGCTTCTGCTTTTGATGCATTGTGCGGAAGTTGAAACTGAAATAGTATTTTAGAATTTATTTGGTTAGGATAAAATATTTCAAGTTTTCAAATAAATAAGAAATTTTTAAATTTATTTCAATCCCAACTATGTTTAGATAGGTAATTTATGAAACATTACGGCAGCTTCCATGCAATTTCACTCCGGCTTCAATCAAGTGAGAAAAAAGAATGCTATTGTGAAACTGTAGGGTCACAGATCATTGCACGTAAATGCCTCAGTAGTCCGTCCGAGTATTTACAGTACATGAATCTTACAAAATTTATAATACTTGCTTTGCATACGGAGGTTTAAACAATGATTTTTTTTAAATATATTGATAGTATTACTAACATTTCTGATAGGACCCGCTACCGCTTAAAATATGATAATACAAAACCCAGCTTCTATGAGAAGTTTTATATAAAGCTTTTCTGGATTGTGTTATTTATAAGGTATATAAAAATGTTTAACTTTCTAAAATTGCCAATTTGTATTATATAGGGTGTCCGGTCTCAACGGTGTCCAATGGCTAATTCCTAAACCGTTAGTCATAGGCATATAGTTCCAATTACAAAAATGTTTTAAATCAGGTAAAGAAACTTTTTAAAAGCGATTTGGGTCAATAAAAACATTTCTTAAAATATTAAGAAATTTCAATTTTTATACGGTCCCCCTGTCCCATAAGTTATATATAGTAATTTTTTCCTATTATACTGACAAGTAAGATAAAAAAAGAGTCCCATTCATATAACGCTAAAATTGAGCGAGTTATGAAACTTTAAAAATGCGTGACTTATGCCACTTTTCTACTCTGAAAACAAATGAGTTCGGCTTGGCTTTGAGCGATCATATACCAAGAGTTTAAAGTAGTCGAAGATCTTACTTCATGTGTATCTGCGCTTTGAAAAAAAATCCTACAAGTATTATGATTAAGTCTCAAATTGGCAAAAATAACATATGTTGTATTTTGTCAGGATTTGAGACTGTTTCTCTTATGATTTCTTTTAACAAAAATTATGTTTTTTATAAGTTTTTATGTTACTTCAACAATCTTATGTATGTTTTTCCAGTTCAAAATTTGTACGCGAACTTTGACCCACTTTTAAATATCCGATCGAGATTGCATTTATCATACTGGCGCAAATCCGATAACAATCTAATATTATTAATATTTTCGGTGGTTACCATTTATACTTATTTTACAGGATAACAGAAAAAAATTCTGATAGATTTTTGCCAAGGAGTTTAAGAAAAAGGCTTTAGATTAGATAATACAAGACTGCGATTGTTGGGGTTTTTAACTTTTATGCATTTTTTAGCACTGAATCCGAAAATTACCTTAATTTTTAACCACCATGTCAGGATATTTCACAAATCATAAATTTTCAAATTTAAAGAATAACAAAAATTGAATACTATAAAGTAGAGGAGATGATTGTGTTTTTTTTTTAACTTTTGATAATTGATTTTTACGCACTTTTTAGCACTGAATCTGAAAATGACCTTCATTTTTAACCATCACGTTAGAATTTTTTTGCAAATCGCAAATGTGCAAGTTAAAATATAGCGAAAATCTCATACTATAAAACATATGTAAAACATTTTTTATTTATATTTTATTAAAAAAAATATTCGATATTTTTGCTTATTCTAGGATTCTTACAGCTAAACAGCTGAGTGGTCCGACGAGATGGGGGAGGAAATTCAATTTTAACATTGAACTTCTTAACTTTAAACTTTGAAATTTGCGAAAAAAAACCTGATATGATATTTAAAAATGAAGGTCAATTTCGGATTCAGCGGTACAGAATATATAAGAATCAATTATCAAAAGCTAAAAAACATGACATAACTCAACTTTTGCAAGCTTGTGCAATCTAATAATATTTTAAAATATGTATCATTTTGGAAAGAATTGAGGCTGTTAATTTAGAATAATTTTATTTAACAAAAATTCTGTTTTTTTCATTCTTCTTAAATGTTTATAACAAATTGTATATTTTCAATTAATATGCCAGAATGATTAAAGATTTCAAATTTATATTGCAATGTTAATTTTACTCCCAAACATTTTTTATACCTGACGAAATTATATTTCTATTAAATTTGTGAATGACCCCCAATTTGCAGCAAAAAATATACTCCAAATTTAAACAGCTATTAGTCGGTCAATTTTAATCGTAGAATAACGGGACTTTTTTTGTATTACTTGTCAGTGTAAAAGGAAAATTTCACTAAATATAACTTATAGGACCGGGGGACCGTATAAAAATTTAAATTTCGCAATTTTTAAAGAAATGTTTTTATTGACCCAAATCGCTTTTAAAATATTTCTTTACCTGATTTAAAACATTTTTGTAATTGGAACTATATGTCTATGACTAACGGTTTAGGAATTAGCCATTGGACACCGTGGAGACCGGACACTCTGTATAATAATATAAATAAAACACTCGAGAACACGATGCAAATACAGCCCATTACTGACAGTGGGCACTTTCTACTTTACACGTTTTCACGAATCATAAAGAAATACTTCACAAGTTACACTTGTACTTCGAGGATGGAAATAACATGTTTTAAGTTTTTTTAGCAAATATATAGTTGCGAGGGCTGGCAGGTGTCCAACAAAAGCCTAAATAAAAAAAAATATTTGTGGTCATCCTGAATCATAAAAAAGAAGGAATGACTTGTCTCTGAAATAAATGACTGTACGGACTCTTTACAATACTTGCATGTATGCTTGTAAGAATATGATTATATGAGTATGTAAGACTAGTAAATCTGCAGATCAGGAGCTTCAACGTCATATCTTAAAGTGATTGCCTTTTAATCTCACATTGCATACTATTCAGCATCCTACAATCCGCATTTTACTTATTTTTTAATAATATAAATATTTAGCAACATATAAAGTTCCTGGAAGGTTTCGAAAATTAGAAGCATTAAATTTTACAAGGTGTTCCAATAATGTTCAGAAATTCTGATGAATAGCTTATTCTGGTAATTTTTTATATTAGAAAATACATTTCTCCAGGAGGGCTCTGCCTCCTCGAACCCCCCATAGACTTATTAAATCTAGATTAATAATTTCCTATTCATTGAGCAAATGGTTATAGTGTATCTTGAATTTCGTTTTACACTTGAATTTTCTTAGGATAAGCAACAGTTTGGACGAGGATTTTATGTTATCATAATATGCAAATAGCAGTATTTATATTTAATATTTTTTTTTATAATATTTATTCTGAAGCTATTGTATTTAATTAATATCTAATTTTGGAATCTAATATTTTTCACAATTTTTCGTTTGAAAAATAGTTTTGATGATCATTCTATAATAGTTAGATGTAATATCTAGTCTAAATAGATGCTATAAAATTCCGGAAGAAAATCACTTACTGCCATTAAACTAAAGTTATAACATGCTAAAAGTGAAAAAATGTACATTTAAAGGCATATAAATACCCTTTAATAAACTGATTTCCATGTTTTCCATGCACAATCGGCGACTTTTTAAAGATAAATATTGAGAAAAAAAAAATCTTTCCGTTGAATAGTTAAAATTAAATGTGGTAATAAATAACGAGATTTCAAGTATACTGAAAGCATATGCTCTAATATATGTGGACGTGAATAATTTTATTCTACTGTTTTTAATTTTGCAAAGTATCACTTCTCACATTCGCAGATCAGTTTATTAAAAAACATTTTTATGCCTTTAAATGTACTTCTTCTCACTTTTAGCATGTTAAAAATGTAACGTTACTAACATTTTTAACGTTTGATGCGAAGCCATATTGCACACCAAATTATTAAAGATTAACTAACTTTTTATTTCCCTCAGTCAGAATCTCTGCTTAATTTTTCATAATCGGAATGACTTATTTTTTATTTATACGCTATAAAAGGCAGTTGTTATAGATATCTGACAAAAGAAACTAAATGAAATATGTATCCTTATCCTTATAATATTATAAATGTCAATGTGTGTCCGAATGTTTGAATGAAGTCAGCATCTAAACGGATGAATTAATGCTTTTGTATTTTTCTGATATAGATGGATTACAACCCGGAAATGAACATAGGCTATAGTTTATTTAATTTATTCAAATAATTATCTTAATAATTCAAAATTTCATTCTTTTTCATACAGAATCAATTGACATTTTCCCGATAAATTTAACCATCTTTCTTTCTTGTTGCCAAGAAAAACTAAATCTGGAATAATAACTTCTCCTCTACAGTTAATTAAAAATTAAAATAAAAAGAATTCAAAAGAAAATAAATATGACGTCATACTTGAAACATAAAATGGGGTATTTTTTATTATGCATGAAGGATGAATATTGGTTACGTTAATACGGGGTTTTCTGCCAAAAATGGTGTCATAATTAGAAGGAAAAAGAATGAAAAAGAATAATATTGTTAATAAAGTTATTCGATTGGAAAAATATGACGTCAAATTTGAAATAATACAGGTATTTCCAAATATTCGCTAAAAATACAATGGGCATCAATATCAGTAACTAATGAAAATAGATAAATAATGACGTCATATCAAAACGAATAACAGAAATATTTTTTACAAATGGACCCTATTCTTGCTTTTGATTCGAGGCTACAAAAACCGCTATTTTACTAATTGTGACGTCACAGGAATACTGTCCATACTGATTAAAAAGTTTGAATGTAAGTTACATACAAATGAGAGTTTTCTTTTCAAAATTCACGTTATGATTATCAGGAGAAGATATTTTTGGTGGAAAAAAGGGGAATTAAAACGGATTAATATATTTTTTGACGCTATTTCCTCATTAAAATTAAAAAGAATTGAATTTCAATTAGTATAAATGGTGCAAAAACTTGATTAAATTAAATTTTCAAAAATTGAAAACATATTTACACACATCGAAACTTCATGAATGAATTTATTCCACAGAAACAAAAATCGTCTGTCGACATATTGACGCAACCAAGGAGTAAATATAACTTCTGTGCATTTAAGTGGATAGTTATTGCCACTATTCATACGAATTAAAATTAAAATCAAGACTCCCTTATCAGGAGGCCTTGATTAAAATAATCATATACTATTTTAATTGATTAATTTTAAAAGATGGCAGTTAAAACATGTCACAAAGGCGTTTTTAGTAAAAGCTTTTATCGGTTAAAAATGATGTAATATTTTTTCATAGAAAGCATTAATTTTAATACGAAAACATTAACATAGATTTATTTTAATTTCGTCAAAGCGATGTCGTCTTCATTACACCAGCTTCGAAAGTTAAAACGAAATCTTAAGATAACAATATACTTTTCAGAAATAAAATTTTGCATCAAAAGTCGCATTCTTTGAAAATGAAATTTTAGCTTGCATTTTAAATACATTTTCTTACATGAAATTTAGTATATTTAAAAAAATTATTTTTCAATGTTTTACTAAATGTACAATAATATTGGATTTCATTAATCGGTTTCCCTTTTTTTAAATAAATTAAAATGCATAGTTTTAAATGATTCATGAATTGAAAGAATATATATATATATATATTTATTTCGACAAGTAACATTCCGTAGGAAAAACTAACCTAGTGTCGTCATATTTTAAATCATTAAACTACTGCCAGGCCTACGTCTTTTTGCACGCTTTTTTCCTCACGTATATGCCGCTAGCATTGTGTAGGGATAATACGCAAGGAAAAAAGCGTGCAAAAGACGTTCGTCTGACATTAGTCTTAGCTGCTTTTCTTTCAGAAAATATTAGCATTTAATAGCAGTTTTTATACAAAATGGCGTGATTTGCACAGAATTTAACAATCGCAAATATATAAGTTTAACATCCTTTTACAGTACAATCTCCCATAACACTGGTTTCAAAAAAATTTATTAAATGGCACAGGAAAGTCAACTTAAAAAAGTTTAGCAAGTAATTTCAATTTCAGATTAGGCTTTACATGTGACATCATTTACGTGTACACAAGAGCCAAAACCTTAACTAAGCAATAAATTTGCTTTTCACTTCACATCCCTCTAATGTATAAAGGCACCGTGTTTATCGAAAAGCGCAAAGGAAGAAGGGAAATTTTCTTTAGATTTTAAATTATCGAAATCTATAGTTAAAAATCTCTCTGAAACACAATCTATCACTGTTACCCCATTGGAGCATATTCCTGCAAATTTCAAAGCATTCACAAGCCAAAATACAACACACAATATATATGAAAATGTTTATTTCTAATTGTGGTGCTTTTACATAAATCGATTTATTCCTCGAAAGCAATAAGTAACTCTATTGCTTTAATAATAAGTATTTAGGCTCAAGAGTCTTTGGAGCGTGATAAACATTTTGATATTATTGGTAGATCTAGAGCTCATAAAAGTGTGGTACCGTGAAATTAAAATGTAATAAATATTTGAAAGTTAAAGATATTTCCCATGCTCTTATTATTTATTTTTGAACTTTGATTATTTTTTTACTTTGAACTTTGATTATTTTATCACCACGTTTGATTATTTTTTAATACCATTTATCTTTTTTTTCTCTTCCAATATGTGATTTTTTGGAATATAACCATAATGGTGCATGCTGATTTTTCACTTATTCTAATCATATCAAAGTCACGTCTGAAGTGACCTACTAATAACCACTTTCCTTTAAAATTCTTTATTAATATATATCTTTCAATAATATTTTTTGTCTCGAAAACATAAATTAAATCAATATCCTTGAACGGAATAAATATAAATAATAAAATAGAATAACAGAGATGTAAATTTATTCCTCAATTAATCTTAGAAAAGGTGTATGAAATTTCATGCTCACAAAAGGAATTTAAATGGTCCTATATGCATATTACAAAATTTAAATTTTTGCGCCAAGTTTAAAGTATTTTATGTAAATTTTCCTTTTTCAGTAATATTCCGTATATTATACCGGCTTATTAAATTAAAACCCTAGTCTATTAATCTCTAAGACCTTAATTCATATTTATTCCAAATTGCGTAAATCTAAAAATGGCTCATTTATATTTCTTTAACAAAACTTTTATTATTTAAATTCCTATTAAATTCCGCTATTAAATCCTGGTATATCATATTCCCCTTAAATCTTTATTTAACTGCTAAAATATTATTCTGTCTTAAAGAAAAAACCTACTTATTTCAATTTATTCTTTTATTTAAAATATCCAGGTGTAATTAAAATATTTCAAAGCTTAAAACTTCGCAGAGATAAATTCATTTCTTTTATCGTCTGAAGAGGGAAAAGGGGGTTATTTTTGCATAATCTCGACTACAGATTTTAACATTTGTTTATGCTTTAGATAGCTGGTGCGAGGATATAAGAATTTTCTAGAACAATCTTTTCAGCAGAGTATAAATACGGATGGCGGGAACCAGAGAGAAGCATATAGCATAAAGTATATGGTAGATGGGCTGTGAGCTTAGAAGCTTTTTAGTTTTTAGCATGTAGAGGTGAACGTGGTGGATTGCAGTCGTAGCAAACTGGATATTCAATGTGATTGCTCGATGGAGGTAGTAAAATGTTGGATGAATACTGTTTATTATGTGAGTAGAATGAGGAAGCAACGGTATCGTAATGGGTGATAGATGTTAGATATTAACGGATTAAAGACTAGAACGCAGTCAAGAGATGGAGTGTTTTTAAACTAATTGTGACAGGAAGAATAGACTTTATTCTTTTTACCATGGAAGGAGAGAGCATCTTCCCTAGATTCAATCGTGAGTGTGGAAATAAAGTGAATAATGTTCCAAGCGACTGTCTTATGTTAATTCTTCATTTTTCTTTATTATTTTAAACCCAGTCGGCTGCCACCTGTGTAGTGTAGGAATGGAAACCCTCATTTTTTTTCGACAATACAAACTACTTGCCGTCAAAACGTCACAGAGAAAAGAAAAGTCCGACAGGATCTAGAAGTGACGGCAATAAAAACGAGTGTGTCTCCAAAATTACGAATGTGTAGTGTTACTGGTACACGATAGCTTATGAGAGTTACTAAAGATCAGTGCCGGAAAGTTAAAAAGTTACATGGCTAATGTGAATAGCAATGTATAGTGCTGGTGATTGTGTGACAAGATGACTGGAGTGAGTTCTTTTCAAAATATTTTTATACTTCTTATATTATTATTTTTGTTATTGTTTGTTATTTATTGAGATTTATTTATTATTAAGTATGAGAATTATTTATTTATGAGATTTATTTAATATTCATTTATGAGGTTTATTTATTATTTCGTGAAGAGTATTTATTTATTTATTGTAAAGTTTATTATGAATTCATGAGAATTATTTATTTATTTATTATTAAAGTCTGAAAGAGTACTTAATCTATTATGAAAAATAGAACTCTATTAGTTTAAATGTTGTTAAGGTCAGGTTGTATTAAAGAGAATAGAAGTGCTTCTTTTATTTTAATGAATACTGATATAATGGCTGAACCAAAGTTAGTCAATTTTGATCCTAGTACTGGAATGGAAATCCAGGCTTGGTTAAATTATTATGATGATATGAGTACTAGGGAAAATAAAGATTTAGAGTGGAAATTTAAATCTATTCCACAGTATTTAAAGGGTGAAGCACTAAAAGTCTATATCAATGATTGTGTTAATTGTACTAGTTATGAACAGATTTCAAAAATCTTGATAGAAAAATTCATTGAACTAAATGTTCCAAATTTTTCTGATTTCTCAACTCTAATATTAGATAAATTAGATAATTTAGAAAATTATTTTCACAAAAAAGTAGGAATTGGGAGGAAACTCCATCTTTGTGAGACTCTTCTAATACAAGGGTTGACAGATGGATTAAAACGAGAATATAGAAATAATATTAATGTAAACCCTCCAAATAGTACCACTGAATAGAACCGGCTTGTTAAGCAATTTGTTGAAGTTTCCACTCCTCAAATTTCAAACCAAACAATAAATAAACAACCAGTTAGACAAAATTTTCAACAATTTCAACCACCTAGGCCTTGGACTCAACCAAGTAGACTTTCAGCCAAATAGGCCCAATAATGCACCTAGGAATTGGATTCCACAAAGACAGTATCAAAATCAGGGGCCTAGAAATTTTCAAAATAATTACTTTCAGAAACCATAGATTAAATTTTAATTCTTTAAATGTCTTTATTACATTAGTTTTCAACATTACCAGGTATGACCTTGGGGCGCCACGAGGATATTACTTGTTTTTGGGAGTTTTTGGGATTAGGTAGACACTCTATGCAGGCATAGGATGTGTATTTGATTTTGGGAATTTTCAGATTGATGTTGAAAAATAAAAATAAATATTTTTAATTCTATATCCAGTTTATATCAAAATAAACTATATTTATTTTATTCCATTGTCTTAACCAATTGTTTACAAAAATAATAAGAATTGATAATATTGTTATAATTGTCTAAACCTAGAAAATTGATAATTGTGATGAGATTTTGTAGTGAGTGTGTAACAATAGAAAATTAAGTACATAAACAAATTATCTTTTAGTCCTATTTATTTTCTTTATTTTACCATTCTAAGTTTATCAAATGCACATCTATTCATAAGAGTATCAGAGAGATAAATTATTGTAAAGAAATACTGGTTGAGAGTCCACTTTCTAAATATTTAGAGTTAAATTTATTTGGACTTTGGAATTATTATTATTATTATTATTTTAATGTTTCGACTGGCAAAAATACTTTCTTATATAAGTAAAAAATAAGAAAATTATTAATTGCTATGTATTATTTTTATCCTCAACCATTATTTTCTGTGTCAATAAGTAAACAATCTGTGATATTTTCTTAGAATATAATATTGTTATTAAGTATTATTATTGCTATTATTCAAGTATACTGTTGAGAATTTTATTATCATGATTATGAATTGAAAGTATTATATTATTTATTGAAAGATTCATTATTTATTAAAGAAAAAGAGAACATAACTTATAAGTGAAAAGTTATGATATTTACTAAAACAAGTGAGAAGTTGTAAAAGATGGTGAGTCCCAATTAGAATGGGAAAAGGAGCTCAAAAAAGTAGTTGATAAACAAACGTTAAAAGGTAGTTGAATAACTACTAGGAATTTGTTTATTAAAATAAAACTACTATTGTGATGACAAATAGTATTTAAACATAATGTAAAGAGTATAGTAGGTAGAGCAGTCGAAACAAATTTAGTAAAAAATATTTATTGCAGCTGAACTTTTTACTTAAGGACTGTATCACTATTTTTGCTAAAGGACTTTTATAACCTACGAACTGATTAAGCCAATGGGATTTAAAATTCTACTTGAAGTAAATAAAGTGTTAAACATTACTTGATTGGAAATATGTTTGTGATAAGAGAAATGGAAATACACTAAATTTCCATAAGATAAAAGAATTTGTTGTTATTTATTACTATAGTTTTATTATTTCTTATTATTTATTTCTTATTGTATTTATACTTATTCTTTATTTATTATTGTGTTTATATTTTCCTATGAACTTACAAATGGTAAGTGATGTTGTAACCATTATTTGTATTCTTTTACAGGGGAAATGCTCTCAGCTAAATTTAAATGCTCTTAGTATTTTTTTTTTCTCTTGCATTGCTAAATTTTACTTTTCCATCTCTTCACTGACGTCTCTAAAATTTTCAATATTCAAAAATCAACTTCCAATTTTATTAGAAGTCTGTTGTCCAAAATTGTAGTTAATTAACCACAAATTTCATACAAAGTCTTTGGGGAGGGGGGATGATATTACAAAATTTAAATTTTTGCGCCAAGTTTAAAGTATTTTATGTAAATTTTCCTTTTTCAGTAATATTCCGTATATTATACCGGCTTATTAAATTAAAACCCTAGTCTATTAATCTCTAAGACCTTAATTCATATTTATTCCAAATTGCGTAAATCTAAAAATGGCTCATTTATATTTCTTTAATAAAACTTTTATTATTTAAATTCCTATTAAATTCCGCTATTAAATCCTGGTATATCATATTCCCCTTAAATCTTTATTTAACTGCTAAAATATTATTCTGTCTTAAAGAAAAAACCTACTTATTTCAATTTATTCTTTTATTTAAAATATCCAGGTGTAATTAAAATATTTCAAAGCTTAAAACTTCGCAGACATAAATTCATTTCTTTTATCGTCTGAAGAGGGAAAAAGGGGTTATTTTTGCATAATCTCGACTACAGATTTTAACATTTGTTTATGCTTTAGATAGCTGGTGCGAGGATATAAGAATTTTCTAGAACAATCTTTTCAGCAGAGTATAAATACGGATGGCGGGAACCAGAGAGAAGCATATAGCATAAAGCATATGGTAGATGGGCTGTGAGCTTAGAAGCTTTTTAGTTTTTAGCATGTAGAGGTGAACGTGGTGGATTGCAGTCGTAGCAAACTGGATATTCAATGTGATTGCTCGATGGAGGTAGTAAAATGTTGGATGAATACTGTTTATTATGTGAGTAGAATGAGGAAGCAACGGTATCGTAATGGGTGATAGATGTTAGATATTAACGGATTAAAGACTAGAACGCAGTCAAGAGATGGAGTGTTTTTAAACTAATTGTGACAGGAAGAATAGACTTTATTCTTTTTACCATGGAAGGAGAGAGCATCTTCCCTAGATTCAATCGTGAGTGTGGAAATAAAATGAATAATGTTCCAAGCGACTGCCTTATGTTAATTCTTCATTTTTCTTTATTATTTTAAACCCAGTCGGCTGCCACCTGTGTAGTGTAGGAATGGAAACCCTCATTTTTTTTCGACAATACAAACTACTTGCCGTCAAAACGTCACATGCATAAACAAAAATAAGCAAATTGGGATCATCAGAAGCGTTTCTACTATAAAATGTGATAAAAGGTTAATTATATATGCTTTTAAATATCGAAATTTTTTGCTTAATTGATGAGTTTCTTCTTCTTTAAATGTTACGTGAACGCAGTCACGGGTAACAGCTAGTCATTTCAAATAAGTAAAATGATGGTACAAAATGTTTTATACTATTGTAAAACACGTATAAAGTTCCACCAAAATTCATACCACCTAATTTAAAAAATCCGACAAATTTATTGACAAAATCCCAAAATAATAGAAATGATTTAAAACTATATATAACTATTTTGGCTCTTTACATGTATTTTTGTTAGAAAAGCACGTATATTCCGGAAGATATTAAAGTTAATTCCAAGATCCGAGAAAGGTAGCACTATGATCTTTTACCAACGTTTCAACAATCTTTAATGTATTCCATATTTATTAGATGAACATAGAGCATTTCATTAAAGTGCGTAAATTTTTGGGACACCCTATATATATAAATTCTGGAAATATGAAATTATTTTATTACATTTTTTTGAAATCTACACTCCTCAAAAAAATTAGGGGAGCAAGTGAAGAGAATAGTACAAGACAGCATGTATGAGCATAAAATGGATAGTACACGTGTATCAATGCGCAATAAAAAAAAAAGACGCAAAAAATTGTAAGGGATCTTTTATTCTGTGAAACGATGGAATGAACATGAAAAGGTGGTTTAGAGCAACAATTTGGTTACATGTAAATGATAAAAAAAGTGTTGTTTAGAAATGATGAAAGGTTTTTAGTATGGCGTGTGGTCTCCTCAAACATCTAAGACTGCAGCACACCTGTTTTCCATGAGTGCGACGAGGTTATCGATAAGATTTGGGGGAATACTGTTCCACTGCTCAAAAATTGCAATCACCAAGTCCCAGACATTAAAAGGAGGCCTTGGTCTCGCAATAATGCGTGGTCTGAGTATGTCCCAAACATGCTCGATCGGATTTAGGTCAGGAGAGCATGCTGGTCATTCCATACGCTGTATTGTTTTAGCTTCAAGCATATTTTCCACAAAACGAACTGTATGAGGTCTGGCATTATCATGCATGGGAAAAAAGAAATCAATAATTGCTGCAACATAAAATACGACATGAGGTCTCCGTATCTCGTCTGAATAACTTCGGACCGTCAAATTGCCATTCCGAATGATATGCAGGCCCCGTACGTCCACCTATGCTGATTCCAGCCCTTAGCATCAACCCACCTCTTCTGTAATGTGATTTTTCACGAACGAATGTGGGATTATTTTGAGTGCCTCTTTCTCTCCATCTCAAAACACATCAGATGTCACATCCAGACTGAATCGGGACTCGTCTGTAAACAGAATTTGGCTCCAACAACGTTGCCTGCAAACTCGATGTTCAGTTGCCCACCTTCTTTAGTCCGCACAGTTGCTTGAGATCAATGGAATACTGACCATTGGCTTACGTGCATACAGGCCACTCGGATGAAGCCTGTTTAGGACTGTTTGGCTAGATACCCTTCGTCCTGTGACCAAGAACAACCGTGTTTGCAGCAGAGTATCATTGCCCGTTCCGTCTCGACGAGCTGTTAACAGGATATATCGGTCATCAGTTTCTGTGGTAGCACATGGCCGACCTTGCCCTTATCGAAATCTACCATTCCAAGTGTCTTGGAATCGATTCCACATCCTTGCAGTGACATTTCTTGCGACTCCAACAGCGTTCGCTACACTTCGTTGTGTTTCCCCAGATTCAACTGTCCGGATAACACGCTAAGCCATGGATTCTGGTAAATCACATTGCTGTGACATTTTCGAGTCACCTTTTCTCAAAACACAAGCTGAGCAATTGAATTTTACAACTGAGACAGTGAAGCAGACGTTTGTGCAAAATCCCGATTTCTGCACTTACCTCCTTTTTCTAGTTTTAGACGTCATAAACTTTAATTTGCATGTGAAGTTTTATTTATCTGTTTTCTATTACGCTTTAAATTATGGATGTTTTATTGCCGAAACGTCAGTGAAGGCTTACTGTGGAGACTCGAAATGTTTTGATTTCCGTTTGTCTGTCTGTCTGTCTGTCTGTCTGTTCCGCGATAACTGCCGCAAAAAGCACCCGATCAGCTTGAAATTAATTGGGCATATTCGTGAGATACCCGGACGTAGCTGTATAGTTTTTGGTTAAATTTGGTTCATTCGTTCGGAAAATATGGAAGATTTTATTTTTCTTTATAATGCTTTTCTACGGCAAGTCAGACGATTTTCAAATTTCCATTTGTTGAAAGAAAATGGCACGTTTGATTCATGGATTTAAATGTCAAATTATGGATACTAAAATTCCAAATAAGGGTTTTAAATTATTCCTATTATATTGAAGTTTTATCAATATATCTATCAGATTTTTTTTATTTACGTGTATAATGTTTTGAGGACATTTATACATGTATTCCAATAATATAAAGAATTTTTAAATTAATTTTCTTGTTTTATATGATACATA
The DNA here is from genome assembly GCA_963932465.1 of Maratus speciosus. NCBI lineage: Eukaryota > Metazoa > Arthropoda > Arachnida > Araneae > Salticidae > Maratus > Maratus speciosus. The sequence goes on from OZ010794.1 coordinate 325,338,260, forward strand.
TTTCTTTTTTTTTTCCTTTTCTTCGTTGCCTAGCGACTGTTATTCGTAGCCTATCATTGCGTCAAATATGAATGAAGTTAGTAAATTACGTTAATTTTGTTGCAGGTAGTATTAAAAGGCTATCTCAAAAAATATTTTATCGCGCCAAATCGATGCAATTTATGCAATTAACAGTGGGCACGATAATGAATTATTTTCCAGTAGATTTATAGATCTCCAGATATGCATATTTTGGGGGGCTTATAATATGTTATTGCTATCGCATGGATTAGGATGTTTAAACTAATGTTTAACCATACTATAAGTGAAAAAAAAGTACAGTTAAAGGCATGTAAATCCTTTTTAACTTTCCAACATGGATGAAAAGTATTTATGACTTCAGTTTTTCTATCTGTCGATTGCCGTGTTTCTCTACGTGCTCTAACGCGCGTAAATATAGTCGGGATTACATGTAATTGATATACGTTATTGAGGTTTGCCAAAGTATGTTTATTATTAAAAATGAAGAGTGTAGCAGTCATAGCTTAATTACAGGGGCACTCAAAACTATTCCGTTACATTATAGTCTTTGGGAAAAATCGTCTTCGGTGTATTTTAATAATGTTACACAATTTTAAACGTAATGAAATTTATATACTTTATTAAGGTGCACTAGAACCTGGTTACTATAAAATATATTACGTGTAGCACTTACAGCATGCACACAGGGAACTCAAAAGTATTCATAATATTACAATCTTTGAAGAAAATCCTTTTGTGGCGTTTTTTAATGATGTTACTCAGTTACAAAATAATAAAATTGATATGTATTTTTGAAACATTTTTGTAGTATATGGGGTGCAAAGCATATGTTTTTTTCAGGGTCACACAAAAGTGGTCGATTAAAATGTGGTCTACGGGGGAAAAAAACTAACTCCTCACAGCTTTTTTTAACACATTAGCGACGGGAAACGAGAATTCTCGTTTTTATTCAGAATACATCATTGGCTAAGGGAGTGACTTCTACCTTACAGAATAGACATTTATATTGTGTTGTCCATATTTTTTATAGATTGTAAGACATTATATATTACATCCGTACATTGAAAGATATTTACTGCTGCATAAACATGAAAAACATATCTCAGAAACCAATTTCCGAGACACTTTCAGAAGAGGGAGGAGCTTCTACTGTTTTTAAACCCAGATTTAATTAAATTGCCTGTCGTCGTTGTGTTAATTGTGTTGCACTAATTCAAACATTATGAAATTAAATTACATTACAGTGGTTGACTACAAGAAGCTTGAATATGATTTGTATCGTATTTATCGTTCATTTATAGGGTCACATAAAAAATTTCGGATACAGTTCTGGTCTATTAGGGATGATTGCTGAAGAGCATTTTCGATTATGGTGTGCGTTTTAACGTTAAGTAAATTTGTGCTTAATAAGTAGTGCTTAAATATTGTATAGACCATGTACAGGGATACACAAATGAATTCGTAAGTATAAATGAAAATGAGCGCGAATTGCTTCAGTGTTTTTTTTTTTTTTTTTGAGTTATGTATTTAACAGCCCAATTACATTTAGTATACTAACAAATGTTTGCAGAATTTAAATAGAACCATATACAGGACTCCGCAGAAACTGGATATATGGTGCACACTATGCATACTAATCCCCGGAAATGTGATATGAGCAGTTTTAAGAGGGTTTTTTGTCTGCATTAAATTTAAATGTTATAGACGACGCGTAAAAATCTTCACGTAATATACAGGACTGTAGAAAAGAATTCATGTACGTTTCCGTCTATTGGTAGAATTTACTAAAGGACATTAACACAATTAATTGATAATTACAAATGTAAATTAAATTACACTACGAAGGGGTTCAGGGGGGCTGTGCCCCCCTGAAGAAATCTACTTTATTATCTAAAAATTACCAGAATAAGTAGCTCATGAGATTTTCAGAATACCATTACATAACAAGGGGTTTAATTTAACGCTTCTAATGTCAGAAACCTTCGAAATATTTTTTCGTTTTATAAATGTTTATGTAATTTCAGAACTTTAAATTTCGTTTTTTGTAGAAAGATTAATATTACTCAAAGGGTGCTAAACACAATGAATTGTAGAGCTGACGTTGAGGCTCCTGATCTGCAGATTTACTAGTTGCCGAAACGTCAGTGAAGGCTTACTGTGGAGACACGAAAAGTTTTGATTTCCGTTTGTCTGTCTGTCTGTCTGTCTGTTCCGCGATAACTGCCGCAAAAAGCACCCGATCAGCTTGAAATTAATTGGACATATTCGTGAGATACCCGGACGTAGCTGTATAGTTTTTGGTTAAATTTGGTTCATTCGTTCGGAAAATATGGAAGATTTTATTTTTCTTTATAATGCTTTTCTACGGCAAGTCAGACGATTTTCAAATTTCCATTTGTTGAAAGAAAATGGCACGTTTGATTAATGGATTTAAATGTCAATTTATGGATACTAAAATTCCAAATAAGGGTTTTAAATTATTCCTATTATATTGAAGTTTTATCAATATATCTGTCAGATTTTTTTTATTTACGTGTATAATGTTTTGAGGACATTTATACATGTATTCCAATAATATAAAGAATTTTTAAATTAATTTTCTTGTTTTACATGATACATATTTCTTTTTTTTTCCTTTTCTTCGTTGCCTAGCGACTGTTATTCGTAGCCTATCATTGCGTCAAATATGAATGAAGTTAGTAAATTACGTTAATTTTGTTGCAGGTACTATTAAAAGGCTATCACAAAAAATATTTTATCGCGCCAAATCGATGCAATTTATGCAATTAACAGTGGGCACGATAATGAGTTATTTTCCAGTAGATTTATAGATCTCCAGATATGCATATTTTTGGGGGCTTTTAATATGTTATTGCTATCGCATGGATTAGGATGTTTAAACTAATGTTTAACCATGCTATAAGTGAAAAAAAAAGTACAGTTAAAGGCATGTAAATCCTTTTTAACACTTTCCAACATGGATGAAAAGTATTTATGACTTCAGTTTTTCTATCTGTCGCCTGCCGTGCTTCTCTACGTGCTCTAACTCGCGTAAATATAGTCGGGATTACATGTAATTGATATACGTTATTGAGGTTTCCCAAAGTATGTTTGGTATTAAAAATGAAGAGTGTAGCATTCATAGCTTAATTACAGGGGCACTCAAAACTATTCCGTTACATTAAAGTCTTTGGGAAAAATCGTCTGCGGTGTATTTTAATAATGTTACACAATTTTAAACGTAATGAAATTTATATACTTTATTAAGGTGCACTAGAACCTGGTTACTATAAAATATGTTATGTGTAGCACTTACAGCATGCGTACAGGGAACTCAAAAGTATTCATAATATTACAATCTTTGAAGAAAATCCTTTTGTGGCGTTTTTTAATGATGTTACTCTGTTACGAAATAATAAAATTTATATGTATTTTTGAAACATTTTTGTAGTATATGGGGTGCAAAACATATGTTTTTTTCAGGGTCACACAATAGTGGTAAATTAAAATGTGGTCTACGGGGGGAAAAAACTCCTCACAGCTTATTTTAACACATTAGCGACGGGAAACGAGAATTCTCGTTTTTATTCAGAATACATCATTGGCTAAGGGAGTGACTTCTACCTTACAGAAAAGACATTTATATTGTGTTGTCCATATTTTTTATAGATTGTAAGACATTATATATTACATCCGTACATTGAAAGATATTTACTGCTGCATAAACATGAAAAACATATCTCAGAAACCAATTTCCGAGACACTTTCAGAAGAGGGAGGAGCTTCTACTGTTTTTAAACCCAGATTTAATTAAATTGCCTGTCGTCAGTGTGTTAATTGTGTTGCACTAATTCAAACATTATGAAATTAAATTACATTACTGTGGTTGACTACAAGAAGCTTGAATATGATTTGTATCGTATTTATCGTTCATTTATAGGGTCACATAAAAAATTTCGGATACAGTTCTGGTCTATTAGGGATGATTGCTGAAGAGCATTTTCGATTATGGTGTGCGTTTTAACGTTAAGTAAATTTGTGCTTAATAAGTAGTGCTTAAATATTGTATAGACCATGTACAGGGATACACAAATGAATTCGTAAGTATAAATGAAAATGAGCGCGAATTGCTTCAGTGTTTTTTTTTTTTTTTTAAATTTGAGTTATGTATTTCCCAGCCCAATTACATTTAGTATACTAACAAATGTTTGCAGAATTTAAATAGAACCATATACAGGACTCCGCAGAAACTGGATGTATGGTGCACACTATGCATACTAATCCCCGGAAATGTGATATGAGCAGTTTTAAGAGGGTTTTTTGTCTACATTAAATTTAAATGTTATAGACGACGCGTAAAAATCTTCACGTAATATACAGGGCTGTAGAAAAGAATTCATGTACGTTTCCGTCTATTGGTAGAATTTACTAAAGGACATTAACACAATTAATTGATAATTACAAATGTAAATTAAATTACACTACGAACTGCCCCCATGAAGAAATCTACTTTATTATCTAAAAATTACCAGAATAAGTAGCTCATGAGATTTTCAGAATACCATTACATAACAAGGGGTTTAATTTAACGCTTCTAATGTCAGAAACCTTCGAAATATTTTTTCGTTTTATAAATATTTATGTAATTTCAAAACTTTAAATTTCGTTTTTTGCAGAAAGATTAATATTACTCAAAGGGTGTTAAACACAATGAATTATAGAGCTGACGTTGAGGCTCCTGATCTGCAGATTTACTAGTTTTACGTCACTTATCGGTGTAAATATTTTCGTAATTCCGTTAAAACCATGTGCTCCCCTAATTGTTTTGAGCAGTGTAGTATCTGATTTAAAAAGAAAAACATTTTGACATTATTATTTACTAATGAAAAATGAATCAACCCTGCATTGAATTTAATTTAAATTTAAAATAGGTCTGTCAAGTTAGCATCTGTTCATGATTATACAGTGCATCCCAAAAGTTGATATACATCGTGGTTTTTCTATTTTAATATTGAAAAAGGGGAGAAACAATTTCAAAACAATTTATAATTATAAATAATATGAAGACAACAATAATACAATATCTCTATAATAATAGCCTAAGTCATGTGACTGTCATCAATAGTTCCGGGTTGACCGCTTCACTTTTTATATGTCAAACAGAAAATTTGGTAATTTAATGTTAACCGGGCGCAGGTGATAAATAAACCAATCTCTATAATAATAGCCTAAGTCATATGACTGTCATCAATAGTTCCGGGTTGACCGCTTCACTTTTTATATGCCAAACAGAAAATTTGGTAATTTAATGTTAACCGGGCGCAGGTGATAAATAAACCAATCTCTATAATAATAGCCTAAGTCATATGACTGTCATCAATAGTTCCGGGTTGACCGCTTCACTTTTTATATGCCAAACAGAAAATTTGGTAATTTAATGTTAACCGGGCGCAGGTGATAAATCGCCAAATATTGTTCCATCGCCATCATATCATCAGTATTATAATAGTTCATCTCAAGCAACAATCATAAACAATTTTTCGCGAGGTAAATTAAAACAAAGCTTTGATGTTGAAATTAAATGTCATAGTTTAGAGTATTATTTATTACCTATTTTTTCTATAAAAAAAAAAAAAAAAAAAAAAAAAAAAAAAAAAAAAAAAAAGAGAAAATTGGGTCATAAATTTTAAGTAATTCAGTTTTAAATTAAAGTTATGTATCTCTATAATAATAGCCTAAGCCATGTGACTGTCATCAATAGTTCCGGGTTGACCGCTTCACTTTTTATATGCCAAAGAGAAAATTTGGTAATGTAATGTTAACCGGGCGCAGGTGATAAATCGCCAAATATTGTTCCATCGCCAACATATCATCAGTATTATAATAGTTCATCTCAAGCGACAATCATAAACAATTTTTCGCAAGGTAAATTAAAACAAAGCTTTGAAGTTGAAATTAAATGTCATAGTTTAGAGTATTATTTAATACCTTTCTTTTCTTAAAAAAAAAAAAAAAAAAAAATAGAAATAAGAGAAAACTGAGTCATAAATTTTAAGTAATTCAGTTTTAAATTAAAGTTATGTATTTTAAATAAAATGAGTGAAAGTATTATATTTTAAATGAAATTAATGAAAGAAAAAATACGACGGGTGCAATGTTTGGCGATTTATAACCTACACTCGGCTAACATAAAAATACGGAGTTCATGATTTCTGCATCAGAATCTTCCGATTTGGCGAAGGATTGAGCAAGTAAATTAAATTTTGAATAAAAGTAACATGATACAATGCTTAGCATAGATTTAAAGGAGACCAAACTGGTCGCCAAGGGCGGCTAGTAAAAATAATATTACACAATAACAGAGTTTGTGAAAAAAATTAAAAGTTAAATTTTACTATCGCAAAAGTTTATAGACAATTCATTTTTAGGTACGTTCGCAATTATATAAATACGTAGCACCTATAGTCGTCGTTCAGTCCGTCCGTCCGTCCGTCTGTCCGTCCGTCTGTCCGTCCGCATATAACAGAGCAAAAACTACCCAACCGAATGGTCTGAAATTTTAAATATATGATTGTTGCAAAATTTTGTCGAGCCATTTGAAATTTTATGAAAATCGGATGTATAGTATTACAGGGACAGTCAAAATTTTTCTTTGTATTACGGCCAATGGGAAAAATTATTGCAAGTGCATTTTAATGATGTTGCAGCCTTCCAAATCGTCTGAAATTTTAAATATATAATTTTTGCAAAATTTTGTCGAGTCATTTCAAATTTTATGAAAATCGGATGTATAGTTTAATTACAGGGACAGTCAAAAGTTTCCCGTTACATTACGGCCAATGGAAATAAATTATTGAAAGTGCATTTTAATGCCGTTACAGACTATGCACTTATAAAGTGCAAATAAATATACATTCAAAACAATATGGGGTGCAAATAATAATTATAAAACTAGTTATAGTACAAACGCACCTCATTTGCCACGTTTGACGAGCAATTTCCAACTTGTTTTTCCTTTAACATTCAAATTTTTAAGATGTTTTTTTCTAATTACTTCAAGGTACTGACTACAGTACAGACTTTGAGCAATAATTGCTGAAAGTGCGTTATAAATTTCGGTATGCGCTATGAAATTGAACTAAAGTTTTCTATGTTACTCGTTGTGTATAAATTTTGTACAGTCGTGGAAAAAAAAAAGTAAACACCCCCTGCTAACTCCTAAACAAATTATCGTAGAAGAAAGTTACCGGTACCGAAATATTGGAAATAAAGTTTACTTTTAAATGATGTATATAAAATTTGCTTAGGGGGGTCATCTACATATTAAAACGAACCATAACTTTGTTTTTTTCAATAGCAGTACACAATTCTGACAGCATAAATGAACTCTACACCCTTCAATTAGTCTAAAAACAATTTTTTATGCAATTCGTACCATAAGTTTCAGAGAAATTAATTATTTTAAAACCAGCGTATTTGAGCTGTATCCAAATTAAAGTTCGGTACACGATTGTTAAACGAGAGAGCTCCCTTCTTGATCAAGGCACCTTAAGCAGTCAATTAAGCCTGTTAGATTACCGGATAGCATAAGAAATTTCAAAATATTTAGTCACTTCTATCATAGACGGCCCCTTAAACCATCATTTTGCCATTTTTTAAGCATAATTTGAAAACTACATGGAAGAAAAATGTGAAATTTTGGATTTCCATAAACCAGGACTTAATAAATCTGAATCCATCAAAAAAAATTGTAGGTTGCAATTCATAATTTTTTTGAATATTAATTTCATAATTCATAATTCATATCAAAAAATTATAAAAATTGCAAATTCAACGTATTTATGTTTGGGTATATTAGTATTATTTCTACACAAAAAATTAAAACATTAGGATCATAATTTCAGAAGTTATATATAAAAATATGAAAATGTAATTTAACATTAGAAGCACTGAATTTTTAATGTTTATAATTCAAAAACTTATCATTCAACTGACTTGAAAGTTGGTGTCTAGGCATAATTTGAATCAAAAATTTGAAACATCTAGTTAAAATTGGGTATTGCCATTGAAAAAAAATGAAGTTTGGATTCGTTTTATTATGCAGATGGCCCCCAAAGCAAATTTTATATACGTCATTTAAAAGTAGACTTTATTTCCAATCGTTCGGTATCAGTCACTTTCGTCTACGATAATTTGTTGAGGAGTTAGTAGGGGGTGTTTACTTTTTTTTCCACGACTCTACCTCGTATGCAGTGCAGCACAAAGGATTTCATGTAACATTCCCTTTATTAGAGGAAGTTGCTCAAGGAGAATTTCCGGCTGAAATATGTATTTCCTAACTTAACTAAATTTTTGCATACATATAGTAAATAGATGCGAATCTATATATCATATATAGTGCTTCTCAAAGAACTGGGATAATTTTCCGTTTTTTGATGGGAATTGCTGAAATTGTGTTTTCAAATGTGTTACGTGTTACCAAATGGTTAAATTAGACTTAGGTTTAATTAGACTTGAACATATTAAACTGTGAAATTTGGTTACTTTATTTCAAATGTGTTGGAAAGTGTTTCATAATCTATGCTTGAAGCATATTTTTTTTATTATTGTTTAAAATATTATGTATCATTTCCATCTACTATTATTGCATCTTTGGTTATAAAATTTGAAATACTTCTTTTTGCACTTCGATCATTTTGACTTAGAATGCAGATTTAAAAATAACTAACTAAATAAATAAATAAAAGGTAAACTATACATTAAAATGAAATTCGAATAAAGAAAATAAATGAGAATTCAACGTCTTCGTTTATTACATTTTAAAACGTTTCTTTTGCAGATAATATTCATTACTGGAATCTTTCTCCTGATATATTTTTACATAATATCAGTTTAAATGTTAAATACGCTCTAGAACTCATACATATGCTATCATATGTTCTAACTTAAATTTTAACAGTAGTACTCTCAGAAACATTTTATGTATATGTAATCTTTTTAACAACATTTTTAATGACGCATATGCATATAAAATTTGTTATTCATTATTAACGAACTCTTTATTTCTAGACGTAATGTGCGCTATGTTTAAGCTTCTAAATGGTTGTATTCTGTTTAGAGTATTTTTATGACAGTCCTAAATACTAGATATTTTTCTTTAAAAAATAGTTAATGTTTTACAAATAAAAGAGTTATGTAAAGATGCTATTTCAGGAAAATAATAAATTGGAATTAGAAATTTATACCGAGATTATTATATCATTATAAGAATAAACATACCTTTGCGAAAATAAATTACTATGCATTAATATTTAAACATATATACTATATGGTGGTTACGACGTTTATTTTAAAATGTTTACATTTCTATGAAAAGAATTTTCTCCGACATTCTTTTTCTGCATTATTTATTAGTGTAAAATTAATATATATATATATATATATTTTTTTTTTTACTTGAAAATGGACTAATCCAATAAGTGTGTGTAATACTAAAGAAAAGAAAATAACTATAAATAACTGTGAGTGCTTTATTTTTCAGATTGTTTTTAAGTTTTTGCAAATATAATTTTACGTATTTATGCTTAATGTGTCGCATTAAATTAAAGCATACAGGATGTCCAACAAAACCGTTTAAAAGTAGAATGATGCAAAATTCTTTTTTAGTAGAGGCCCCAATAGCGGCCGAGAGGTTCTGCTCTGAAAGCTGATAGACGGGAGGTGCTGGGTTCGAACCCAATCGCGACCGTCAGCCTAATCGTTCGGAGTTTTCCGTTGTTTTCATCGAACCTTGGATTTCCTTGCGTAAATACGGGAAAAAGACCCTTAGAAAGACCCTCACGGAGGGCACGCCCCCCCCCCCCTTCAGGTCCATATCCCATGTGTAGATAATTGGCCATCATAAAACAACACCAACACATATTTTCACTAGAAAAATTTTACGACATCTTCAGGGCAATTGAAGCAAAGATTGAAATTAGCAGAAAAAATCACCAACGTTTCTCAAATCACATATAGAGACAGGAGAGGAAACTTGATGTAATATTGTAATTATAAATAAACTGTTGATACTGTAGATAGTGAAAACGTCTTCGACATTTTTCATCCTTGCATTCGGAACGTGTGATGGTGTGAGATACATTCAACTCAAAACACACAGTCGTATTCTTATTAATTATAGGAACAGTTACTGTTGGAAGTTAATTGGTAAATCACTCAACAGTGACCACCGTCTCTGACTGCAATATTCAACTAATAAAAATAATTTTTAAATACACATATATACATGAAAAAATTTGTAATATACTGTATAAAATGTTTGAAAAATTACTTTCAAACTCTTTTACTTACTCAAATAAAAAAAAATAGTGCTGCAGCCACGACGGCCAAGGTGCTGGTGCCCCCCATGCGGCGACCAGGTGACTTTTGCTGCGGGAACAGTTACAGAACCGATTAAGCTGGCAGGTTGTGATCTTGTCAGCGGTTTAAGGGAACCAGGAAAGCCCTATCCCCGCCATGTTAAATTCACCAACTTTATGTACCTTTTTCTCAGAAATTGTGAAAGATAGAAATCTACATTTTTTAGAGTAGTTAGAATAACATGATTTACGTATTTTAACAGACCATTTTCTTTCTAAGTGAAACTCAAAATTAATTATTAATTATTTATTTAAAGTCATTTTTAAATTAGCATTTTTGGTAAGATTCCACTGCCTAAAATAAATAATTCTCAACAAATAATTAAATACCTCTGTTAAATATACAATATAACATAATATAAGTATTAAAAAAATATGGGTTCTTAAGCTTAATAGATATTGAAAAAAAAAAGGGAACATAAACATGAAAAATCCAAGTTTTGAGAAAAAGTCAACGAAAGATTTAAATGACCATTAAGCTGTGAAGTACTCTTAGAAAGAATGAATAATTTCAACAATTATTTTTTATATATTAGCATGTGTGACACATCGTTGGAAAGATAAAAGTTTAAACTATTTAATGATATAAAAAAGTAAAAATCGATTTTTTGGTTGAATTTTGCTTTCCTTGTCCCCTTAAACGAAAAGCGTTTTCCAAACAGAAAGTAATTTCAATGAAAGACCTCTCAAAAGCCATTATTGTTGAAATCCGGGCATGGAAAAAGGCGTGGTACATAATAATGTAGTCAATTTCCGAAGTCTCTTCTCTATACGTTGGTTTATACAGATGATAGCCATTTAAAAAAAAACTCTATATCCGTTTCCATTGCTTTAGTGTTTCTGACGATGACAGCAAATTTGATTTAGTAATCCTGATGTTGGGTCATTTCGCTTTTCTAAAACATGGTAAAATAATCGTATAAAAATAATGATAAACCTTAAAAATTTAATAATGAAATCAATATTAAATTCGGAATTTTTCTATAAAGTATTGTTTTTCAGATATTATATAATCAAACTACATTTATTAATTTTTATTTTTGATGAACTGCATTTCTTGGAATTATTAAGAAATATAAAGAAACTTTAGAAACATTATTAATCAACATACATTTATTGGCAATTAAACAATGCTATTCCCATTAAAACAACTTTCATATATTTTAAAAATAAAATATTACCTAACTTAATTGCTATGATTGGTATTTAATAACATTGTAAACGCAGTCCTTTTTTTTACAAAAATTTAATTAGAGTACATGTCATATATTCCTAAATGGAATAATTAACTTAGAGAATTGCTATATTAAGTAAGCTTAAACTGCCAGGTATTTACTTTCATTTTTATTGATGTCCTTACAAAAAATGATCATCATACTAATTATAACAATTTATTTCTTTTTCATTAACATAACAAATAATCGATTGTAAGAAATGATGTTTTGTTAGTATCCTAATTATATATAAAGTAATCTAAAAAAATGCAGCACGTAAAGGAATTCTAAATAGTTTTTTCTTTTATTATTATTATTTGTTTAAAAACTATTTCAAACACTAAAATTTTATGTATCGGTAATAGAAATATTTAAATCTTTTTCCAAAAGTATTGAGCACCCCTAAATTTTTAATATTTCTAAAAGTAAATGTAATATATAAATGTTTAACTTATGCATATACAATTATGATCTTTTTTTAGTTATTACAGTTTATATAAAATGAGAGCACAGGAATTACTCAACTTCTGATTAAACCACATCTTTTTAAAAACAAATTTCCGTTTTTAAATTAATGAACTACTTAGCTTTACTGTAAGTTTTATTTTTGCTATGAAAGGATCTTATAAAAAAACAAAAACATAAAATTTGGAAACATTTTTGTAAAAAATAGCAAATATTTAAGAACTTAAATATTTGCTAACGAAAATAATAAAGATATATATACATTATATTGCCATTAATGACCGGCAACTTTCAATTATAGACATTTTGTCGAATATTCAGAAATGCACTTGACAGATTCTTCTGGAATTTCAGGATTGAAAACAACAGGTATTACCTCATATTTAGCAATGTTCATTTGATAAGGGGGATAATTAGGGGGCCAACAAAAAATCAAAGAAAAGAACTAATATTTGGGATCACCCTGTAATATAAAATAAACGAAATGATCTACCGCTACCGAATATAAATAAACAGACATTATGCAATATGTGTCTTATTTTGTGTAAGAATAGCACGTATATTAATAGAGATATAGCGATTTATTTTAAAAAATTAAAAAATTCTTGCATGTTTTTTGCTTATAACATGCAGGGTTTTCAACGAAATTTAACGCCGGTATCAGAAAAATGGACAAAATATAGTAGAAACAATATAGTGTAATTGGAATATAAATATAATAAATATTTTAGGAAATATAAGCAGTTGTATGAAATAATTTTTATCTGCGCATGCGTGAACGATAACAAGGATCATTTTACACAATTTAATAGTCAACGCTATGGAGCAACTTATTAAAAAAATCTAGTTAAATAGCGTAAAAATTCAGAAAGATATCGGCGTTAAAATGAGCAAATCTTTAGTTGTTCTCTAAAAGCAGCTGAATGATAAGGGATTTTACACAAATTGTCATTTTTTATTAACTGACTTTCAGAAAAAAGTTAGTATTTACTGAGTATCAACGAGTAGATTTGGAAAAAATGCTTCGATTTTGATACTTCTTTTGAACATGGTATAGGCTCGTTCCGGTGGTTATCCAAGAAGAACTAAAGCATCAATAAAAAATGAAAATTTAAAAAAATTAAAAATTAAAAATGACAATTTGTGGAAAATCCCTTATCATTCAGCTGTATTTAGAGAACTACTAAAAATTTGCCCATTCTAACGCCGATATCTTTCTGAATTTTTACGATATTTGACTAGATTTTTTTAATACGTTGCTCCATAGAGTTGACTATTAAATTATGTAAAATGATCCTTGTTGTCATTCGCGCATGCGCAGATAAAAATTATTTCATACAACTGCTCATATTTCCTAAAATATTTAATATATTTATATTCCAATTGCACTATATTATTTCTACTATATTTTGTCAATTTTTCTGTAACCGGAGTTAAATTTGGTTGAAAACCCTGCATGTTATAAGCAAAAAACATGCAAGAATTTTTTTATTTTTTTAAATAAATCGCTATACCTCTATTAATATACATGCTATTCTTACACAAAAGAATTCACATATTGCACAATGTCTGTTTATTTATATTCGGTAGCGATAGATCATTTCGTGCATTTTATTTTACAGGGTGATCCCAAGTATTATTTTTTTGTTGTTGTTGGCCCCCTAATTGCCCCCTTATCAAATTGACAATGCTAAATATGAGGTCATACCTGTTCTTTTCAATCCTGAAATTCCAGAAGAATCTGTCAAGTATATTTCTAAATATTCGACAAAATGTCTAAAATTGAAAGTTGCCGGTCATTCATGATAATATAGTGTATATATATATACATATATTAAGAAATCAAATGATCATTTAATTTATATATAGTTTTTATTATATTAATTTTTAATGTATTATTTTAAACTTGTTGCAATAACAGCCGGTAACTACATAAAAACTTTAAAGGGTCTCAGAACTCTTAAAATTGGAAAAAAACTGAAAAAAAAGCGGATTGCAATATTCTGACTATGACCATTTTAAACATTTATTATCTTGAAATGTATATAATTTAGAAACACAATTTTTATTTGGATGAAAGATATAAGTATGTTCTTTCATTTCAAGTATTTAAAAAATTGCAAGTTGCAGAATTATTATTTATAGGGCGCGCCAAAATGTCAGACGTTTGTCGAGCAAAAAATAGGTATGATAGCTTACGCGCAGGATTACAAAATAAATAACCTATTACAACTAGAATGAATTTTTTTTCGCTTAATTATACTTTAGCTTGCAAAAATTACCCTAAACCTAAATAAATTTGTATTTAAATCCTTTTTATATTTTTAATACAAAGTTGCATTTTGCTAATACAGAAGTTTGAAAATTACAACAGTATAATCTTTTTTTTTTTTTTTTTTTTTTTTTTGAACAAAAAACAGAAAACAAAAAACAAAAAAAAAAAAAAAAAAAAAAAAAAAAAAAAAAAAAAAACAAAAAAAAAAAAAAAAAGAAAAAAATATGTTTTGAAAATTTCATTGAAAAATATTCAGAAGTTTTTGAGATATACTGCGCGTTATGCCCAAAAATGTCATTTCGAGAAAAATGACTTCAAAGTTTCAAAAATGCCTCTCCAGCTATTGCGCAGGTATAATCCTAAAAGCCATAACGTCTGTTCTAATGTGAATTTCAAGTAAATAATTATATCAAAACGTTCAGAAAAGAGGGAGTTTAACATCTTAAAAAAAAAAAAAAAAAAAAAAAAAAAAAAAAAATCGAAAATTGTGAAGCTTTGACAGTTTTGAGACCATTTAAATGAAAGCGATTAAATGAAAATATATTTTCGATCCCTTTTAACACTTTCCAACATAGTTAATTTTTTTTTTCTTTTTTTGGGTTGTATGGCCGTTTGTCGATCTGTCCGAGCTCTAACTCTCCTAATATGCCAATATTGCCCTTTATTTTTATATGTTATTAACGCTTACATAGCACGGTCAACATTGAAAGTGAGGTGTACAGAAATTAAACTTATTTTACAGGGACAGTGAAAATTTCTGTTACATTATGACCTATGGGAAAAATTGCTTCTAATGCATTTTAGATCATTTCAAACTTTATGAGATTGATATGCAATTATGAAGAGAAATAAAACATGCATTATGTGTAATAATGGGCGCAAATTATTTATTATTATTACAATGCTGCACAAAATAAATTAGTTCCATAATGTTTAGCGGCGAAAATTTGTTTGAGGTGTATTTTAATCATGTTATACTAGGTCAAATATAATAAAATTTATGCACATTACTGATGTTTGCTATAAATACTTGCTGAAAAATATGATGTGCATTATCGTACAATTACAGGGATGCACAAAATATTTCGAATACAGAACTATATATTAGCAATAATTAATGGAAATACGTTTCGGTTATAGCATGCTTTTTTAAGTTTAACTAAATTTTTGCACTCAGCTTGGTCTGTATAAATGATATCCATTATATAGATAATTTGTAAGCATTACTGAATATGAGCGTAAAATACATAATGGGATTTTTAATTGAGTTATGCATTTTTAGGAGAAATTATATCTATCTATATTATAAAGGACAAACATATCTGTGCATAACTCATACGTCATTTTGCGAATAGCAACTCTTTGAAATTTGAAATAAAATTTTGGTCTTGCAATTTTCTCTACTGCAAATTTTTAAACTTCTAAACATCGCACATTTTAAATTTTTACACTGTCGTATAAGGAAAAAAATGCTCTTTTAAATGCAATTTGTTTGAAAGCTGTATCTGAATTTATTTTTGAGATATTAATTTTTTTGTAGATTTTAATACCATTTTTCTAATCGTGGCAACAAAAGTACCCCATTTCTATTGAAAGTAAACGGAAAATAGTGAAAAATAGGAGATACTGTATCTTTTTGTTGCCATTTTCTCATAAAACCTGGGAAAAAAAAAGTTGAATTAAAATACGGGCTATGTCAAGAATATTGTCTGTTATTCCGTGATAATGACGTCATATGCATACTTTTCTATGGACAAAGATTAAGACTTGATTGTAAAAGTGGATTGCTTTAGCGGATGCAAATGACGTCATTTTATAAAAAAGCGTGTACTTTAATTTTTGTAGAAGTGCGTCATTTTCACAGCCCAGCTGCTTTGAAATTCTTCACAGCTGAAAATGCTTCACTTTTGAAAATAATGCAATCGAAGTCACACACTGATAAAACGCAATGTTTTACAAAAATTTAGAGTGTCTTTATAAAAGAGAGGTGACATGCAAATAATAGCAATTTATATTACAGAAATTGATGATTCTCGCTGGATGGATTTGTTTCGCCAAGTTAGACAAGCAAACAAATAATTCGAGGTTTAAAATAATATCATGTTCCTGAAATTTTGTCCAAAATTATCTCGAATAATAAAATTTTAATGCTTTTCTTTAGGACATTCTACTATAATTTTATCAAAGTAACATAATTTGCTTAATTTAATTTTTCACAATTTTATACAATCTATATATTTAAAACACAAGTGTGTTTTTTAGTCATTTGCCCTGATCTTTCTGCTGAACCAATTTTACTAATATATATATATATATATATATTAACTGAAAGCTGTTCTTTTGTAGATGTGATCGCAATATCTTTTTTCTTTTAAATATCCCCACATTTATATTTTAATTTTAAAAGCATTTCATGAAATTTCTTCAAAATGATGAAAATTAGATAACTTTCGTTATTGCAGACAACAGAGAAATAACGTGGTATTTTTATCTTCATTCATACCCTTTTCTGATAAAAATTCGAAATTGTTCTATAGGGTTTAGTGGCGCAAAATCCTATTAGGAGCATAATGTTATATTAGGGCCATAATAACGGAAAATGACTTACTACTTTCGAAAACACGTACTTTTCCTCATAAATTTTCTATATTGTTTTCCTTCTGCATGTGTACTGATACTAAGTTTCAGACACTAGGCAAAATGCTTATTTAAGTGAAAATGAAGTCATATTTCAAAGAAAACGATAATTTCCATAGATAAAACTAAACATTTAAGCACAAATGCGTCTAAAAACCAGAAATTACAGAAATTTTTACTTTCCGGCATTGAGATTAGAATCTCAAGTAAAGAGTACATCTTTTTACATAAAAGATGTTGCTGACAATCGTGACTTCAAGTTTCGAGTTAAAGTGATTTTTAAATGATCGAACAAAATACAAATTTTTTTTAAATGATGTATATGGATATGAGAAGTGTGTATGCAAATTTTGAGAAGGTAAAAATTGCTGTTTTTTATTCCGGAATACCAAGCATAAGAGCCTCAATTGATATATCCATATCATAATAACTGATCTTTATTATATTTTACTGATTAAGTATCTATATTATAAAGAATAAAAGTATATGTGCCTAACGCTGACGTCATTTTGCAAATGGCTACATTTCATGATCAAATTTCGGTTATGAAATTTTCGCTACTGCATTTTTTTAATCTTCTGAGCATCGTATATTTTCAATTTTCATCGCATAGGGAAAAAAAATTACTTTCAAATGCAATTTGTTTAAAAACTGTATCTTAATTGACTGATGTATTATGTTTTCTAAAATAATTTTTAAGCATGATTTTTTTAAGTTTATCTTATCACGTGCCGGTTTCGATACAAAATAATAATAAACATATTGCACATAAAGCAACATTGTTCAGCATTTGTTTCTAACGATTTTGCATAACGAAATTAATACTTCCTTTAAAAACAAATAAAAGAATAATATTAAAAAAACACCAATCTAACATATTTGTGAAAGACAAATTAACGAAATGAATACTTCTTTTATAAACAAATAAAATAATAATATTAAAAAAAAAAACACAAATCTAACATATTTGTAATCGTAAAATTTAAATTTTTAGATCACCAAACAGGATTTTTTTTTCAAATGGAATTTGTTTGTAAAGTGCATCTCAGTTTACTGATTGTCTATGGTTTTAAAAACAATTTTAAAGCATAAAATATTTTTTAATTTATCTGTATCGCGCGGAGCTCGATTACGAAAGATTAATCCGTTAGCCCTTAAAACAAAATAAATAGTTCATCATTTTCTTACGGTTAATATTTATTAAAAAATAGCCTATGAATAAATAAATAAAATAATATAAATAAAACACAAATTTAACAGACGTGTATAAGCTCTGAAATTATTAGAATATAAAAGGATGCCGTAAGTAGCAAAATCTTGGTCAAATAACTCTTAGCATGCGGCTAAAAAAAATATCGTGTTTGATAAATTTAAAAAATTCTTTATATTGTATAGTTCGTTATTTTTCATATGAAAAATGCTTTTTAAATGTAAGTGGGCAATCTAAAAAATTTATTGCATAAAAAAAAAAAAATATTAGTTTTCAATTAAAAAAAAAAAAAATGTTTTCAGCTATATTCTGTTACCGGGGAAGCCCGGGTACGATCCCCTAGTATATATAAAAGCCGTTCTCTGTGTGTATGTCCTTTATACAAATCTTTAATTTTTGACCGATTTGCACGAAACTCGATGTACATACGTTTTAGAACGTGGAAAAGATCACTGTCTACTTTAAAAAAATATCAGATCAATATTTATCTCTTTTTTCTACCACTTCCATAATTTAACATTATAGAAATATCTCTTTTTAAATCTTTTTAAATTCAAACGTTTCTTTCCTGTTGCCAAATCTTAAAAAATGACACAATAATGTGAAAAAAAAATAAGGATAACGCGTGTATTTTGTTTTTATATGCCAATAAAAATTCAGATTTTCTTGCTATATTTTTGCGTGCTTGATACTGACGTCATTCTAAACAGAAAATTTAAATTTTTTTGTATATAAAATAAAAAAAAATAACTATAAGAGAGGGAAAATAACGTAGCACCTTAATTTGAATGTTTTTTTTTTTTAATTAAAACATCTATTTTAATACAAATAGTCAAATTTCATGAAAACGTTTTAAGAAAAAGAAAAAAAAAGGCTAGATATGACGTCACACTCTATCAAATCTTTTCAACGCGTAATCAAACTCATTGTATATGGCTCCTACATGTTGCTTACTACTTCGATTGTATACTACAGCCATATCTTATAGGTATACGTTATCGCTAAGTGTTGTATTGGTTTAGATTCAGTGCTAACATTTTCTGTGATTTATAGCAAAAATAGAGCGGTTATTTACATTTTCAAAAAAAATCTTGACAGATGACTTGTTTTAAAATTTATGGAAAATGACATCATTTCATCTAATCATTGTAGATTTAATTTCAATAAAATTTCAAATTTTCCAAATAAAATTTTACTAGCAACTACCTCATTTGGATGTATTTTTTTGCATTTTCCCGCGTATTGTGAAAATATTGTATACTTCTGTTGCGCGTGCTAAAGAAAACATGTATTTTAATTTTAAAAGTTAAAAATATTACCACAATGTGTCAAAGGAACATCCTTTTTCTGAATTTAAATTTCGCGAGCTCCAAAATTAAAACTAAAAATGTGAGTTTTTTCATAAACTGCAAGTTAAGGCTATTCTCTAATCCAAAGGAACTATTTTCTGACATATTTTTTAATTAATTTTTATTCGGAAACGCATGAAATTGACAGATGTTCTTATTTAGAAACTATGTAATAGAAAGATAGTTTCCATTTGTTGGTAAAGGTATAAGATCTTTCAGTTGATTTTTTTAACGGAATTTCGGACGCAACGGTGCAATAAAGGAATAAAAACCAGGAGTCACGCAACCACAATTGCACATAACTCGATAAGTAATTTATTTATGAAAGAAGGGAAAACTCATTTCAATTCCAAATCGCTTTGAATAACTGCTGTGGCGCAGCGACGTGGCATCGATTCAATGAACGGTTGAAAATCGTCTATGGTAAGTTTTTTCCACGGATCTTGCAATTTTGGGGGAAATTCTGCTGAATTGGAATATTTATAATCCCGCACACGTTTTCAAGTTCATTCCAAAGATTTTCTATTGTTTTCTGATCGGGTGATTGGGCTGTCCATTTCAATAGCGGATTCTTTTTGTGTGCGAAAGCCGCTGCTTGCATAAGCTTGACGAGCTTGATTTGAGTCGTTATCATGCTGAAACAAATTGTTGCGACGATTATTTTTCCTCCAATAAGGCAGAAAATGACCTTGCAAGATATTTTAATACATTGCACCTTTCATCTTGCAGCGAATTTTAACTAACGGACCAACACATTTTCCAGAAAATGCTCCCCACAGCATAACATGTTTTCCACCATGCTTCATTGTAGGAATAGCATATCAAGAATCTTATCTTTTGTTTTTACGTCGTCGAACATAGTATCTGCCATCATTCCCAAAAAGGTTGAACTTCGATTCATTGGAAAATTGTACTTTTTAGGGTTCCGTACTTAAAAAGTAAAAGCGGAACCATTATAAGTTCTCTCCTGTGTCTGTCCGTCTGTCTGTCTGTCACAGCCATTTTACTCGTAAACTATGGAACTTGGAAAGTTCAAATTCGGGAAGTAATAAAGACCATTGACCCACATATTTTCAGATTAATAAACATTCAGAAATATATTTAGTAAAAAAGTAGAGGGGCTAATTATGCTACTTGAAAAAAAAATATTTTCTTTGTATATCATGGTGGGTATCCTGTGAAAGCTTTTGTAACGCTGAACTCAAAAATACATTCATTTTAATTTTCGGTATTATATTTTCAAAGATATTGTTGAAAATGTAGCGCAAAAATATGCCCCCCCCCCATATCTAATTCCGAATCTACTGAAAATAAAATTATGAAAAAATTAGAGGTAGTAGACGTTAATATAAACTTTCCCAGAAAATTATAGCGCTTACCCTAGGTCACATAGTTTTTGAGTAATTAGCATTTTTCTGTTACACAAATTTCGATTTACGGTCATCCACAAATTTTAAGCCTTTATGTTTAATGAGTCAGAAAATGTGTCAGAAAGTTTCGCGTTGTTG
Source organism: Maratus speciosus (assembly GCA_963932465.1). Lineage (NCBI taxonomy): Eukaryota > Metazoa > Arthropoda > Arachnida > Araneae > Salticidae > Maratus > Maratus speciosus. Next base: position 325,359,357 of record OZ010794.1, read on the forward strand.
AGCAGGGAACAGGAGAAGCACCTTAAGCATTTGCAGGTTAGTATTTTGTAATCAAGTTGCATGCCAGGTAGTCTCTTAAAACATAATTCATTCTGTATTGTTTTAAACAAAGGTGCATGCCATAAACTAAAATAAGAATACCCTAGCGTACAGCCCTGTTACCGAAGATAAACCCGTCAATATACTTAGAGATAAAAATATTTCTGCATTTTTCATTCAGCTAATAAGACTAATCTTTCATAATTGGGTTCACATGATTATATAACTTTCCCCTATAATTCTATGACTAAGCAACGGAAAACAATATGTTGCGCACTGAAATCTTCCCTAAAAAAACTAATCGGTCAAGTCGCATGGAAATCCGTTCTGAAGAATTCAAGTTATATGCACCCGGAACGAAATTCCCATTTGAATTTTATATACTTATCAGGTTATTTTGAGTAGTTTGATTTGATATCTGTTAAATTCGTGTTTTATTTTATTTTATTTTTGGCGTTTTAATTTCGTTTGCCAATTTAGTTATTGAATATTACGCGAAAGCAAACAAATTCTGAATTATTTACAATGTTTTTGAACAATTGAGTTAATCTTTTGTATTTGGGTTGCAAGCATATTTAAAAAATATGCATGCTTAAAAATTATTTTAAAACCCATAAAAAATTCGTAAATTGAGATAAACATTACAGACAAATATCACTGAAAGTACTTTTGTTTTCTATAATACGTTGGAACAATCGAATGTACAATGTTTAGACGTTAAACTGCAATAAAAGGGAAATTTGTTGTGTTATGTTGTTGCCACCGAAAATATGATACTAGCGTTACTCATAGACATGTCTTTTCTTTATACTATTGCATTAAGTGTAAACAGGTTCATATTTCGTAATAGGGTTGCACTCAACTTTAAAAATATCCATGCTTAAAAATTACTTTAAAATCCATTAAAATCAGAAAACTGAGGTACAATTTTCAAACAAATTTCATTTGAGAGAACTTTTTTCTATTCGACATTGTAAAAAATGAAATTGTGTTATGTTTAAAAGTTAGAAAATTTTTAGTAAAGGCACATTTTATGGGTTACAATTTATGGGGCACAATTTATGGGCACTGACATAGTGTTTTTACTTTATAATGTAGATAATACCATACAAACGAGAATTTCACTACGTGCTGCGCGATTTGGAGGAATTTCTTTTTTTCGTATAGTCAGGAAAGTCACATATTTTTCTCTTATACCCGCCAAAGAAAACGTGCATTCTGTTATTAAAGCTCAGGGATTTTACTATGGTTGCAAGACAACAACGCCATGTTTTTTTATTGTCTTTATAACAACTTGTGGATGGGAATGCACAAATTTCAGTTATTGTGATTGCCGTATTATTTCGTTTTAATTTATTTTACCTGGAAGGCTCCTTATAATTGATACGGGAGAAGCCGGGTTGTTCTGCTAGTTTAGTATACTTTAAGAAATGTTTGTACAATATAAACGAAATTATAAACATGTCCAATTGTTTAATTGGATACACGACAGACTAGGGATGATAATTTCTGGAGACGTCATTCCAGTACTTTTAAGCGTGTTTGAGCCTGCATTAAATGTTAGCTTAATAAGTAGCATGCATAAAAATCTGTAGGTAATATACAGGGGTGTACAAAAAAGGGGTGTACAAAACAAAGGGGTGTACAAAATGTACGAAAATATATTTCCGCCTATTGGTAGATATAGGCTGGAGGTGAATTTTGAACTTAATAAGCGGGTTTTTTTAGAAATTAAATTTTAGCATACTGTATAGAATATATACAAATCACTAGATCATATACACGGCTGCACAAATCAATTGTTGTACATTTTGAGGTACGGACTGTTATAGTGAAAATCTGGTTTTCAAATACGTTATGCGTTTTAAAAAATATTCCCATATGTATCTTATTTACATTATTAAACAGAGAAATTTTGTTACATTATTCTGGAACTGTTGGAATGTGTTTCATAATCTGTACCTGATACTTGATTTGTCTTTTTTATTTATTATATGTATCGATACTGAGTTTTGCTTCTCGCCAAAATACTGTTATTTATAATGAAATGATGTTGTTGTAGTGATAAACTTAAGGGGGCTGGTCACTTAGCTACCTATTTCCCCTCACTAATATAAAGTCTATGAGCATTTCATGCATTCTTATATTTAAAATATCCCCTCTGTAAATTAATATTTTTAAATTCTATTTTTTGTGTGCATTTCCTAAAAGATGTCTCTTTTTTATTAGTTCTCAAAATATTTCTAATGTATACATTTAATTTTATATGAAGTGTTAAAATCTTATTCACAGTTTGCCCGCTTTTAACACATAAAATATTGAATTCAGCATAGATTTTAGAAATATATTGAAAACTAAGAAAAAGATAGGCATACTTTAAGAAGAATACACAGGAAAAAAGGTGTTAAAAATATGAGTTTCCCGAGAAGATATTTTAAATATATGAATGCATCAAAAGCCCGAAGACCTAATATTACTGAGGAGAATTTCCAAGCTGAGCGACCAGCCCCCTTAAGATATTTTGCTTTAAAGAAGGTAAAATTATCATTCATCGTAAAATACTAATATTATATTAATGAGGTTCGAAACAACTGTAAATTGTATCTCTAAAAAAGCAGATATTTATCTTTCAAAGAAATTAAAGAGATAAGTTTATAAGGAATTTAAAAGAAATACAGAATCCTGTTCTTTAGTTAATAAATGTTAATTTCATGTGCTGAAATAGGAATATTTTGATTTACATTGCACAATATCTGTTATTATGCGTAGAATATTTTCCATATAATTGTGTGGTGTATACAAGAGTGCTTTTCAAATGAAAAAATTAAACGGAAAAAAAGCAAAAGTAAGTTCAAGAAAAATTATCAAATTAATTGTATTGCGATCGCAATTAATAAGTTGTAGCTTCTTATAATGCTTTACTTTTTTGCTAAAAGTTAGAAAATTTTAACCGAACAACATTAAAAATTGTTTTTTTATATAAAATACTAAATAACAGTGATTTACCTCTTCCACCCTTCTGTTTTTTAAAATTTCTTCCACACATCTCCCGATTTTCTTCCCAAAATTAAAACAATTGTTATCCGTAATATTATACAAAATCACAAAAATCACAACAGACCCCGCATAAGAAAATATTACAAGCAGCGCTCTCAAACAATTATGTACTAGCTGTATTACTTATGTTCCCAAATTGACTAAAACTATCCTAAAATTTTCATACTTTCCGAAACCAGGGAAAACATCTATCATCAGGCACATTCCTAAACCTGATTCTAATCATAGTGAACTTACTAACATTCGACCTATAAACTTTCTTTCATTGTTAAGCAAATTTATTGAACATGTCATTCATTTCCACTTCTAAAACTCCCTACATAATGCCTGAACAATTTGCAGTCAAAGTTGAACATTAATACCAGCGAACATTAATACCGAAGCTGCTTAATACCAGCTGCTTCGTGTTGTGGAATTCTTAAAGGAAAAAATCCATGGCGACGAAATCATTTACTGCCATATTCTTAGAAATCTCCAAGTCTTTTGAGAAGTACGGAACGAGAGGCTCATTACAAATGAATTCGGCTATATATCCAATCTGGATTTATAATTTCATACACGCTTATCTTGGCTATTCTCCGAAATTAATAATACCTTTTGTTAACTCTAATTTATTATTTTAATCCTCTTTCAGGGGCCCTCTCTTGGACCGGTGCTTTTCGCCTTATTTTTTTTAAACTATACCTCGTACAGAGTTAATCTGCCTTGCTTTAAATGCAAACTATATTACAATTTATGCTTCCTCACAGCACCTTTTTTTTCATACAGATACTTCCGAAGACACCCTGACAAGTTCATTGATTGGTGCAACCTATGGAGCGTTAAAATTAATGAAACAAGAACTTCTGACATTTACATCTATAGAACTGTCTCCTACCTGATGTACCCTAGACTAACCCGTAAAAACACTATACATTTTTGCAAAGTTGACATGAAATACCTAGGGTTTTAACTTGATAAAAGACTTACCTTCAAAACAATTACTTTCAAATTCTTAACATAAAAGTTCAGGTTAGTAGTTAAAAATCGTGTTATCTCTATTCACAATAAAACACTAACATATAAAGCCTGTACTCTCTCTATCATGACATATGAATCGCAGAACTGGGGTTTTGTACAGAAATCTAATATGAAAAATTTGTCTGAAATACATAATAATAATTTAAAAACCACTGGAAATGGTTGCACGTAGCTCTGTTATACCATCATCAGACATAATTTAAATATTCCTCTTGACACTTAATATATCTGTTTATTGAATTATATTTCTACTTCGTGAAAAAAAATTAAATGTCAGTGTATGATATAATATGTGAAATGACAGACATTTTCGTTTTTGTGAAAGTAAATTTCCTATCACTTATTTTTTTTTTAATCTATGCATTATTTTAATTGCTTCCATTTCTCAAATTGATTATCTCTCTTTGAACTCAATGCCCTGCAGAAAAATTAATTAAAACGTGCGCTTTCTTAAAAGATCTATGTAGTAATAAAATTTGAAGAATAGAAAATCTTTGTAACATTTTGCAGTTAATAATGAATCGATTTTTAAAAATATGTCTGGAACTAAAAATATACTTAATTCAAAAAGAAGTTTTTTTGATGCATTAATTTATCTTTTAGTTAAAGTTCAAAGGAATGCTAAAGTCGATTTTGATTTTTTTTCTGTTACTTCTTGTAGTTCTTTCAAAAGTAATTTCATTGTTATATAGCAACGTAATTAAATTATGTAATCCCCTTCTCATATTACATATTTAAATTCTTAAAAGGATTTTAGGAAGTATTTTGTAGATATGTTTGTAAAATATTAAACCTACAGCTTTCTTTGAGAAACTTTTGTTGAAATTTCTATTTAAATATTGAATAACTTAATAATGAAATAGCAGAATTAAATTTTCAGAATTAATTAAAAGGAGGGATTACTTCGTTTCTTCGAAGATGTTTAGTAAAGTGAATATTATAATTTACAAATTTCTTATGTATTTCTTTATATTCTATTAAAATAAAATATGCAAAAATGGTGCATTTTTCAGGATTTAATAATTATAAAATACACTGCTCAAAAATATTAGGCGAGCAAAAAATTGAAGAGAGCAGTTCTTGTTGGTTAAAATTATAAAGGAACGCAAGAAAAATAAGAGGCGAAAATTTCACCATTTCGGTATTAATTCAGTTCTTAGTGCTCCGAAAGAGAAAAGATTTTTTTTTCCGTTTTATTAGTTTTCAAAACCCGTTAAAATCCAACTATAAAAATCCAAAGAAGAAAACAAAACAGAAATTTTACTATTTCGAATCCGCAGAATCTAAAAGGCGAAATCGTTACAATTTTGATGTTATTTCGTCTCCTCCAGAGCAGAAAAATTTTGATGGAAAGAAAAAAAAGTAATAAAGATGAACATTTTATTTTTTCGGAAATAATTGGGGATCTACTAGAGTTATTAATTAACAACTGTTTTCAACTACTCTGTAGACCGAGCAGTATATTGGGATTGGGCATCTTTAACTTGGGTAGCCTGATATAATCCAAAAATAACAATAATAATTCCTTTTGTAGATTTAAAATTACATATAACTGGTTTAATTTCACTTCAAATTTTCTAACCAAAAAGAAACCTCAAGTCGGAGCCGGAGTCGGCTTGTTTATTAGCGACTTCGGCTCTGACTGTTTTGCTCAAAAATTATCCTCACTCCGACTTCGTATCCGCAGCTCTGGATAGAATGGCGTTTCCTGTGTTTTGAGATAGGGAAAATTCTTTCAGAAAACCCTTCAAAGAGGGCGTTTTCAACAGAGTTTCCTAGCTCGTCAGGAGAAAAACATGTCGTAGGATGACAAAAATTGCTTATAACTATATAAATAAAACTATATATGTATGGAAACACCATTCAATTCGAAATCGCTTCATTATTTAGGTCTGCTAATTTTATGCATTTACATTTAAAAATGTGTCATAACGTGGGTAAGAAAGCTTAGTGTTTGTAGACCATCGAAATTGAGTACTGACTTAAAAATGTGCGTGTGAATAAATATTCAAGATATTGAGTGGAAGAAAAAAAGATATAATAAAAACTAGAGAAAAGGAATTGAGCTTTTTCAGAATTTAGTGTCGATCCAGATGAAACAAAATACGTATGTATATAAGTACAGATATTACAAAACATATTTCAGTTTTAAGACTTAAAACACACGCTTTTATTTTATGTAAAATGACGTCAATCGCATGCACTGAAGAAGTACACATTTAAGATCCAGTCTTAAACAACATCTACAATAATGTATGCATTGGATGCTGACAGCTATCGCTGTATAATACACAAATAATAAAAAAAAGAGATGTCGTCATTCAAGAAACTTGACAAAAAAAGATCGGCAATCTAATGAATCATATTGGATTCATATGCCTTCATATGTTTGTAATATTAATATAGATACTTAAATTTAAATATAGTTTGTAATAGCTCAATGTTTTATCAGAAATCTTTCATTTACACTTTTTCGAAATAGCACGCATTTAGATTACATTTTTTTCTGTTGTTATTGAAAAATGGCAACAAAAAGATATATTTACTATTTTGCAACTCTATTTCTTTTATTTTCTGCAACAATGGACTACTTGCCTCGCCAAAATTAAGCAAATGGCGCAAAAAACTACAAAAAAATTAATATCTCAAAAAGAAATTGAGATGCAGTTTTCAAACAGATTGCACTTAAAAGTACTTTTTTCTCCCAATACGAGAGTATAAAAATTGAAAATGTGTGATGCTTAGAAGTTAAAAAAATTGCAGTAGAGTATTTAACAGTACAATGATTCATATGCTTTGTTTTACGGCTGGCTCATACAACGGAACGTTGTTTTTTGGAGACGACACTTTAATTGCTGGGAGAAAGAAATAGGATATCGGGAAATAACAAATCTTAACACTTCCTGGACAAGCGTCAAAGAGTATGTCGGAATTTGACGGAAAAAATCACAATCATGCATTTGCAGATTATCGTGTAAATTTCAGGTAAACATCCGTGTGGTCTTTATCTAAATTTGGCGATACATTTTAATAGTTTAGTACAACTTCAAAAAGTTAAATAATACTATTTGAATACTTCATTTTTAACTTCTTCCAACATAGTTGAAAAGTGTTAATGGCTTCGGTTTGTTTGTGCATCTGTCCATCCGCCCGTCCTCTAACTCTCGTAAATGCACTCGTATTGAATGTTATGGACACTTACTACAGTGTTATCCCTACTTACAATGAAACATGTAGCATATATCATATACAAAAACTTCAAAAATATTCCGTTACATTATGGTCAGTGGGAAAAAATCGTTTCAAGTGAATTTTATTGATTTTACACAATTTCAAATATAATGAAATTTATGTACATTAATGAAATGAACTAAAAATTCATTCTGTGGAATACGGAGTGCAATGCATTTGTTAATCATTTACAGAGCCAAACGAAATTTTTCCATTATAGTATAATTTTTTACGGAGAAAAATGGTTTATAGCGTATTTTATAGTTGTTACACTATTTCAAATATAATGAATTTTATCTACATTACTGCTATTTACTACACGATACTTGTAAAATATTATGAGCACGCTATTTATTGTTAATTTACATGGAAACACCAAAGATTTCGGACACATTACTATAACCGAAGTATACTGTCTATAAGCCATAATTGCAGGAAGTGCATTTTTAGCAGGGCTGCGGAGTCGGAGGAGGCCCATTTTTGAGCGAAAGAGTCGGGGTCGGATCTGTTAATATTCCCGAAGTCGGAGTCGTCCATTTTACAAGAAGGTCTTCATTGTAAGAATCGGAGTCGGATTCGGCCCAGTTTTGAGCGAAAGAGTTGGAATCGGGGTCGGAGTCTCATTGTTAAAATTCCCGGAGTCGGAATCGTTCGTTTTCCCCCACCGACTCCACAGCCCTCGTTTATAGTTATGATATGCGTTTTTAAGATTATCAATTAAATTTTCCATAATACCGGGTATGTATAAACGCTACAGATCATATACAGGGCTACATAAAAGAATTCGTAAGTATTATTGAACATGAGCGGAAATTGCTTAAAGGTGGTTTTTAATAGATTCATGTATATTCAACTAGAAATATATTTAGTATAATTGCATATATTTGTGGTATGTAAATAGAATCACGTACAAGAACACACAAAAAACTTGATAAATCACTGCTAATGGTTTATAATTTCTAAAAGCACAATTTCAGTAGTTTTAATCGAGCATTTTGCCTGCATTAAATTTTAGCTTAACATGTGACATGTATAAAAATCTGCAGGTAATATATAGGGTTGTACAATATAATTAAAGCATTTTTTCGCCTATTGAGGAAAATTGTCAACGATGAGCTTTCACACTATCATGCGTTTTATTACTAAACTAAATTTTAACAAACCATGATATACCTCATTTATATAAATTTATAGATCAAATACAGGACTGCAAAAAGTATTTTTCCTTCTATGGTCAGTAATTGCTCAATAGTGTTTTTCAAATACGTTATGCACAGCAGCCAACTTGTATTTCTCTCCACTTCTTGATTTTTCTCTGTTTATTTCTGAATTCTCTGTTTCTCTGAAAATTTAACTGTAAATTTTACCTAAAGCAATCGCCATAATCTAACGATTTTTAACGATAAAAAAATACAAAAATTTCTACAAAATTTTAGTGGTAACAAAAATCCGTACAAGTTCGCAGCTATGGTTATGCGTTTTTTTAAACAATTAATTATGTAGGTTTGTTATTTGCCTTATTAAAAGCCGAAGTATTGTTAAAGCATTCTGAAAGTACTGGAAAGTGTTTCATAATCGATGCTTGGTGCATAATGTTTTTTCTTGTTTAAACAAATCTTTGATATTTCCTTTTATAACTTTCCACGTCTCAGTTTCAGAAGTTCAAACTATAAAATTTTATTACGTATATGCTTTTTAAAATAAATTCACTCTTTGCGATAAAAGTACATCAGCAGAAAATTGAGAAATAATTCTTTATTTTTAAACATCCATGAAAAAACAAGAGAAAAAATTCTTCTTCCAGCATATTTCTTTCTTTCACAATGCAAAATATTCTACCTTATATGAATTAGAGTTTAAATGATCCTATCTTATATGCTTCCACTTTCAATATTTACCTTACATATCATTATAGATAATCTTTCTTAAAATTTTCAGATGTCAAAATTGTAGATAGCGCAACATCTTTGAGAAATATTTTGATTATAAAAGATATATTTTTATAAAAGCTTTGATATTAGGAAGATTTGAAAAATAATCTTTACAAATAATGCTTTAAATGCACACAAAGAAATATATATATTGGCAAACATATAGATAAAAAGTTTTCATAATTTTCAAATAATGCATTTTACAAACTTTCTGATATAAGTTTTTTTTTTCTGTAATAGCTTTTCATTCCTTTTTTTTTCTAGCAATATATCTTTTTATTTTCGTCTTTAAAAAAGTATTTAACTATGAACATGTATCAGATATAAAAAAACAGCTTCAGATTATAAAACAACTATCAGATTAAGAATTGATCATCAAAAGGAATTAAACTTGACAGGAACTGAAAGTAACTACAGAATGTATAGCAAATGTCTTGAAACATAACTGATACCAGTACTCATCTTTTAACCGCTTAACTGCCACGAACGTATGATTTACATAGACAATGTGTTAATTGTCGTATATATACGCTGTTAAAAATACCCCTATTAGATTTTTTCATAACTCCGCCCACTGCTTTGGAGTGAAAAACATGGACCTTGAATTTGGAATGGAAAGCATGGACCTTGAACTTGTGCATAGTTGCCAACTGCTACGTTTTTTGCCATCAGTATTTTTGAATACAAATCTTATCCTTATTTAATCACAGAAAGCTATCTGCGTGAAAAATTGTGTCTGTGAGGAGCGAATCGCTTAAAATTTCGTTGGCAGTTTAGGGGTTAAAGCCATTATTTTGAAAATCAGACAAAGTGCGATAGTTGTATTTTCTGATTCGCTTGATTTTTTTTTTTTTTTTTTTTTTTTTTTTTATGTGTAAGAAGATCATATTTAACAAATAATGTGCAATTTTGTAGCCCTGAAAAAATTTCCTGTTTCCTGTAGAAAATGTCAAAGCTCAAGTTCATGAATCCCATTTTTCATGAAAATTGAAATGCCAGTATGTATGGATAGCTATATCTCTGGAAAGCAACAACATCCCAAAATTCATTTGTCATAAACTGGTACTATAACACTACCTCCTCAGTAAAAATTACTTGGTTCCATGGGGCATTGCAAATTTTCATTTTTATGTTGCCACAAAATGCAATCAAAATGACGTTTTTTCCGTTTTCTGTACTTATCTTATTTAGGCAATAGTACCCGAAAATGTTTCTTATAGAATATGAAAGTTTACTATTAAGACAAGCTAAGTAATATAGAGCTTTACATGGATAACGATGCTGTTAGCAGATATAATCTGTTAAATATTCAAAAGTTTCAAAATCTGCAACATTTAAATTAGTCCTATCGCAAAAAAGCATCACAGTCGAATAAAACAAAATATATCAGGTAGTAGTTGAACATATGTACAAAAACATGAAAATGAAAAAGAAGTCATGTCTTATGCTATTTTCAGGAGAAAAAAAAGTCAAAGTTACAAAAAGGCAGTGCAATGATTAAGCTTTACCCCAAGAAGGAGGAAGAGAAAAGGGATGTCCCATTTCCTCATAGGGGAAAAACATGGGAAGGGGAAACAGAAATGGGATATTTCATTTTCTGATAGGGAAAAAGCCTGGTATTGACACTGCCTTTTTCTAACTTTTGTCATTTTTTTTCTTCTGAAAATAGCATGAGACCCCACTCCTTTTTTTGTTTCCATGTTTTTGTACATATGTTCAGATATTACCTGTGATATTTTGTTTTATTCAACTGTGATGCTTTGTTGAGATTGGACTAATTCAAAGGTTGTAGATTTTGAAACTTCTGAATATTTAACAGATTATATCTGCTAACAGCATCGATATCCCAGTAAAGTTATATATTACTTAGCTTGTCCTAATACTAAACGTTCATATTCTATAAGAAAAATTTTGGGGTACTATTGCTTAAATAAAATAATAAGTGCAGAAACCGGACGGAAACGTCATTTTGATTGCATTTTGTGGCAACATAACAATGAAAATTAACAATGCCCCATGGAACCAAGTAAATTTTACTATTCAGGTAGTGTTATACTAACAGTTTATGACAAAATAATTTTGGGATGTTGTTGCTTTTTAGAGATATTTCAATCCAAACATACTGGTATTTCAATTTTCATGAAAAATGTGATACATAATCTTGAACTTTGACATTTTCTACAGGAAACATTTTCAGGGCTTCAAAATTGCACATTATTCATTAAATATATATTCATTAAATATTTATTCAACATAAATAAATCAAGCCAATTAAAAAATACAACTATCAAAATATCATTAAAATCAATTAAAGCCTTTGTGCAGGAATATTAAAAAGCAGTAAACCAACGTTTAAAATGCACAAATAATGCGTGAAAAGCATTGCTTTTTTTAGCACGCTGTTCTTTTCTCCCTATCTTGCACTGAAGAAGAATCTCGCTGTAGATTCGAAACAGCTGTTTGCTGCTTTTCACGCATTATTTGTGCATTTTAAACGTTGGTTTACTGCTTTTTAATATCAAAATATCACTTTTTTGCCTAAATTTCAAAATAATGGCTCTTAATAACTGAGTTATTTTGAGGATCTGCAAATGAGTGGCAATCCACTAAAAAATTTAAACGTATATTATTACTCTTATCTATTATTATACAATGTAGTGTTCTCCCGAAAATTAAACAAAAAAAATATGAAATTCTACGGATTTAAAGGAACTATTAGCTTTTAATAAAACAATTTTATTAATGAACAGGAGAAGGATTAAAATTTATCTTTTTTTATTTATATTAAGTTTTTTGTATCATAAGAACATTGTATAAACATGATCTGGGATCCATAAACCTGCCTTATAACAGTGATGAATTGGCTAAAAATAAGTGATGTTTGACAACTGATAAGAAATAGCAAGTATATGATGTATTATATTGTCAACTAATACTAGAGCTAATCTGCAGTACGTGTCGCCTTATAAAAGAATTTGTTGTTTTCTTTCCCTTTTTGATAATTCTTATAATCAGCAAGAAAAACGTAAAAAATAATAGTGAATAGACATAGATATATAGGAAATGTTGTTGTAGGTCAAGTCGTATACAAAAGTTAATATTTCTAAATCATTGTTATTAATTTAATATCTATATACAGTTATATGGCCATTAATCACCGCGCACTTTCAATTTTAGACGTTTTGTCGAATATTTAAAGATATATTTGTCGGATGTTTCTGGAACTTTAGGATTATGAAGAATATGTTCAATTTCATAGTTATTAATGGCGATTTGATCAGAAGGACAATTAGGTGGCCAATAAAAAAATCAAAGAAAAATAATAATGTTTGGGACTACCCTGTAAAATAAAATGCGCGAAATGATCTATTGCTGTACCTTAGGAATATATGGATATTGTACAAAATATGTATTAATTTGTGGGAAAATAGAACGTATTTGCATGGAGATATATCGATTTTTTTTTCAAAATACGTTTGCATATTTTTTGTTTATATCATGGAGGGCTTTCTACCAAATTTAATACCAATTTCAGAAAATTTGACAAAATATAGTAGAAATAATATAGTGCAATTGGAATCTAAATATATTTAGTTAAAATAAGAAATTACAAGCGCAGTACAATATAAATAAAAAACAACGTTCAAAGCATCAAAACACTTTATCTCATAAAAAAGCCAGTCAAATAACTTAAAAATTCAGAAAGATATCCTCGATAAATTGGGCTCAATTTTAGTTCTCTAAAAGCAGCTAAATGAGAAGGGGTAATTCCATAAATTGTAGTTTTTAATTTTTCAAATTTTATTTTTTTATTGAGGCTTTATTTATTCTTGGAACACTATGAATGAAATATGTTTTATCTGCACATGCGCGCAAGATAAATATTTTTTTTTCCAGGATTTGATAGTCAATTCTATGGAGCAAGTCATAAAAAAAAGGCTGTCTAATATCGTAAAAATTCAGAATGATAATCGGAAATATAGTGAGCGAATTTTTAGTTGCTCTCTAAAAGCTGCTGAATGATAAGTGATTATCCACAAATTTTCATTTTTTTTATTATTTGACTTTCAGCAGAGGAGTGTGTACTTAATGAATGTCAACTAGTACATTTAGAAGAAATGCTTATATTTTGATAATTCTTTTTTCCTTCGAATAGGATCGTTCTGGTGGTTTTCCAAGAATAACTAAAGCATCATTAAAAAAAAAAAAGTAAAAAAAAAAAAAAAAGTAAAAACTAAAAAGGACAATTTATGGAAAACCTCTTATCATTTAGCTGTTTTTAGAGAACAACTAAAAATCAGCTCAGTCTATCAGAAATTTTACCTTTCTCAATTTTCACGATATTTGACGGGTATTTTTTATGTGTTGCTCCATAGAGTTGACTATCAAATATTTTACACAATTGCTCATATTTCAGCAAATATTTAATAAATTTATTTACATTCCAAATACACCATATTATTTCTACTACATTTTGTCACATTTTTTGAATTTGGCGTTAAATTTTCTAAAACACCCTGCAAAAACAAAAAAACATGCAAGAAATGTTTAAACTTTGAAACAAAATCGATATTTCTCCATGAATACATGTTCTATTCTTTTACGAATGAATACATATATTGTACTATATCCGTATATTCGTAAACTATAGCGATAAATCTTTCCGTGCATTTTATTTTACAGGGTGATACCAAACATTAGTATTTTTCTTTGATTTTTTACTGGCTCCCTAATTGTCTTTCTGATCGAATCGACGTTAATAAATATGAAATCAAATATTTTCTTTAAATTGCTGAAGTTCTAGAAAAATCTGACAAATGTATCTTTAAATGGTCGACAAAATGTCTAAAATTTAAAGTGTCCGGTGATTAATGGTAATATAGTGTAGGATACGCAGAATCTAATAATTAGCCACAAGAAGTAATATACGATTTTATGTGCGTTCGTAATTATATAAATATGTAGCAACTATAGTTCTCATTTTGTCCATCCGTCTGTCCGCACATAACAGCCTAAAAACTACCCAAGCGAATGTTTCGAAATTTAATATATAAAAACTTTTCAGAATTTTGTCGAGTCATTTCAATTTTTTTGAAAACTGAATCAAAACTTAAAAAGATAATAAAAGTTTTCTTCATTCTGTTAAGTCTTATCATACGTAATTAATTCACTGAAATCCCATTTTAATGATTCTAGGTTGCCATGGTGACTAAGTCATATTTAAGATGGAGTCATATTAATTCCGTATTACTGAATTTAATATATAAAATCTTAATAAATTTTGTATTGATGCATTTTTGCATAAGTGTGCAACAGCTATTCCACCAAGATCTGTATTTTTATAAAACTAGTTATAGTACGAACGCACCTCATTTGCCATGTTTGACGTATTATTTCTGACTTGTCTGCTTGTTTGCAGTTTATTAAATACGGTCGATTCTGAGTTGTGCAATATTGCGTTACCAATTTGGCCTCCTTTTTTATTCGGAAATTCGGAGGAGTAATATTTTCTTTTTATAATGTCGTGATTATATGAAGTAAAAATTCTTCCTTAGGAATTTCTGGTATGAACTCTGAATTTATAAATAAAAATAAAGGTGAAACTGGCATCCATGGAACATTAAACAATTTATGTTTATAAGTAATATAGGAAATATAGAATATTTCGATTCAGATCATAAAATTTTTCTTAATGTTTAAAATATTGTTATCATTTTTTTAATGATTCTCGTTTAATTCAACAGTTCTCTTCTCTGAGATTAAAAAATATTTCCAAAATAAAAATAAAACATATTATTTATTTATTTATTTTATTTTATTTTATTTTATTTTATTTTATTTTATTTTATTTTATTTTATTTTTATTTTTATTTTTATTTTTATTTTATATATATATATATACATATATATATATATATATATATATTTTTTTTTTTTTTTTTTTTTTTTTTTTTTCACAATACATTAGCTGTATTCAATTTCAAAGTTAAAAAAAGGAAAGTTTCTAAAAATCAAAACGGTTCTGCTGATATAAATAATAACAGAAAGACAGGCAGATCACGCAGAAAAAGTGATGAAGAACATGCCAAAGGTGTATTGCACTCCCAGCACGTTTTAAATATTTCTTATAATGATGTAGCATAAAAGGTAAACGTGCAGAGTTTATTAGAAACTAAAAAATGGTAATTTGAAACCCCATCAATGTTCATGATTCAATAAATACCGAAATTGATGTTTTAGTAGAAAAAAATAATTAACACTTTTCATGTTTGATTTTATTATCCTTTCATCAGATGAATATAATTTTTCAGCTTTCTCAAAAAGAAAGAAAATATCTTCCAGTATGTTCTATTTTTGTAACTAATCTTAAAATATCAATCGAGAATCCGATTTTACTCATGTTTTGTAGAGCTTTAACCATTAGATAATTTAACCTAAATTTATTTCGAATTAAATCAATTTTTTTCATTTTTTTTTAACATTTTTAATGTTAAACTATTAATATGTCAACAGTAAGTTTCGGGTAATCATTACCATCATAAAACAGAATCATTACTTATTAATACGATTGTACCATATTCCATCTAAAGTGTCTCCCAAAAAATCCTTATATGTGTGCATAATTCATATACTAGTTTCATAAATTCGAAATATAGAAAAGCCAAGGATACAGGAAACATTCCTAAAGTAGACTTTTATTTTAAAAATAAATAAATCAGGAACGAAAAGTCATGCTGAAAGCACAGGTTATAAAACACTTTTCACAATTTTTATAATACTGTAACAGAACATCACCGTTTAATAAGGTTGTGACATCATGCTTTCGACTTAAAAAAATCCCTGCCGGCTCGGGCCTACAGGCGGAGGTAGATTTCGAAGTTCAGTACTAAATTCACCAACAAAACTTAAATCAAGATTAGAGATAAACCCAGTTCCTTCACTAAGAATGAGCTCTAGGGAGCTAAACATTTTGTGAGAATTCTAATATACACGAAAACAAACACGCATGTATATGGAATAGGTTTAAAAAACAGCTAAAGCAAATTCAGAGAACCTCAAAGTGTTAAAATAAGTTAATATTTCCATAGTCGGGTTTTTATCATATTTTAATACGTTTTTTCAAACTCACATGACGTTTCATATTCACCTGCTGAGGTCCATTTTATTTCCAATCTGACGTAATATATATATATTTTTTATTCGTCAAACTATTTATTTCATCTTGACTTTTCATGCGGAAATTTTGCCCTAGAAAACTTATGACGTAATATTCAATTTGTTTTCAATTCGTCAAACTATTTATTTTATTTAATTTTTCACGTGAACTTGCGATAAAAAAGTAATTGTTGTGGTGAGAATTTTATTGCTTTTTTTTAATTGTTGGCAACTGCTATATCCAAAAATATTTATTTTTTCCTGTCATTGTTGTGTATTATCATTGTAAGAGCTGGTTTTATCAGAATCATGTTAAGACGGTATTCAAAATTTTGAACCCTCCCCATTTCCATTCCCTTGGGCCGATTTTGCCCATTTTCAATCCCCGCCGAGATTTTAGCCATCTCAAAGTTGTTGGCGAGTTTGAAGACGATCCGTGCATAATTTCGACTTTTATCGTGCGGACAAAATTTAGTACATACATACATATATATATATATATATATATATATATATATATAAACTTTTTAGGTGGGGGTGGTTTTGGGTTCCTGGGGTCCTATAATGAAAAGTTATGAAGGAATTTTTCAAAAGTCGCACCATGGTAACGACTGCAATAGGTAGTATTTCTTACGAAATCTACCTAATACCGGGCGGCAATCAGTAAATACAGGGTGAACCAAAAGTATTTCCTTGATTATAGATATTTATTATAATCAAACTATCATAATTAGACATATGTTTGTTTGGATACATTTTTTGTAAGTACTGATATATATATATATTTTTTTTTTTTTTTTTTTTTTTTTTTTTTTTTTTTTTTTTTTTTTTACAACAGCACCACGTACCTGCGTAAATTTCAACGTGTGCCCTCTTAATAGATCGGAGAATGGCCAAGCGGTATTGTAGTTCTCGCCAAGTGGTCTTTAACGTGTCTTCTGTTACAGTACACACAGAGGCTCTTATCCTAGTCATCAGTTCTGCAACGTCAGCAGTTGGTGTGCAAAGACTGTCTCTGATAAAGCTCCAGAGGATTGATATCTGGGGAACGCGGAAGACAGGACGTTGGCCAATCCCTTTCAATCAACCAATCCAGAAATGTTTCGTTTGAAATGTACTAAAAACTACTAAAATTGACCTATAGAATGATACAACATGTTATATTATTATACAAATGGTTAATTTGTAATGAATTAGTATAATCAGGGTTCCATTTATTTCCGGGCAGTACATTAGCCTTTTCTTGAAAGGAATCCAGGGAGAGGATAACAAAGTTTGTTTTGACTTGACAAATGTCCAAGGGTGGTTGACAGTGTAAATTTCTAAATCTAGGAGAAATTACGGGACTTGGATGAAAACAAGGGTGATCTCATGACTGGCAAATAGGAGAGAAGTTCTTCAGGTTCCTGGCTGGAGGCAGGAGATAAGAAAAATAATGAAAGAGAGTCGGTGAGTTTTTGTGAAGAAAGCTGGGCAGTTGAACATGGATTTTGAAGAGTGATGAGCGTAGGATCTTAATGGTGGATATTGTGTATGATCGTATACATTCATGTGGAGTGTTTTTTTTTTTTTTTTTTTTTTTTTTTTTTTTTTTTTTTTACGTAAGAACTTTTTAAGCAATGTGAGAGTGTCTCCCAATTTGATGTAATTTTATTTTTATTTTATTCTATGTAAATGTTCTAATAAAGAATTTAGGAAAGATATCATGTATTATACTTGAAATTTAATTATGTACGAGCTAGGAAGGTGCACGCTGCATCGGCCTCGTCATCACGAGGTAAAAAATGATATCTAAGAAAACAATTTTGAAAACTCTTAACACATTTCAAAGCCTAAATTCAACATTTAGCGTCCATAGCGAGAAAGGAACTCAAATTCATTTGTGTATCCATCTATGTGCTATATAGATCTGTATATGCAATACACAGAGTGCTAATATGTAGCTTAGTTTCAAAACGCATAAACAGAATCGAAAATATGCATTCAGGGATTTTCGTCAATGTACTAATGCACAGGAATAAATTTGTGCATTTCTGTATATTATTTATACATTTTTGCAAACACCTCATATTAAACTGAAATCGAATTCAGAAAAAATACGTATAGCACAATGAAAAGTGTACTCTAAGAAATTACCATTCATAGACGACAAGGTATACAGCTTGTGTCGATCTGGAAACGAATTTATTTATATTCTTTGCAGTTAAACAGTTAAACTTAAAAACTCGCAACACAGCTGAAAACACACTTTCAGCATTTATAGCTCGGAGACTACTGACCAGGCGCCTACCTACCGGGGTTAACCCAGCGACAGCGATGACAGCGATGACCACCTCGGGAACTCAGCTTTCGCTTTAGAGTGTTAGTGCAATCCCGAGGGGTAGACCACATCCACTCCTCCCGACTCCCAACCAGAGTCTGAGAGGGAGCGTCGGGTCGCTGATCAAGCTGCTGAGATTTATTTCGGTTACTATGAGATTTACAATTACAATCACAATTGCTTACCCAATTTTTCTGGGCGAACCGAAGATTTCACATCGAGATATATGACTGTATGTAGTGATTACATGAGGATCATTTCACCTAATGTGATTGCATAATTGTTTACAATTTTCTTGGATATATATACGTCACAGTACATTTAACACACAATATTTAACATGACAATTAGAAACACATTACAACACAATATCAAACACCTACTATTTACATGACTGTGTGTAGTGATTACATGTGGATCATTTGAATGTGATTGCATAATTATTTACATTTTTCATGGATTTACAGGGATTTCACAGTACATTAAACACACAATATTGCACATCACAATTAGAAACACATTACAACACGCCTACTATTTACAATTTGCGCATACAAGAGTTTGGAGAGATGCACAAGATAAAAATTCAAAAGTGATAGAAGTTTCTGCCACCCGCTAATAACCCGTTTCTCCCTCCATGCTACACCCTAGTGATGGAGTCGGACTAGAATGACTCTGGATTTGAAAAGATGTTCTCGTTTGTTTCTATAAACCTCATGCATTGTATGATCTTGTTGAGTAGTTGTGGTTTCTCTTTTACATCCCGCCACCAACTTGCTAAATTCATACGTGTATGTTTTTTGAGATGATAATGCGATGTTAATGTACAGTATAATACATAGTGTAACGATGTTGACGGCAAGCCACAAATGCATAGTGGGGAGTCTCTTTTGTTAATTTTGTATAAGTGTTCCTGAAAGGGGCCGTGATTTGTTAAAAATATATGTAAGTATCTGTTGTTTACGAAATACTTGTGGTCAACCAATGGCAAGAATTTCTTCGTATATCGGCCTGTGTCTGAATCCGTCCAGCGTTTTTGCCAATTTTTTAACAGATTCTGCTTTGTCTGTGATTTTAGTGAAGAAGCTGGATATGGTAAAAATGTATGTATTAGTGTTTCATCCGTTACTGCCGATTTTGCCAGTTGGTCAGCTGCCTCATTGCCCTCAACACCTGAATGTCCTCTTGTCCAATTGAAGTATATGTCTTTTACTGTTGTTTGTAATTGTTGAAGAATTTTTATTATTAAATAGTTTGTATTGTCAAAATTGTTTAATGCTTTTAAACTTGATAGGCTATCCGTTATGATTAAGTATTGAGAATGTTTGTCCGACTCTATCCACTCTAATGCTGAAGAGATCGCTGAACGGGTTTGTAATTGCCTGGAAAGCAGGGCGATGCATTGTGAGTACATACGCCAGATCGTCGCAGGCGGCGGACCACACCGCGGTGACCACACCAGCAAGCACCCGGGCCGACTATACTAAGCCAAGTTGATGAGTCTACGTTGTTTATTGCACTTTGCAAAACTATGATTGTTGCCGCACACCACGTACTTGCCATGCCAGTTGGAAAAGGGCTGGATTATTTTTGATGCCTAAAAGGTGGTAAACTTCTTAGCTGTAGAAGAGGGCAATTTTGAGGGAAAATTAAAATTAAAATGACCGAAAAGCTAAGATTTACCACTGTAGGGATAATTTTGGGCCGAATTGCAAGATAGATGAATCGCTGCAGAGGGAGACGGGAATAAACCCGACATCATTGCCTCGATTGTCATTCTATCTGCAGTGCCTACTGCTCGTTTGTGTTTACTTTGTTTTGCCGGTTCCTTAACGTTATATCCTGTTGATTGGTACCTGCACATTGCTACTCAAGTTGATCTCGTAATTTAGAACCTTGATCAGATGACGAGACCTTCACCTAGCAAGGCACCTCCAGAAGTATAATTCACAGGTAACTTGGAGGACTTTGCATCCACGACGGATTTTACATGCACCAGGCACCATTAGCGTACATGACGGAATTTTAGCCGGCAGTTAGCCTGGGTCCTGTGACCAACGGCTACGAGTATAATGGCCACCAGCTTGGCCACCGCTGCTCGAACTAAATGGGATTGCATGGAATTTTTGAAGCCTAAATGTTGATGCATACTTGTCAAATTAAAATGATTATTTCTTTTTAAATGGGGGGTCGGGGGGGGGGTAGAGAAAACAAAGGATGGGGCTCCGCAGATAGACAAATTGCACCATGTGTTAATTTTTGGGGCCGAATTGTTAGGCAAACTTAACGTTGCAAGGGACATGAGACTACGCCTTCCTACCATACCCCCACCGGGTAAAAACTGGCTCCGTGGGCTGTCCCATTGGAGCGGGTCCGGTAGCTCGTGCGGACAGAGTCCTATTGCACCTAATAAAGAGGCGAGCTAAAGAAAGAAAAAGAAAAAAAAAAGGGGGGGAGAATGCTCCCCCGAGTGGTCGGCCTGGCCGGCCGCCCGGGAGAGCCTGGGGGGAAGCTGGAAGAGAATGGTTTGTTAGTCATGATATATTTATTAATAAAATTACTACATTAAATGAACTAAACTGTAATACTTATTAATCTTACTACTTAATAATCAACTTACTTAATCTTAATACTTAATCAATTAGAAATATTAATACTATAACGTCATTCTAACTACTCTTACCCGCTTAACTTGGTGTTTATAATGAGACTTAATATTTGACCTTGATACTTTTATTATGCGTTGGCTTTTTTGCTTTAAACTGCTAGTTGATTCTACCCATTGAGGAGAACTATGCTTTACCGTGATGTACATCGTGGCATCTAGGGGGAAAAAAATCTCAAATGAGTAGCGCATTTTGAATTTAAGTGGGATGGGGGCGCGATGCAGAGAAACTGGAGAAACTAAATGCTAATATTACAACTTTAAACTATTAACGCAAGACTTATAACTAAGTTATAACTTATCACCCTTTTAGCTGTTAATGTTCTCCCCATTATCTAGCCTAGTCCTTATTATAATTTAACTTAGTAACTATTATTTATTAACTGATATTAATTAACTTATACTTAGCCTCTTGTGGTCTTCTGTCTTCTTCTTCCGCTCTTCAGGGCTGGTTGGCTTCTCGTATATATATATACATATATATATATATATATAGAGAGAGAGAGATTTTTTTCTTTTTGCAGAACACTTATACATGGACAGACAATGTGGTGACGGAGGCTTTTAGATGCTTTTTGATTTGCCATTGTGCACAGCTTGCTTGGCCAGGGTTGAAGTGCAATTCTTCTATTCCGGAGCTCCTGTTGCGGGCCATGGCCAGCTATTACTGTGCGACTACCGCTCACCACATATGGACATTAGACAAAACCTGCTTTTATTATTTTTTTGTGGCGATAGAATGTCCTAGGCCTTTTTTTTTTAATATTAAACACATAATACATTAAACACAAATTACATCGCGGGTAACATTTAACACTTATTAGTTGCGTTCTTATTCCAGGTGTGTTACTGACTGAGTGTTGTGATGTCGTCGCAATTTATTTGGAGCCATCTCATAACTGATCTTGCTTTTTGTTGTACGTGTTTGTTGTTACCTACCTGTTTGTGCCAGAGTTTTTCATTTTCTGTTGTTATGTCTGCAAGGTGGAGTGATTTTGTGAGTGGACATTCTAGCATATAATGTTTTGGCGTACCTTCTGAGCCGCATTCGCAGTATGGGTTTTCCGCTTTGTTGAATCTGCTCATAGCTCATAAAACGGTAAGTAACCCAAATCATGTGTATATTCCTGTAACAATAAATGATATGGACGTCAATTCTACTATATGGATCTTGTAATACACTTTAGTGATGCATTTAAATTGTATTATTTTTGAAATATTTTAATATCATTGCAATATGCTTTAATCAATGTCTTCATGGAGACAAGACAATTATGTAACCGATCTTTTTTGTGTCACGCTGTAAATGAATGAGAAATGCTATCCAGTCAATATTCTTCTGAAAGCATTTTTTTGTGCTCTTTAGAAATACATATATATTACTTTAAAATATTTTAATTACCTTATCAAAATACATCAAAAACGATTTTTCCTCTTAGGCCATAATGTGCGGGTTTATTTTGAATGTCTCTAAAAACAAACTACATACATTCCACATACTTCATTTTTAATAGCAAATATGCCATAGTAAACTTCAATAACGCATATGATTTGCATAGCAATCGAAGTATACTTACGAGAGTTAAATAACAGAAAGAAGGTAGTCAGCAGAGAAACAAAAGTCATAAACACTTTTCAACTACTTTGGAAATTGATAAAATGACTTAATTTGTAATAATTGATTTTTGTATAGTTTAAAATTTCCGAACGCAGAAAAAATGCATATGATCTTTCACTACATCAATGTATATTATCTTACTCATAATTTTCAACTTACATTTTATACCGAGATTTCGATAAAAAAAAATTAAATCAAAGAAATTTAGATTTTTGGGGAAGCTCGAATGGTAATCAACAAAAACATATTTCCTCATCAGATCGTTAAAAAAGGATATATACTAAACTATCCGATTCTGTTTTCAGATATCTACACGCCAATCTACTGTACAGATGTTGAAAGTGTATGTGATAATATGCTAAAATATCACTGCTTGAACTGGGTACATATTCTTAAAATTTGAGTATTATAGCGATTTCTGAACCTGAAATCTCAAGAATTCTTTGGCAATTTAGTATTACATAGTAAAATCTCCTTAACGGACACTCTCGGATATCTGACAGCTCTATTTAGAGAACACGTGTTCAATACACAACACACATACATTTGTGTTCTTTTACCTTTGAATAGCGGTCGCGTCTAAATCGATATTCGCATTCCCGAGGTGTCCGCGCTGCGGAGATATTACTGTAACTAGTAAATCTGCAGATCAGGAGCCTCAACGTCAGCTCTGCAAGTCACTGTTTTTAGACACACTTTGGTAATATTCAATTTCATGCAAACCGCAATTTAAAGTTTTCAAATTATGTAATTATTTATAAGAATAAAAAATACGAAGTTTTCAGACATTAGAAGCATTAAATTAAAAACGTTGTTATGGAAGGATATTTTGAAATAATTTTCATGAGCTACTAATTCTGGTATTTTTTTAAATAATAAAACAGATTTCTTCAGGGGGGGGGGCTCCGCCTCCTGAACTCCCCGTGGTTTCATTAATTTACATATGTAACTTTTTATTTATTGCACTAATGGTTATCGCAAATCTTAAATTTCTTTTTATACTTCCGAGCCTTAATTTTCAATACTGGTGGACAGAAAATGATTCACATTGAAGCAATTATATTAAAAGTTTAGGTTTTATGAATGAAAATATAATTTCCTTTTAGAAATAAAATAATTTTCATTCATATTTTCTGAAATGAGACGGCATTAAGAAGTAACACTCGTCATAAAATATTTTTTTAGGTAATCTAGTTAATGCTTGGTTTTTAAGAATGAGAATATTTATTTCCCAATACAATGACGTCCTTTTCGACAGCGATAATTTTGCGGTGTAAAATTTTGACATTTACTATATATTTGATTTTCAAAAGTTTTTTTTTTTTTCTCATTGAAATTTTCGATTAAAAATTAACATTTCTGTTAGCTGTGTGCAGACGATAAACCATGAGATATTAGTAACATTTCTTTTAATAATAAGAATTAATATCATAACACAAGCCCTTTTTATTTCAACCTCAAAGCATATTAGTTTTATTTTTGATATATGAGATCAAATTCACCTTCTTTTCGTATTTTAGTTTTATTTCCAATATGAAGACGTATTCATGTCTATTTTTTATTTCATTTTCCTCTTGCACATGAAAATCTTTCAAATCAAAATTAACTGTTTAGGATAAATTATTATTCTGGGATAGGATTTTCTTGGCAACGGTATAAAAAAAAAAAAAAAAAAAAAAAAAAAAAAAAAAAAATGATTGTTAAATTTATAGCAAAATGTCAATTTATTCCTTATGAAAATAATGAACTTCTTAATTTAAAAGAAAAAATATTTGAACAAAATAAGCAGAACATAGTCTTTCTTTATTTCTGGGGTAAATTTCATCTATATGTAAAGTCACAAAGGCATTAATTCGTCCCTTTTGACTTTGATCGACTTCAAACAATTACAAATACTTTCACATTTACGATATTTTTAGGTGTAGTTCCGTCGCTAGGCAACAGTTATTAAAAGAAAATAAAACAATGAAATATGTGCTTTGAAAAAAAGTAAATTTATAAAAAGATATATTATTGGAACACATATATAAAATACCTCCATAAGTTAAACACCGAATTTAAAAACTCTGACAAATGTATACACAAAATTTCAAACTAATATGAATAATGTATGGTTCTAATTAGAAATTACATCATCCATAATTTACTATTTAAATCCTTCAATCATATGAGCCATTTCCTTTCAACAAATAAAAATGGAAAAATCGTCTGAATTGCTATAGGAAAGCATTAAGTCGCAAAATAAAATGCTCTATATATTCCGAACGCATGAACCAAATTTAACCAAAAACTATACAGCTAAATCCGGGGATTTTATCAACATGCATACTTAATTTTAAGCTAATCGGATGCTTTTTACGGCAGTTATCGCGGAACAGACGGACAGACAGACAGACAGACAGACAGACAGACAAACGGAAACCAAAACATTTCGTGTCTCCACAGTAAGCCTTCACTTACGTTTCGGCAATTAAAATATGTTTAAATAAAAAAAATTGATTTTATTGATATTTTTCTGTGCAAATATGTATTTTTTTAACTCTGACCTTCATAAAGTTCTAAAAGTTTACCTAATTTTATAGAAATTTCTCACCTAATTCTGTAGGTATTAAAAAATAAGCGAATAAATTTTACAAATATTTAAAAATATATATTGACTGTTTCTAAAAAATCTCGGTAACTTTTATCTATTTAAAAAAGTTTAATCAAAATATTTCGAAAATATGGGCATCTGCAATTATTTTTTGCTTGAAAATATAGCCATTTTTTAAATTTTAAATTCACGAAATATTAATTATTCAATAGGTAACACAATGTATATATATAAATCATGCTTTCTTTTAGTTTATTAGTTTACATTTTCTCATTCATCGCTCGGTGGACAAATTCTGACGCATACTTGAAGTATGTATTGGAATTATTAATTATATATTTAAGACAATTTTAATTATAATACATATTAAAATTCACACCAGAATGATGAACACCGCTTCAGACATAGATTATAAAACATTTTCCAACACTTAACATTACTTTAGTCAAAAATTTATTTTTTCCATACAATGAAATGAGATAACTAAATAAGCACGTTAAATAAAATGCACATCAATCGATTTTCACAGTATTCTATAAAGTAACGGAATAATTTTGTCTGTCCCTGTAAACGAACTATAAATGTTATGAACTTTATTTTGAAAAGCGAATGTTCTATAGTTAACCATATTTACGTGTTACAATTAAATGTCTATACCGGTATATTTACTTGAGTTAGAACACGGCTAGAGTTCATAAACACTTTTAAACTACTTTGGAAAGCGTTAAAAAAAAAAAAAAAAAAAACATGAACTACAAAAGGATTCGTGAGACTAAAATGCATAAAATAAATTTGCTTAGGTTTTTCTCAACTGTTCTGTGACCCTCATGAGAGCACCGTTTTTTATTCATTTTTTAAACATCTGCCATGAGCAAGTTAATTCGTTTCTGTTGGTTTCTTGGATAAATAATGAATGTGCCAATATTTAATCCACAATTGCAATTAAAACGATATCCATTTTATATTTTACAAGACTTCCTCGAAATGAATATTTAGCCCTACTCTTCTGAGAAAATACGCATAGAACAAACTAATTTCCATTTTAAGTTACCTGCAACAGATAACTATATCACATGATTGAAACAAAATAACTATGGATCAGGCAATTACGACAACCAGATTTTTTCATATCTAATAGACTGCTTCTATATTTTTCTTGGTTGCGAGTCTTTAAAGTTTTTTAGCTTGTTTTCAAACATTACGGTCATCTTTTTAACAGTTTCCAACAAAGTTGAAAAGTGTTTATGACTTCGGTTTGTCTGGCCGTCCGTCCGCGCTCTAATTCCCGTAAATATACTCGAATTGCCCTGAAATTTTTGGCTGCTATTAAATATTTACCATAGCACGTTTCCTACTTCAAATCAAGTTTCTAGCATGTTTAGTTCATTTACAGGGACAGTGAAAATTTTTCCGTTACATTACGGCCTATGGGGAAAAATCATTTATAATGGTTTTTAATGATGTTACATGCTTTCAAACATAAGAAAATAGATATGAATTTATCAAATGCACTAAAATGTGCATTCTGTAGAATATAGTTATTATTCATTTACAGAGCCACACAAAAGAATTCCGTTACATGATGATATAGGGGTGGAGGGAATTGTTTGCTGCGTATTTTAATTATGTTAAATTATTTCATCTATAATGAAATTGATATACGTCGCTGAGGTTTACTGTAACTTATTTCATGTATTATACGAAGTGCATAGAATTTACAGGGACACACAAAATATTTCAGATACTATATTGTATCCGAAGTACTCTACAGTAGCGATGATTGCTGGAAATGCATTTTTAATTATGTTATGTGCTTTTATGTTTCACTATATTTATGCATAGCATATGGTGCGTATAAATGCAGTAATTCTTATACAGGGCTACACAAAAGGATTCATAAGCTCACTGGGTATGATTGCAAAAAGGTGGTTTTTAAATGATTTATTCATTTTTACGCTGAACTGAATTTATTTTACTAAGAAATGATTGTAAAATATAGATAAAATGATATACAGGGTCACGCAAAGAAATGGATACATGGCCGTCTATAAATGATAATTTCTGCAAATGTGATTTCAGTAGTTTTAAAAGTGTTTTACTTAGAATTAAACATTAGCTAAATAGTGACGTGTAATAAAGGTACTAGGTTAACTACAGCGTTGTGCAAAAGTATGCAAGTATGTTTCAATATATATTAGTATAAATTGCTGAGAGAGAAATTTCAACCTGTTATGCTTTTTCTTGCTAAACTAAATTCCTCCTTAATATAGTATATATATCAACCTACAGATCAAATACAAGGCTGTTCAAAAGAATTGAAATACATATTTGAAACATATTTGAAATCCGTTTTTCAAATGTTTTCTGCGTTTTCTAAAATGCTTACTTAGTTCTCTTATATATCTTGTTTCTCCAAATAACGAAGTTTTGTTAAAGCATTAACGCATGATTTTTCTTACTTCTTTTTTCATACGAGAGCTAAACAAATTTAATCTAAGTTTAAACTGTAACCCGATCCATTTGAACACTATTGCCATTGCAATAATTCAAATACAGTTAATCTAGAATCAAGACAATCGTTCCCCCTTGTAATCATCTAACAATTAAAAATATTCCTACCCATATTCATGTCGAAAATATAAGTCATAAGCGAATAATTGCCAATAAATCCAAATTAGATTAATGGCCCAGTCTCCTTTTGAGGGTGTCGCTAAATTTTTGCTCCTCAGTTCTTCACAAATTCACCACAGGCAAGTTCAGACCTATCTATTAACTTCTTCGAAAGTCATGAAAGTGTTGAAATCCTGTCAATTCTTTTTGTTACAACGAAATGCTTTTTATAACTTTAAAATCTTTATTTTTTTAATTTCGACTCGCAACATTTTAATGCTGTATAATTGTTTTATTTGCAATGTCTACCAAAAGTGTGTACTAACAACCTTTTACGATATATCGTTTGTATAATTGTTTTAAAAGTTTTGTATATCTAAAGATCTTATGAAGGAGTGCGCGAAAGAAATCACACACATTACAGAATATGGACAGAAATTGATTTTCTTGAGCTTTATTTTTTTTTCTTGTGATGGGACCGAACAGCCACAAATGAATATTTTTTATTTCTGAATTCGTTGTACAAAAGAGAAAACACACACACACACAAAACATCTAAAACTTATTGACGGCTCCGCTCATGCCGTCAAATTGTTTTAGAAGTTTTGTGTATTTTTTCATACAACGAATTGAGAAAGGACAAATAATCCTTTGTTGCTGTTCGCTCCCATCACATGACAATAATAATAAAAAAAAGAAATTGTATATTTAATAGATTACAACGACCATTTGGAATTTTTTTTAAATTTAATATTTACGTAGTTTTAATTTTGAGGCATTTCGACAAGAGAAGCCGAGAAAGATAAGAGGTTAAAAATCGAAAACAGTTCCACCGAATCATCCACACATCGTGACAAATCACCTTCGTTACAAAATTTAACCGAAAAATCTAAATTTCGTCCACCAAATTCCGTCGCATCCCCATCAAAAACAGATCGCAAAGATTTAACTTCAGACGACCAAAACATTCATCTATAAACTCTCCAAGTCCAGTTTTGAGAAGAAACATAGTTTACAATTCGAAAGCAGTTCCACCGAATCATCCACAGATTGCGACAAATTATCTACGTTGAGCTCAATTTTCCCCGGTTAGAATCGACCGATTGTAAAACGCTGTGGATAGTGGATTGGAGCCCCTCGAGACATGGCCTTTTACTATCAATCGACTAAACATTAGATTGTTTCTTTTTTCGCGTTTGTCTTTTATTCTGTAATCGATTTTCATGGGCTACATAATCAGTTGAAGACCTCGATTTTCAATGGCTACATAATCAGTTGAAGACCACGATTTTCATGGCCTACATAACGAGTTGAAGACCTCGATTTGTGCTTTGCAAGACGATTTTCATTTCGGCGTCGCTCTTTGGCTTTGGATTTTTCCATATCTGATAATTTGCGCCTACCTATTTTGTAACTTTTTCAATTTTTAACGATTTTGTACCTATCGATTGCCTATTCAATCAATTTTTAACGATTTTATGCCTTTCTATTACCTGTTCAAATAAAAATTCTTCTAAAAATTTGAAAAATCGTTGAATTTCGTTAAAAAAAATAAAATGCGAGCATCATTTGGCCCCATCCTCGACCGAAAACAACAACCATTTCCAAATGGTTAAAAATAAATAACTTAAGACAATCAATTGATGTCCATATCATATAATGTCTATGTTTTCTTTCTTGCAGTCCTTCATATGATCTTTAGAATTTATACACATCACGTAACACACCAAAAATTAGACAAATTTAAAAATGTATATCACAGCAGAAAACTTACTTCGAGAAAAATAGTCAGTCATGTTACGAATTTCATCTGCATTTCTGTAAACTAACAATAAATTGTACACCCTCTATAATCTATAGTAAAAATATGTAATACGCATATGTTATCTTAATTAAATTCATTATGTTTGAAGAACGACAACATAATTAGAATGTAATGAGAATATTTTTTTCTATAGATCATAATGTATTGCAAATTCTTTCGCGTCCTGCAAATGAATTACAATTGCTAAATATGCTATACTCTTGCGAATGCATGTTATAATCAACCGCAGTGATGCATATAAGTATCATTATGTTTAAAACATCGTAACATCAATAAAATGCACCAAGAAAAATATTTCGCAATAGACCATAGTGTAACGAAATTTTTTGTTTGTCTCTGTAAATGAACTGTAAATTCTACTCTCTTCATTTTCCATATTGAAAATTCTATAGTAAACCTCTATAACATATGCAAATTACATAGAAATCCGAGTATACATAACATTAGATCACGGATTTGCAAATTACAAACTGAAATAAAAATTATTTAACATGTTGGAAAATGTTAAGAATGACAATATGTTGGTAGAAAATATACCAGAAAAAAAAGAGTTTAATGATTTTTAAAAGTTGTATTTTTAACTTTATTTATTTCTGAATCATTATATTCGACAACTTGATATCTATATACAGGGTGTTTCAGAACTCTTTGTCCATAATCGACATGTAGATTACGAAGGCGATAACAAACAAAAGAAACACATAAGAACATAGAGTCGCACAGGCATTTCTGACGCGCAAGAGGGCGCTAGAGATCGCGAGGACAGCGGAGCAGGCAGAAGCTAAGAAAAACGTATTTCGGGTGTATAAGCTGAAGGAAGGATGCATTGCTACGAATAGTAAATTGACGGAAATGCACCTTGTTTACAGGGCGGCCAATTGCAGTGAATGAGCTGTATCGTTCCCGGTTACCAACCAGACGTATCCCTACTCATACCATGATCGCAGGTTTCGCATCGATTTAGCAAAACGGGGCGTTTCGACACACAAATGGTCGATACTGGTGTTCAGTAAACAACGCGGACCCGTAGACTGGAAGAAGCCGTACTGTCCGAAGTCGAAAACGACCTAGGGGAAAGTGCCCGACATATTGCAGCACGTGTATGTGTGTCTCAATTCAGCGATTGGCAAATCTTATACGCTGGCAAGTTTCATCCGTACCATTTGCAACGTGTGCAGCCTGTGACCGCCGGTGATTACCAGCACCGTTTGGACTAGGCACATTGGTTACGACATTAACCGACGGTAGTCGTCCCTAATTTTGAGGGCATGCGTCATGTTTGCATTACATTTGCGACCCTATGTTCCTATATGACTCTTGCTTGTTATCGTCTTTCTAACCTACATGTCCATTATTGACAGATCTCTGAATTACCCTGTATAATGCGATTTGAGTAAAATACAGCTGAACAAGATAACGAAACGAAAAACATGATAATAATATGGAATGTTTTGTAGGAATTCACTCGTTCAACAAGACATTTTAATCGACAAATAGTAAAACTTTTCCATTATCCTTTTTTTAAACTGCATTCATGTTATAAATCATTGAAATCACCAAGCTATACTTTAAATTATGATTTATGAAATGAATTGTATATCCTGACTTCCTTTTTTTTTCGAAAATATTTCAGGGTTTTTTTTTTTTTGGTGGGGGGAATATTAAAGTATTAACTAAATATTTATAAAAACGTCATCAGTAATTCAAAACTTCGTATATAGCTACAGTTAATCATCCAAGTTTTCCATGTTTAACTAAGTTAAAATGTTTATTTCTTTGGGAACTGAAAATTAGGTTTTAAAAAAGTACTATTTTTAAAATTCACGGTGTTATATGATGATTCTTCTCTATTTCAAATTGTATACATTATTGTATACATTAATCGTTAACTGTTTGATCTCTTTAAAAGCCTTACAAACTGGAATTAAATAAATTATAAAGAAATGAGAAAATTATTCTTGACTATCTGATAATATCCTAAATTTAATAAAATATACCTATGGAAATTTTAAGAAATTTAAAGATTTGAGGTATTTGTATGGAAATTTGATATGATGATTTGTTTGTATTTTCTAGAACTATAGGGTTGATGTTTTTAGAAATCGGATATTTCAATCACTTCGTTTTCACATATACACATATATACTCGTATATGTACATATAAGGGTCTCCCAAATAAAAGTGGCATTGCTGTAATAACTCCGACATTTGAAGAAATTGACTGCGAATTCTCCTATCGAGGGCGCAAAGACTTGGGAATTCATGCGATATCATCAGATCCCGCCAGATGCGTGTTTGATTGAATGGGAGCACGTTAAAAGGCATCACTCGCATCATGGATGCCTCCAAACGGTGTCAAAGCGCGGTCGTGCAATTTTTAACAGAGGAAAATATGAGTGCTAGTGAAATCTATCGTTGAATGCAAAATGTGTACGGTACGGAGTGTATGTTACGTATATTGGTATTTAGATGGTGTAAGGATTTTCGTAGTGGAAAAGGAATAGTGACGACAGGTCACGACCTGGTCAAGCGCATGTAGTCTTCTTCACTTCGAAAATCCTACACACATCCCTACACAATCCCTAGCTTCATGATTGATGGGAAGAAATAGGTTCTTTTCTATTTGTGAAAGTCAAAAGTTTTTGTGCTCGTGATCCGTGGATTTCGCTTTTATATCTCATGCGTTCAAATCATAGACAATAACAAATATTAGAGAGTTCTCTGATTTAATCACGTACGTCATAAGTGAAACAAATGATATTACCTTAGTTCAAATCCTTCAGATATATTACACATATGGATATGCAAAAGTTTTTAATGACATCCATTGCATTGTTTGAATTATATTACAGCATTCGGGTGATTTTTAAACTATGATTTCAAAGATATTTTAACATTTTGGATATAATTACCTTATAGCCATACAATTACATTTGGTAACCGTATATCAAATTATTTTCCTTGCCAAAATATCAGAACTTAAAATAAGTAAGACCAATTTAATTTATTTTAAATCGAATTTATGCTACCTTGAAAAAAATCAATCTACTCTACCGACTGAGCCGGAAGGACTGTGGTATTTAAATTTGTTGTCGACTTATAAATTAAGATAATTTCATAATCACAATCTTTTACTTGTACAAGGAAATTTGTAAATATACGTTATTAATTGAATATTTATAATAATTTACTGAAGAGATGTTTCAAAAAAAAAAAAAAAGAAATGGATTTCTCTTTAACGTAACGTTCTTGGATAGTGATTAGGTGGAAGACCCTTAAAAATTTGCTTTCCAGAAAATATTGGGTGATTTCTAAAGTTCGTATCCTTTTCATAGATGGCAGAAACTTTAATGTCAATTTTAATAGTGAAATTAAGTAAATAATAAAGCAATAAAGACTTCGAAAATCGATTCATCGGAAATCGGAACGATCTTTTCAATCACCCAATATCACTGGCTGAATGAAGAAAAATTGGAAACGTTTCAAAGAAATGTGGATTCCGTTTTTAACTCTATGTTTTTGCATAAGTACTAGTGTTTTCCAAAATTCTTCGAAAATGTTTATGTAAAAACATATTTTATTAGGTATCACTATTTAGTTTCTTACAGACGTGACACATTTTTATTTTCAGCTCGAATACCATCAGGATAAAGAATAAAATTGTGAGAGAACTTTTGGAACCATTAATTGTTAATGAGGATATGGTACTTATTTAACACCAGAATTTATTGGAATTCGACTACATAAAAAAAACTGGATATTTTTCCTAATAACTTTCGTTCATTTTAAACTGATACATCGAATTAGACAGCCAGTGGATTAAATGGGCTTGGTAATACATATACATATATATAGATAGATAGATAAATGAATAGATAGTAGAGCTGCACGGGCCGAAGCTTCCACTCCTGGAACATGACCGGCCCTAAGAAATACTTTTAACCCAGACCACTGTAAAAGTTAAAAGTTCAACCCAATCCGCCCTGACACGTACAAAACATTAATTCTACCAGCACGGCTTAAAAGTTAAATTTTCGACCGAGTACACCACTGACGTACAAAAAATTATTGACCGAGTCCGACCCGGTATAAAAGCAAATCTCTTGGCCCGAGACAGTATAAAAGATAAAAGTTTGGCCTGCGCTCTTCCCGGCGCAACAAATATTGTCAGCTCGTTTTCTTCTTCAAATATTTCAAGCCGAGAATAAATTATTTTTTACAAAAAATACTGATCTTTGAAAATATCGATAACAGATGGAAACGTGAAATTTTTACATTTAAGTGATTGCAATTTGCTCCCAATATCACATAGAGCTATACATCAAAATTTCATCTTTCTTAGTATGTTTTGATTTATAATAAGAAAGAATTTTTTAGGGAAACTGCTCCAAAATGACATACTTAGGTAAAATGACATACCTTATGTTTTTTCACATTATCGCTACAGGCCAACACTTAACGATACACAGTGGAATCCATCGGGAACGGTAAGGGTTTTATGGAGAAGGTTTCAAGTTTATATTTTTCAGTGTTTAAAGAGGAACTGTTTGCACCTTCGTCACACTGTTAAAACACAATTCTTAAAAATAAGTAAACTGTACTAATTATTAAGCACTTTCCCATCTTAAAATCGCTGCGAGTACTTAACTCTTAAATTCGAAAAACGCATGTACTCATTTTTTTGAGTACATACAGGGGCTCGAAAATAAGTATGTATAGAAACACACATACACTATAAGGAAAAAAAAACGAAATTACAGAGAACCGCCAAATCACCATTTTTAATTACGGTAATTACGAATTTCGAAGAACAACGAACTTACTATTTTAATTCTTGAAATTTTTTTTTGTGTTTTAGCCGTCCAGTGATTTGAACCCGAGTCCTCTAGGTGGGAGATCAGTTTTGTACTGACTGTGCAATGACAGCAGTTACCAGCTGCTTCCAAATGACACCTTTTATGAATCAGCGACGGAAGATCGCTAACAGCAGAGCTGAAGTTTACCTTCCTTAAATATTCCAATTTCTAATAAAACAATTTTTAAAATAAATTTTCTTCTTTAACATTTCTAATGAAATTGTAAATAAATATGAAAAGTGCGTATTATAAATTAAAAATTATAACAAAGATAGACATATCTTTAAATAAAATCTTGGAAATCCCTACTGTCAATTCGGTATAAGAAAAGGGTGAATCAGAAAACACATATTTTTGAGCACATAGATTTAAACATGAATATTAAGATTTAAAGATATATATAAATATTTTACAGACATACATACAATAAATACAATAAACCCAACTGGAGTTAAAAATTAGCCAGAGCCAGGAATCGAACCCGGGACCACAATATACAGGCTGCTGCTCTAACCACTGAGCTACTCCGGCCAATGCCTGAGTCTGCAATTTCTCACTAATAAGCCATGTTGGAGAAGTCACCAGCCATCTATACGACAACCTTGGATGACCGGACACCGATGAATAGATTTTACTATTACATCGATCTACGATAATTATAATAAAACACACATACTACAATATATATTAAAGCACACATACACACATAAATAACGCCTGCATTCAACAGTTAAAGGTATATACAAATATTTTACAGACATACATACAATAAATACAATAAACTCAACTGGGGTGAAAAATTAGCCAGAGCCAGGAATCGAACCCGGGACCACAGTATACAAGACTGCTGCTCTAACCTTATATTTCTGGTTAGAGCAGCAGTCTTGTATATTGTGGTCCCGGGTTCGATTCCAGGCTCTGGCTAATTTTTCACTCCAGTTGGGTTTATTGTATGTATGTCTGTAAAATATTTATATATACATTT
Source organism: Maratus speciosus (assembly GCA_963932465.1). Lineage (NCBI taxonomy): Eukaryota > Metazoa > Arthropoda > Arachnida > Araneae > Salticidae > Maratus > Maratus speciosus. The sequence continues at coordinate 325,395,262 of OZ010794.1, forward strand.
AACTGTTGAATGCAGGCGTTATTTATGTGTGTATGTGTGTTTTAATACATATTGTAGTATGCGTGTTTTATTATAATTATCGTAGATCGATGTAATAGTAAAATCAATTCATCGTTGTCCGGTCATCCAAGGCTGTCGTATAGATGACTGATGACTTCCCCAACATGGTTTATTAGTGAGAAATTGCAGACTCAGGCATCGGCAGGAGTAGCTCAGTGTTTAGAGCAGCAGTCTTGTATACTGTGGTCCCGGGTTCGATTCCTGGCTCTGGCTAAATTTTCCCTCCAGTTGGGTTTATTGTATTTATTGTATGTATGTCTGTAAAATATTTATATATACCTTTAAATGTTGAATGCAGGCGTTATTTATGTGTGTATGTGTGTTTTAATATATATTTAGTATGTGTGTTTTATTATAATTGTCGTAGATCGATGTAATAGTAAAATCTATTCATCGTTGTCCGGTCATCCAAGGCTGTCGTATAGATGGCTGGTGACTTCACAACATGGTTTATTAGTGAGAAATAGTACACTCAGGCATCGGCCGGAGTAGCTCAGTGGTTTGAGCAGCAGTCTTGTATACTGTGGTCCCGGGTTCGATTCCTGGCTCTGGCTAATATTTCACTCCTGTTGGGTTTATTATATTTATTGTATGTATGTCTGTAAAATATTTATATATATACACCTTTAACTGTTGAATGCAGGCGTTATTTATGTGTGTATGTGTGTTTTAATATATATTGTAGTATGTGTGTTTTATTATGAATATTAAGGCTTTAAAATACAAAATATATGTATTCATCTCTGCATACATTTATAAATCAAGTTTAAGTATACACAACTTCAAAATATCATGTACTCGTTTCTGAATTAATTGTACTTAAAAAAATCGAGTGCAAAGAAATTTTCATTTTTAAGTAGATTAATGCTCCTTTTTGAAGCAATTATACTTAAAAAATATGAGTTCATGGAAATGCTCATTTTTAAGTAGATTATTTTTTAAAATGTATTTCTTTTTGAAACAATTGTACTTAAAAAAATACGAGTACATGGAATTTCTCATTTTTAAGTAAATTATTTTTGAGAGTGCAGAAATTCCTTGGGACTATTTAGTGATGCTAATTTACGTCTGCTTCATTTCAGTGATTACATATCTGAAGTATAATGTTAGTACTTATTTCTTTTATAGATTATTTACTGAACATAGAAAAATTTATAAATGTATATGTGCTTGAAAATTGCCTCTGTGTATACAATTTGGCGATTAGAGGTAAAATGATATGCCGGTTTCTGAAAATGGAATGTATCCCATAAACCCAAAAATATTTCCCGATCATGTTTTCTCTGCTTCCGTTGTGACAGAAAGTCCATTTTGAAAATACGGAAAATAACGATAGCAAAGCAAGATAGCTGCTGTCTACAAACTAGAAAACAGGAATTCTGCTTTTTCAGAATTTAGTGCCGACCCCGCTGAAAAAAAAATGTATGAATATAAATAGTACAAACTATATTTAAATTTTAAGATTTAAAGCACACGCTTTTATTTAATGTAAAATGACGTCATTCGCATCCGCTTAAGAATTCCACATTTACAATCCACTCTTAAACATCTACCGTAAATCATGCACAGGACGTGACTATCACAAAATAATACACAAATGTAGCAAAAAGATGCCGTCATTAAAGAAACTAGACAAAAAAAACGGCTATCTAATTATTCATAGGCCTTCATTTGTTTGTAACATTAATACAGATACTTAAAATTAAATATAGTTTATAATAGCTCCATGTTGTAACAGAAATCATTCGTTTACATTTTTTTTTTCAAAATAGCACGTATCTTAATCACATTTTCTTTCGATTGTAATGAGGAAATGGTAACAAAAATATATAAGTACTATTTTAGAACTTATTACTAAGCCTAAGTACTATTTTTCTCCTTTACTTTCTACAAAAATGAAGTACTTCCATGCCAATATTAAGCAAAGGCTCCAAAAACTAGAAAAAAATTAATATTTCATAAATAAATGGAGATACAGTTTTCAAACAAATTGCATTTAAAAGTAATTTTTTTTCCAATATGACGGTATAAAAATGGAAAATGTGCAATACTTAGAAGTGTAAAAAATTGCTGTGGAGTATTTAATCGTACAATGATACATCTGCTTTGTTTTACGGCTGTCTTATACAAAGTAACGTTATATTTTGGAGACGACACAAAATAAGCTGGGAGAAAGAAATAGCATACCCGGGGCTAATAACAGCTTACCTAGACCTAATCCGTCAATTGTCACAGTATCAATGTCACCTCCTCCAATTTCACTTCGACAACATCTGTTTCCGATATTCCGAAGAGATGAGTATCTTTTCAACAGGCAGCATTAGTATCTTCAAGTTCAGCATCTTTATTAATCAGGCACTTGATGTATCTCCACTTCCTTATGCACTTCATGTTACATCATGCTCTAAAAAGAGCACGTTTGGAGGTGCAAAAGTTCTGACTAGCGGTCCTATTATTGCCGAAGCGAAGGCAAAAGCTGCTCAGAAGCGTAATTCACAGCCAAGACTTCTTAGGCATATCACACAGTGAACCGACAAGCGTAAGTCGAGAGACATTTCACGCTGATAACAAAGAAGAAACCGGTTTGAACTCTACTAGTTCTCGTCTGACTGTAGTTTTTGTCTGCTTGTCTGTTCAGTGATCTTCTTTAGCTCTACATCTACAGGATAAGAATAATATTATCTTTGTTACATACAATGAAGACGACAAAGACATGGATCTTTCTGCCGATGGTGATGATGATGAAGAAGGTTTTATTGGAATGATTTATCCAGACACTCAAAACCGAAGGCGAAATGGATATAATGTGTTAAGTGTTCAAAGTAGGAACATAATGAATGTGCCGGTGTTTCTTGGTGTGCGAAGAATTTTTTTTTTCCTTTTTTTTGTAATGTATGAGAGTAAAATTAATAGCACCTTATCTGTGTGTCATTTAAGGACACCACAATAGATAAAATGACATAAGGAGCGTTTTATATAAATTGTTATTAAGGTGTTGTAAATTTATTTGTCAGTTTTTAAAAAGCACTATTGCATTTTTCATAATTCGCAAAGTTAGTTCGTGAAAAAAATGAAGGTCATTAGAAAAAAATTGTATAAGCATTTTTTCTTTAGGGTTTGTCATTTCAAGTGAGTTCCCCTTATATTAAAGTGTTTATTTCAGTATTTGTTCGTAATAAATGAATGTTTTAAATCATAGTACATATCAGAAATATTCAAGATGAATGTATGAGAAAAATTAGAAAGTGAGAATTGATTGATTAAAAGTCAAATATTGATTACTATTTTTATTAAAATAAAAATAGAGTAACATCTATCTCTCTGTATACATGGACACACACAAACACACGTATATATATATAAACACATGTATTTCCTTGAGTATGTATGTATGTATGTACTGTATAACCGTGTGTGAGACGTGTATTTTTTGACTTTGTATAGCTAATTTTATTAAAGTAAAGTTAAGAAAATAACTTGAAATAATATATTTTTATTTTTACTTTTCCATTTGTAAATACATCTTACATAACACTTACATAATATTTTTCTTTTCCTGTGTGTTGTTATCCTAACATAATATCTCACTAAAAAGATGTTTTAAAATTAACTAAATTATCAATTATAAAAAATAACTTCCTTATTTTTTTTAAGATTTTTTATTTTAAGGCAAACTTACTACACAAATTGCTAAATAAGAGAGAGCAAGATAAAATAAGCAGGATATTAAAAAACTGGAGTGATTATATCTAACAAGAAACGTAATTTTTATGCGATTATAATTAAAAGAATGCATAATATGTATAATCTCATTTTTTCTTAGAAAAAGTAAGCTTATTTAAACTTTTAAAAAATTTAGTTTCTTTCTATATGTGAAAATTCTTTCAACAGAGACAGATCTTTTAAAATATCATTGCGAATGTATTTTACTTTAAATGCAATTAAATAATATGTGTTATAGAAAGAATTCAAGGTTGTACATGGCGTTTGTATTTATGATGTTTGCATTTACAAAAAAGTCCTTCCGGCCAGTGCCGGGAGGAAGAGGTAGCTTTCATATTCCTTATTTTAAAAAAGCCAACTTATATTATTCAAACACACGAAGCTCAATTAAGTGGAAACCGGATGTAGGAGATTCAATACTAATTTTTATCAATACTAAATCATTATGAATGAGAATTTCGCGAAATTAGTCAGCTTTATCCAAGCTGCTTTTATTTAAAGTAACTTATATTTGGCTGCCAAATTCGGCGATTTCTTAAAGTGCCTGCCATTTTAAGACATCATGGTGGATGAGGCTAACCAGTGAATTTGGTACAGACCTTAGTAATTGCTGTGCACATGCTCACTCACATCGGAATCGGTTGATATATACGAGTGCTGTCGCAGGCAAAAAATCAGATTTTTCAAAATGTCACACACGTTAGAAATTGAAGCTGCTATATCTGAGCCATTTTTTAAGATAAAGGCAACAAAAAATGCTCCTGAATCCTTATATCAAGGTCAAATACTTAAGAAAGAAACCTTTTTCAATTTCTAATTTTTTTGCACCTCACTTTAAATATAATTTTTTTTTAATTTAATGGCCGCCATTTTGAAACAAGATGGCTGATGAAGCTGGCCAGCGAACTTGGTCGAGATATTGATGTATACTATCCACATGCCTTCTTCCATCGAAATAGGCGAATACGTGTGGTATCGCGTGACAAACACAAGATCGTTTCAAAGTATTAGCCATGATAGAAATTCAAAGTGCTATAATTCAACCACTTTTTAAAATATAAACAAAAGAACAAATTTTCAGAAACAAAAACTGCTCCAGAATCTTTGTATCAAGGCCAAACACATAAAAAAAATCTTTTTCATTTTCTAATTTTTTAATACCTCATTTTAAATTTTAAATTACATTTTTTTTAAATGGCAACCCTTTTGAAACAAGATGGCGAATGAAGCTGGCCAACGAACTCGGTCGAGACATTGGTATGTACTATGTGCAGACCAAGTTACATTCAAATCGGTTTATAAATACGCCTGTTATCGCGTGACAAATATCAGGTCGTTTTAAAATGTCAGCCACAATAGAAATTCAAAATGTTATAACTCAACCATTTTTTTAGATATAGACGAAACAAAACCTGCTCCGGAATCTTTGTATTAAGGTCAAACACATACGAAAATTTTTTTTTCATTTTCCATTTTTTTGGTATCTCATTTTAGATTTAAATTTTTTTAAATGCCCTAGTAGCACAGTTTCGTTTTTAAAACCATGAAAAAACGACAACGCATATCGTTGAAAAGACGGTATTCGTTGACGTTATAAATTCGAAAATATGTCTCGTTGATTCGATTATTTTCCGACGGTTAATTTAGCAAAATTTTCAACGCGATAACAACCGTCTTGAAAACGTTGTTTAAAGCTCAAATATCATAGTTAGTATTACTATTTTTCAACGTTATTTTAATGAGAATAAAAACGTAAAATAATAATAATAATGGGAGTATATCCGCAATACTACCTCGTTAATTTTCCTTTCTTTCAACGGCACTTTAACACTTTAAAAACGTTTAAAATTAAGAATAAATCCGCAATATTGTCTCGTTAGTTCCACTTTTATCCAAGGGCAATTTAATGTCATGAAAAACATTTAAAAATTAGAGGAATATTAAAGGGGAGGGGGTATATAACACTTCATAAGAAAATAACAAATTTTTAAGCTAAATTTAAGATTAGTAATTTTGTTAACTTTCCTTTTCATATTATGTATATATATCTACTTAAACTACTCGCTTATCTACTTCAAAATTGCAGTTTTTTCGCGATCTTTTCAAAATTTACCTTTTTTTCGCGATTGATGAAATTCGCGTTTTTCCCATCATCTGTTAACAAAATTGATGATTTTTCTGTGAAAAATAGAAAACATTGATTTTTTTTTTCGGCAATCATTTGTCGAAATTCCAATATACTGTATGTCCGAATTTTCAGATTTATGACAAATTATTTTTTTTAATCTTTAGAAAATTCGGACCAGAATCACCCCTGCCCTCAGAGATTTCAATTGATAAAAGAGGCATTTGACAATAAAAATGTTGCAGTTATTAGATTTATCAGTTGATTTTCTCAATATTTCTAATATAAAATTATTTTAGCATATATGAGCTCAACCATAAGTACAAAACACGTTTTGAAATTTCTGCTTTTAAGATTTTGTATTAATCAGTTCTCGTATACTATCGTGTTATCTTAAAATACCAGGGTGTAAAAAAATCATGATTTTTTTTTTTAAAAATCAAAAAAATCGGATTTTTTTATTTATATCAGATTTTTTATATTTTTTTCCTTGTGTTAAAATATTAAACATCTACCAAGAATTAAGCATTTCAAAAATGAATAACCCTCCAATTACTAACATAATCCATGTTTTTTTGTTTTAATTAATAAAATTTTAATTATGTAATTATAGAAATTAAAAAAAACTGTAAATTAAAAATTTCTTTAGTAACATATAACATTATGTGCACTAATATTTTGTAATAATTATGTAAACCAATATTAAATACTGCTTATATTTTAAAGTGATTGATAAATTGCATTTAATTTTAAATTGATGATACAGATTAAATTTTGTGATTATTAAACAATTAACTGTTTAATTAAGAACACAATCTATATTTTTGAAAAAGTGGTTGAAAAAAAGGTGATAAATAATCGTTTGATAAATTCATAAAGCGGCCAATAATTTTACACAGGTTCTAAAGCATATGTATATCAAATTGATCAAAAATTGTAGCGATGTATACAGCAAACTCGCACATAATTTATAAATAGATTACAAAAATTGTATTTTGAAATTTAAATCAGATTGTTTCCCCACAACATTAAAATATTTGAATAGCTACTAAATATTATAATGTTTTGAAGTTATTTAACATTTAGTTACATGTTTTTTAAATGTATAATACTTCTTTTTACACAGTTTAACATTGTTATAATTAACAATAACAAATATTACATTTTTTACAAGTGATTTAGTGATAATTTTCATTACTGATTATAATGCTTTTTCACACTATTTTAAAAGATCAGAAAATATGTGATTTTATCATCTGATTTAAATCAGTTGATTAAAATCATTGACACTCTATTGCTATGTTTATTGTATATAAAAGAATGAATAACTTGATTATTAAAAGGAAATTATGACATTGTAAGTTATATTAGATTTAAATATCATTTTTAAATTAAATGCTTTTTATGTTTGTTAGATAAAAACCATGCTTTTTTACAAACTTACTGTACTTAAATTTTTCACAATACTCAGGAATTACACTTAGAAACAATTATTTAAAGCTTTGTTTTGTGTATTCATAAGTCACAATACCTGTAGAAACTTTCCAAATTATGTTCATCTTAGATTTGAATACTTTTTTATGTCATTTTAAACATTCAGAAAATTTTTGATTTTAATCAATGATTTTTTTAAAAAAAATCACTTGATTAAAATCATGACTTAAATCGCTGATTTAAATCGTTGACACCCTGTAAAATACACTGAAAAAGAATGTTATTTCTCAAAATCCTTTTTATAAGTAGAATTCTTGTTTCTGAAATATTTATTCCACTGTTAGACTAGACAGCATCCATTTATCATACTTTCTCAAAATTTATGATAATGAGTGTAGGCTTTCTTCTAACTTTTTAAATTGTTAATTTAATTTGTTGTAGTTTGGATTAAAAATAGGATTGAATACATAAGTACACGTTGTATCCAAATTTTATTGTGTGCTGGTAGTCCTAATTTTTTTTTTTTTTTTTTTTTTTTTTTTTTTTTTTTTTTTTTAAATGGCTAATACGGGGGTGAAACCACATGCTTTTTTAGAGCTTGAGAATTCTACTTTGGTTCTACAATTACAAAAAAAAAAATCTTTTTCTCTACGTGGTAATTTGAAATTCTTATTTTTAATATATATAAACACATATTGTAAATATATATATTTACATAAATTTAATATTTTAAGAAATCGTTTTCCATTATTTAACCCTTCAGAGGGATGAAACTAGAAAAATTTACTAATTTTGTTTTTAAATTTTGGTGGGGAAAAGGTTATAAAACTGCTTTTCCACATTTGAAACAAACACCTATAAAAATTCCGATAGAATCCAACATTACAGAAACAACTTTTGCCCCTGATAGGGTTAAAAATGACTAAAAAAAAAGTACTTGACCAAGCCTCAAAAAATCCTGTGACCCAAACATAGGCAGGCAACAAAATTTGCTATTTTCTTTTCGCAATAGTCTGTCAGAATTAGCAATGTTTTTTTTCCTGCAAATTTCTTTCTTTTTTTTCTGCTATCATTTGATAAATTTCGCATCATTTTTCATTATTTCTCCAAGAAAATCTGAATACTCTATTACATAAAATTTCAGCTTGAAAAGGGCTATTTTACAATCTAAACTACTTTTGTACAGATAGAGGCGGTGATAGAATTCAAATAATCTAAGAACTCGTTTGCTGCCCAAATGTTAATATAAATGAGATTTTAGTATTGCATATAGAGTAAACTCTCTGTAAGGCGGAAATCTGTCTAGCTCGGAAAGATTTTCAAGTCCCTTCAAATCCATATACATAGAGTAAAATTTGTCTAAGGCGGAATATTGTCTACTACGGAAAATTTTCTCGGTCCCGATCGATTCCGCCTTAGACAGAGTTTACTGTATAGTTTTAACAACTGGTTCGCCAAACTCAACACAAATTAACCAATTCTACCAAACCGGCTGAATCCCACCACTGAATAGAGGGGAAGATCTAGATTCAAATTTACAAAATATCATGAAATACTTGGGTACAAGTAATTTCTTTTAAAGGAGATCATGTTGAGGGTAAAATTATTTTTTTTAAATTCCAGATTGATACACTCAAATGTTGATAACTTCACATACATATTTGCAAAAATACCAATAGTATAGAATGCATAATTAAAACTATCTTCCTTAATAATATTAATAGCTATTAAGTTAACTTTGAAGCTATTATCTGCAGTAAAATTCTTTTAAATATTGCATGCAAATTGCATTCAAAATTTTCAAAGCCATTTTTGTTACGATTTAAATATATCTCTTTTTTTTGTGTGAAAGCATAGAAAATTATTTCATTCATTGGTATTATATATTTTTTACACAATAGCTTTCACTACTGCACAGTTGCAAATACTTAGGAGAATTGATAGGAAGGGTTGAGGAAGAAGAAATTAAAAAATTGTACAACTGTACACAGCAAACTAATAAAACCACTGTCAGTAAAATGTTAAAATTAGTGTATTTTCTTGTGAATGTTTCTGTACCTGAACATAATTATGCAGTTATAAACTCTGTGAAATCTGCACTTTGAAACTGAGGGTATGATGAATTATACATTTTGACGGATTATAGATCATACCTTTGTTTACATTTTACTTTTTTAAATTACTATAAATTAGGAACAAATACACTAAAATTACAATGCAATACTGGTATAGTGTATTTAATAACTAAGATGAAGGAAAATTTAAATTATAATACATTTTTTACCGATTATTCTTTATTTTAAACATTGACAAAACACAATGATAATTTAATATTTTTTTTTTTTAGTGTAAATGTATGAACACAGTACTTCTTGCTCCAAGATAAAATTTTGTTACTCAAGAAAACTTAAAATATTTATATCCATTTTATATTTAAGAATTTATTCACTGAAAAAGTGATAACTGAGAAGAAAAAAAAATTAACTTTATGTGTTCAAATGTTAATGACAATTTTCATCGTTAACATTCCAATATGAATGGCAGATAATAGAGAATTGTGGTTTATACATTGGGAGATTTCACAGAATTGACTGTACTTTCAAATGAAGTAAATTTTGTTACAAAAGATCAATATTGAACACAACTTTTAAAGATGCATCAATAATCCTATGGATTACTAAAAAGTGCTCAAAAATGAAAAACAACTTCTAAATATTAAATAGTAAGAAATCAGTAACTCATACCTTCATACTAACAGGGATAATAAGCTTTTCAAGGAGTAGAATCATTTTTTATCATTAATCATCTATAAAAGCTTATTTAATAATTCAATGTTAAGAAATCATGACAATAGAATGCGTTAAAGAAAGAAAGCCAACATACGTTTTGCAACCATTTATTAAAAAATTATACAGATTTATTCAGCATTTTGTCTGAATACTTCTTTTTTTAGAGGTGCATATTTAAGGAAAAGTTTTATGCAGTCTTCGACTCTACTCTCATCAAAAGTCTCCCCTACTTTAGCCCGAACAACATCTGAAAAGAAAAGAGATTAATGAATTAAAGTAAACTCCCGACTATCTGGCTTAACGTGGCGGAAGGGTAGGCCGGAGTGCTATAAATATTTACTCACTTTTGTCCCCCATACACAGGATTATATTTAAAACAAACGTTACACATTTTAAGATAAGTTTTATGTATAAAGTACATACAGTTTTAAAATAAAGCCAACATCTCGCCTGGTTCTTTGCTTTTTTTATATCCTGCAGCTGCGGCTGTTTTCTTTAATGAAAAAAGGTTTTATAGAAAATATTTATAATTTAAACCTCCCTTTCTGTCTATCATTGCTCTGATATTACATTCTGCAATCCCTTCTTGCTCCTTCCTATCGTAGATAGCACTTTCCCACGGACGGGAACCTATCTCTCGGTCGTTTGCAACATTCCTCATTTTTTTAGTAGGGCAGATAGTCGGGAGTTTACTGTACAACATAATGAATAGATAAAGAGGCTAAAGAAATATCGCTTGATGAAATTTGCCTATTCTCCCCCGCAATTGATTGATATTCACAATATTTTTCTGCGACCATTTGTCAAAAATTACGATATTTTTCAGCAACTGTTGGGCAAAATTCACTATGTATATCTGCAAACTTTTGAAGAAATTCACAATATTTTCCCTGAATTGTTACAGGAATCAAAGAATAACATGTATGGCAATTTCCATGACTTTTCCTGATTTAATCTTAAATTCTAAATGGGCATAAACAGAATTTATTTACGAAATCCTTTCACAAAATTAATGACATTTTTAAGCAAGCTCTTTCAAATTCAAGTTTTTCCGAGATTAATTGCAAGTCTTTTCCCCTGAAATACTTTTCAATGACTTAATAAAATTTTAAATTATTTTTTTTCGATACCTTTTAAAATTTTTATGAATACTTTGAAACTCCGTGACTTTCATATCGCTGGGAACACACACAAATGTCATGTATTTTCACAAGTAGCAATACTTGACATTGTTTTTCAAACTATTTGTAAGATTCAACAAAATATAAGTTTTTTCAAAATTGAATATTTCCAGGATTCTATGATAATTGCAATTTTTGATACTTTTTGGTGAAATTAGCATTTTTTCTGCATTTCCCTTTAATTATTTGATGAAATTCACATTTTTCACAATCGTCTGACAGTTTTTCTGTGATCTTTTTACAAAATAAGTTTTCTCGTGATTGATGACCAATAGCAGAAAATTCTCCAAGTATCTGCAACAGATATTTCAGGGAGAAAAAATAATCTGCTGATAAGATATTTTTACAATTGAAGTGTTAATCAAACAATCACTTATCTGCAGTGTTTTTAAACATTTTATAAAACTTCTGCTTTCATATTTCTTTTAATATGCAGCCTAAATGTGCAGTTGGTCACATGAAAGAGAAGGTCAAATGTGAAAGCAAGAGAAACTGAATTTGGCCCTGTTTAAACTCATGTTTGTTTTACTTTGCCCAATACCACTGCCCCTCTTCTCCCTCTTAAAAATGTCAAACAATTTTAATGCAAATTTGCATCAATCCTAAGGATAATACAATTCAATGCAAAAAAAAAAAAAAAAAAAAAGTAGAATATTTGCCGTACTAAAAACCTTAAAATGAAATTATATAAATAGCTATCAGTATATAAAATTCAAAGATTTCTAAGTACAGAAAACTCTCTGTAAGGCGGACTCTGTGTAAGACGGAAATCTGTCTAACTCGGAAAGATTTTCAAGTCCCTGCGAATCCTTAGACAGAGTAAAATTTCTCTAAGGCGGAATATTATTTACTACGGAAAATTTTCTCGGTCCCAATCGATTCCGCCTTTGACAGAGTTTACTGTACTATAAAAATAAAACAGCAAATTTTGCAAGAAATAATAAAATCATTTAAAATTACTTAATAACTGTTTTAGTTTTTAAACAGAATAAGCTAATACAAAATTCTAGCAAAGAAAGAGCTACATTTTGACACTTATTTTTCTTATAATACAACATGTTAAAATGGTGTGCATCAATTTTTAGATGTTTTTAATGCTAAATCATTTAATATGTGAATAAAATGCATCATTTTCAGTTGATTATATTATGTTAGGCTCAGTTTGTGACCTTTTGAAAACAGGGGTAAAAAAAAAAAAAAAAAAAAAAAAAAAAAAAAAAACATGCGTGAACTAAAAAAAAACCCACTTTTATACATGAAGGACAGAACATTTTTTTTTAACATATTCATTTTAAAAGGGAAAAATAAATTATATATATTTAATGCATATTTTGGTATTTTTAAAAATTGTACAAATGTACGGGTCATTCCATGTCAAATCAACCAAAAAATTTCAATTTTCAACCTGACCATTTCAGATTTCAATGAAACTGTCAGGGATCATTCTCTCCGGTGATATAAATGAGAATACAATTTTATATTTTTTTTATCGCGGTAAATTTTCATACAATTATTTAAAATTTTGAAAAATCATCATTTTTTGGGTTGCATAAATTTTTCAATTTTGAATTTCTCAAGTTCTATCAGGCATACAGAATTTTATGACCCCTCATTTTAAAGAGAATTTTATAAGTTTGAATTTGAGACCCAAGTTGACTATGCTCAATAAAAAAATAAATTTAAAAAATTTTGAAAATTTAAAAATTTTTTAGATAGTGTTTTTTAAAATTTTTGAAAAAAATGTATGTGTTGTAATATTATAAGCTAAAATTTCTGAAATTTTTAGAGTGGGATCTCAATGGGATCAAGAGTTATGAAATAAAAACTGAAAATTACCACACAAATAATACATAAATAACAAAATAGCTAGGATTAGATTGTTATTTGAATGGTAATTTTCAGTTTTTATTTCATAACTCTTGATCCCATTGAGATCCCACTCTAAAAATTTCAGAAATTTTAGCGTATAATATTACAACAAACATACATTTTTTTCAAAATTTTTAAAAAACACTATCTAAAAAATTTTTAAATTTTCAAAAATTTAAAAATTTATTTTTTTAACTGAGCATAGTCAACTTGGGTATCAAATTAAAACTTATAAAATTCTCTTTAAAATGAGGGGTCATAAAATTCTGTATGCCTGATATAATTTGAGAAATTCAAAATTGAACAATTTATGCAACCCCGAAAATGACGATTTTTCAAAATTTAAATAATTAATTGTACAAAAATTTAATGCGATAAAAAAATTATAAAAATATATTCTCATTTATATCATTAGAGAGAATGATTCCTGAGAGTTTCATTGAAATCTGAAATGGTCAGGTTGAGTCGCTGGTTGATTTGACATGGAATGACCCGAACCTAACTTTTCTGTTTTTGCAAAAATAAAACCCATACACTTAATTTTTAATACACAAATATAAAATGCATTTCTTCGTACATTTCATGCATTGTTTTAATGTTTACAAGCTTATTTACTTCATTTTAATCATTAATTTTTTTAAAAAAATTTTATTTTAAGCAATTCTCAAGTCCGGCTCAACAAACCGGAAATTCTCACACATTTACTAATTTTTAAACAAAAAGGCATATTGACAGGACTAAGTGATTTGGAATCAAAATGGATTTAAATTTGATAAATTACTTATTGAGTTATAAGCAATTTTGGGTCACATGTCAACTGATTTTTGCGTCTTTATTTTTTTCTTCTTTCTTTTGGAAATACGGTTCAAAATGATAACTTTGACAATATTTTACTGAAAAATCTTATCTTTACCAAAAAGTGAAAACTTTTTTGATTACAAAGTTTCTGAATAACAAAACTTTTTAATTTCATGCTCTTTTGAACAAAGATGAATTAAAACTTGTGATTGATGGGATTTGTTTTAAAAATCTAAATCGGACAACTGGTCAAATGTCATTAAGTTGATTCCTAGAATTAAAATGTAAGACACTTAAAATTTTGCGAATGGAGATATTTAGTGATAAGTAAACAAAATTTCAAGTCTCTCACTATACAGTTTCTGTTTTAAAAATCTAAATCGGACAACTGGTCAAATGTCATTAAGTTGATTCCTAGAATTAAAATGTAAGACACTTAAAATTTTGCGAATGGAGATATTTAGTGATAAGTAAACAAAATTTCAAGTCTCTCACTATACAGTTTCTGTTTTAAAAATCTAAATCGGACAACTGGTCAAATGTCATTAAGTTGATTCCTAGAATTAAAATGTAAGACACTTAAAATTTTGCGAATGGAGATATTTAGTGATAAGTAAACAAAATTTCAAGTCTCTCACTATACAGTTTCTGTTTTAAAAATCTAAATCGGACAACTGGTCAAATGTCATTAAGTTGATTCCTAGAATTAAAATGTAAGACACTTAAAATTTTGCGAATGGAGATATTTAGTGATAAGTAAACAAAATTTCAAGTCTCTCACTATACAGTTTCTGTTTTAAAAATCTAAATCGGACAACTGGTCAAATGTCATTAAGTTGATTCCTAGAATTAAAATGTAAGACACTTAAAATTTTGCGAATGGAGATATTTAGTGATAAGTAAACAAAATTTCAAGTCTCTCACTATACAGTTTCTGTTTTAAAAATCTAAATCGGACAACTGGTCAAATGTCATTAAGTTGATTCCTAGAATTAAAATGTAAGACACTTAAAATTTTGCGAATGGAGATATTTAGTGATAAGTAAACAAAATTTCAAGTCTCTCACTATACAGTTTCTGTTTTAAAAATCTAAATCGGACAACTGGTCAAATGTCATTAAGTTGATTCCTAGAATTAAAATGTAAGACACTTAAAATTTTGCGAATGGAGATATTTAGTGATAAGTAAACAAAATTTCAAGTCTCTCACTATACAGTTTCTGTTTTAAAAATCTAAATCGGACAACTGGTCAAATGTCATTAAGTTGATTCCTAGAATTAAAATGTAAGACACTTAAAATTTTGCGAATGGAGATATTTAGTGATAAGTAAACAAAATTTCAAGTCTCTCACTATACAGTTTCTGTTTTAAAAATCTAAATCGGACAACTGGTCAAATGTCATTAAGTTGATTCCTAGAATTAAAATGTAAGACACTTAAAATTTTGCGAATGGAGATATTTAGTGATAAGTAAACAAAATTTCAAGTCTCTCACTATACAGTTTCTGGAAATAAACTCTGTGACAGACAGGGGAATGAGATTAATAGGATTTAGTCAGATGAAGCCATAAAAACAGCTTACAAGAATTAAAATACTGAATGCAACCTCAATTAGAATTCATTAGCTTTTATTCGATATTCTGTTCAATAGGTTTTAGATTTTTACGAATTTAGAGCTAAGAATACAAATTTAATTTTTATATTTATATGAACCAATAGTAAGAAATTCTACAAGAGTTACTCAACATATATGTCACAACATCAGAATGTTTAAAAAATAATTATTAATTAAAGAAATACTTTTGATTTCTGGAAGCGGTGTTACATGCTTTTTTTTTTTTTTTTTTTTTTTTTTTTTTTTTTTTTTTTTTAAGGTAACTTTTTTTTTTTTTTTAGTAAAAAGTGTTTTTTTTTTAATTCTTGTTTAACTGGCTGCCATTTCATAATATATAGATAGAATCAAAAATACTATGCATGAAAATCTTAGGCAGAACAAGCTGTGAAAATGTGGCTATTTCAATTTTTTTTATAATTTATTAAATTTTATATCTAAACAAAATTCAAAAAGGTGTTTTTTTTTTTTTTTTAGAGTACAGCATATTATACAATGTATTTTTACAATATCTTAAAAAAAAACTACCAAGCATGCTACCAAAATGACCAAAAATGAATCTATGCACGATATGCAAGGAAAGAATAAGATGCAATAAAAGAAAATTTGCACATGGATCATTTTTTTTTTAAATTATTATATAATACCCGATATACCTAATAATTTAAATATTACTAAAATTTTATTAATCAGTAAAAAATATCACATGAATTTAGTTTTCTATTTGTTTCTAAGTACTAACAGACAAAGATATGTATATCTTTGTATATATGTACCGTACATCATACAATTGGAAATAATTATTAAAACTAAGTATTCGTGCAGTTAATATATATATATAATGCAAATGTATTATATTAATGTAATTACTTACTTTAGCAAGATGAAAAGCACGTGTCCAAGATGTTTCACTTTCACAGAAAAAATAAACAACAACACGTTGACTGCATGCAATCGCAATGGCGGTCGAATTTCCGCGGTGGAAGGAAGGAATGGATGGTTGTGCAGAAAATCCAAATTGCGCATGCGCGGCGTATTCCAAAATGAGTTGAGATAATTCAACGTTATTTTAACGAATTTTTCAGCTCGGAAAAATACCTATTAAATCGTTGTAATATAATATTTTCGCTCTGCAGTAAAGAGAAAATAGATAACGATGAAAATATCTATTTTAAAACGATGGGGAAAATAACGAAAATATCGTAACTATGAAACAACGTCTTTTAAAAGGTTTTCCTATGACGGATTTATTTCCAAATTTTTTAGTCTAAAATATTGCGAAATAAAAAAATAATTTTCAACGGACATAAAACAACGTAACCAATTTCCAACAGTTCTGACTTAATTTTAACGCTATAACAGCGTCATGTGCTACCTGGGTGGTCGCCAATTTGAAACAAGATGGCGGATGAAGCTGGCCAACGAACTCGGTTGAGTTATTTGTATGTACTATATACACACCAAGGTACATCCAAATCGGTTCATAAATACGTCTATTATCACGTGGCAAAAATCAGGGCGTTTCAAAATGTCAGCCACGCTAGAAATTCAAAATTTTTTAAGATATAGACGAAACAAAAACTGCTCCTGAATCTTTTTGTCAAGGTCAAACATATAAGAAAAAAATATTTTTTCAATTTTCAATTTTTTGGTACCACATTTCAAATTTAAATTTTTCTTAAAATTTTAAATGGCCGCCATTTTTAAACAAAATGGCGGATGAAGCTGGCCAACAAACTCGGTCGAGACATTGGTCTGTACTATGTATAAACGAAGTTAGATCCAAATCGGTTCGTAAATAGGCCTTTTATCGCGTGACAAAATTCAGGACGTTTCAAAATGTCAGCTTTGCTAGAAATTCAAAATGCTATAACTCAGCCATTTTTTAAGATATAGACAAAACAAAAACTGCTACGGAGTCTTTGTATAAAGGTCAAATACATAAGAAAAAAATATTTTTCCATTTTTAATTTTTTGGTACCACATTTCAAATTTAAAATTTTTTTAAAATTTTTAAATGATCGCCATTTTGAAACAAAATGGCGGATGAAGCTGGCCAACGAACCCGGTCGAGACATTGGTATATACTATGTATACACCGAATTACATCCAAATCGGTTCATAAATACGAGAGTTACAGTGTGACACAGGTCAGATATATATATATATATATATATATATATCAATTTTGAACGGAGGGTGGTTTCGGGATCTATGGGTCATGATCGATGAAAATATACCAAAATTTTTTGAAATCGCTTTCCTCCGAACGGCTGTAATAGGTAGCTTTTTGTAAAGAAAGCTACCTAATAACATTGTTTAATAGAAATTTATTAGAAACAAAGACTGTATGAGAATTTAAAAGATATTTTAATCTACAAGCATTTTAATTTTTTTTATAATATGCCCTTAGTAATGTCTGTTTTACGAGAGATGAACAACAATATTTTCTATTGAGTCACTTTAGGGCATTGTTGTAGATTTTGATCTAAAAAAAAAAGTCAAATTGCTGAATTTCTACCACATTTTTGAAATTGAATCACTCCCCTTATTTAATAAGTCATTAAATTAGGCGTATATTTGAACAAGAAGGAAAAATCATGCGTCCGCCATAGATTATGAAATACTTTCTAATACATTCAGAATACATTAAAAGAACTTTATAGTTTAGTAATGGGAAATTTGATGTATAAATAAACGATTTGAATTATCATAAAGCATTTGAAAACGAATTTCTTCTATTACAATCAATAGTCGGAAAAACAACCTTTTTTTTTTTTTTTTTTTTTTTTTTGCTTTTCTGTGCAGATCCGTAGATAATCTATGGATTTAATGTATACTTATCTATTTGTATGAATACTTATATACTACATACTATCCAAAATGTTATAGAAACGAATAGCACAGTTGAAAATTTCCATTTCAATTTCCGTGAATAAACGGAAATGTGCTTGTGAAAATTTGTGCAACCCTGTATATGATCTATAGAATTTATCTATACTGGTACGGAATCGGCATTATTTATTTTTGTTCAAAATCACGCGATCAGAGATGAAAAATGTAAAGAAAAACAATTAACTTGAAATGACATTTATTATTTTGTTTTTGCGTGTTCACATGTTATTGTCGCTGGTTAACAAAGAAAAAAGGACAAGTTTTGATGTATTCTGTGGCAACTTCCTATATTTTTGTAGATTCAAGTGAGAAAGAAAATAAATGCTGGTAGCTTGTTTTTTATGAGTTATTATTACTAAGTTTTGAAGTTATCTCACCGTAGGAATTGTTCCATAAATAGTACAACTATACGAGCACAAAGGTGCTAATGTGAGTATAGTTTAAGTTTAAAATATAAAGTTTATTAAAAGTTTTTCATTCGTAGAATTTAAAAGTAAACATAAATCTTCTTTGCGTGGTACGTTTTGTGGATTTGTTACATTAGTGGCGTCCGCGACAGGACCTGAGTTTAAACAAGGTTATCTATCACACGTAGTTTAAAAGGTGTTAATAAAATTTAAATGAAATAAAGATTTTCCATGATGTTTAAGTTGGTTAAAGGTTTTAAAAAGGAAGATTTGATCTTCGTAGCGGAGCAATTAGGAGAAATAGCAGCACCAACGGCTTCACTTGTGGCACTTAAAGATTTAATTTTGAATTGTAAGGCATATAAAGATGATTCTGAATTTGTACAGAGCGTTTTAGAAAATGCCGTTTCAGAAAGAAAGGAAATCGAAAAATTAGAGAGACAATCAAATGAAAAAGCTGAAGCATTGAATATGGAATTACAAGCAAAGGAAAAAACTGAAGCATTGAATATGGAATTACAAGCAAAGATTGAAGGCGTAAAGTTAAAATTGGCGCACGAGTTAGAATTGGCAAAACTTCAGTCAGCAGTAAACAGCCAAGGTGGAGCTCTTAATACAATTATCGATAGTTATGCAATGAGAAGAAAGTTTACTCTGCCCAAGTTAGAATTCAGAAAGTTTGGCGGTGAAATAATAGTCTGGTTACCGTTTTGGTGACAATTTAGACAAATTGATGAAGATACAGAAATAGCACCAGAAGATAAATTTCAGTATTTGGTGCAAGTAACAGTTGCCGGCTCCCGAGCAAGAAAAGTGGTAGAGAGTTTCCCGCCAAGCGGCACTAATTACGCCAAGGCAATTGAGAGTTTAAAAACCCGTTTTGGTAGAGAAGATATATTGATAGAAGTCTATGTGAGAGAACTACTCAAATTAATAATATCAGTACAAACGAAGGGAAAATTCTCGTTGACATCGTTATATGATAAATTGGAATTATATTTACGAGCCTTAGATACATTAGGTGTCACAACTGACAAATGTGCATCAATTTTATATCCATTAGTTGAGTCCTGTTTTCCAGCAGAATTTGTAAAAGAGTGGAATCGCACGAACTTATCGTCTGAGAAAACTGAGGCGCAGGACAGATTAAATAGTCTGATGCAGTTTTTGCGAACTGAAGTAGAAGGTGATGAAAGGGTGTCACTCGCCGTAGCTGGTTTTGGATTAGCTAAAAGTGAAGACCGTAAATATGTCGCAAAAAGGAATCACAATAATTTTGAACATAAAACCGGTAAGACTTCGACAGCGGCAGGTCTGTTGACTACCTCTTCCGTAGCAGAGAAAAAAGGAGTCTGCATTTTTTGCCAAGGAAGACATGCAAGTTCGGAATGCTTTTCTGCGAGAAAATTAAACTTAGCGGAAATACAAAAAATCGCCAAGGAGAAGAGATGCTGCTTCATATGTTTAGTACCAGAACATACCGCTAAAAGATGCCGAGCGATGGTGAAATGCATTATTTGTAATAAGCGGCATGTGCCATTACTGTGCGATCAACGTAAGTCATCCGGTAAATATACTCAAGAGGGAGCTGAGAAGAAGTGTAAAAGAAATGAAGTGAATATGACAAATATTAGTAAGAAGAGCGCCAAAGTATTCTTGCAGACCTTGAAGGTGAAGTTAGTTTCTGAAAGTAAACAGAAGATTGTTCGTTTATTGTTCGATTCAGCATAACAGAAATCGTATATATTAAAAGGTGTGGAGGAAGAAATGAATTACAAGCCTATTCGGCAAGAAAAGATAATACATTCTCTATTTGGCGACATTACTACTCAAGAATGCCATCACAACTGTTACAAAATAAGAGTTAGAGATTTGAGCGAAGAATTCAGGTGTAATTTCGAAGTACGAAATCAAGTTAGCATATGCGGAGATATTCAACCCGTTACGCAGGGGCCATGGTTACAAGAATTAAAGGAAAGTGGCATCATGTTAAGCGATGTGAGTCAATGTTGTGGTAGTATAGAAATTTTAATTGGAGCTGATGTCATGGGGAAAATGTTAACTGGTAAAAGAAATATATTGTCTTCTGGTTTAGTTGCAGTGGAAACATATCTTGGATGGACACTAATGGGAAAAGCACCATGTGAAAGGCCATATTCATCCGAAAACTTGGCGATGACAGTAGCATCAATGTTTGTAAAAGAAGCGGATATCTCAAACCTATGGAGACTTGACTTAATCGGAATTACAGATCCCATAGAGAAGAAGTCAAGAGAAGAGATAGATCGCCAAACTAAGGAGCATTTCTTCGAAACAGTAAAAATAAACGATAAAAATCGGTATGAGATTTGCCTTCCTCGGGCTGATGACATAACAACAC
The DNA here is from genome assembly GCA_963932465.1 of Maratus speciosus. NCBI lineage: Eukaryota > Metazoa > Arthropoda > Arachnida > Araneae > Salticidae > Maratus > Maratus speciosus. Next base: position 325,416,536 of record OZ010794.1, read on the forward strand.
TGCCAAATAACTTTAATTTGGCGATGAAACGTTTGGAAGGCATCACCTCAAAGTTAATCGCCAAGAACATGTTTCAACAATACGAGAATGTTATTAGTGATTGGATTAACGAAGGTATTATAGAGGAAGTTCCTTCTTACGAAACGAAATCTTATGGCAATTACTTGCCGCATCATCCAGTCATAAAAGAGAGTGGTACTACAACCCCTATCCGTCCTGTATTTGATGCGTCAGCAAGATTAGCAAATTATCCATCTCTGAATCAATGCCTACAATGTGGACCCAAATTGATCGAGCTCATTCCAGATGTTCTTCTACGCTTTCGAGAAAGAAAACTTGGTGTAATTGCAGATATTAGGAAATCCTTTTTACAGATCAGCATTTGTGAGAAAGATAGAAATTTCCTACGTTTTTTGTGGTGGAATGACTTAAAGGAAAAGAAATTAATGACATTCAGGCATACCCGAGTAGTATTCGGTGTGAAATGCAGTCCATTTCTTCTTTCATCTGTCATTGAATATCACATCCGAAGGGCTCCAGATTTCTCTGAAAGTTTTAAAGATAGTTTGTTGCACAGTTTTTATGGGGATAATGTCGTAACAAGTGTAAATAGCGAATAAGAATTGAAACATTTCATCGAAGATGCGAGGATGCTCATGGCGAAAGGTAGTGTTGATCTAAGACAGGTGATCGCCAAGAAACGCCAAACACGAATGAAATTAACGTCTTAGGACTTGTTTGGAATAAAGAATCCGACATGTTAAAGATCAACGTAAGTTGGCTACAAGATTTTGACACAGAAAAGATCACCAAACGCAGTATGTTGTTAGCTGCGCATAAAATATTTGATCCCTTTGGTTTTACGTCGCCAGTCATGATTTGTCCGAAAATAATGTTGCAAAAAGCCTGGAAATTAGGTTTTAAATGTGATGAAGAGATAACTGGTGAGTTACGTAAAGAAGTTTTACTATGGTTTCAAGAACTAACAGTTTTGAAGGATATAGAGATCCCAAGATACATGAAAATGACTCCAGGAAACATAGAAGCGTGCGCACTTCACACATTTGTAGATGGAAGTAAAGATGCTTTCGCAACAGTTATATTCCTTAGAATAGAAATTGGAAGCCAAGTCGAGTTAGTTTTTATAGCAGCCAAATCAAGAGTTGCACCTTTGGAGAACGTCACGATACCAAGAATGGAATTATTGGCGGCAACTGTGGGAACTCGTTTGGCGCAAACTATTGTAGATGCCCTCGGTTGGGAAAAGATGAAGAGATATTATTGGAGCGATTCATCTACAGTACTCGCTTGGATATCCACAGATGTCAATTGGTCAGTATTTGTGCGAAATCGGGTTCTAGAGATCAGAAGATTAAGCAGTCCTTCATCATGGATCTATGTGCCAAGTGATAAAACTCCTGCAGATTTGCCAACTCGTGGATGTAAAGCGAGACAGCTAGCTGCCAGGAGATGGTGGGAGGGTCCAGCTTGGTTGAGAGATTCAGCAGAGTTTGAAAAATATACGAACTCTAGTGAGCAAGACTATGACGAAGATGAAATTCGGAAGGAACGAATAAAGTCAGTTTCCATGATAACGAATTCTGATGTTAAACAAGATGGTTGGTATTACAGATATTTCTCGAGTTTTGTAAAAATCATACGGATGATCGCATGGATATTACATTTTAGGCATGACTGCAGAAGTACCGAAGTGAAAAGAGGAGGAGACCTGACGTCATCTGAATATAAAGAAGCTGAATTAAAGACTCTGCGTATGATTCAGAAAGAAGCGTTTTTTCCCGAGAATGATAACAGATTGAGAACTTTGCAAACATGGAAACATGAACAAGATATAATTCAACTGGAGACTAAAATAACGTACAGGAAAGACAATGAAGATTTTCTGAAACTTATAGTCCTGCCAGCAAAACATGAAGTTGTAAAACGACTCATATATCATGTACATGTAAAACATTGTCACGCTGGATTACAGATACTACTTAATTTATTGAGAGAAAAATACTGGATACTTAATGGTCGTAGAAATGTAAAACAAGTGTTAGCACAGTGTGTTGTCTGCAAACGCTTCGGTGGGAAGAGTTTATGGAGAGATAGTGCGCCTCTACCGGAAAATAGAATAAAGGATGCTAACGTGTTTCAGATCACAGGTGTAGACATGGCGGGTCCGTTATACTTGAAGAAAATTGAGAAATCTTGAATATTGAGATTTTCCTGCGCAATATGCAGAACAGTGCATTTAGAGCTAGTGACCGCTGCTTCGACAGAGGCATTTTTGATGGGACTCAGACGATTCGTAGCACGGAGAGGAAGGTGCACTGTCATTTATTCTGACAACGGCACAAACTTCACTGGATCAGCTAATTTATTGAAAAATCTAGATTGGTCACGAATACAAAAATACAGTTCTGATAATGCTATTGATTGGAAATTTAATCCACCAACCGCAGCGTGGTGGGGTAGCTTTTGGGAAAGGCTTATCAGAATAATGAAAGATCTTCTCAAAAGAGTATTAGGTCATGCTTACCTCACCTATGAAGAAATGAACACAATTTTGACAGATGTGGAAAGTGCAATAAATGCAAGACCGCTAACATACCTTTGGAAACACGCAACTGTGAAACCTATCTCCCCATCTATGTTTCTGCAGAGTATAGAAGAATGCAATCTCCCAGATCTGGATGTTGTGGAACAAAAATCATTAATCAAGAGTTTGAAGTATCGGCAGTCATTGCAAAAAGAATTGAAGGATCGCTTCAGGTTCGAATATTTAGGTGCATTAATTGAAAGAGCAAGGAACAAACACCAAGAGCAAATTATAGCTGTAAGTGATGTTGTATTGATCAGATCTGATAATAAAAAGAGAATTGATTGGCCTTTAGGTCGAATCACAGAACTTATACCTGGTAGAGACAAGAAAGTTCGACTCGTAAGAGTTCAAACATCACAACATGAGCTTTTACGACCTATACAAAGAATATATCCACTAGAGATAGCTTCGTCTACTGACTGTCCGAAACCAAAGATTTCTCACAATCCAGTGAAAATACAAATCTGCAATTTTGGATGTATCCTCAAGCAAGGAATCTCCTAGACACACAAAAGCTGGAAGGATACTGAAAATTCCTGAAAGACTGAATTTATGACAAGTGACTTTGTCAATTTCTCTACGATTAGAATTAGTTCTGATTATACAAGGTAATCAGAAGGTGGGAGGATGTTACGGAATCGGCATTATTTATTTTTGTTCAAAATCACGCGATCAGAGATGAAAAATGTAAAGAAAAACAATTGACTTGAATTGACATTTATAATTTTGTTTTTGCGCGTTCACATGTTATTGACGCTGGTTAAAAAAGATAAAAGGACAAGTTTTGATGTATTCTGTGGCAACTTCCTATATTTTTGTAGATTCAAGTAAGAAAGAAAATAACTGCTGGTAGCTTGTTTTTCATGAGTTCTTATTACTAAGTTTTGAAGTTATCTCACCGTAGGGGTTGTTCCATAAATAGCACAACTATACGAGCACAAAGGTGCTAATGTGAGTATGGTTTAAGTTTAAAATATAAAGTTTATTAAAAGTTTTTCGCTCGTAGAATTTAAAAGTAAACATAAATCTGCTTTGCGTGGTACGTTTTGTGGATTTGTAACATATACTAAGTTATATTTAAAAAAAATATATTTCAATTTTAAAACGCGTATCACAATTGAAAACGCACTTCAGGCAATTATTGTTCATAAACTTCAATAGTTCAAATTACTTTGTGTGTCCCTGTAATGGAACGATATATTCTGTGCACACTATATTCTACAGTAAGCGCTGTGTAGCTCACCTCAGTGATGTATATGAATTTCAGTATGTTTAAAATAATGTAATATTATTAAAATACATCGCAAACAATTTTTCCTGATAGACCGTAATGAAATGGAATACTTTTGAGTGTCTTTCTAAATGAACCGTAAATGCTATACATTTCATCTGTAATACCGAATATGCCATACGGATAATCAATAACCTGTATCAATTTCATAGCAATCAGAATACATTTAAGCGAGTGAGAGTATGGAGAGGTAGACAGACAGACAAGACGAATTCGTAAACACTTTTCAAATTTGTTGGAAAGTGTTAAAAAAAATACTAGGAATCAAGCACCTTGAAAAAAAAATAACAAAAATCAAACAAAAAAAAATAGCGTATGGGCAGTACTGTTCTAATGAGAAAGTAATAAAAAAAGTCTTTACAAGATAATCTAATATAGCTGTTTATACAGTTTAGAACCAAGCTTTTCAACAGAGCGGAGCGGTAACTCATAGGTTCACCCTTGACCTCTGAATGCTAGGACTACTCACACAAAAACGGCAATAGCGGCTGTGGTAGGCGGATTCTTTTAAGCATTTGTATGGTCTCCTGAATTTACACACCGGAATTTTCTATAAGTTTTCTGTCTCTTATTTAATCTCAGAAAGATACGGTAGGATAAAAGTTTTAGAAATTATTAGTATTGAAAATTAAGGAGAGTACAAACTCTCCGACAAGGACAGCTGCCATTTTTGTCTCATCGCGTAGGGCCAGTATTCAGGGAATAGTGGGTCCACTTTCTGTCGCGATTGCATCACATCTTCAACACGTGCCATTAATGAAGCTCCCAGGTTTCTTAATAAGCGGTATGTTTTGTAATCTTTCCGAAATACTGTTAATCACTTTTGGTAGTTTTTCAGATTTTAATGAACAATACTTATAACATTTTCTATGATTCTTATTAAGCTTACATGAGATTTTATTTATAGATTATAATAAAATTATATGTTTGTAATGAAATTAAAGAAAATATGTATTTATAAAATAAAAACGTATAATCAGTTAAAATTGTACCATCTTCTTCATTTTTAACACTTTCGAAAATAATTAATAAACAGCTTATGGCTTCCGTTTGTCAGTTCGTCTTTCCGCGTTCTAAGTCTTGTAATTATACTCGGACTACCCTGTAATTTTTACATGCTATTGACATTTAATATAGCACTATCTCTATTGAAATTGAAGTGTGTAGCATTTATTTTTCGCTCACAGGAACAGCCAAAAATATTCCTTTTATTACGGTCAATGGGATAAAATCGTTTTAAGTACATTTTATTGATGCTACATGATTTCAAAAGTAATGAAACTGATATGTATTTATGAAGTGCACTAAAACATGCATTATGTATAATGTGGTGTGGAAAGCATTTATTATTCATTTACAAGGCCACACAAAATAATTCTGTTAAAAAACTACGTGGAAAAAGCGTTTGCAGCCAATTTTAATTATGTTACACTATTTCGAATATAAAGTAATTGTTACACATTACTCAGTTTTAGTACAAGCTGTAGAATATGCTTTTGATAGCATTTATCTTTCATTTATATTGATATGAGTTTTTTAATTGTTTATTTAGGTATCTTATTTACTTTATTAACTCTTATGTTAAAGTTTTCTGTAAGTGTTTGAAAGTGTTTGATAATATGCATTTAACGCATAATTTGTGTTTCATGTTCAAAATAAAATTGGATGTGAAAATATCTACCACATACTACTTTAAAGGACGGAATTGGTGTTTTGCCATAAATGTTCCTCAGAAACTGTTTGGCAATGTATTCATGGGCGGCATTGGCGCTGCATTCAATGTAACATAAGAGAGAGCGCTTCGCTCTATTCCAAAGCTTTGCGATTTATATTATTTTAAACTTTTATTAGACATCTCTTTCAATTCTATTGCTTCCACTTTCTGGCGAAGGACAATTTAAAAGTATAGGAAAATAAAATACAAGCTTTAATTTAGAAACTATATAACAAAGAAACATTCTTGCTTAAATAATATACACTATTGCATGAAAAAAATGCGTTATGATAATTTTTTGAGAAGATTAGTTCAGTGTGGACAGTAATTTAAAAAAATTGTTTTAGTGAAAATTTTCTTTAAAAATGATCATATAATCATGACTTATACGAAAATTATTAATTTGTACATGAAAATTTAAAAGAATTCCTCTCTATATGTAGGCTTTTGAGATAGCGCTCTAACACGTCTCTTTCGGTGCTTTTTATGGTGTAAAAAATCTACAAGAATGAGAATATAGAACAGAAGAAGTTTTGTGCTTAGAATATTATGCAATACTGTATTTAAAAAATATATAAAAAACAATGAATGCATAATATAAAAAAAGCCTTCTTTATCCGAATGTTATTTCTGTAATAAATTTTTGAAGAAAAAAAAATTGGTAGCATATAAGAATATTATGTGTTTGTACAAGAAAAACAAATTACGTATATTTATTATTTAAGTATTTATGAAGTAAAATGATGTATTACTTTAAAATCTGACTGGGTGTTTAAATTTTTCCAATATTCCTCCTACGTTATGGAAATTTCAGGGATGAAACTAAATTTATTGATTTGAAATATCATAACAAGTATTTTTCCCGTATTCTTTTTTTCTAATTTAAAATAATATTTCTGTAATTATGTCTACAAAATAATTTCATCATTGTGAAAAATGAAAGGCAGAAAGATAGTGCGATACCGTTAGTTATCCGAATTTGTGAACAAACCTGTTTTCTAATATAAATATATTTAACATTTTTTTCCCCTATACATACTCTTTAAAAAACTTCAATTAAAAATATAACACGACTTACTTTCCCATATTCTATTATTATTATCATCAAATAGGTGAAACATTTGGACATTTTTAGTTTGTATGAAATATCATGAGCCGAATGTGTTTAAAAAGTTGATGAATGGATTTTCATAGAACATGAAAGCTGAATGTAAACACATGTGATATCCTCAGATGGCTATCCTTTTGTGAAAACTACTTCTAATAAAACTTTCGATTGTTATCAAAAAGGTGAAATAATTACATTTTATTAGTTTGTATGTAGTGTCACTTTCCGAATTCGTTTAAAAAGTAGATGAATGGATTTTCATAGAAAATGAAGTCTGAACGTAGGCACATGTTATATCCTCAGATGGACATCCTTTTGTAAAAACTACTTATATTAAAATTTTCGATTGTTATCAAAAAGGTGAAAGATTGGAATATTATTGGTTTGTATGAAATATCATTTGCGGAGTTTATTTAAAAGTAGATGAATGGATTCTCATGGAACATGAAGTCTGATCGTAAACACATGTCATATCATCAGATGGGTATCCTTATGTAAAAATCGTAGCAAATCACATTATAGAACTTCATTACAGTCGAATTGCAGTCATAAACGCTTGGAATAGTTCGATCCGATAAGTTATATAAATGAACAAACACATTAGTTTAATGAAAATGGAAAGTTATGCGGTTTTTAACCAATCATCAAGTCATCTCGTCCAATCAAATTTTAGTGCTTGTTTGTTGCCATTTTTTCATAAAAGCATTTTTCTATAATGCTTCGAACCCACGAAATTTGGAAAATGTAATTTTCGCAATTTTCAGATAAAATTTACAAGGTAAACATAATTTATGGTTTATAATATTATGGTTTGTAATATTAAAATAATAAATAATTAATACGATGAAGCTTTTATGAATATAGAATAAAACAAGATATTTTTTCTCCTCAAAAATTTGTAGATGTCATAGAATTCAAATTGAACATATCTAATTGCTACGGTAACTCGTATAATAATACGTTAAAAAATATTATACGAAAAGACTAAATGGAGACAAATATAAATCCTTTCAGTCTACGATCAATTTAACTTATTTTTATCTTTACAATCAATTATTTTTATCTTAACAAATTAGGTTATCTTTATTATCCGTATATGCTCTTGTGATGTCTGTTTTAACAAATAATGAGCTACAACCATGTTTTCTATTTAATCTCTCTAGAAACACCGTAATCTAAATGACCATTGCAAGACCAGTCAATAAAGCTATTTATATATTGAATAATTTAAACTGTTATTGAACATCTTTTTTATATCTACTGTTTACAGTTCCTTATGTCTAACAATTTATTTTATTAAAGATTTCGAATGCAGAATACAACCCTTTACTTAAAAAGTAGAATATCCAAAAGTATTTTTTATTTTTGAAATATAAAGAAACATTTGTGGACCAAAGAAAATAATGAACAAAAGGTTTATTATGTAAAAGAAATTCTAGATATTTAAAAAAAAAATAAATTGCATTAAAAATGTGTTCCTTTTTTATTTATTTCCAGTTAATTGGCAATTATGTTTTATCCTAAGTATATGAGTGTAACTAAATTTTGTTAAATTGTATGTTTTACTAACTGAAGAAATCTAACAGTCTTTAGAATGTTATAAATATATATATATATTTTAATATGTATAACGTTTGCATCATGTCCTAATACTCTCTTTATAAATTATATTTGAAATTGATGATGAATTGTAATATTCTATAATGGTTATATATGTATACATTTCAATTATCAGATCTACCATTTACACATTTCTATGAGTACATCGTATTTGCTCGTGCATCCTACGTGGTTTTTATACCAAAAATATTTTTAACAAGAACAAAGAGTCACCCATCAGGCATAGAGTATGAATCTCTTTCTAAAACTATCATAAAAATATTAAGGAGTTTCATTTTTACAACAATATTACAATAATACAATATTAATTACAATATTTATTATAATTGTTAAATTTGGATAAAATAAAATCTTCTAGAAATCTTCTTTCTCATATTTTTTAGTAAATATATTTTTGTATTTTTCGAATAGACCGCAACGTAAAATTTCAGGTTTATATGCAAAGCTTCCCATTTTATTACGTCAATATTGTCATCTGTATTTTTGCTATTTATTCTCTTATTTTTGGACAACATTTTATTGTTCGAAATAATAAAATTATATTTTACATATATTATGCAGTATTAAATTTAATTGATAAATATAGATAGCAAAAAAAGTTTTTGAAATCTTTATTGTCATATTTTTTACTATATATTTAATGCATTTTTTATTATTTCGAAACGTTAAACTTCCGGTTTATCTGTATAGCTTCCCATCATATTATTGCATCAATTTTTCTCTCTTTATGTATGATTTTTGGACTATATTTTAACGTACGAAATCCTAGAATAATATTTTGTATATATTCTGCAATACTATTTTTAATTGTTATATTTATGTACAACAAAATCTTTTTGAGATCTTCTTTCTCAAACTTTTTGTTAAATATTTTTTGTATATTTCGAATAGTCCTTAGCATTAACCGTAGGTTTCTGCAAATTCCTTTTAATTAGATCAACGTTGGCGTCTTTGTATGTGATTTTTTGGACAACATTGTAGTGTACAAGATCATGAGATAATATTTTTCATACTCTGTGAAATATTAATTATACAAGGTTTACATAAATGAATATCCCAATTTTACATGGCCGTTAAAAAAAAAAACAAAAAAAGAAAAAAAAATGCAACATTTTTGTTCATCGGAAATCAAAAATGAACAGTTGAAAGTTTAAATTAATCATAGTTATAAATGTTCAGTGTGAGCACCTCCTGAAACACGAACGATATCGGGTAGGTACGATAATTCATTCCACACTTTTTTCAGCATGTCCGGTGTTACTCTTTGAATGGCTGCAGATATTGGTGTTCTAAGTTCATCTATGTCAGTTTGTAGTGGTGAAACGAAACCCTGATAATTTGACTTACTTTTGAATACTCGTTGAAGTTATACTCTTTGAATGGCTACAGATATGTGTGTTCTAACTTCGTGAACGTCAGTTGGTAGCGGTGGAACACACACCTGATATTTTGACTTACTTTTGAATAGTCTTTGAATTTATACTGTTTGAATGGCTGCAGATATATGTGTTCTAAGTTCGTCAACGTCAGTTAGTAGCGGTGGGTCAAATACCTGATAATTTGATAAGGCCCTACAAAAAAAAAAAATAATAATAATAATAAAAGAAAATAAAATAAAATCAGTCGGAGTGATGTTAGGGCTACTAGGGGGTCAATGATGAGTAGCAAGGTCCTGGGTTGCTCCGCGATCTATCGCCATCATCGTAAACTTCAACTGTTATTTTGGATTTCCGATTAACAACAATTTTTTTTTTCTTTTAATAGCCCTGTACATGTGGGATTTTCATCTATGTACATCCTATATTTGATAAATTTAGATAGAATAAAATATTTTTGAAATCTTTTTTAACCATTTGGAAAAATGATTATTGTCCTCGTCAGGGTAGGAAATCAAAAGCATATTTGAAACGTTTTATTGGTTTAATCCGCATTTTATTCGTTTTCTATACAGTAATCTGTATTTACCCTTTACTTTCAACAGAGATGGATCTGTTGCCACTATGACAAAAAAGTAATAAAAACTACAAAAAAAATTAATAACTCAGAAACAAATTGAGATACAGCTTTCAAACAAATTGCATTTAAAAGTAATTTTTTTCTCTATACGACAGTGTAAAAAGTAATATTGTAGGATGTTTAGAAGTTTAAGAATGAAATTTCATTCAAAATGGGCCGTCAGATTTCTTGGAAATCTGACGATGGAAAAGTCTTTTCCCGAACAGCCAATGAAATGTTTGGATAATACGTAAGTTTCAGGTGGATAATACGCAAGTTTCAGGAAATCTGAGGGGGCCCCGGGCGATTTTTGTCGCTTGTAATTTTTACGCGTAATAACACTATTAATGTTTAATTCATGGCATACGTAATGTATGATCAACTCCGTGCGATTTTTTACGTCTTAAATTTTAGTCTTTGAAAAAATCATTTTCCAAATGGTCGTTGTAATTTGTTAAATTACATTTTTTTCTTAAAATTGTTTTGCATATGGTGTGCAATACTTCTACGATTCCTTTGGAAACATTATAAGAAGTGATAGATTTTAACACGCCACTCGGAGTATGCACTGCTATGTCACTTCTATTTATGTGATATCACTTCTTTTTGTGATTGACGTTTTAGGTTTGTGGCTTGGCGGGGTCATTTACAACGAGCTGTTCTTGATTAAATAGGTACCCCCAGCGTTCCTCAATTCCTTCGCTGAATGTCCGTAAATCAGAATTCGTGTGTAATGGGAAAATACTCATTTCTCAAAAACTATGTGACCTAGAGTAATCGCTATTGTTTTCCTGCAAGGTTTAAATTAACGTCTACTACCTCTAACTTTTTCTTAATTTTACTCTTAGTAGATTCGAAAATAGAGGAGGAGGGACATATTTTTGCACTGCATCTTCGAAGATATCGCTGCATATATAATACCTGAAATTAAAAGAAATATATTTTAAAATTCGGAGTTACGAAAGCTTTCCCACGATACCACACACGATATACAAAGAAAATTATTTTTTTCCAAGTAACTTAATAAGCCCCTCTACATTCTTCCTGAATATATTTGTGAATGTTTAATAATATGTAAATATGTGGGTCAGAAGTCTTTATTACTTAACTGAATTTGAACTTTCCACGTCCTATAGCTAACGTGTAAAATGGCTGTGACAGTCAGACAGCCAGACACAGGAGTGATCATATAATGACTCCGTTTTTACGTTTTAACTACGGAACCCTAAAAAATAAATAACTCGAGAACTAATTGATCCTGTTCGATGTTATTTTTACGAAGTTTTCTTTTTTTGTTAAAAAGAAGAAAATAATGAGATAGATTAGAAAAAATTACACTAAAATCCATTGTATTTTTATTAACGTTTTCCAGGGTAGCTATTGGTATTAAATTATTGTGAAATATATCTACGTACCTGGAATTAAATCGGCCACAACTATAACTGTGATTCCTGTTTGAAACCGGAATAGCCCACAGTTGGCCTAGCGGGAACAACAAAACAGGTTCACGCTCCCAAATGCAGTGCCCCCACCAGCTGTAGGTGTGTTTAGAAAGATAAATTCTCAAAATACAGATTCGTTTGATTCGAGGTTTGTTTGGAATAATTTCCGGCGAAAAATAAAAAATCACATTAATTCGTGGTTCGTTTGGGAAAACCAACTAGTGTAGTAGGCGAAGCCTACCAGTAAAACATAAAATAAATTACAATTGTATGTTTTTTGTTTTGTTTTGTTTTTTTACATTTAATTTTGTAATTGGATGTGAATAGCCTCTTAAATATAATAAATGTAAAAATTCAACTCGTAATTCAAATCTTCATTAAACATTATGAGAATTAAATATTTCAGAAAAAGTAACAGATTATTAAACATTGTACGAAAAAATACAAGCCAGATGCTTTATTATATTTAATATAGTGGCTAATTAATGAAAACTATTGCGATAATACAACTGGAAAACATCATTAGATATTTTAATGTTATAGCTTTAACGGCACAATTAAATGAGGTCAGTAGATTATTGAAAATTATACAAATAATAACAGGAAACGAGCTTCTGCTACCCGAAGATTGGACCTTACATCGGCTATAAATAAACTTTAAATACGTTTTATATATGCAGTAAAAAGTGAGATATCGAACACCTTGAGGCCGCAAAACTTGTTCGCTATTAAGGCGTAAAAATCATCAAGTAATGTATGTGTTGCTGATTGAAGAGTGTTCGCTAAATAGCATGATCCGCTATTCGGGGATGTTAGTTACAGAGGTTTAACTCTTCCTCCTTTTATAAAACCGCACGAATTCTCGAAGAACAACGTGCTCTCTTGATGTAGAGAATAGTCATAATGTAGTCAAATCAATTTGTTAGTTTAATTTTATATTTATATTTATTTTAATATTATTTCCGGTTTGAATTTTTTTAAATGTAAGTACATTTTTATTTTCTGACAAAATCTTATTAAAGCACATTTTTAAAAAATGTATATCCAGAAAAATAATTTGATGTGTGAGTGGTACGGTAGTGCCATTTGATTGAAAACTGATGATTAGATTTATAATCATGACTAATGACTGACCGATTAAACTTCCTTCCATTCCAATTCATAGATTTGTGATTATTTTAATTTCAATCGCTGCCGGTCATCAACCCTCCTGCCGTGTGCGAATTTTTCAGTGGGTTACTTTTCAAAAATTACGTTTGTTTGATTCCAACAACTTTTTTGAAGTAGAAATAGTCACTTTATTTATTTATAGATTAAATAATGCGAGAATAAGTGGAATTATACGCTGTTAAAAAAGGTATGGGAATCAAGCAATCTGAATTTTAAAAAAACCGCGGCTGGAGGGTTAACGATTAAATAAAGCCTTAATCTAATTAGTTAATCCAATAAATGATAAATGATTAAAATATGTCGCGTATTTCATAACTAGAAATAATTAAGGACTTAAATATATTTTTTTTCTCTCTCTTCCTGCCTTTCTTACTTTAATAAAAAAGCTTTTTTGAATGTTTACTCATACCAGCAGAGGAAGTAAAAAGAAAGTTAAACAAAAAGAAAAAGAAAAGAAATTAAATAGATAAGATTCAGCTGAACATTCTTAAACATTTCTAGCGCCTATTAGTGGGAAACAGAAAAACTAAATGAAAATAATTGATTTATATATTTTTTCGAATGACAATCGGACCCATGTTAAAATAAAGTCTTCTACACAGAGCAATGAGTGAAAAGTATCTCTCCTGTTCCCTGTATTAGAACAAAACTGCAACAACAACTTAAGTAATTATGAAAATGAGTAGAAAATGGATTACTGAAAAAGACTTAAACCTTCTGCAAATATGTATGTAAAAGAGAAAAGTATATCTCTAAATATATATCAGAGCAGATATCCATTTTTAACACATTACCAAGTAAAAGCAAAATTTTAATCTAATTTATATTCTCAGTTAAAACTATCAGCAAAATAATATTTATTAGAAATTGAATCTTTAAAATTGGAACAAATTCAAGTTAGTTTTCTACCCACAATATAATGAGGAAAAAAAGCTTTGTTTTATTTTATTAATAACTATTAGGCATCGCCAGCTACACTGGTAGATTTCTGCAGTGGAACCTTGAATCAAAAGAAAAATGCAGGTGAATAGGACCTTTTTAATGCAATTTGGACCTGCAATATTCTTTATAATTACTGGAAACGATATGAACGCGATTGCCCTATTATATTTTATAATGTGTCAGACAAGACTTTGGCTGTTAAGAATCAACTGTTTTAGCTGACGAGAAGGATTTGGTAAAGAATGATTGAATGATATGCAATGTACTAAAATCATCACTAAAAAATTATCTAACTAGCAATGCAAGACTCATCAAAATCCTTCATGTAAATTTTTTTTATAAATGTTAATATTTTGCAATCCGATTCAACTGATTACAATATTTTTCCGAATAATTCTATAATTAAGCAACGATATGGAATATACTAAACAATCTCTTAACAAATATCTAACTAAAAATGGAAGTCTCATTAAAATCCATTCAGAAGAGTCCTTTTAAAGAGTACAAACTTTCAGTCTCATTTGAATCTAGAATTTTACCCATTATTATCTAACTAAACAACATATATCGTATACAATGTAATAATTCCTTCCCTGAAAATTTATCTAACTAGCAATGTAAGTTGCATCCAAAATCCATCAGCAGAACTCAAATTATAAGCAGCCGATATGAAATTCCCATTTGTAGATTACATAATAGTAAATAATACTATGCAACACATAAACAACGATTGTAGTTAAATGTTTCAACAAAAAATAATAGCTAATATTAATATTGAATCACCTTATTACGGATAATAAAAAGAATAATGAAAATAGACAATAATGTGATAGAAAATGTAAGTAACATACAGATACGACCAGAAATCAAAAATTTTTAGTACATATACACTTCATATTTGCGCTACCAGAAATCAATACAAATGAAACAGCCAAACACCTTACAAAGACCCAGTATTAAATTCTTAAATAAAAATAAAAAGAAACAATTTATACATAATTTATTTGTATTGCTCTTATTTTTATGGTGTCTTATGAACTTTTAAAAAATTATGAAACATTGACCGAAAATTGACGATATTTTTAAAGCTGTCTTCAAAAATGGATGATAAAATAATTTTTATGCAAGTATCTATCAAAGATACTGAAATTACATATTCGAGAAAATAATACATAAGAGAAAATTTTATACAAAATAATAAAAATAGAAAAAAAAGACACCTTTATTGCCATACAAATCTACTTAACGGTAAATATCCCCGCCCCATAGTAAAATTCACGTTTATACTTATGATTGATCTAACATATAAATAAATCAATAATTTCAGATTCTTAAAGTATAAATATCTAATATGCTCATTCGTCGAAATTCTGCATTTATTATGTGCTGCAATAGTTCTAATTTTATGCTTTGAACATGTAAAAATATATCAATACATGGGTTGAAAATTAATTATCAATTTTCAAATTGACACGATTGGATAAAAAACATATTTTTCATGTAAGTACCAGAATTGCTTTTTCGGAGCACGAACCTGATTCCGAAACTTCGTAGTAAAACTTTGAATAATGTCTTAAAAGTTATTCAATATTATTTCTCTCCTTAAACTCGTTGAGTGTCACTATATGTCAACCATTATGTTTCCTAATTTGCTATTGTTAAAAGAAGTTACTTAAGTAATTCCGTTGTAAATTTTGAAATTATTGACTCATACAGGAATTTACAGGAATTAAATTATGTCTTGTTATAGACCGGGAGCCGGCAGCACAGACAATCATCTCATCGAGTTCACGGCTGAAATTCTAGGATTAGTTAAATCTGGATTCGCATATTAAAACGCAATCCGTCTGCCAAGTCATATCATGGTTGAAAACACCTGAAACCCCGATTTTAGCGGTTGACTCGTGTTTCTCTGCACCCAAAAGTAATGAAAACATGAAGGACTTGGAGCAGGAAAACACAATGGTAAAACTAAAATCGGGTTTTCAGACGTTTTCCACAAAGATAGGACTTGTCAGACCGATTGCTTTTTTAATATGTGAATTGAGATTTAACTAATCCTAGAATTTCATCCGTGAACTGAATGAGGGGATTGTCTGTGCTGCCGGCTCCGTCTGTTAAAGATAAGTAAGTGCTTGCTTTCACTTATATTTTAAAAGGTAATTTTTTATAAAAAATGGTTTGGTGGCGGTTGTCAATTTAGATTTAAAATAAAGCGTTTATGCGTTGCAAACGGCGCTATTAACAGGTTAACTAATACGTTTATTGATATTTACTTATGTACAATTGTACTAGTAATAAAATAAAGTTTTCAGGTATATCGGTTTTTTTACTAGCATAATTCTTATAAAATGCACTCATGTTTGTGAAAATTGCAACACTATGAAGGAATGACGCGGTTGAGCTGAAAATTGTAGAGAATGGAAAGTATAGTGTGTTATGCAAATGATTCCGATTTCAGAGTCGCCACGTATGCGTGGGCTGAGAAAGGCCCTCGAGACTGCTTCTCTAACCGTCTAAGGGCTGTAGAGGGACGTTGAAAATTTTCTATGGTTATTTGGTAGTGGTAAACGTTAGTTAAGACGTAACTATGCCTCTTCGTCGAAATAGGGCGACATTTCAACAACTGATGGAGTTTCAACGGGGTAGAACCATCGGCGTTTGTGAAGAACGATTTTCCTATCATGCGATGGCAGCTCATGTACAGCGTAACAGCATCAGAGGGATTCGAATTTGGAAACAATGGACCGACGAGGATCGGACAATTCGGAAATATAGGAATGGACCCCGAACATTGACGTATACGCGGAATTACAGAACATGGATCGCATGGCGCTGACGAACCGTACAGCTTCATTCAGACAGTTGGCAGCACATTGGGCAACTGCTACAGTTGTATCACTGTATGAATCGTCTGCTGCACCGTGGACTGCGTGCAAGAAGTCCTATATAGAGGGTCCCCCTCACTCAAAATCATCGATGAATGCGGCTGAAATGTGCTCATGGGCATAGAGTCTGGTATTCAGATTGGCAACAAGTCGTTAATTCTGACGAATTCCGCTTTAATTTGTAACACCATGGTGGCGTCGCTCGTGTTAGATGCTATGTCTGTGAAAGCTGTCTTCCGGAGTGATCGAACGTCATAGTGGATGAACACCGGAGTTATGGTCTGGGAGGCGATTGTGGTCTGGGAGGCATCATGTAAGATCGCAGCTGCTACGAATTGTGCAGAATCTGAACATCAACAGGTAGGGGACGTAGGGGAGTTTTGATACATAAGGAGGGTTGATATATTGACAATTTTTCTCAACAAATGGCATTAAGAGCCATTCTAACACATGTGAAGGCTTCTTTTATTTGCTGAAGCCATCATTAGCTGGACTAATCAGTGAAGAACTGACAACTTTTCTTTTCTTTTAATTTTGAAGGTTTTTGGAATGTCAATGTAAATTTTTTCATTGATTGATTTTCTTTCATAACTCTTATTATTGTGAAGATAATATCTTGTAATTTTTTTTATATATAAAGCACATTGTTAAGATTACAGTGAGCAAAAAAGTATTTGCACACCAGGTAAATTTGTTGTAACATACCGGGTGTCCCAAAAAGGACTGACTGATTTTAAAATTCAATAACTTGCAAACGGTGACAGATATTTAAAAAATTCTTGCAGGAGGGTTATGCATAAGGTCAAAAGTTTTATTACAGTGATTTTCAATTTTAGTTCGATTTACAAACAATAGATGGCGCTGTAAGCAATAGTCGCTAAATACAGGCTCGATTTTTATTCCTTTATCTTGTTCCATGCAGAAAAAGGAGATGGAAATGTATTATCCGGGCCACGAAGTACCAAAAATCGAGCCTAAATTTAGCGTCTATTGATCGCAGCGCCATCTATTGTTTGTAATTCGAACTAAAATTGAAAATCACTGTAAAAAAAACTTTTGACCTTATGCATAACCCTCCTGCAAGAATTTTTTAAATATCTGTCACCGTTTACAAGTTATTGAATTTTAAAATCAGTCAGTCCTTTTTAGGACACCCGGTATGTATAAATAAATAAAAAGCAACTAAGAATTAAAAATACTAACACTTTTACAAGACAAATAAACATATTTAATATCTGACTTAATATTTATATTTAAAATATGAAAACATAAAAAAGTAGCATTTGTACCGCCAAAAAATATTTGCACACTAGCAATAAAAATAGAACTAGAGGAATTATTTATAAGTTAAAAAGAGTGCTAATATTTAGTATGCATGCCCTTTGCTTCAATTACAGCTTGTAATCGTCTGGGCATTGATTCTATTAATTTGTGATATGTTTCACTGCTGATTTGTAGCCATTCTTCCCTAAGAGCTTGCTTAAGTTCTAATTTGTTAAAAATTTTATTTTTCATTATTTTCACATCCAAAATATGCCATAAATTTTCAATCGGATTGAGGTCTGGTGATTGTGGTGGCGTTTTCAATTGATTTTTTACATTATAAAGCAACCATAACCTCGTAATATGCAGTGTTTTTCGGATCGTTATCGTGTTGGAAATAATATGAATTAGAAATTCCTAATTTCAGAGCACTATTAGATAAATGATCTCGCAATATATTAATATATTGTTTAGCATTCATATTGCCCCCAATAAAGGTCATTTCGCCAACTTCGTTAAAAGACATCCATCCCCAAATCATTACATGACCACCGCCATGTTTTACAGTTGGTTTCAAATTTTTAATTTGAAGAGAAGTATTTGGATTTCGCCATACAGTTTTCTTACCATCTGAGCTAAAAATATTGAACTTGCTTTCATCGGAAAAAATAACAGTTTTCCAAAACTCAAGTGGTTTGCTGACATAAGATTTGCAAATTCAAGTTTTTTCACCCTATTTGTTTCACTAATAAATGTTTTTTTCGAGGGGTTCTTCCTCGAATATTTGCATCATGAAGAATATTTCTAATTGGTTGTGGTGTAACTATTGTCCCCGACGTTGAAGCGACATCAACAGCCAATTGTCGAGCACTTAGAAAAGGGTTTTTTGAAGATTCTTTTAACATGGCTCTCCTTTTCCTGGTATTTAGCTTTCTTGGACGCACAGTTCTCGGCTTATTTATTGTCGAACCAGTTTCTTTTTTCTTCTTAATTACATAACGAACACTAAAAAAGTTTAGATTTAATTTTTTACCTATTCCTCGGAAACTTAATCCATACTTGTGAAGAAATATAATCTTCTCACGGATAGCAACAGACAGTTCACACGTTTTCGGCGCCATTAGAACAAAAACTCCCCAGAATCCCTGCTCCAGTTAATATATTACGTGACTTTAAAGTGTGGGGCTAAAGTACTGCGGTTCTGATATGCTAAACATTTGCATAATGTTCACATTTAATGCCTTTTTTAACAGTCAATGCTTATTGTGCAAAAACTTTTTAGGTATGAGAAAATATTAATTTATTTTTTAAAATGTGTAATATTACTGTTTAAGGAAAATGGGTAGTTATTTTTATTTTCTTTTTATTTAAATAAATGAATAATTAAGAGAATAGTATCAAATTTGCTTTCTATGGTTACTTATTAGGGTGGAGCGCTCGCCTATGGGAAAAAAATTCTTCAAATCAAAATTGGCCGGGGTGGGAAAGTTATCTATCCGATCCTCATTCTGAATATAAAATATCTTTTAAAAATATTAATATTAAATACTGCCCCAAGGTTATTGAATATTGAGAAAAAACATAAAAGCGCCCGGCTATGGAAAAAATATTTTTTTTTTCAAATCAAAATGAGGCGGTGTGGGAAAGTTGCTCTATCACATCCTCATTCTGAATAAAAAATATCTTTGAAAAATATTAATATTAAATACTGACCCAAAGTCATTGAATATTGAGAAAAAACGTAAAATTTGTGCATTTTCCCGTTTTTTTTTTTTTTTTTTTCCTCAAATATACAAACTATTTTATTAATTTAATTTAAAAGGATGATCATTGAATTATTATTATTGTTATTATAAATTTATAGTAAAATTATGTAATATTTATATCATATTCGCTTTTATTATGCTTACTCAACGACTATATATATATTTTTTTAATATATGAAATTTGGGTAATTGTAATATTTTTTACTTAACCTGTGTAAAAAATATAATTTGAAATTATTCTTAAAGAACTATAGTAATAAGATAAAAATAATTTACTATTGCAATTTACAAGTAATGAAGTTACCATTTTATAGTAGTCCATACTGTTTTTTGGTTTCAAAAACTGCCTTTTTTTCCGAGACTCCAGACAAGTTTTAATGAACTCAATGCGTCTCAAAGGACCACAAACAGCAGAAGAAGCCTCCGTAACAAGTTTCACACATTTTTCAGTGGCTTGATTGTGACAAGGGAATAGTTTAATCTTAGGTAAGGTGTCTTCATCTATTTGCCTTTGGATTTAGGATACACTTTGTAAGAATGTTATGATCAAAGAACTTAGTTAATGGTGGTTGTATCACGGTCACTTCAGCCCAATTTATAGAATCTACATAGACTTTGGCTTCAAAATTTATCCGTATGTAAAGAATTTCTTGACTTTCGAGATTTTATTGTTCTGCGAAGTACGAAAGCTCTTACACAGTATGTAAGAGTGTTGGCACTACGCCTAATAATAAAATCTTGAAAGTGAAGACATTCTTTACGTACTTTCAAGTTACCTGAGATCACGTACGTAAAGAATTTTTTGACTTTCGAGATTTTATTATTCTGCGCAGTGCCACTCTTATATAGTATGTATGAGTGTTGGCACTATGCAGAATAATAAAAGTTTCATGAAAATAAACGCACAAGTTACCTGCGAGACCAAAGACGATATCAATTTTATAAATTAGGCTGAAGTGACCGTGACAGAACCACCATTAACTAAGTTCTTAGATCATAACATTCTTACAAAGTGTATCCTAAATCCAAAGGCAATAGATGAAGACATCTTACCTAAGATTAAGCTATTATCATGACACAATCAAGCCACTGAAAGATGTGTGAGACTTGTTACAGAGGCTTCTTCTGTTGTTTGTGGTCCTTTGAGACGCCATGGATACATTAAAACGTCTGTAGTCTCGGGAAAAAAATGCCAGTTTTCGAAACCAAAAAACAGTATGTACTACCATAAAATGGTAACTTCACTGCTTGTAAATTAAATAGTAAATTATTTTTACCTTATTACTATAGTTCTTTAAGGATAATTTCAAATTATATTTTCTTACACAGGTTAAGTAAAATATGTAAAACAATTACAATTACCCAAATTTCATATATTTAAAAAAAGTATAGTCGTTGAGTTAGCATAATAAAAGCAAATTATATATAAATATTACATATTTTTACTATAAATAGATAATAAAAATAACAATAATAATTCGATGATCATCCTTTTAAACTAAATTAATAAAATAGTTTGTATATTTGAGGGGAAAAAATGGGAAAATGCACAACTTTTACGTTTTTTCTCAATATTCAATGAACTTCGGGCAGTATTTAATATTAATATTTTTCAAAGATATTTTTTATTCAGAATGAGGATATGATAGAGCAACTTTCCCACACTGTCCCATTTTGATTAGGAAAAGAATTTTTTTTTTCCACAGGCGAGTGCTTTTACGTTTTTTTCTCAATATTCAATGACCTTGGGGCAGTATTTAATATTAATATTTTTCAAAAATATTTTATATTTAGAATTAGGATCTGATAGAGCAACTTTCCCACCCCGGCCAATTTTGGTTTGAAGAAAAAAAAATTCGCTCCACCCTATTACTTATGCAAAAAATCGTCTGCGTGCAAATACGTTTTATGCTCACTGTAGTTTTACTAGAAAATAGATTACCATTTTGCAACTGCATTTGTACAAAATGATTGAAAATCCAATAAGGCATAATAGGGAGAAATGATACATTAGTACTGGGGAGAAATGATACACTTGTATATTTGAAATTTAATAGTTTTTTTAAGTTTGAAAACTAATATGTAATATCCATTATTGTTTTACAGCAAGAGCTAATGAAATTGTTAAGGAAGAGCAAAGAGACTATTCATAGACATTATGTAGGTTACATCGAAAAGCAGTGCGATGATAGATGATTAGTTCGCTTTGCTCATCATGTGGAAGGAAAAAAGTTTAAATGGCCTAAAAGGGAAAATGTTTGTATAATTTACTAAGGGCAGATTGAAAAAACGTTAAATCTACACGATTTTACTTATCAAAATGATAGAGTTATAAATTTTTCTTTTAACCATTTCAGGGGTGGTGGTATGTTTATGAAACCACTCAATTTTAATTCCCAAACGCCACATTGGAACCAGCATTTTGGTAAAATATTTTCCTTTTAGTATGAAAGTGAAATATATCTCTTTTCTTATTTCTAATTAAATTTGTTGGTAAATTCCGGTGCCATTCATTTATTCAACACTTTAGGATTGAAAATGCTTTGCTCCTGAAAGGGTTAAAGGAATCTTAAATGTGCTAAATTTATGTTAAATTATTTGCAAGTCAACAATGTTCACTTCATTTTTCCTTGATGCTAGATCTCTAGGGGTTTTCTTCATTATTTATTTTCTTAAAAGTGTATTAATAGGACTGTTTAAATAATAGCAATAGTTTAAATATTTTTGTAAAAAACATTTCTGAAACAAAAATATGTCAATCTCATTTCATTTCAAATTTTACTAAATATTTCAAGATTTATCATAAAAACTTGTATGACGCATAAATTGAATTGTCTGCATTTTTTTTTTCAATTTACATAACACTGTACAGTGTTATGTAGGATTGATACACTAGCAAGGGAGGTTTGATACGTATCAAACCTCCCTTGCTAGTGTATCAATCCTCCCCAGTAATGGGAAGATTTGATACAGTAGTAGCCATTCAAAATAATTAGGACATATTTTTTGAATGACTATTTTTTTAAATTCATAATATTTTTAATAAATGAATAAAAGGTCACTTTATAAGAAAACACGAAAAAATTGTTTAAAAATAGCTTTCTAAAGGTTGTAAAAAATTAGCAGAAAAAAAGTGTATCATACCTCCCCTACCTCCCCTACATCAGTCAACTGATTGAGCCCGAAGTCGTTCCTTTCCTTCAAGGTCTTCCTGGAGCTATCATTCAACAGGATAATGCCCGCCCACATTTTCCAAAAACTGTTCAAGACTTCGTGTCAGCAGAACACATGCAGCTTCTTCCGTGGCCTGCTTATTCGCCGGATATGTCGCCTATTGTTCATGTGGGGGATTTCGTTGATCGGCGTCTCGCTCGTGATCCTCGTCCTATAGCTTCTACAGATGAACTTTGGGTTGGCATACAAAGAATATGGAATGCTGTACCCCAGGCAGACATTCAAAATCTGTTTTACATGCCACGTCGCATAGCAATACTTATTGCAGCGCGTAGCTACTGCACTAAATATATATTTTGAACAGTTAAGGGGTCTCAGGACTCTTAAAATTGGAAAAATTTAAAAAAAAAGACCATTTTCAACATTTAATATCTTAAAATGTATTTGATTTTAAGACACAATTTTAATTGGAATAAAATATATATGTATGTTCTTTCATTTCATATATTTAAAAAATTATAAGATGCAGAATTAGCATTTACAGGGGGCTCCAAACTGTTAGACATTTGACGAGCAAAAAATTGCCATAACAGCTTACGCACACGATTACAAAACAAGTATTGCAACTAGAATGAAAATGTTGGTGCCTACTTATACTTCAGATTGCAATAATTACCCTGAACTTAAATAAATTTGCATTAAAAGCTTTTTTATATTTTTAATACAAAGTTGTATTTAGATAATGCAAAATTAAGAAAATTTCAACAGTATAATCACCTAAAAAATATTGTTTTGAACAATAAAAAGGAAATTTTAGGTTCAGTTTATACAGACTAACATGAAACATATGTTTTGAAAATTTCATGAAAAAATTTTCATAATTTTTTGAGATATCGTGCGCGCTATGCCCCAAAACGGCATTTGGAGAAAAATGGCTTCAACGTTTCCGAAACGACGCTTCAGCTATTGAACGTGTATAAAAGTAAAAGCCATAACTTCAGTTCTAATAGGAATTTCAAGGAAACAATTATATCAAAATGCTCAGAAAAGATAGGAGTTTAACATCTAAAAAAAATTAAAATTTCGAAAATTTTAAAGCTTTAAGAGTCCTGAGACCCCTTAATATATATATATATATATATTGCTCTTTAAATGTAGTTATTTTTACCAATACCAGTGGTTTGTGCATTAAATTTCGTTTAATTATGGTGATTCCTAGATGGATTTGCAGTTTTTTCAAACATTAGTATATAAGAAAGGAATTCTTTTCAAAAAGTCCTCGCTTACAAAATCCTCTACAAAATAATTTTCCATTTTCTTGGTGCAATAAATATACATGAATTTATTTACTATGGTGTCGCAGAAAATAATGTCTCCGAATTTAGATATATGTGACCGCCTGTGGTACAAACGGTACCTTAATAAAGGTAAAGTGTGCACAGCCGTGGATACACATGCACTGAACGTGTTTAAAAGCTCTTCTTCCACAGAAAAAAATACTAATCGTGAATTTTCTCTCATGAAAATGTTTCGTGATTTCCGTGTGCTTGAAAGGATATTTAGGCAAGCAATTATATTTGTGAAATGCTGAATTCCCACCGGAATCTTTGAAAAATTCTATTTCAAAATCAGTAAAAGCAATTTTAGGGCTTTTTTCCCCCAAAGTTAGAAAAGTAAAATTTAATAAAAATTTTCTGGTGTAAAACTTCGTTAATCGTAGGTGGTATATAATATATACCGGTGCCCCTCAAGGGGTTAAAACAGCATTGATTTTATTTGTACCACACCACAGGCAAAAACTGATAAATTTCCTGTTCTTTCTTTTAACACTAGAAGCGCCGGAAATTTCAGTTAAGTTTGTCTAAATATATATATATATATATATATATATACCAGAAGTGTTATTTAAAGATTTTAACTTATTTAACTTATATTTGTGTGATATATATACTTAACAATTTTTTAAAGGAATTTCTGGTTTAAATACAAATTTAGTAGCAGTCAAACTGACTGCTCTTGGCGTTTCAGGTGTTAAAATACGATTGTACAACTAAAATCTACTTGTAAAAACATCTAAATTTTCCAGTATTTTTGGAAAAGGATTTAAAATAGGAAGCGAGGACAGCAAAGTTTATCCCACGGCTTCTTTATTTTACTACCATTTTCCGCGCCAAAGCTTCAAAAGCAGATATTTCTACTTATATCCCGCCAATAACAAATCAACACCCTTTCAACCTTATTTTTAACAGATTGTAAAACACTTTAGGAAAAGTAGAAAACAACCTTGTTCCTGAAATAGCGAGTTTTTTTCTTTCTTTTTTTGAATTTGTATATAAAGAAAATTTTTACCTTAAACTTTTACCTGAAATTTTTACCTTAATCTGTTTCGGGCCCGGTTTAAAGTTTGGGCTCACCGCCACGAGCTGAACACATTTCCTCCTTTGCAAGAAGCTATAGAAAATATTGAAAATAAACCATAGAAAAGCAAATAGAAAATAATATGTTTTTTGCTATTATAAAGCCCTATCTGACAACTAATTATTTTTCTCAGTATTTACAGTTAAACTTTCATTTTATCCTAAAAAAAAGCTTCTTAAAAAAATAGTGCCTAATATTTTTTTCGGTCTATATTCCGCTTTTTTTTTTCCGTATAAAGCTAAGAAAAGTATATATTACTGTAAATTGTATGCTACTACAATAAATTAAAATTTCCGAGAAGTATATTTTACATTAAAAAGCATAAAATGGATTTTACATGCAATTTTTTAAGTACTTTTTTTCTTTAAAAAGAATTCTTTTGAGTTAAAAATTAATTTATTAAAAATAAGTATTTTTTTTATAAAGGCTTTATCAGAAGTGTAATTGCGCTTGAGAATATGAAAAAAAAAAAAAAAAGATATGAAGAGTTTTTATAACTTTTTTGTTAAACATATTTCATGAATTAAAATTTAAACAAAACTAGGTAAAGGAGTTGCATAACGAGCTTGTAAAATAACGTTTAAGTAAAATAGAAAAGGGTCATTAGTGTAATGATAACTATGATAAATAGAAATTTCATTTTTTTAGAAATATTTTTTTCTCCATAAAATGGTGTTTGATCAGGATTCGCATTAAAGTTACAAAAAAGAAATATTTCACGGTATCTATTTATTTTAATACGAAAGAAATAGGAAACACCCTCAGCAAAAAACTTTATTTATTTATGTATCTATCTATCTATCTGTATATATATATTTTTTTTCAATTTTTTCGGTATCCATATTCTCCTTTTTTTCTTCCATATTAACTCTTGCAATTATGTATAAGGCACTTTATTTCATACATACAGTTCTATATTATAGGTTTGTGGTATCCATTTTTATTGTCATTTCACAATATTGCGGTTTTTGATGATGGTCGGTAATGATTAATTAATGGTTATATATATATTTTCTGTGTTAACTTAACTGTTTCATTCACCTTAATCATATCATGCTTTTGGATACCATGTGCGGGAGGATATTTTGAAAATCGTTTGGGATTTTATTCGGTATGTTGTGTGGTATTTCTATTTTTTATGCTGCAAATTAAGTATTTGAGGGGTTGTATTGTTTTTTCCATTTCATGCCATTTGATAATGTTCTGTTTTCATCTTGAAACTATTCTCTTTGTCATATTGGTTGTTTGAGTACAGGAGAAAAACAATTTTCAGCTTTTAGTTTTTTTTCTCACAGAAAACAACTGATTTGCTTATTTCATTGAATTCTGTACTCTTGAAAACGTAATTCAATATATAAGTTTTTAAATTTTTTTCGGTATCCATATTCTTCTATTTTTCTTCCATATTAATTCTTGTAATAAAGTATAAGGCACTTTATTTTATACATACAGTTCTATATATAGGTTTGTGGTATCCATTTTTATTGTAATTTCATTCATCATATTGCGGTTTTTGATGATGGTCGGCAATGTTTAATTAATGGTTATATACAGCCCTCAGCAAAGGTTTAGACACTGGTGATTTTTAACTTTTAAATAAAAAATACGAACACTTGGGTTATGCAAATGACTGTACTTATTTTTAAATATATTTTAAACGTTTTAGGACAGAAATAACGGTTTTAATGTTGGATATTATTTAATTTAATTGAAAAAAGGGAGATTTGTATACTGCAAAAGTTTAGACACTTTTGTGATTTTTTGGCAATTGTTCACGGAAAAACGCATATTTCAAGCTTATGACGTCACATGCATGAAGTATTTAATTGCACCTCGCGATAGCATCGCTTAGTGAAGATGCCGCGAGCAAGAAATTTTCAGTCATTTGAAGTAATTAATGCATGGAAGCTGAAATCGAAAGGGAAGACTGTTGCAGAAATTTCAGCTACTTTGAATCGGCCAAAGAAGTCTGTCTATTAAGTACTGTCTAAGGGTGACTCTTTCAAAGCAAAACATAGATCTGGAAGGACTCGTGTGGCCAGAAAACGAGATTATAGAAGGATCCATAAACTGGCATCTAGACAAATGTTGACTGCTAATCGAATTAAAAGTGAGTCAGAGCTTTCTGTGTCAACTGATAATTTCGTAGGTGCATTAAAGAAAGATGTACATTAGTTTACATGAAAATAATAAAACAATCAGCCTTGAAATCTCACAACAAATTGACCCCTTTCCTGTCGTGGAGTAATTCTTTTTATAAACTGATGACATAATGGACTAATACTAGAATTTATAAACGAAGTTATTAGAAAATATGAAATTGCTTATTTTCACGTATATTATAAAAGGATAATTTTAATTAAATATTCTTGTCACTTTTAGAATTAAAATTAGGTGTCCTTTGCCCTCAAAAGAGTTGATGATTTGGGCCTCACCTTGTTTTGATTCTCAAGTATCTCTGGAGTTTCTCAATGGTCGCCAAGCTGCGTAAGGCTACATATATACATTGGAAAACAATTTACAGCCATTTGGTGAACGTTTACCTCTTCCAAAGTATGTATTTGAGCAAGATCATGCGTCTATTCATGTTGCATACAAATCAAAAATTTGGTTTAACTCTCAAAATATTACTATTTTCGACTGGCCCGCGTGTAGCCATGATCTGAACCTAATCGAAAACATTTGTGGCATTATATCTTATACGGTTTATGCAAATTTTTAACAATGCTCCTCTGTAAATGAACTTCGATTAGATGTTGAACGAGTTTTGTACGAAATAGACCCACAAGTGATGCAGGATTTGGTTTCTTCGATGGAAAGTCACATTTTTGCATTAATAGCAGACAATGTAGGTGCAGTGCGATTTTAATTTATGGATATTTTTCTGTTAACAGACAGATTGTCTATACTTTTGCAACATTGTTAAATTTGTTTTTTTGTCGTTATATATTATGTAAAGTGTATAAATTAAAATTTATTGTTTGTGTATGAAAGATAAGTCCCCAGTAATATATGACAGTTGAATCACAACAATTCGTTACATACTTCTCAGCACAGAAGCATAATCAATCATTGTCTAAACTTTTGCTGAGCACTGTATATATATATATATTACTTTTTTATGGACACGATAACTTCCATAATTCTACACAAATCTCTTCCAAATTTATACATAAAATCGAGGGGCATAAAATCTCGGTCAAGTTCGTTAAACCTTTGAGAGGCGCGATGTTAAAATTATTAATTATTTTTGAAAAAACATGCATAAGGAGATATACTGGTTCTGCAGACCACACAAATGTCTTTTTAAAAAATTTAGCAGTCCCCGTTACAGAAAGGGGGCCGTTTGAAGACTGCAAACGGAGCCCGTGTAGGTCATTAAGTTTGAACACGCACTTACCTTGTTCACTGGAGCAAATATTTAAAAAACTGCGCTTATAGTGTTATAATGATAAATATTTTACGAATTCATTTTCAATAAACATAAATTTCGATTGTATACTAAAAATTTAAAAACTTAGAAAATTTAACATTTATATGAAAATTTTAAATCTCTCTATTCTAAAAAAAAGTAACTACCGCTGTCACCGCCGCCGCCGCCGCCGGTTTTGAATTTTCTGTGACTGGAGGTCTTTCTTCGTCAATATTAAGAAAAATAATGCATACAAAAACATAAAAATCGGTCGTTTTATACAGAAATGTTTGATAAATACGCTGAAGCAGACAGTTTTCAAATCGAAGAATTATTTTAAGAGATATTTAATGCTAAAGTTGAACAAAATCGTTCCACTAAAAAGGTTTTATAGCAGCAAAAACTAGACATGGCAGTGTAATCATTTTTAGATCATTTTATGCGTTAGAATTTGCCGGAGTGCAGATTGCATTAATTTTTTTATTTTGACTCATTTTTTGAGGTTTTATTTCTATTTTAAATTCAAATTTTCAGCATTTCTAGAGATATTTTTTACAGATTTTAGAAAGTGATATTAATTTATACTGTTACCAACTGTATAAACAGAGGAAGCAATAATGTTTGCTTCAAAAAAAAAATATTTATACGTGTAAATAAATTAAAAATTTATTTACACGTGACTATTATAAACAGAACAAAAAACATTTGGAATTAGAATTAAATAATTATGAGCAAAAAGCAGGAACTTATTAAAAATTACGTCATAAAAACTATAATTACACGTGAATTTTAAGAGAGAAAGGAATTTGTAAAATAATAAATTTATTAACATGCGTTAGAAGTATTAAATAGGAGAAATTACGTCATATTTACGTCACATTACAGTTATTACATAAAATGAACGCAAAATAATATTGCAAAATGGTTTAAATTTAAAAATTGCACTAGACATTTATTTGATATTTTGAGAGGATACTTATCAACTGGTGTTTTCACGTGAATATTTAACAGAGAAAGAATAGCTTGGTAAAAATTACGTCAGATTAAAAACGATTAATTTAAAATGTCTCATTTAAAAGAACTTTCTTTTCGCTTTGTTAAAAAATACCAGGATACAAAGACTCTGTTTACTTAATTCCTTTTACATTAGCTTATTTTGAAATGTTGTTACACGTGTCTATGTCATCAAGTTATTTTTATTTCGACGTTTTATTTGTATTTTTATTAATGTTGTACTAATTTATTTGTTCTTTCGTTATTTAAAATAAAAATTATGTCAATTTGTATAATTTGGCGAGTGGTTTGGCGATTTATATAATTTGGCGAAATGGGTCGACGGGATAATCAAGTAGTAACGCGGCGGATTTTGCGTTAAAATTCCCCAATTAAAGAGAAATGAATAGAAATTCGTTTATAGGAAGATCGCCACTGTTTTTTAAATTATAATTCAATCTTTCGAACTATTTTTAAAGCCGATCAAATTAGCGTGCATTTAGAGTCTGCGGTGTCTGGACGGGGGTTGGCGAGCGTAGCTCGTAGGGGGCCGAGCCCCCTAGTATATAAAAATATCTGAACTGACATAAAAATAACTCAGCATATGAATAATAATTCTTTTATCAACAATTTTCAAATATTTTAAAAAAATATTTTAATTGTTATTTTCATCAAATATTTTAATTATTTACTTTAAGTTTTAAAAAGGAGGATACTTGAGAAATATGAGAATTTTAAAAATAAAAAAATATATAAAAAAATTAAAAATCAGAAAAATATAAATATTTAGCAGAAAAAAAATAACTGAACACATATCATTATGTTAATTATCATTTTATCAAACAATTTTAATCAAACAAATGTTTAATTACATACTTAAAATTAAAAAAAAAATAAAAGTGAGAATATTTAGAAAATATGAGGAATTTTTAAAAATATCAGGAAAATGCAAAAAAGAAAAAAAAATGTAGGAAGTAGTTTATTAGAAAAGTGTAAAAATTAAGAAAGAATAAAACAAGGAAACTATAAAACGAATGAAAAAAATATATTCAAATAATACAATTAGTGCAACTCATCTGAAAACAGATCAAAAGCAGTATGATCAATTTTGACGACACATTTTGCTGCAGCCGGGGAAAAAGGAAAGATAATGTGCCCCCTTTTTTTAAAAAAAACACCCTCAATTTCAGATAGTCATCAAATTTTTATTCCCTTTTACCCCCAAAGATCAAACCGTCTAGGGTAGAAATCATAAATACTGTGTAACATAAAAAATAGTGATGCGTCGTCCCGGGAGCTTTTTCAAGAAGGCTCACGTTTTCAGCACCAGCCTTGGCGAGTTGGCGAAAGCGAGAGCGTTCAGCCAGCTCTAACGCCAATCGTCGTCTTGTGTTTTGTTTTGAACCGAAATGGCGGAAGACGAACAACAGTCCTACCTAAATTAAAGAAATATTTTCAGTTATGTATTCTAGATGAAAAGAAATCTTCTTCGAAAGAAATTGTATTACGAATTCTTATACTGTGTTTTATCGAAGGCCTTTATTACTTTTGATGATATGGACTAAAATTTTGATTATTTGATCCCCTCAAAAATCTAAATTTTCATTCAATTGGGCATTATTAATTCCATACCTCTTAAACAAAAACTCATTACCTTCATATATTTAGATATTTGATTACATATAAAGATGGATTTATGGGGATCATGAATTAATGCAGTTTCAGTGCATTTTGATGTATATAAACACAGATTTTAAAAAATACCTGTGGCAGAAAATTACTATATTTTCTGCGATGAACTTATATGATTAATTTAATACCAAATCATTCTGCAGAAACAACCCCCAAAGTCGAGTGAAAATAGGCCAAACCAAGAAAGGAAAAAAAAAGCCTTTCACACCCCCAAACAGGATGTTTAGAAATTGCCTTTTTAATGTGAGACGAAATTCTTAAGGGGAGATGGGGTAGACGGAAGATTGAATGACTATCTTTTGTTGCTTGAAAGTAACAAATAAAATCATTAGAGAAATTTTTTAACTGTATATGATAGTGAGGGGCTATAGATTTAAATAGTTAAATTTATCAATTAACAAATAGAAAAAACAAACCAAAAAATTAAAAACTTGGAATATTTAACTTTTTTTGGGGGGGGGGGGAACAAAAACAAGCTTTTCTTTTTTTCGGGGGGGGGGGGGGCAGAATTTGAATAATTGGTCTTTTACTTATAGTTACTTCAAAGTAATAAATAGGACAGAAAATTTAAAAAACTGTAAAGAATTTAAAAAAAATGAAAGCGTGTGCACAAAAGGTTAATCCTTATTATTATTTTTTAAATCTTTCATTCTATTTGTTTCCTTATCTTTTTTTATGGTAAATTACTTATTTGTTACTTAAAAATCAACAGATAGAGCAAAGCAGTAAACTTTATGCACTGTTATGGATAAGCGAAGGAATAGTTAACATTTCAGACACAATTTTAACTAATCTTTTCTGCAAGGCAAAAATGAATTTTAAATAGGCAAAAAGTAGTGTGATGGAGGAGAGGATGGGGGGGGGGGAGAAAATTCGAAATGGGAGGTTGCCTCAGACGATTGAGCATTATTTTATTGCCACTTCAACTTAATAAATAGAGCAATATGTGTGCAGAATGACGAAATATAAAGTATGTGTGTGTGTGTGGGGGGGGGGGGGGATTTCATTCGAGAGAAGAATTTACATGATTTATTCAAATATGACGAATTATCATTTTTAAATAATAAATAAAACAACTAAGGCGAAATAATATTTAAAAATATGGCAAAAATTTTTAAATAAAAAACTGAAGAATTTTAAAGATTTTTAATTTTGTGCACTAGGGACAAACCAATGTCTTTTTCATAAAAACTCAAATAATGATAAAATTTTAACAATATTAAAATGTAATAGTAATTGATTTAATTGCATGCATCAACTTGCAATTATTTTAGCTCATACATTTAATTGCAGGATACGGCTAAATAATTTATGCTTTATCGTTCAATCTAATTATAATCGAATTGATTTTAGTTTCAACTTCCTATTAACTTCTAATCGCAATTAAATTAAAAACAATTAATTTTTAATGAGTTATTTCAGTGAAAATGTGTTTTATTAATGCAATCAACACGTCACACAATTATGCCGCTTAATAATAAAAAAAACTAAATTAATTCAGTAATAATACTAATAAAACTATGTTCAATTGTGTCATAAAAACATTATCAATACAATTATATTTATTAAAGAAAATTTTTACGTCTGTTTTTTAAAATACGTTCTCTATTTCTTCGAACATATAGCGAATTAATGAAATAAATGAATATTATAGAACTGAAAAAAAATAACTTATGTTTGAATTATGTATATTTGTGCAATTAAAAGTTATTTTAATCCGAAAACGATTTTTGTTTTAAGCAAGGTTCTAATTGCAAACCACGGCGAAATAACATTTCGTCTAGCTTTTTACATTTGCGGAAAAAACAAATGAAAAAAGGCACATCTTTTCCTCTCAGCAAAGGAATGAGGTTGCTGTTCGCTACGCGTACGACGTCACGAACAAAAAAGGGTGCGTAGCGTTGAATTCATCCCCGCGCCAACCCTACTCTGGCGATAAAGTGCTCAAAACGTGAGCCTTCTTGAAAAAGCGTCCCGGGAAGTCTGCATTTTAAAGTCCTAGACGCAAAAATACAAAAGAATAAAACCTTTTTATAATGAATAACGGACGTGTCGATAGTCATTGAGGCCTGTTTATAAAATTTAATGTAAAAAATTGGAAAATTTTAAGTTTTTAATCCTTGTATTAATTAAAAATTGAACCTTGTGCGAAACAGCCTAAAGTTACTCTCATTTTTTTTAATGTAAATGATCACATAAACTATAGTGCTGCCATCTGTTATCAGATTAAAGAAGTAAGAGTATTTTCCAGCCTTTAACAGCAAAAAATTCCCAGATTTTCTAAGTTAAAAAAATTCCTGTAAATGCCGTTTGCAGTCTGCAAACGGCGCCCCTGAAAGGGTTAATCGGCAAAATCGGACCAAGTGGGTGTAGGGAGGGGTTTAGTGAAAACCGAAAACTCCCATAACGTCTTAATTATAATACACATCAGACCAGTTTAAAGTTCTTATTACTTCTAAAAATAGGTCCAAAAATTTATGCATGACAGATATTTGATAAACTTAAAAATGGACTCAAGGGGCGCAAAAAATGGGGTTCTGATGGAAAAAAAATTCATAACTTCGATAATTCTCAAGATAAAAAAAATTTATTATAATCCTTCTTAATAGTATCTACAACTTTTATATTGACAAGTTTTTGATAGGAGCATTTCATACCGCAAAAAAATAAAAAACATATAAACGAAAACAAAAAAAGGGGCTGTTGAAGAAGAGAAAAAATCCATAATTTTGTCAATTCACAAGGTATAAAATCCGCATGAATTTATTATATATCTATCTTCTTCGTAGTATCTGCAATTTTTACATTGACAAGTTTTTGATAGGATCAATTCTTACAGCAAAAACAAATTAAAAATACATTTTGGTTGAAGAAAATATCATCGTATTAAGGGTGTATTGAAATCCAAACTGCTTATTTTCTGACACATTTTTAAATTCATTTTTGCTTTCAAACGTATCCAATTGGTAGTTTCTCTTATTCAGAAACTATATAGTATTCCGCAATGGTCGATTTTTTGATAGAGGCAGAATATATTTCAAAAAATGTCGTCAAAGTGGGCATTTTGAACGGAATTTCCCTAAATGATTGTGTTGGAAATGAAAAATATTGTCCTACTAAGAAAATAAAAGTTTATAAACCAAGTTCTAATTAAGTAAACGGAAAATAAAAACACAGGTCACGTATAAATTTCTTCAAATATGACGTTAGCAAGTTTCGTGTATTTTCTTTTAAAAATGAATTTTAAAATGTGTCAGAAAATTTCGAGTTGTTGAGCATGGCAAAGTATGTTTTTGAACACCGCCTTAACATGATTCTGATAAAACCAACTCGTATTAAAAACTCGTCAAAAGCGGCCAGATAAAATTGTTAAAGTGGGTTTATCTCTAATCATGATTCAGTTTTTCTTGCTGAAATTAGTACTTAACTTTGAAATCTACCTGTGCCTGTATGCCGAACAGGCAGGATTTTTTTTAAATTGTGGAAGCTCTTTTATTTACTTTCTGAAAAGTAATTTTTTTTAATATTTTGACATGTATTTTTTCAATATTGTTGTTTATGTCAGTATTTCAAAAAAAAGGGAACTAATATTCCTCAGATTAAAATAAAAAACATTTTTTTAAAATCTTATATTAGTATTTCATTACGAGCAAGTGTAAGTTTTTCAGTTATTGAGATCCCTGTGAATAACCCAACACACAAGAAGCATTTCTACATTTTGTCCTTTATTAGTATTCTGTAATTTTTTAGCCTACTTGGTTCTTCCTTTCCCACTTTCGCTAATAGTCTGCCTTGTACTTAAATTTAGAAATGCATATGTCGCAATGCATACTTATATATTGAGTTTGAGCCATAAAATATATTTATTGTTCACCCTTTTCCTTGTACGATGCCCGATCGGGATTTTATAATTTTATGAGTTTGGTAATACTTCATTGGAATATTTCTTGATTATGGGTGCTGAAGGAAGTCGGTTTTAGATTTTGTCTTAATTAGTTTTATGTGGGATAGTCTTGTCGTGTGGTATAATACAGTGGCAATATGACCATAGGTCTTATACAATAAATCCTACTCGAAAAAATTGTACAAAATATCTAAAATGCAATTGTAACCAAAAAAGTTAAAAAGTATTTAATTATAACAAAAGATGTCTAAAGCACAGCGAGTAGAACTGTAGGCTGTTTCTCCGTTTATTAGGTTCTGTTTTTAAGTTATTATTGTAGTACATATTGTACTACTAATTAGACTTCCTTCATGTCTCCCTAAGATGTTTTACACAATTTACCCAACTCCAGGACGTAAAGATCCTAACAACTAGGAAACCCCTAAACTAATCTACTGTTCACTGTTCATATTTTCGTAAAACCTTTTTCGTATACTTATTCCAGTTAAAGTTGTATTTTGAACATTTGCATAAAAACTGTTTGAAAATTAAATAAAAACCGCTTTTTCATTTTCTTAAATCTGCATGCATTAATTATATTTTCTGGATCATTACTTAAATAAAATAAAATTAACTGACAGGGAATGGGTTAATAACAAATCTCGAATCATCCAATCTCATCTGGGACGCACGTCCCACGTTTGGAACCATATCTCTATTCCAAACCATTTAGTAGCACTTTCTGGTCGATTTCAAAGAATATGGGTGGATAAGCAATGATTTTCTTCCCTGATAATTCGGTTAAGTTATTAATAATTATTTTAAATTTTGTTTCGATTAACTTAAAACTGAAGTGTAGAGCCTTCTTGATTGATTTTTGTTCGTACACTTGTTTAGTGAGTTGTACAAGATCAGAAACACTTTTTTTTTTTTTTTTTTTTTTTTTTTTTTTAAACAATATGATATTTTTTGACGATCTTACAATATCTTCGTCGTATGTGTTATGAGGGCTTCGTTTAAAAAAAAAAAAAACTGAAATTGACATAAAAAGGATCGAGCTCATTGAATTTTCTTAAAGTGAGTATGTATAGATCATATACTCTGCTCAAAGCAATTAGGGGAGCACATGGTTTTAACGAAATTACGCAAATAATTACACCGATAAATAACGTAAAATAAAACATCCATAATTTAAAGTGTTGTAGAAAACAGATAAAGAAAACTTCACATGTAAATTAAAGTTTATGACGTCAAAAACTAGAAAAAGAAGATAAGTGCAGTAATCGGGATTTTGCAGAAACGTCTGTTTCATTGTTTCAGTTGTAAAATTTAAATTGCTCAGCTTGTGTTTTGAGAAGAGGTGGCTTGAAAATGTCACAACAACATGATTTACCGCAATTCATGACTTGGCGTGTTATAGGGACAGTTGAAGAATTAGGGGAAACAAAACGAAGTGTAGTGAACGCCGTTGGAGTCGCAAGAAGTGCCCATGAAAGGCTATGGAATCGATTCCAAGACGCATGGAATGGTAGTCATCGAAAAGTGCAAGGTCGAAAATGTGCTAACACAGAAACTGATGACCGATATATCCTGTTAGCACCTCATCGAGACGGAACGGACAATGCTACTCAGCTACAAACACAGTTGTTCTTGGCCAAAGGACGAAGGGCGTCCAGCTAAAGAGTCCGAAATAGGTTTCATCAGGGTGGTCTCTATGCACGTAAGGAAATGGTCTGTATTCCGTTGATCTCAAGCCTCTGTGCGGCCCAAAGAAGGTGGGGAACTGAACATCGAGTTTGGAGGCAACGTTCTAGGAGTTAAATTCTGTATACAGACGAGTCCCGATTCAGCCTGGGTGTGACATCTGATGTGTTTTAGCATGGAGAGAAAGTGGCACAGAATAATGCCACATTCGTTCGTGATAGATCACATTACAGATGATGTGGGTTGATGCTATTGGCTGGAATCAGCATAAGTGGACGTAGGGGCCTGCATATTATTCGGAATGGCACTCTGACGATCCGAAGTTATACAGACGAAATACTGAGACATCATGTCGTATTTTATGTTTCAGAAATTAGTGATTTCCTTTTTTCCATGCATGATAATGCCAGACTTCATGTAGTTCGTCTTGTGGAAAACATGCTTCAAGCTAAAACAATACAGTGTATGGAATGACCATCATGCTCTCCTGACCTAAACCCGATAGAGTATGTTTGGGACATACTCAGACGGCGCATTGCTGCGAGACCGATGCCTCTTTTTACTGTACGAGACTTGGAGATTGCAATTCTTGAGCAGTGGAACAGTATTCCCCAAAGTCTTATGGATAACCTCCTCGCATCCATAGAAAACAGGTGTGCAGCAGTCTTAGCTGTTCGAGGAGACTACACGCCATATTAAAACTCTTGTGTCATTTCTAAATAATACTTTTTTTTATCATTTACATGAAAACAAATTGTTGCCCTACACCCTCTTTTCATGTTCTTTTCATCTTTTCAAAGAATAAAAGCTCCCTTACAATTTTTTTTTGCGTCTTTTTTTCTGTATTGCGCATTGATACACGTGTACTATCCATTCTATGCCCACACATGGCTGTCTTGCACTGTTCTCTTCACGATGATCCCTTTTGCTTGTTCCCTTAATTTTTTGAGCAGTGTAGATCCAATCTGTTTTAAATCATCATATTCATAATTAAACAATTGTCAGAACAAAATCAATCAGAGAAGTACTAAATATAGATTCTCAATTGCATTGAAATAATCAAAATCTCGTAGCATATACAGTGTGTTCATAATTAAACGACCATACTTTAAAGTTGTTTAAATGCGAAACTATTAGTCAAAAAGTAGCGAAATTTTGTGTCGAACGTAATAAAAGAATGGGAATTTGTTTGAATGAAAAAAAATTAGTTCAAAATTTTGCCATCAGAGGGCGATTTTTAATAAATTACACATTTATCCACCGCTCACTGAATACTAGGCCTAAGCTCTAGGAAGAAAAAAAACGGCGGCTGTCGTAGACAGATTTTTTTTTTTCAAAGTTTTTAAGGTCCGTTCCATTCGAACACCAATAATTTTTAAAAGTTTTTACTCTTTATATTTTTCAGAAGGCAGTCCGTATATTTGTTTTATTTAATCGGAGAAAAATAAAGCGTAAAACTTTTTTAAATGCGTAATTCATTTTTTAAATGTGTAATTCAAATGTGTAAAAGCCCCCTGGTGGCGAAATTTTAACTAAATTTTTTTTTCGCTCAAGCAAATTCCCATTCTTTTATTATCTACGTCAAAAAATTTCTCAATTTTCTGACCAATAGTTTTATCTCTAGACAACTTTAAAGTACGTTCGGTTAATTATGGACACCTGTATATATATATATATATGTATCATATGTCATCTGCCTTTGATAATTTCCTTGAATATTTCCATATATTTCATTCAGTTTTGTGAAACAATGTTATTACGTTCTAAAAAAATACAATTTTTGAGATTGATCATGTTTCATTATTATTATTAGTAGTAGTATTCCGTTATGTTATTAAATTAATGTTTTAGCATACATAAACATAGAGCAAAATGCAATTTATGAAAAAAAGAGTCGCTCGTATTATTTTCAAAGCATGCACACTGATAAGCAAAATTCGAATTCTTGCAATATTTCTGTAAAAACACCTTATAACTATATTATGAGTAAAAGTTTCAAAGTATACGTGTATTTTAAACATTTATGTTTCATGTGCGTCTTTTCAGAAAATATATAGATAATCTTCAGACAAAACATAGTTATTTTTGTTATTCCGAAACATCAGTACTTAAAAAATCATTCAAAAAGGTTGCCGGCATATTTTTTTTTACATTGTTTTCTTTTATGAAAAATCACTTAAATGTTTTTCTTTTAAAAGTTTGATCTAACTAAAATATAAAAACCACTCTCTTTGAGAAATGTATTGGATTCAAAACGAATATAAAGAAATAGCACTTGATGTCATATAATTCTTCTTAATTTGCATTTTGTAATTGTAAAACTTTTCATTCAACAACATTCACCGAATATTCAAAGAATCAACCATTTTCTTGAAAATTATAAACGCATTTCTGAAACTAATTATTAAACTAGAAAATTCTTCATTAAATATTTAAAATTAGGCGTTAATTTAACTAGATTTTCTATAGTTAAAAAAGAATAGAGTATAACAAACAATGAAAAAATAATCTTACCTGTAAAAAATAAAAAAAAAACATTTTGTTATAAAATGTAAATCTAAAATCCCCTTTAAGAAAAGATGCGTCAACATATGAAGTGCTACGATTTTTCTAGCAGTAGTTTTTGCTAATCTCATTGTTATTAATATTTTAATTTAGTTTCAGTTTTTTGCATTAATTTACATGAAAGGATTTTACTTTAAAAAGGGTAAAATAACATATCAATAGTCTTTCTTATTAAAATAATAAATCATAGCAACAAGATAGATAACGGTCAATCACCATGAATAACGTTGAAACCAGTTTACGCGAGTTACCAGAGTGTGCATCAAAAGTTGAATCACAACAACAATTTTCACAGTAACTTTTAATTATTTACTCTGTTTTAAATTCAGGTGCATCTGTACCGAAAATTGTATTTTCAAAAATATATTTAACGCAACCATGATTTAAATTTATACCATTCAACTTCACAAAATAACAAAAATTAGCATGTAAAAAGTTTAAGAATAACTTCTTTTTCAGATTTCATTCCTCTTTTCTTTTTCAAAAAGACTGTAAAATCAACGACTCAATAAAATTTTAAACTGAGAAAAAATATATATAAACCGAAATTACAATTCATCATTTTTTTCGTTTAATAGATATGTCAGATATAAATTTGTATGTTACTGTGCAGTTTATTTACTTTACATAAAATACCAACACCTAAATGTGTAGACCCTGAGCCTGTGTCTCATTAGCCTATGCTGTAAATCTGGCTGTTTATAAATTTTACGAATATATTACAGCTCAAGCAAATTCGAAAACGTTTCGTAATGCAGTTTTCGACTGATTAGATGATGCCTTGACTAGCAGCCTCTTTTTTATGAAACTATAGTACATGTAATAGCTTTAGACACCATTCTCCAATGATTTTCTATGCATTTGCCTATAGTACGCACTTATACTTTTCCCTCACTATAATGTTTATTTTCATATACCAATCCATTTTTAGGTGCGTTCGTAATTATATAAATACGTAGCACCTATAGTCGTCATTCAATCCGTCTGTACGTCCGACCGCATATAACAGCGCAAAAACTACCCAAAACAAATCATTTGAGATTGAAAAAATGTTATTGTTGCATAATTTTGTTACATTTTTATGAAAATCGGATGTATAGTTTAATTACAGGGACAGTCAAAAATTTTCGGTTACATTACGGCCAATGGGTAAAAAATATTCCAAGTGCATTTTAATGATGTTACAGCCTTTCGAACAGAATGAAATTGATATGCACTTATGAAGTACCCTAAAATGTACATTCAGTACAATATGTGGTGCAAAAAACGTTTGTAAAACTTGTTATAGTGTGAACGCATCTCATTTGCCGGTTTGATGTGTAATTTCCAACTTGTTAATTTAATAAAAGGAATCACAGTAATGTATACCAGTATTTTTTCTATTGAAAAAAAAATCGTGATTAAATGCTGTAGAACTATTTTACTTTTTTTCTACAAGGTGTGTACGCTGAATATTTAAAGGAAATTGGTCATTTAAAATGTGCATAAAAATGAAGCATAATTAAGTATAACGGAATACTCAGTTCAAATACAAATTATGAGTTATATAAGGTTAATTAAAAAATAATTATGTAAGTTAAAAATACATAGCCATCTGAGTTTGAGAAAAATATACGTCACTCATTAGTTTCTATTTTCCTTTTAACCTACAATTTAAAACGCAATGAAAAAAAAAAACTTAATATTAAGAAACTAGTTAAGTAATTTTACATTTTTAAAAACCTCAAAAATCATAATTAAATGAGATAAAAGCGTTTGTTAATTAAATTAATAAAATGGAAGCAGTATTTTAATAATATACTAGGCGGAATTTAATTGTATTCGAAATGTTTAATTTCAGAGAAGTTATCACAGACTTTATTAAAAAAAAATGTTTAATGAACTCTTTCTTTAAAAAGTAAATTCGAGAAATTTAAGCTAATAAGATAAATCACTGTAATTATTAAACGTTTTCGAAGTCTAAAGATAATTACTTTAAATTACTGATTTTTAACTATTTTTCAATATCTGTAAATAATATTTGATTTTCCAATATTAAATTAACCGTTAAATGGGTGATATTTTATTTTGTTTCGGGAAAAATTATATATGATTCTCTGAAAGGTTTATTACACAGGAAAAACAATGAAAAAATCATAGATACATTTTTCATATAATACGTCAAACTTTTCTTCTGATGTACATCTGCAATATAAGTAAAAACTACTGTCGTATGGCTGTTTTATGCTAAAATATTGCAAATTAGGAAATATTTTAAGAAGTATGTCTCCAAATACCTTATTTAATATAATTATTTATTTTATAAAACTTAACCTTTAACCCTTTAATTCCCATGATAGAATACTTACATTCTTGAAATTACTTAGTTCAGATAATCTGACTTTACGCCAGAAAGTTTCAACGGTTAACTTCGCCTTACTTAAATACGAACAATGGAACAATGTAAGTTAGTATTGGATTTCCTAGATGAAAACATCTGCACATTTCGTCCATAGGTGAATCGTATTTAAATTCGGAATGTCTATTATTAATTAAACAAGATATTTCTATTTTAATTTTCTGGTGTGAATTAAGTATATACGAATAAAAAAATTCTATTAAATTCAAAACACCGTTGTTTGCTCATATGCAAAGCTGCACACTAAAGGGTTAGGGTTATACGCAGTTTTCTTAACACAATAAGGACTGTGAGGGATCATTTTGACCCCTACCATATGAGTATATCTCGGTTCGAACCAGAAAATTATTTATAAAATATGTTTAAATGATACGAAGAAGGAAAAAAAATAACTTAAGCAGTTTAAAATAAAAATTCTGGTGTAAAATATTTTATAATTGCCTTCTTGTGTGAAATATTTTTAAGTTTTAAAACTAAAGAGCTAAATGAAGAGTGGTTAAAGACAGTACAGTTGAATCTCTTTTAACCGAAACTCTCGGTTAACCGAAATCCATTTTTAAAGCCTTTTCTTCTTCTTCTTTTTTTTTTTTTTTACTATCACAGCTTTTTTTTTTTATTATTATTATATTGTGTGCAAGCGGACCTTTCCGAACTAAGATTAGTACATATAAATATTTTCGGTCCTCTTTCTTAGAGTTTCTTTGAATTTATCTTGAGCTCCCGTAACCTGCAGAATGGAACGAAGAAAACGAACAAAT
Source organism: Maratus speciosus (assembly GCA_963932465.1). Classification (NCBI taxonomy): domain Eukaryota; kingdom Metazoa; phylum Arthropoda; class Arachnida; order Araneae; family Salticidae; genus Maratus; species Maratus speciosus. The sequence goes on from OZ010794.1 coordinate 325,459,340, forward strand.
AATCAATGCTGAAACTTTAGAAGGTTTTTCAAAACGTTTAGCATGGCTGGAGCAATAGAAAGACTGTGATACTGGTGAACTAATAATATTAAAAAACTCCATGATAAGGCTTCAAAGCAAAAACAATCGAAATTGCACAAGAAAAACATTTTTTCAAACCTTTATGGTATATGTAAAAGGAACATAATTTCTAAATTAAAATTCAGATAATTTATTTTTGTTTCTATTTTGCTATTGCTTTATTTTTATTGAGCACTTATTATCATAATAAAAAATAATTTATATATTTCTCCTTAATTTGAAAATTTAGGCATTTTCTTTATCCAAAAATGTCGATTTCCCGAAAAATGTTCGGTCCCAATTACTTCGGATAATCGAGGTTATACTGTAATCCATTTCCTTTGGGATCTTTACATAAAAAGCAACCTCTATACATTTCAACCCTCTCCATCTCAATGAGAGCACATTCCATATGACTGAGTTTATGTCCACATATGTGGTAAGTAAGCGGCAGATCTTAACACCCAAGAATCGATCTGAAATCTTTTGACTATAAATTCGAACACTTTTGCTCGCCTACAATTTTTTTAAATTCACTTTGCATGACTGTAACCACTTTTCTGAACAAGTAATAGTCGCCTTATTTCATGACAGATTAAATACAGTATAACCTCTTATATCCGAAACTCTTTTAACCGAAACTTTTGGTTAACCAAAATCCATTTTAAATTTTTTTCTACTATTGCATTCCTTGTGTGCAAAATCCATTTTGTGGGCGTTTTTTTTAAACTATAATATTCCTTGTGTGCAAGCTGTCCTTTCCGAGCTACGTTTACATATAAATATTTTCGATCCCCTTTCTTAGAATTTAATTTGAACTCCGGTATGCTGCGGGTGAACAAATAAGCATTTCTGAAGCTTCTGAATGTTTGCAAAAGGTTTGGCATTGCTGGAGCAGCAGAAAGACTGTGATACTGGTAAACTAATAATATTTTAAAAACTTCGTGATAGAGAAGCAAAGGCAATCGAAACTGCTACAAGCAAAATATTTTTTCAAACCCTTGTGATATATGTAAAAGCTACTTAATTTCAAAATTAAAATGCAGGTAGTTTATTCTTGTTCCTATTTGGCTATAGCTTTATATTTATTAAGCTCTTGTTAGCATAATAAGAAATATTGCATATATTTCTAATAAATCTTAAAATTGAAACTTTCTCGATTATCCGACAATTTCAATTTTCCGAAAGATTGTCGATCCCAATTACTTTGGTAATCGAGGTTTTGCTGTAATGCTAAAAGAAAGTGAATTTTACTACTACATGAAAAAAGTTACGGCAATCAAGTAAGCTGATTTTTAAAAAAGTAACGGACTGGCAAGACAGAGCTCAAAACTACAACAGTTCGGCCATTTTCTTTCTTCCGTGAAGAAAGAAAATAATGTTTTAATTTATACTGTAAGAACATATTTCCTTTCATAAAAACTAGCGAGTAAGATTTGTGTAAAAAAAAAAAAAAAATGGTTTTAAAATTATCCCTGGCTTCATATCCATCATCAAGCATTGAATCATTTGCAATTATTACAGAAGGTAAATTGTTCATGCCTTGAGTTGAAATTTTTCATCATGTAAACCAAGAAATAGACAACAGTTCTGAAATTCTCTTGAAAAACCACCGACATCGAAGTGAATTTAACAACTAAACTGTATATAACTGTCAAGGAGTTTCCTAGTTGGATGAGAACTCTACTCGCTGAATATTGAGTAGTTGTATATCACATCTTAGAGTGCCATAAGGTCTATCATAATTCAGTAATTGTAAAACTTTTCCTGGTCTTTTTAAAAATATTTTGTTTGATACTTTTATTTTTCAGGAAAGTCAAGTCGATTAATTTTTTCTGTTGCTAATAAAAAAAGGGGCATTTTTTTTTCTTTTCTTTCTTTTTTTTTTACCAAATCTCTTAATTATTACATTTTTTACTTTATTTCTTGATAATACTAATCTGTATTTGAAGTACATCACTTATGAGAAATAAATACGATTTCTTATAGTTGAATTTCTAATTTCAATATAGTACTCCGTACTGTTTAATAATTTCTTATTTACACCTTCCATTGATAAAAAATAAGTTATCATTTCAATCTTAATTCAACTGATTAAGTACATCTTTTGATTCTTAATAGTACTATCTATTATAACTACATATTATACACTCAAAAAATGAATGTAAAAATCATGTATTTTAACACACATTCATTCTTCAGTAACTTTATCGTGCAACGCATAAACTTTATTTTGCGCAAGTAAATGATTATAATTGTATTTTTTTTTTCAAAATTAAGAATACCGTTTCATTAGCGTTACTCTTCCTGAGATAGACATATTATGATAGATCACATTTTTCAATGTATAATATTAACAAATATTCTTTTCATGATTAAATTTGTTAGAATAATATAAAAATAAATAAATAACTGAAATATTTTAAATAAATGATTAAAACTGAAGAGGTAAATGAACCAAAAATGGGTTTTTTATCTCAATATACTGAATATAAACTGAAGTTTCTAATTTTTTTTTTAAATATACATAATACACACAGAATCGCTCTTCAAACAATGGCAAATGATAACTCTATGTCCACTCAATAATACTGTCAGTGTCTGAAAAAGTTATTTCTTTTACTTTTGGAAATCATGAATAAAACATAATAGAGAACAATACGCAAAAATACAAATCCCAAAATTGTGTGAAAACATGGCTTTCAAAGAATACTGATCTTCTGGTTGGAATGTATTGCATATGTGAAGTAAATATGACGCGTTATTGTTCTATTTCCTATTCAAATATTCGATTTTATCGTTTTGAATTATTTATATATTTAAGTCTGTTACAAAAAAAAGAGCATTTTCTATGCTTGTATTGAAGTACTTAGACGTCTTTCAATTGGTTCGTTTTTTGAATACGATTTTTATCAAACAAATGTGGTTCTCCTTATAGTTTCCTCGAAACTTTTGTAGAAACATTCCCGGAAGTTTATTGCTATTGCAAATGCTTGTTAAACTTAGCATGGAAGCTCTGGAATTAAGAAAACAAACTTTTTAGGATCCCATATCATTCCTTTTCAACACATTCCAACAAAGTTGAAATGGTCATATGAATTCGGTTTCTTTGGCGATCGACTCTTTGCCTGTCTCTCAATGCTCTTATTCTCGTAAATATACTCAAATTGACATGTAATTGATCTATCGTTTTCGCGTTTATTATGGTATGTTATCTGATGAAAGTGTGTAGCTTTCATAGTTCATTTACAACGGCACACAAAAGAGTCCGTTACATTACGGTCAATGACGAAAAACTTTGGCCGTGTATTTTAATGATGTTACACTCCTTCAAAAGTATTGAATTAGCTATACTTTACCGAGATGCACTTCAAAAAGCTTACTATAGAATATGGTGACATAGCATTTATCGTTCACTTACAGGGGCATACAAAAGGATATGGTTACAGTATTATTTGCGAGTGAAAATAGTATTTTAAGTTCTAGTATACGTTTTTTGGGTGCGTTCGTAATTATATAAATACGTAGTACCTAAAGTCGTCGTTCAGTCTGTATGTCTGTTCGTCTGTCCTCATATAACGGAGCAAAAACTACCCAACAGAATGTATTCAATGACAGAAGTGCAGAATGTCCTGAAATTTTAAATGTATAATGTGGCAAAATTTTGTCGACTCATTTCAAACTTTATGAAAATCGGATGTATAGTTCAATTACAGGGACAATCAAAAGTTTTCCGTTACATTACGACCAATGGGAAAATGTTATTTCAAATGCATTTTAATGATGTTACAGCTTTTTGAACAGAATGAAATTGATATGCACTTATGGAGTGCACTAAAATATACATTTAATACTATATGTGGCGCAAAAAATATTTATAAAAGTAGTTACACTACGAACGCACATCATTTACCACGTTTGACGTTCAATTGCCAACTTGTTAAGTTTAAGTAAATTTTTTCATATTCCTTGTTTTTTATAAATTCATATAAAGGGAATATAAAGGGCTGTACAAAATATTTTGAGCGCATTTCTGTTTGTTGACGGAAATTGCTGAAGGGGTATTTTCAACAGCGTTACTAACTGAAATAAATGTCAGTATGTGATGGAGTTCAAATACAAAACTATGAGTAATAGCAAAAATATAGGGCTACACAAAGTAATTCAGATACTTTTCTGATTATAGGTGATATTTGCTGAGATTGGGTTTTCAAATGTCTTATGCCTTTTCTGACTTGCTTACTTAGCTATCACCTTTCACATTATTAAACGGTAAAGTTTAGTTACACTATTTTGAATGCGTTGGAAATTGTTGCATAATATGTACTTCAAACACAATTTTTCATTCTTGTTTAATAATCTTTTATTTTTAGAGAAGCTTCAATCAACATTATTGCTGGACAGAAGGCGTCTAGCTGATTTAAATGTTGTTTTTACACAAATAAATACTGTAAAATTACTATTATCATCTTTATTTGTTTATGAAATATATGAATTTAATGTACTGGTATTATTATTTTAATTATTGTTTGTATGAATATAAATGTGTATTAAGAATGTATTTTAAGTGTGTAGATGTTTTTCTCAACAAGGATAGGGACAGGGGGGTCCGAAGGGGTGTGCTTATCAGATTCTGGGAATGTTTACAATGCAAGATGTTCGGTCGGATGTCGACCAAGTATAACGGGATGGACAGGTCATGTCATCCCAAAATTTATGAGGGAATTTATGGAGGCCCTAAAGTGAACCTCCCGAAGGGTGGCCATCTGACGAAGTGGTCTGGAACTCCTCCACCAAGAAGAGGAGGAGTTGATAAACCACAAACTTTGGGGATTCTCGAATGAGAGAACGCCAAGGAGAAGAGGGAATGCTGGCCCAATCGAAAGAACCATAAAATTAACATAGAGACCCAGGACCAACCCCCATTCTTCTCGAGTAAAAAGGATGAAAATAAAATATAGAAATTAAGTCTGATTTTTGAGTTCAGCCAGTCAGTTTTTTTTTTCAGTGTTCCTAGTATTCAGCCAAACAATGTTGAGAACGCAGCAGATATTCAAGCTAATGTAGTAGTGGACCCGAACTAAGCCGTATGCCAGAAATATGCCTATTGCCTGCCCGGACAGTTGCTATGCCCGGCGCATTCATCGAACTGGTCAAGCTCGTTACAGAGCTTTGCGATCATGTTTTGTAGCTCGGTTGAGCAAAATAGTACCTTTTAACGTAACTTCAACATTAGTTAAATAAGCAGTAGTAGGAGATCTGTGTGATGTGCGCGGAATTTAGTGTTATTACTAATGAAAAACATTATTCTGCCCCATTCAACCGGACCAACTGTGATGTGCTCTTCATCTGGGAAATAGATGTACGCAGGTATTTCAATTATATATTTTGTTGATAATTTTCAAAGTGTATGTGTACCAAAGAGTACTGCAGGGTATTGCGTGCCCAATTTAACTTAAATAACCAAAGGTCATAATTAAAATGGTACAATTAAGGAAATTAATTGAAATGATAAGAAAAGTAATTTCTACTCTGTGTTGCTCAAAACTGATTATTGGCATAATTTTAGTAAATTGTATATACAGGGTTTGTAAATAAATATTTAATAATTATGTTACTTATTTGTGATTATTTTCCACATCATGAGTCTCTTTTATTCTAATGAAGTATAATGTTTATATTTCAGATTAATCATATTTTAAGGAATAGGGATGTTATTTAATAATAAATTACAATAAATTATTTTCAAATTACGTATGCATTCCATTTTCTTTTAGTCAACAACATTACGTAAAAAAAGACTTTAGAAACTGATAGTCAATGAGTGAGAAACAAATTTCAAATTGCCCCCCTTGAAAGTCAAATTGCCCCTCAGTGGGCGTACGCCTCACGTTGGGAACCACTGGTTTACATTAAGATTCATGCAATATGGAAATTATATAAAACTTCTATATCTTCATGTATAATGTTTTAACACCTTATCGGCTAAAGACAGTGTTGCCAAATATGGCGTTTTTTTTTTAATTCACAAGTTTCAAGTTTACACTAGAAAATTTTAAATACTAATTTTCCTTCATTTTATTTAGATGGACAAACGTGTTCGTGCGTAACGCTGACGTCAGTTTGCAAATGGCAACACTTGACGATGAAAATTCGGTTTTACAAATTTTTTCTACCGCAATTTTTTTAATTTCTACATTTAAAATTTTTACTTCGACATATATGAAAAAAAAAATCTACTTTCAAATGCAATTTCTTTAAATTTCATGTTGATTTACTGATTTATTATGGCTTTTAAAATAATATTCAAGCATGACGTTTTTTTTAAAAATCTATATCCATCCCGTGGTAGCTCCATAACGTGGTATAACCCATTTGCACTTCAAAAAATATGAAATTTTCATCATTTCACTCTGGCTGATTTTTCAAAACGAAATTAAAACGTCATCCATCTGTGTGTATTTATCAGATACTGCTCCTAGAATATGGAACGTTGAGCAATCAAATTAACGCCGCTTATTCGTATGGATCCGAGAATGTCAAAAGTGGTTTTAGAATTTTAAAATATGAATTAGTTTGATTACATTGATATAGATTTTTAATGGAATTTCTGTAATGATTTCAAGTAAATTGCTCCATTTTTGTAGCGAAAAGGGTTAACGATAGGGATGATTAGATTTATTTGTTTGACATCATTTAAAAATTAAAATTTACTTTTATTTGAAAAGAAAATTAATGTAATATTGTAATTGAATCGTATTTTTCAATCAAATTTCAAGAAAAACAAATATATTTTCAAATATTCAAGCTTCAAGAATCTGTTTATTTTACAAAACAAAAAATCGTCTGTCGGCTGGAACAATGAGACAAATTCCATGGGCGGGAAAAGAAAAAAATCCATTGTATCTTTTTAAATTTAATTTAAAGTAGAAAAAGAGATTTTCAACTGTTTCCATAAGATGGCGATTAAAACTTTTCGCGAGGATGTTAAAATGAAGATGATTTACCGATAAAAATTACATTTTTCTAGGTATTTATTTTAATTTATGAATATAAAATGTGGCTCTTAATTCACTGAATAGCAAAAAAGCACCAGATCCGATACCATAGATTTGAGACTGTTAAAACTAGCATTCAAAATTCTCCCACAACTACTTAAACATTGGGCAAACCTTTGCCTCTTACATTATTACATTCCACTTTTGCTGAGACAAGAGGAAGTTATATATTACCTGAAGCACGTGAAGTCACCCTCTGAACCGCGCTCATACTGGCCTATCTCCTTTCTACCAACGCTAGGAAAATTACTTGAAAAGCGCCTAGTCCAGCGACTGACCTTTTTTCTAGAAACGAATAATATCCAACCTCCCCAATTCGGTTTCAGAGAGGGCAGATCATGCAATATTAAATTCTTGCACTGATAGCTTCATCCGTGGAAATTACACTTCCTTCGTCTCCCTTGATATATAGGGGGCCTTCGGTAAAGTGGAATGGCGTGACATCATACAACAGCTACTAAAACTCAACTGCCCCAAAAAATATTGCTGGAGCCATCCACCCTTACTTACCACAGCGGAGTATTATAATCAATTGGTGTTCTGGAACTTCAACACAGAATTTGGAAAAGGCTCTTCACAAGGCTCTTGCCTCTGACATATTTTATATCTGCTAATAGCAAATTTAATCCTAAAATAATTAGAAAAACGTGGTTACCTCCTGTATGCGTTTTCGGATGACTTTACCTTTACTTTCTCGGACCGCATCCGTCTGGACTTGGGGCAAGAGGCAGCTTCAGCTCTTAACGTGTTCTGCCAGCTACAGGTATCCCTACATTTCCAACTCTCACCAGACAAATCTCAATAACTGACATTTGCAAAACCATTCCACATGCATAACAGGAATCCAGTTATTCGAGTCAACAGGATAAGTGTCCACCTATTCTCGTAGCTGAAACTTTTAGTCATAAAAATCGACAAGCATCAAAATTGGCTAGCACATTTTCATCATCTTAACCCCTTAATTCTCCCCCCCAGTGATATTCACGGGCTGTGTATTTCATTCAGATAGTTTAATTCCCGCCATTTTTTAAATATAGCGTAATTGGCATTATTATGGTATTATTTTACCTGTCATTAAATAAGGGGAATATTTCTTTTTCAAAAAAGTGGTTTCAATAAGCAATTTGAATTTTTGAACCGTAATTTAATGTGATCGTGAATGAGTTAAGCTAAAACTCACAGCTTTTCACCACAACTCACTTAAAATGAGGTCTAAACACGGGACATTAGCAAGTTAATGCTTAAAATATGTTATCGCACTATACTAGAAAAATTAATAACATACGGCGCAAGCCTGACGTGAAGGGACACCTAACAAAACAAGCAATAACTAAATTAATTTCACTACAGCTAATGTTTCTCTTAAAAATCTCCCGGGGGTACAAAACAATCTACATAGATACGTTTAATACCATAACAAGCATACCTTCAATCCACATAATACCCACATATGAATACATCAAGGGACGTATTATCCACCGAAAACACGAACCGACTGCAAGTTAATTCTTTCTAAACATCACAATACAACACAAATTTCCATGGCTGGCAGATACACCCCTCTGGTGAGGGATCACACTTCCAAATAAAAACCAAACTTAATTTTCTTTTCATATAACCTATGATTACTCTTTTTACTGATGGGTCTGGAACAGCCACCGGCGTAGGAGCGATATTTTGAGCAATGGAAAGGGGCACCGTTACCCATCAGCTGACTTGCAGACTAGAAGTTAACAACTCTGTTTATCAGGCATGCATCCCTATGCAACTTTAAAAGCTCTAGACTGGTTTCACATAAGCACAACACACCCATTCGTTCAAATCTATAGTGAGAGTCTATCAAGTCTGTAAGCTATCTATGTTCATAGAACTAAGCATCCGCTAATCTTCGACATCAAATTTAAGCTAAAGTCACTCCAAAACAGAATATGTCTTAGCGACGTTGCAGCGCACACGAGAGTTTAGGCTAATGAAACAGCAGACGCGTTCGCAAAGGAAGCAACTGCTAAATCACATACAAACATCCATCTCGCATTGCCACCCACATACATAAAACGTTCACAAAAAAGCTAAAATATTCAGGGAATCGTAATTAATCTGGGACAATACCCACAAAGGCCGAAACACATATAATCCAATACCAAAAGTATCAGTAAGCCACTATAAACTCTCCCTATACACAACAGCGTTTCTCACGGGGCATGGTCCCTTTCGAACTTACCTCCACAAATTCAAATGTGCAGACAAATTCCTTTGCGAGTGTGGCGCAGCGGCGTCGCTCTTCCATTATAAATTCACCTACCCTATAACAGCACAGTAGCATATTAAGAAGCCTGCCATCCCTCCCAAGGAATAATTTCGCAATACCCTAAATAGACACACCCTTAACAGAAAGTTACTTAGAATATATCTTTTTCTGAGAGATTTGTCAAACCTTACTTAGTAGCCGTCAGCTGCAATTCCCAATGCAGAACTACTTCTTAATTTCTACCACCTGTCGCGTTGAGGGTACTTACTTGGCAGAGAAGTAGGGCGCCTTGGTAGACGATCTGCTCTTTGACCATAGATTGTAATTATTATTTTTCTTAAGCTAACTTATTTTCAAACCCGCCTCTTGTCGCGTTTAACGACGGTTCAGATCCGGCTGCACATTGTATTTTTTCATTGCAATTAAAAATTTTTTAAAAACCTTAATAAAGATGATCGGGAGGGGTAACATGCTCTACAGATTAGGTCCTGGTCTGAGACGTCCCTCTTAGGCTATAAAATCAAATCAAATGTAAAATGTTTTTGAATAAATTCGACAAAGTCATTTTTTGTATAAATTGACCCAAATGATGTCATTTTTTCCAGCTCAGAAATTAAAAAAACAAATTTTGGAAAAACAAAAAGCTTTTAGCAAATAAAGTTATAGAATATGTGCATTTTTATAATGAAAGCGTCAGACTTAATTGTAAATGTAATTTACAATTTGAAATATTGTATATAATTAAATTAATGCTATAATTGCCTTCTAAATTTACAATAAATTTAGATTTAATATTCACCAAAAAAGTCGAATGATCAAGTAATTCAAAAGCAACATATCGGCATGCCATGCAACTAATTATCGTAATAACAAAAAATAAGTATTCAAACTTTCTGAGAAGAATTTTGAATTTCTTAATGATATTTTTTCTGAACGACGCAAAAATGCTACAGCGGCCTGTATAGTGTTAACACATGCTTAAAATCGATAAATTTGTTGAAATAATTCCATAAGAAATATGCACCTAAAATATTGTAAATAAATACTATAAACTGGAAAAATAAATACAACAAAAATAGTTTTGATACGTCAATGTACTGAATGCTAACTCAATTTTCTGAGAAAATAGTTCGTTTAAGCGTATGATGTAATATTGAATTGCACTTTAAAAATTAATAAAAGATAACTCCACGCCCACTGTATGATATTGTCAGAATTTCAAGAAAATATTATTGTTATACTTTTAAACTTCATGTATAAAACATTGTAGAAACAAACACTCAAAATAAATAATGCAAAGTAAAACTACAGGGAAAAGATACTGAAAGATAACATTTTAGGAAATAAAACATAATAGAAAATAATACACAAAAAATCTTTAATAGTATTGTTAAATGATAGGGTTTCACAGAATACTGATATATTGTTTGGAATTTATTCCAGATGAGAAATAAATTATACTTGTTATTGTTGAATTTTAGTAAAGGTAGGATTTCCTACAATTAAAATGTTTCTAATTTACATCTTCTACTGCTGAAAAAGGATTATCTATATCTAATTTAATTAGCACCTATTGAGCTTCTCAGTTAAAATAATAATAATGATAAAAATAATAAAAAGTGTTCTAAACACCGAACACCTCCTTCAAAAATAAACAAAAGAATAGTTTGTTTTAACGGAATTTATTCTGCAGTAACCTCATAGAGTAAAGCATACACTGTATTTATTTAAATAAAAATACAAAAGCGAATTGTTAGAATGTTAATTTTTCACATTTCAATATGTATTTATAGATACATTAATAGTTACATAGCCTTCCTGCAATACTCAATTTATATAAATTTTTCTTTCCATAATGTTTTATAATATGTTTATCATGAATAATTTTGTTTAAAACTTCTTCTTTGAAATATATATCTAATATATTTTAATCTACAAATGTAAATCAGTATTTTTATTGTTTATACTCATTTCCAATTTCAGATTTCATACCAGAGTTGCAAGATTGGCTTCTTTTTACATAAAGTAATTCAGAATTCATATTGGAAATCACGAAAGCAGAAATTTTATTTCGTGTAATCACGAACTGTCCATCCTTAAATAAAGCAAAATTTACTGTTTACAATTTCTCATATGAATTAGGAAAATTCGTATAAAAATGTTGTCCAAACTGGGAACCCTGCATTCATATTTACGTGAATCTCATATATAGCTTCTAATGCTAGAAAAGGAGTATTTATTAAGCTTTTTGCTTTTTGAAGCACTACACTGTAAAAAAAAAAAAAATTGTAAAGTTACTAAAATTTTTCTAGGAAACTGGGATTCCAGGAACTTTTTATGTAACGGCAACAAGAAAAATTCCTGTAACAGATGCTGTTACAGAAATTTTTGCTGTTGCCGTTACATAAAAAGCTCCTGGAATCCCAGTTTCCGAGAAATATGTTAGTAACTTTACAGATTTTTTTTTTTTTTACAGTGTACACTATAGTTTTATTTCAAGCGAGCTTCGATCAACACCACTTACATTTTTTAACAACTAGTGGAACAATATTCCTTTAAAGAACATATACTTTGTTGAAATCTTATACTGTATCACATGAACTTTACTTAAAGCTAATTCCTATAATTGTCTTATTCCATTATTGCCAAATACATTTTTTTGTATTTACAAATATTTATTTTACTTTGCATTATTATACGCAAAAGGTAAATAATTACTTTTTTAATTATGTATTTTTTAAGGATGATCTTATCATATATGAATTCAGTGAATATTCTGTATTTTATTTTGTATTTATTTTATAAAACTTAAAACAAATATATATCATCTGAAAACGTAAGTCGAACAAAAATGTGTTATTATGCCTACACAAAGTTTTGACAAAGTACTGTTGAAAACTCATAAAATCTTATCTGATTGTACTTTAAATTTGATAAACAGTAGCTCTATTCTCATTATATTGCAGTGTCAGAGTTCAAAAAAAGATATTTTGCTTTAATTCTAGGATCATTGGAAAACAACAGCTATAATAAAAGACAAAAAAAGATGTAAAAGACTAGGATTTAAGATAATCCTGATGTTTTCTTTCTGAAATAATCACGATTTGTTAATGTGGAACTTCCGTACAAAGATAGAGTTTCATACTACTGAAATATTTATATAATATAACATCTTGTAATACTGAAAAAGGGTTATCTAATATTCAACTGAATGACAAAATCTTTTGCTTTTAGATGTTTCTTTTTAGAGAGAAACTGTGATCAATCCTGATCATATTCTTCAAAAATATACAAAACAATCATGGGTTTAAACGGTCATTTATTCTGCGATCTTTAATACTCGTATATCGCATATAGTTTATTTAATTAAATAAATACGTATAAGCAAATTGTTATAACGGTATTAATTCATACTTCCATGTGTATTTCATATACTTATACTTACTTTCTCGTTCTGTGGCATACGATTAATTTTATTTTGTATGTTGTTTTAAGATATGCTTGTTATTTAATGCAAATGATTTATTTAAATTGTATTATTCTATACTTCAATATGCTTATTCACATATTCAGGCATTGGAGTTGGATATTAATATACAACAGTTTTTTATATGATTTATAAGACATCCTTATCATATAAAAAAATGTTGAAATAATATCAAAAGAAATATAACTAAAATATTGTAAGCGCATTTTATTGATGAAAGTTACAAATGGATGAAAAATGCTTTTATTACATCAGTGTACTGAATTTAATCTCAATTCTTTCATAAAGTATATCTTGCAACTCATTGTGTCTTATAATTTGCACTTTAAAAATTTATAAACAATAACATTGTGCTTATTGCATTGTAGTGTCAGAGACTCGAAAGATTGGTTTTCCTTACTTTTTAACATCATGAATAAACCATAGCAGTAAAAAATGCACAAAATAAAGGCACATAAATATTGTAGGGAAAAATAAATTACATAAAGTGCTGACTTGCTTTTTGAAATATATTTTATATGAGACATAAACTCGATACTTACTAAAAAACTGCTTTTTTAGTTTTTACTTATATACATTTATTTAACTTTATATTTAGTGAACTATTTGTAACTTTAGAATATAACGTAGTTACTTTTAAGAATAATATACCATTTTAAGCAGGAATTTGTAAAAATTGCCTTTTTAAGCCAATATGCAGAATATAAGCTCCACATTTTGATAATACAGTTGTTAAAAGACATATTATGCTATCCCATTTTACTTTAAAAATTGATAAAAGATAACTCCACACTTATTTAATCATTGTGTAATTGTTTGAAAGAAAACATTATTCTTGCCTTGGCATATCATGACAAAAGCATACACTGTTAAAAGTCTGTAAAAAATGGTAAAAAGTAAAGTAAGTTGGTTTGTAGTAAAACTTCGACTGTTTATAAAGAAAACGATTACATGACCATATTATCTTAAATTTTGACTATGTAGCAATTTTCTAGAAAACGTTTGAATGACTGAAGAGTTTTCTACAATTTTTTAACAGTGTAGCAAAAGAATACATAAAGTTTAGAAATGATGAAAAAAATAACCATTACGAGAATACTGATTTTTTGTTTAGGAATTTTTGCATATAATAAAAAACACGATGTATTATTGTTTGATTACCGTATAAATTGCAGTATTTCATACGATTGAAATTTTCCAAATTTACATCTTCTACTGCTGAAAAAGGAAATACTTAACGTTAAACTAAACGACTCATTTTTTTTCTCGTTAAAATTTTAAATTTTGAGTCAGGCTGTGATCAAAACCTGTTATATTCCTCAAAACTTTCAAAAAAATATTTTATTTATTAAAGTATACAGTTTACCTGTAGCTATCTTTTGGTGTAATTCATATACTTTATTTTATGCAAGTGAATTACGTGATTTTCTCTATTTTCATAATACCTATTCATTTACTTTAGCCTTCCTGTGATAAGTAAATTCTATAAAACTTCTTAATTTATTTTATGATTGATATTTTGAGAAATGTTTATCTATACTCCTATTATAAAGAGGAAAAAATTGTTTATTTGTCGGAGGTAATCTCTGGAACTACCGAACCGATTCCAAAAGTAATGGTATCAAAATGATGGTGTTAGTCCAACTTAGAACATAGGCTATATCTTATGTCGGTGTTACTACCCCAAAGGGGGTGTAGGAGCAAAAAACGTTCTAAAAATGCGATTTTAGCGTTACTGAAGGGCCTAGAAATATGAAATTTTGAATATTAGTTACATATAAGATATAAATGATGTCTAAGAACAGTTCTTAAACAATTCGAAATTTTAAAGGGGTGAAAATGCGCAAAAAGCGTTCTAAAAAACGTTCTAAATGGTAGCTTCTACACAATTTCAGGAATTACCAAACCGATTTAAAAAATATTGGTGTCATAATGATGGTGACAACGCTTGCTCCAAGATAGGCTATGTTTTATGTCGGTGTCACTACCCCAAAGGGGGTGTAGGAGAAGAAAACGTTCTAAAAATGCGATTTTAGCGTTACTGAAGGGCCTAGAAATATGAAATTTTGAATATTAGTTACATATAAGATATAAATGATGTCTAAGAACAGTTCTTAAACAATTCGAAATTTGAAAGGGGTGAAAATGCGCAAAAAGCGTTCTAAAAAACGTTCTAAATGGTAGCTTCTACACAATTTCACGAATTACCAAACCGATTTAAAAAATATTGGTGTCATAATGATGGTGACAACGCTTGCTCCAAGATAGGCTATGTTTTATGTCGGTGTCACTACCCCAAAGGGGGTGTAGGAGCAGAAAACGTTCTAAAAATGCGATTTTAGCGTTACTGAAGGGCCTAGAAATATGAAATTTTGAATATTAGTTACATATAAGATATAAATGATGTCTAAGAACAGTTCTTAAACAATTCGAAATTTGAAAAGGGTGAAAATGCGCAAAAAGCGTTCTAAAAAACGTTCTAAATGGTAGCTTCTACACAATCTCAGGAAATACCAAACCGCTTTAAAAAATATTGGTGTCATAATGATGGTGACAACGCTTGCTCCAAGATAGGCTATGTTTTATGTCGGTGTCACTACCCCAAAGGGGGTGTAGGAGCAAAAGAACGTTCTAAAAATACGATTTTAGCATTACTGAAGGGCCTAGAAATATGAAATTTTGAATATTAGTTACTTATAAGATATAAATGATGTCTAAGAACAGTTCTTAAACAATTCGAAATTTGAAAGGGGTGAAAATGCGCAAAAAGCGTTCTAAAAAACGTTCTAAATGATAGTTTCTACACAATCTCAGGAAATAACAAACCGATTTAAAAAATATTGGTGTCAAAATTATGGTGACAACGCTTGCTCCAAGATAGGCTATGTTTTATATCGGTGTCACTACCCCAAAGGGGGTGTAGGAGCAAAAAACGTTCTAAAAATGCGATTTTAGCGTTACTGAAGGGCCTAGAAATATGAAATTTTGAATATTAGTTGCATATAAGATATAAATGATGTCTAAGAACAGTTCTTAAAGGGGGTGCAGGAGAAAAGCGTTCTAAATTGCGGCTTTTGCGTTACGGAAGGGCTTAGAATCGTGAAATTTGGAATGGTAGTTAGTTATAAGATATCAATGATCTCTAAGGGCATTTCCTAAAAAAATCGAAATTTAAAAGTGGGTCAAAATGCGCAAAAATCGTTGTAAATAATTCTAAATTGCGATTTCTTTGCAATCTCAGGAAGTACTGAACCGATTTCAAATATAATGGTGTAAAAGTGATTGTGACAGATCTTGCACCAAGATAGGCCATATTTTATATCTGTTTCCACTACTCCAGAGGAGATGCAGAAGCAAAATGCGCGAAAAGCGTTCTAAAAACGTTTTAAATGCCGATTTGTCGGTAATAGCGCAGGAAGAATGAATCTTATTTCAAACGTAATGGTAGGAAATTGATGCTGACAGCCTCTGCTCTAACATAGACGATATTTTGTATCGGTATCACTATCACCAAGACGTTGCAGGAGATAAAAAGCGCTCTAAATTTCGATTTTTTTGATCGGTAGGGGCTAGCAACTTAAAATTAGGCAAGGTGCATATTTATTAGATGTAAATGATTTTTAAGAACAGTTTCGAAAAAATTGGAAATTTAAAAAGTGGTGAAAATGCGCGAAAAGCGACCTAAAAACGTTCTAAATTGCGATTTCTACTCTATCTCAGGAAATACCAAAGCTATTTCAAAAGTAATGGTTGCAAATCAATGGTGACAGTCCCTGCTATAACATAGATTATATTTTATGTTGCTGTCACAACCATCTGAGGGTTGAAAAAGCAAAACATGTTCTAATTTGCGTTTTTTGCACAACTGAGGGGTCTAACACTTTGAAGTATGGCATGGTATTTACTTACAAGATGCAACTGCTTTCTAAGAACAGTCAAAAGAAAATTCCAAATTTAAAAAATGAAGTGAGTGAAAAGCGTTATAAATTACAATTTTTATGCAAACTTATAAATTACCAAATCGATTAAAAAATAATGATGACAAATTTTGGTGATAGAACCTGCTCAAACATAAGCTATATTTTATATCTGTTCCACTACCACCAGAGGGTTGCAGGAGCTAAAAACTTTCTAAATTGCGATTTCTGTGATACTGAAAAGGCTAGAAACTTTAAATATGACATGGTAGTTACTTATAAAATATAAATGCATCGAAGGAACGTCGAATATAAATTCGAATTAAAAAGGGGTGAAGCGAAGGGGAGGTGCGAAAAGCATTCTAAAAAAGTTCTAAATTACGATTCTATGCAATTTCAGGGAATATAAACCGATTATAAAAGTAATAGTTTCGAATCAGTGGTAACAGTCTCTGATCCTACACAGGCTATATTTTATGCGGTGATTCTACCACCTGGGGTTCACAGGAACAACAAACTTTCTAAAAAAGGGTTTTAAAAGCTTTTTAAATTACGTTTCTGTGGAATATTAGGAAATAACAAACCGATTTCAAAATTAATTTTTGGTAAATTAATGGTGACAGTTCCTGTTTCAACATAGCCCTTTATGTCGAAAGAGGTGGTAGGACTTGGAATTTGACATAATGGTTAATTTTAAGATGTAAGAAGAAGGTTTCTAAAAAATTCAAAACTTCAAATGAATACTGAAATGAGCGTATTAATTGAGCATAAAAGTTTCAAAATATTTTCTAAATTATCATTTATTTAGTTTTATTTCATTTTATTAATTTAAGCCTCATTTCTGCCTAATGCAGTGTAATAATGATGTTTAATCAAACTGTGTTTTAAATAGTAATTTTTGAATTATTCCTAAAAGTAATAAGTACCTTTTAATAGAAAAAAATTAATAAAGTAAAATATTACCTTTTAATAAAATAAAAATTTAGTTAGTACCTTTTTAATAAAAATTAGACATATAAATATCACTTGGCATATTTCAAATATTACGCGAGCAAAGCCGCGGGGTTTGATAGTCATCTATACTTAATATTATAAAGAGGAAAAATTGTTTATTTGTAGGAGGTAAGCTCTGGAACTACCGAACCGATTCCAAAAGTAATGGTATCAAAATGATGGTGTTAGTCCAACTTAGAACATAGGCTATATTTTATGTCAGTGCCACTACGCCAAAGGGGGTGCAGGAGCAAAAAACGTTCTAAAAATGCGATTTTTACGTTACTGAAGGACCTAGAAATATGAAATTTGGAATATTAGTTGCTTATAAGATATGAAGGATTTCTAAAAACAGTTCTTAAACAATTCGAAATTTAATAGGGGTGAAAATGCACAAAAAGCGTTCTAAAAAACGTTCTAAATGGTGGTTTCTACACAATCTCAGGAAATACCAAACCGATCTAAAACATATTGGTGTCAAAATGATCGTGATAACGCTTGCTCTAAGATAGGCTATGTTTTATGTCGGTGTCACTACCCCAAAGGGGGGAGGGGGTGCAGAGAAAAACGATCTAAGTTGCAGTTTTTGCGTTACGGAAGGGCCTAGAACCGTGAAATTTGGAATGGTAGTTAGTTATAAGATATCAATGATCTCTAAGGACATTTCCTAAAGAAATCGGAATTTAAAAGGTGGTGAAAATGCGCAAAAAGCGTTGAAAAAAACATTCTAAATTGCGATTTCTATGCAATCTCAGAAAGCACTGAACCGATTTCAAATATAATGGTGTAAAAATGATGGTCACAGATCTTGCTCCAAGATAGGCTATATTTTATGTTTCCACTACCCTAGGGGAGATGCAGGAGCAAAATGCGCGAAAAGCGTTCTAAAAACGTTCTAAATGACGAGTTGTCAGCAATATCTCAGGAAGAATCAAACTGATTTTAAACGTAATGGTAGGAAAATGATGCTTACAGCCTCTGCTCTAACATAGACGCAATTTTATGTCGGTATCACTATCACCTAGACGTTTTAGGAGCAAAAAAGCGTTCTAAATTTCGATTTTTGTGATCGGTAGGGGCTAGCAACTTAAAATTCTGCAAGGTACATATTTATTAGATATAAAGGATCTTTAAGAACAGTTTCGAAAAAAATGGAAATTTAAAAAGGAGTGAAAATGCGCAAAAAGCGTCCTAAAAACGTTCTAAATTGCGATTTCTACTCAATCTAAGGAAACACCAAAGCTATTTCAAAAGTAATGGTTGCAAATAAATGGTGACAGTCCCTGCTATAACATAGGTTATATTTTATGTTGCTGGCACTACCATCTCAGGCTGAGGGTTGCAAAAGCAAAACATGTTCTAATTTGCGTTTTTTGCACAACTGAGGGGTCTAACACTTTGAAGTATGGCATGGTATTTACTTACAAGATGCAACTGCTTTCTAAGAACAGTCGAAAGAAAATTCCAAATTAAAAACAAATTAAGTGAGTGAAAAGAGTTATAAATTACAATTTTTAAGAAAACTTGTAAATTACCATAACCGATTAAAAAAATAATGATGAAAAATTTTGGTGATAGAATCTGCTCAAACATAAGCTATATTTTATGTCTGTTCCACTACCACCAGAGGGTTGCAGGAGCTAAAACCTTTCTAAATTACGATTTCTGTGATACTGAAAAGGCTAGAAACTTTAAATATGACATGGTAGTTACTTATAAAATATAAATGCCCTCGAAGGAACGTCGAAAATAAATTCGAATTAAAAAGGGGTGAAGCGAAGGGGAGGTGCGAAAAGCATTCTAAAAAAGTTCTAAATTACGATTCTATGCAATTTCAGGGACTATAAACCGATTATAAAAGTATTACTTGCGAATCAATGGTAACAGTCTCTGATCCTACACTGGCTATATTTTATGCCGATAATTCTACAATTTGGGGTTCACAGGAACAACAAACGTTCTAAAAAAGGGTTTTAAAAGCTTTTTAAATTACGTTTCTGTGGAATATTAGGAAATAACAAACCGATTTAAAAATTAATGTTGGCAAATTAATGGTGACAGTTCCTGTTTCAACATAGCCCTTTATGTTGGGAGAGGTGGTAGGACTTGGAATTTGACATGATGGTTAATTTTAAGATGTAAGAAGATGGTTTCTAAAAAATTCAAAACTTCAAATGAATACTGAAATGAGCGTATTAATTGAGCATAAAAGTTTCAAAATATTTTTTAAATTATCATTTATTTAGTTTTACTTCATTTTATTAATTTAAGTCTCATATCTGCCTAATGCAGTGTAATAATGATGTTTAATCAAACTGTGTTTTAAATAGTAATTTTTGAATTATTCCTAAAAGTAATAAGTACCTTTTAATAAAATAAAATATTACCTTTTAATAAAATAAAAATTTAGTTAGTACCTTTTAATAAACATTAGACATATAAATATCACTTGGCATATTTCAAATATTACGCGAGCAAAGCCGCGGGGTTTGCTAGTTGCCTATAAATTTGTTAATATAATATAATAAGGAACATATCCCTAAAAAATTCTAAATGTTTTTTTGTAAACTGGAGCGATGCAAAATTTCTTTTCATACGGCTATATAAAGAGTATAAAAACAATGTTAAAAAAAATAGAAAAAATGCTCACGTAATGTGTTATTGGATTTAAAAATTCATAAACGATAACTCTATACTCATTGCATGGTAGTGTCAGGGAAT
This sequence comes from Maratus speciosus, assembly GCA_963932465.1. Taxonomy (NCBI): domain Eukaryota; kingdom Metazoa; phylum Arthropoda; class Arachnida; order Araneae; family Salticidae; genus Maratus; species Maratus speciosus. The sequence goes on from OZ010794.1 coordinate 325,479,824, forward strand.
AAAGATAATTTGTTTTATTTGCTTACATATCAAGAATGGATATTATAGAAAACAGTAACAAAATAAGTATACAAAAAATGAATTTGTTTTGTTCGGAAAACCATGGCGCATTGATGCCAAGTTATTTGCTGTTTGTTACCTTAAAATTCTTACAGTATTCTTCTCCTTTTTTTATCTTAGTAATACAGTCTTTACAGTATTCCTCTCCTTTTTTAATAGTAGCAACACAGTTGACTCTACAATTTCGTTTTTTAAATAATTTTGTATTTGCAGTTGATGTCACTTAACGCATGTTTTCTTACGGACGATGCAGACAATTTTTCATACCTCGCAGAATCGAAATGCATTTTGTATATCATATTTTCAAAGGCAACAATGATGTGAATTTGGTTGGTGAGAGAACAGGAAATTGACTTTGACATCGACAAACAAAAAGGCAACATCCCAACACTAATGTAGTTCCACTAAAAATTCCAACACGTAAGAGTTTGATAAAATAATAAAAGCTGTTTATCGAAATGTAAAATCAAAATATCCTATAATAGATCAAAGTTTAGAGTGTCTAGAAAAACTGAAAAATGATCAGATGAAAAATCATTTGTTTAACTGTAACAAATGAAATTGGGAGATAACTTAAATTAAATAAGTATGTAAAAAACAATGTTTCTGCGTATTTTGTTTGTCCTGGGTAATTAAACCCGTTGTATTAACAACTTGATATTAACATGCTTTTTTACTTAAATTACTGAATAAAATAGAAAGGTTTTTTTTTTTTTTTTTTTTTTTTTTTTTAAATCTTAGCATAAAGTTCAGAACCTATCTAATGTCTGTCAAACACACTATAAATTAATTGATGCAACGAATAATTTTACAACATTAACATTTTTACACCGTTTAATGCGGACATCGGTTATTGGGAGCTAATTTGTCCTCTTTTAGAAACTCGCACTAATAGGAGTGAAAAGGTATTCCGGTTAAATTAGCTGAAGAATAGCATAAATATTTAGTCATAGCAAACAGTGTATAATTTTTCAATCTATCCGTCAAGGATTTCCTAAGAACCCAATAAAAATATACCTTTTTAACGAATACTTCTCTTGTTTGAAATGTATTGCGTATGAGAAATAAGAACGATTTGTTATTGTTAAAGTTCTGTATCAAACATACAATTTTATAATATAGAATAACTTCTAATTTGAGCCTTCTATTACTGTAAGTGTGGTGATGAAAGTAACATATCCTCACATATCATTATTCATCTCCCATTTTAAAATTAAATTCTTCCTTTCACAAGTACAATTTTAATCAATACTTCCTTTCCTTTCCAAAAAAATATAGCTATTTCTTATTATCTTTTGTGCGTAATAAAAGAAAGATCACTTTAACTGCCGTTATCACAGCAGCTATTAATTAAAAAATATATATAAAAAAAATCTATTTTCTCATCCTCTAATCATTAACTGTGCATGTCTACTTTCCTTTCCATTAAAGAATATATAAAAAGATATTCTTTGACTAAATACCCTATTGCAGCAGTAATTCAAACACTTATTGTTAACGCTCAGTTTGATAATCAATGCAAAGGTCTCAAAATATACTCTGTTTATATAAACAAGAGCGCCTGGCATTCAATTATGTCTGTGTTGTACTTCTAAATATGAAATTTCCCATTGCCAAGCTTTGTCATATCATATTTGTACGTTACATTTTTTTTCGCAAATTAACTGTTGCTTGGCTAAATTGTAATTAATACCTCCCATTAAGTGATATGTTCTTTGGGTTAAAATGGTCCATGGTTCCAGTAACTTGGTTACACACACTTATAATAATATCTGACAACATTCATTCACTCTCTGACTGTTTGGCAAGTAACATATCAGCTCGTTTGTGTTCCCCTGGCACTGCTAATAGATGTCTACTCTACTGTAACTACAACGAATAAAAGCCGTTTGGTCTCCAACTTGTGCTAAGTTCTTCTTTCATATTTATTTTTAATAATGCAAGGACTTCGAAACATGGTGTTCAGATAATTCCAAACCAAATGCAGCGAATTCGCAATCTGTCTACTACTTAACGCAACAGTAAATTATCATGACGAGAAGTCTTTACTAGTAAGAAAAATCTCTAAGCGTGAAGTAATTGATGTTCTATATGTTTTGTTCCTAAGTCAAGGAATGATGAACACCGCTCACTTTCATAAAAAATAATCTGAAATATTGATTATTTTAATGGACATTTCATTTGAAATGTTAAATATTTCTGGGAAATTACAGAGAATCTATTGTAATCGATTATCTTAAGTCTTATGTAAAATTACAGAGATTATGTTAAATGTTAGAGAAATTATTCCGTAAATATACAGACTTCTATATAAGTTTACATAGATAAAAATGCACAAGACTGTAAATGTATTTAGATTAGTTTCGTTTAATGATAACAATTTATTTTATTTTTAGAAACGAGCGGATTTTGGACTTACAATTTGGAATTTAAATTTTTTGAGTGAATTTGAACTGGTACACCATTTAAATTTTTAAAGATCTAATTCTAGCTGGCCCAAAATTTCTCGCCTAATCATCTGGCTTACAGACGAATACCTTACTGACATTGCTATAATATAGAAATTAGGTAGAGATGACATTTTCCCAGGCTTTATTCAGATTTAAATGACCTTTAGTTCTGCAATCTATCAGATTAATTACTTTAAAAAAGGTTATCTTTTTCATGAATAAATGGAATAATTAAAATGTTTAAGTTATTTCGAGATTTCATATTATGTTTAATGACTTGAAAACAAAATGCGCATCATATATTTTTTTGAAAATGAATAAAAATAATTTTTAAGTCATAAATATTTAAACGTAATTTCTGCTTTAAAGTTTCACTTGGAATTATTTGTAAACAGCTAAAATTTATTTCAGACTTATACATAATACTTATTTAATATCTTTAAAAAATTAAATCAATTTTAATTTGTTGTTGTGTTTAATTCTATTTTTGGAAAACTAGTTTAAGATATACATAAAATATTTAAATGGATTTTTTTTATGTAATTCTTTTTTGACAACAATAATTTTTTAGTGAAATTTTCGAAATTGTCACATACTATATTTTTTTTAATGCGGAAATATTTATGCGGTAATTTAAAATATTTTTAGTAGGAAATAAGAGAAAAATAAACTTTAAAAATGCAATATATTTTTTAAAAATGTCTTTTTAGGTTTTCATTATTTTATTCATTTTGAATAATATGTTTTAGGAGATTTATATGATTAGAGTGCATTACATTAATTTAAAAAAAATAATAAAAGCATTGAAATAATACTACGCAATTTACTTCTAGTATTACGAAGCTTCATGGACATGGTAAAGGATACAGCTGCAAAGTCATTGTCGATAAAAATGTCCGATAACTCACCAGAGACGAATTTTCCCTTTCTTAATTTTTTTTATTTTTTATCCAAACATTTTAAAAAGCAAATTTCTTTCTTTAAAATTTGTAATAAAATTTAAAAAAAATTTAAATGTGTATTTTGAATCACAGGTGAACACACAGGCACAAAGATCAAAACATCTATTTATAGAAAACACTTATGACGATACCGTGTCGCGCTCATTCGCGAAAAAACATATTGCGACCATTTTAGGCATTATGATGCCTTAAATAAGGAAACTGTTCGACTTAATAAATCTACGTTGTATCATTTCTATTCTTTATTTTCTCTAAAACCTTCAAAAATCATACATTTATAATGTTTTAACTTCTAAAAAAAAAAAAAAAAACTGCTACCAACCAAAGATAAACGATATAAACAATAGAACACAGTTGCCATTCAGAAGCACAAATTTCAAATACAGAATCAAATCAACGACCCTTTGAACGATTTATTAAAAAAATACAGTTAACTTCCGATTCTGCCCTTAAAATATTTGTAAAAGCATATTAACGTCTTTAAGTACAGTGAAACTTCTATTTAACTGACTCTCATCATTAAGCTTTAACACTTCATTATGAAGAAAATTCGTTAAATAGAAGTCAACATAAATTCATGAAATTTGTATAATAAAATACACATGCATAAAATGAAAAATACACATAAAATGGAAATATTGGAAAAAAAGAATTTTAATTCGGGCTATAATTTTTTATGCAATGTAGACATATGAAAAACATTTAATTAGAATGACGTCTAAAAAACGGATAATAAAAAGAGGAAAATAAAAACTGAAGCGTAGCATACCTTTTCTTTCTTTTCTCAGTAATCCGGACGTACAGGTTTTTTATAAAAGAAAAACACTTCATAAAAAATTTCGCATATATGTATGTATCTGAAGAATTCTTCTGTAACATTTTCATGAAATTGAAATCCTCTTCTTATTGTATCGCAGGCTTTTGTCATTTCTTCTTTTGAAGATAATTCAATTTCTTCTTCATTATCACCTTCATTGCTCGCTGTGGTTTCTTCACTACGTTTTATTACAATTTGTAGTGTCATTGTCAGTAGAATATTCATTTGTCACAATGTCCTCATCAATGTTGTGAAATTTAGAGAGCTCTACACCTTTTCAAGACCTCCAATGCCCTTCATTTGCTGTCATTTTTCCTTCAGATCTCGCAAACAGGTATCGGATGTAGAAACATCTAATTCGGCATTAGTCTTGAAGCCGCATCACCGCATCTGACGATATAATTGAATGTAAAAAGAGGATTTTAATTTCTTCCCCAATGTCAGCGTCAGAGTCCGTGTGAGATAGTGGCGATAGCAAGTTCTCAAGTGTGAAAAAAAAAAAAATGTTTTGTTTAGAAGCAAGAAGATTGTGAATGATTAAATAAATAAATAAATAACAATTTTATTTTCATACCATCCGCTGAATTAAATTCATACACCCATCGCAACAGCAACCTTTCTATTTGAATTCTGTACGCATATGAAAGTGCAATAAACTTCGTTATATAAAATATATTTTTCGTAATATGGTGATTAATTTACATTTTATTGGTCTTCAAAGTCATGGTCAGCAGAAAATTTCGTTTAGTAGAAAACTTCGTTAAATACGGACTTCGTTCAAGGAAAGTTGCACTGTATTTTGAAATGCGTTTTTCATTTTAGTTCACATTTTTAAGCCGTAAGTTTACGATATACGTATGAAAATATTATGAAATTTATTGAAAATATTTTTTAAAGTATTGTAAGATAGTGCCCGTCAAGATTTGACGGTAAATAACGTGAATGTTTCATTAGTAAAATTCTTGAATTTTTAATTAGTTGCTTTAAAATTAATTATTGAATGACGAATTTCTATATTGCTTAAGTGATTCCTATTTATTTAAGGCGATAGGTGGTGCTGTCAGTCTTCTAATCTATTCAATGAAGTGAAAGAATTTTAAGTTTATAATTTACAACCAATTATGATTGCTTTTTATCAGAAATTTACCTAAAAATACGGGGTGGAGAATTTATTTTTATTTACTACGGCTACAATTATTATTACTATTTTTTTTTAAATAACAATATTTATTTTCATTTATTTATTTATTTTTAAAAACTAAACGACCATTAAAAGCTGCCATGAATTTTATTTTTATCTGTCTCATTCTCTAAAAACCTAAATTTGAAAGCTGATGCAGCTATAATAAAGCAGCTTTATAATATATATTTTTTATTACTTTAATTTTTTATAAAATTTTTATACATTTTTTTTAATATTAAACTTTGATATAAAGATAACTTCTTTTATAGCTCTTATACGAATATTTTTCTTTCTTTCCGTTTTATTTTTTACGGAAAGGAATGTCACTTTTCTTTCTGACACACACATATATATATTCTTGATAATGGTCAGAAAATATAACGAAAATTGTAGATCAGCTCAATTTATTTAATTGATAATTACATGCAAAATATTTTAGCTTAACTATTTTAAATATAAAATCAATATTTTTCCAAAATATTATTGAGTGTTAAATTTTATTTAATTATAAAGCATTCAAATAATAATAAGAAGAAAATAAAAAAACCTATAACTTCTCCTCCTAATAAAATATGTCATTATTGAAATGAATTATCGACAAAAATATTACACATTTTGCCAGCCGTGGGCTCGAAACTGCGTCCGCTTCAAAAATTCAGAGCTTTAAACTGCTGTTTTAACCCACTACGCTAGCAGGAAATCTTTTTTCGTCCTTCTAAATTGAAGAGGTTAGAAAAATAGATGACGCATACGCAATTGTCTCGAATTTGAGTTCTGATCTTACAGAAATAGTTTTGCGTTTTAATATTTATAATAACTTATTTTTTCAAAGAAGCAGCTACTACTTAACATGCTAGTTTCCCAATCTTCGTGTGCAACTAATTGCAATTCATAAGACGGATCACCAGCCACAACTTTTAGACTCAAATCACTGTGTTTATCTTCTGTGTGTAATATGAACAAAACTATAAAATATGACATGCCCGAAATAAACCGTATCTAGCTCTTAATATCGACACAATAAATTTTTGAATTATTAATAATGCTGAAAGAGCCAAATAATATTAACTTTCTGAAATAAAGAAAAGCTTGTTTACAGTAAGATCGAATAGCAGACGAACTTAAAAAATTTTCTACCTGTGATGTGATAGTTCAACTAAGCGAGTATCTTTGCGCATGTGCAACGCGTCACTCCAAAGGCAGACTTGTACTTAAATATACTGCACATACGCAACAGTAGAATTTTCTTTTAAAATTACGGCTAATTAATAAAATATTTGAACAAACGAATGTACAATAACAAATCGGTGGCCAAATATCTTTCACTTTAAAAAAGTTTGGTGTAATTTGATTCAGTAGTTTCTTATCACGGACTGTCGAAAGAAAACGCTTAGCGTTATTAATACATGGGAATTATTCCAGAGAGAAACATTCACCTTGCATACAATATTTGAAATTTAAAACAAATTTCAAAGTAATTGCTTAAGAAGCGCAAAGGCCAACATAGAGAAAAAGATTCCATTCCGGGACTCGAACCCGGGCCATCAGTATAGCGCACTGACGTTCTACCGACTAAACCACATGGAACGATACCCAGCCTGGAAAATTTCTCACTATTATATGTTGGCAAGGCTACAAACGCTACACAAGATGGAATATTTATCGTGGGCCACTGACATAGGGAAAACACGAAATTTAATTAAATCCAGCATCAATAGAAACCATATTAATACATGGAAATTATTCCAGAGAGAAACATTCACCTTGCATACAATATTCCAAATGAAAAATTGATTCTTTCACATTGTGTACATATAGTGCATCGTATATACGTTATTTAATGAATGTGAACTACGAGAATCGGATTATTTCAAACAATATCAAGTATTTTCGTATATTATATGTTTTCTTGAGTTGCATACGATATGCAAATAATAAAAGTATAATTGTTCCATGTATAAAAGTTACACATCACTTACAAATATTTGAAAAAATCCGAAAGGAAATGTATACCAAAATTATATTTAACGCGTATGCAGGGCTGCCACATGCGACTGTTTTTTTTTTATTCCAACTGCCACCACTTTCTCAAAAACAGACATCCTTAACATACACTTTGACAAAATTTGCAAGAGAAATATACTTCCATATTTATATTAGAAAAGTACTGGTGCAAACAGAACATAAAAATAGCCGCCTGTGGCAGCCCTGTCAATTAAAAAGATAAATCGATCAACTATATGTTTTGTTCCTAAGTTAAGCAGTGATGAACACAGCTTACTTTCATAAAAAAAATAATGAGTATCTTAATGAAAATTGATTATTTATAAATTTTATACTGCATCGTATACACTTTATTTATTGCAAGTGAATTAATAGAATAGTATTATTTCAAATTTAATCATGTCTTTTGATATTTTTAATGTATGCAAGATATGCATCACCTATAAATTTTTGAAATGATCCGAAACGAAATATGTATATATATATATATATATAAATATTTTATAAAAAATATGTGTCAAGTAAAGGATAAATCGATAAACTATATATTTTTTTTCTAAGTCAAGGCGTGATGAACACCGCTTATTTTCATAAAATAAATAACTAAAATACTGAGTATCTTAATGAGCAATGATTCTGTATAAATTTTATACTGTATCGTATTTACGTCATTTATTGCAATTGGATTAATAGAATAGTATTATTTCAAATTTAATCCTGTCTTTTCACAAGTTCTAATTTTTCTTGAACTGTCTCAGACATGCAAATAATAATAAAAAAATCTATATTTTTTTTTTATGCATGAAAGATACGCATCACCTATAAATGTTTGAAATGATCCGAAACGAAATATATATATATAAAATATTTTGTACAAAATATGTATCAACTAAACGGATAAATCGATCAAAAATGGTTTTGATTTGTCAATATACCGAAAGTAAAGTTGATTTTCTGATAAAATATCTTTTTGAAATTCCTACTATGTTATCGAATTTAACTTTAAATATTGATAAATGATAATTCCACGATCGCAATATAATATTGTCAGAGTTTGACGGTAAATATGTTTTATCTTTTTTTTCAAGTCATAAATAAAATAATACAAAAAAAAAAAAAAAAAAAAAAAAAAGCACAGAAATAGTGTGAAAAGACAACATTCCAATGAATACTCTTCTGCTGTTTGAAATATATTGCATAGTAACAAGCTATACCCGCTGCACTGATCCATTTTCCGAAACGAGTTTTCGTGGTTTTCTTCGAGCCGTGGATCTTCCATGCGTTAATACGGATTAGGTTCCCTTAGAAAGACCCCCACGGAGGGCACTCCCCCCGGGCCTATATCCCTCGTGTAGATAATTAGCCGTCAAAAATCAACCCAACCCAACCCATTTTCCGAAACGCAGCTTGAATGAAACGAAATGGTGAATTTGACTTTGTATTTTAGAGTGATATGGACTTTCATATGAAATATCCTTCTACATTGCTGAAATCGATGTAAATGTTATTGGACTTTATGCGTTGAACAAAACTTGGGCTATTAAGAATCAACAGTTTTAGTTGATCATTTATATTCCAGTTTGGTAGGGAGAAAGTCCGTTCTGATTACAGTAATTTAAATTTTCTAAAGTTGCCACAGAACTAAAGTTAGAATGCATTACAATGATTGAATATTGAATTTAAATAATATTCGTGTGATTCATTTTCGTTTGTTAGTTCTTGAACTGGAGGCCTCTAAGAACTAAAAGAACTTCTTAAATCACCATCAGATTATGAAAAATATTACGAAAAAATGCAAGCAAGGTGATGTATTATATTTAATAGAGTGGCTAAAGAATGAAAACTTTTCCGATAGTGCAATTGGAAACATCATTAAGTATTATAACTTTTTAGCTTTAACGGCGCAATTAAATGAGGTCAGTAATTTATTGAAAAATATACAAATACAGCAGGCAATGAGTTTTTGTTATCCGCTAGGGTGCCCGAAGATTTAGCTTGCAAGGTGAATCCGATGGACCTGACATCGGCCATAAATAAACTGTGCATAACTTTTATATATGCAGTAAAACTTTAAATATTTCACACCTACAGGCCGCAAAATTTGTTCGCTATTCGAACGTAAAAATGATCAAATAATGTATGTGTACCTGATTGGAAAGTGTTCGCTAAATAGGATGATCCGTTATTCGGGGATGTTATTTTCAGAGATTCAACGCTTATTCTTTGTATTCGGCACGAATTCCTTTTATTCATTCTATTCATTCATTCCATAAACGAATTCCATTAATTCCTTTTATTTCCGCACTAATTCAAGAAGAATACCGTGCTACCTTGACTAAAGAAACATAAAATTGATAATTTTAACCAATCAGTTAGTTTAATTTTTATATTTACATTTATCGTAACAATATTTTTGGTGTACAATTTTTATTTTAATATTGATATATTTTTATTTTCTAACGAAATCTTATTAAAAGTATAATTTTAACAAATATATATCCAGACAAATAATTTGATTTGTTACTGGCACGGTAGTGCAAAATTAAATTAAATTAACGATTGAAAAATAATGATTAGATTTATAATAATGACTATTGACAGACCTTTATTTCCCTCCTATGCGTAGATGACTGATTAATTTAATTTCAATGGCTGCCTTTCATTAATGATAAATACAACTTTAATCTAATTAGATAATCTAATAAATGCTTAATAATTAAAATACGTCGTGTATTTCATGACTAGAAATAATTCAGGAATTATGTAGGGCAGGGTAGTACACAGTGAGACGAAAATTATTATTACTTAACAAATGGCAACGATTTTTATTCTTTTGAAAAAAAAAATTCTACAACTTTAAGCTACACAAATACGCTACACATTAATGTATAAATGGTTTTAAAAATGTTATTTATAAAAGCACAGAAACAGCATAATGGAGTATCGAAAATTGTCTCACTGTATACCACAAGTGGTACACAGTGAGACAATGTATATATTTTCATAAATCATACATTTTTATACTCTATCAATAATTTTCTGCAGTTTATGACTTCTAATTAATATTTCTAGATTATTTTTTTTTTAAATATGAGCCTCGGTTGGACAATGGCAGACATTGGACTACTTTCATGAAACTTTCAGCATCTTACGTTTAGTGGATTTCACTAATCATCGCACGCCTCCCTCCCCCCCCCCCCCACACACAGAGAAATAGAAAGAGATAGAAAAAGCCCTTCTTTTATTAATAAATAACTTTTTTCACGTCAGAATCGCATAGTAGATACACAATGAGGCACATCTCATTGTGTACCACAACTGTGTGTCTCACTCTGTACTTTCGTTACGTTGTAACAAAATGGATGCCATATCTGTTTCATCATCAGTTTCATAGCTTTGAATGCTTCTGTCGTTTTGTCGACATAGTCTATCATTAGAAATAGGTAGGTTTGGTTAAGTAAATATATGCCATAATGAAATTTAAAAAAGTCTAAAATGGACATTTACGTAACTTTAACCCCAGTAAAATAAATAATTACTTACTATTTTGTTGGACGAGTAACGGAAGTGCCGAAACTACATCCACGTGTTGCATAAGATGAGGTGGTACAGTGTGTTTTTCAGCTAGGAGAAAAAGTTATAACTATATGTCAAATGGCTGCTGTCTCACTGTGTACCATGTCTCACTGTGTACTCCCTTACCCTATCCTTTTTCTCTCTTCCTGCCGTTTTTAGGTTAGTAAATGAGCGTTTTTAAACATTTTCTCATGCAACACCGAAGGTAAAAAGTAAAACAAAAGTAAAAGAATCGGAAATATTAAGTAAAACAGATTCAACTCAGCATTCTTAAAAGTTTCCAGCGCCTATTAGCTGTAAACAGAGGAACAAATTTAAAATAATTGATTTTTATATATTTCCGAATGACAATCGGACACAAGCTAAAATATATTATTCCGGACAGTACTGGGAGTGAAAAGTAGCTTTCCTGTAACTTGTATTAGAATAAAGCTATAGCAACTGCAACAAAAATGTAATTATGAAAATAAGTAGAAAATGAATTATGGAAAAATATTGAAATCTTTTTCAAATATGTTTGCAAAATATAAAAGTAAATCCTAAACATATATTCGACCAGATATCCATTATTAACAGATCTCCGAATTAAAACAAAATTAAAATATCAGTTATATTCTCCGTGAAAACTATCAGTCTAATAATATTTATTAGAAATTGAATTTTTAAAGTTCTATCAAATTCAATATTGCTCTTCTATCCCCAATAAAGTACTGAAACAATCTTTGTTTTATTACATTAGCAACTAGCACGCTACGCTGGTAGGTTTCTTCAATTGAAACTTAAATAAAAAAAATATAGTTGGATATGACATTTTTCAATCAATATGGAACTGTACCTACAATGCCCTTCAGCATTACTCAAAACGATATGAACGCCATTGCACTATTATATTTTTAGTTGTGACAAAAAAGATTTAAGCTGTTAAGAATCAAATGTTTTGGTTGACAATAAGGATTTGGTAAGGAATGCTCGAACAATATGTAATGTACTAAAACCATCACTAAAAGAAAAATATCTAACTAACAATGTAAGTCTCATCAGAATCTTTCCAGTAGAATTATTTAAAAAGGTTAATGTTTTGCAATCCGATTCACGTGATTATATAACTTTTACCAATAGCTCTATAACTAAGCAACGTAGAACGATAGTCAATATACTAAATCCATCCCTAAAAAAATATCAAACTAACATTGCAGTTCTCATCAAAACCCAACCAGGAGAATATTTTTAAAGAGGACAAACTATCTTAATCGTCTCAACTGATTATAGACTTTTCCCTACAATTCTATAAATAAATAACATAGAACAATATGCAATCTACGAAATCCATTCCTGAAAAATTATCTAACTGTTTAAGTCGCATGAAAATCTATTCAGCAGATTTCAAATTATAGGCATCCGGAATAAAATCAATTAAAAATAATAATATATATATACATTACTGCAGCTGGTATGCTACGGCTATTATGTGAAGACTCCGAGAAATATATTTTATAATAAAACACATTTAAAAACGATTTTTCATGAAATTATATTTTTTAAATGTTTTTTTCCCTTCAAAAGAATTCTTTTGGTACAAAGATAAAGGTTAATTCATTAAAAGAAAATATTTTTTTCATAACGTTTTATCAGAATGCAATTGCGTTTGAGAATGTAAAAAAAAAGAAGATCTGAAGAGTTTTTATATTTTTTTTTATTAAACAAGCTTGATGAATTAAGATTTAAACAAAACAAGATAAAAGCGTTGTATAATGGACTTGCAAGCTAATGTTTGTTGCAAAAGGGAAAAAAAAGCTAAAAAAAATTGAGAAGAAGTAAAAAAAGAAAAGTCATTAGGATGATGATCAATATGATAAACAGAAACCTTAATTTTTTATAGAAATATTTTTTTTTATTAAATGGTGTTTTATCAGGATGCAAATTAAAATTACTAAAAATAACTATTGCACGTTATACGATTTATTTTTAAAAGAAACAAATAGTTAAGAAATAGGTAAGGGATAGGTAAGGTTTCGTATACTATTAATTATTAAGATTAATTTAAAATCAAAAATACTTTTTAGGTGATTTCGCAATTATATAAATCCGCAGCAACTAGTCGTCATCTGGTCTGTCAGTCTGTCCGTCTGTCCGCATATAACAGTGCACAAACAAGATAACCGAATGGTTTAAAATTTAATATAATCGTTGCGGAATTTTGTTGAATCATTTCAAATTTTATGAAAATAGAATCAAAACTTAAAAAGATATTAATAACAGTTTTCTTCATTTTATTAAATCCTATTATACGTAATTAACTCACTGATATTCCAAGATAGGTAATGATTATACGTTGCCATGGTGATTACGGGGTATTTAAGATGGAATCATATTATTTCCGTATTACTTAATTTAATATATATAATCGTAATAAATTTTGTATTCACCTGAATATTTAAAAAATAGTTATATTACGCAAGTAAATAATTTGCCTTCGATTCACGTACACTTTTCGACTTATTAATTTAATAAAAAGAGCCAAAATAGCGTGTACTATTATTTAAAAAATATATCGTCCAAATGCGTTGGGTCTATCTTCCTCCTTTATAAAAGATGTATACAGAATATTCAAAATATTTTTCCCCTTTAAAATGTATATTAAAAATAGGCATAATTAAGTTAAAAACAATAATTATTTCAAATATAAATTGTTAGTTATGTAAGCCTATTTATGAAAAAATTATCTATGCTTGTATAAAAATTATGTAAGCTTAATTGTTCATCTGACTTTAAGGGGAAAAAAATCATTTATTTTGACATTCTTTATAACATACAGTTTAAAAGTTCAGACGGAAAAATAAGCATAAGACTATTTTATTAATATTATGGAACTAATGTAATTTCAAAAATTTAAAAACCTTATATAATAACCTCATTAAATTATAAGGTAACCAAATGAATTAAAATAATTATTTAACTTAGTAAAATGGAAGCAGGCTTTTAATCACATATAAGCAGTAATTTAATTGGTTTCGATATGTTCAATTTAAAAGAATTCATTTCAGACATTATTAAAAAGAAATCATGGTGTTTTCTTATAAAAAGTAAATTCGAGAAAGTTAAGCTAATGAGTTAAATCAGTGTAATATTAAACGTTTTATGAAGTCCAATGTATGTGGATAATTACTTTAAATATCTATATTTTTAAGCTAACTTATTTTTCAATGTACAGAAATCAATTATATTTTATTATCTATTACTAATTAGACTCATATTTTTTTAAATATTCAGCTTAAGTTTTAGAAATAAAGGGCTAAATACAGAGTGTCTGATTCCTATGGAATTTTTACCAAAGATGCAAACTCCCTGCATCTTAACCATCTCCTTCTCAGCAATAGCATTTTCCATATCACTGAGATTATGTGCACATATGTGGCATGTAAGCAGCAGATTTTAATTGCCAAGTATTGAGCTGAAGCCCTTTGACTCTAAGTTCGAACAGAGTTACCCGTCTGATATTTTTTTCAAAATTGAGATTGCATGATTGTCACCACTTTTTTGAAAAAAGTAATATTCACCTTACTTAATGACAGAATAAATAATGCTAAAATAAAACGAATTTTACTACTTAAAAAAGTAGTGGCAATGAATTATTCCGATTTTTTATATATATAGCAGACTGGCAAAACAGAGCTGAAAACTACAACCGTTCGATCGCTGTGGATATATTTTTTTCCTCTGTGAAGAAAAAAATAATGCTTTAAGTTATAATATCAAAACATAATTCGTTTCATATTAATTAACGATTAAATTTGCGTATCGAAGGAATGTTTAAAGTTATTCCTGTATTATTTTTCATTATCAAGCTTTGAATTACGTGCCATTATTATAGAATACCCATTTTTTCTTCTTAGGGATACAATTTTTCTTCATAGAACTAAAGAAATAAACAACAGATGTGAAATCCTAAGGAAAAATCACCAGTATTGATATAAATTTACCAATTGAACTGTATATGGAAATCAAGGAATTTCCTAGTTGGATAAGAACTCTACGCCCTGAATATGGAATAGTTGTATATTACATCTTAGGGTGTCATAAATTAGGACAAACACATTCCAATAATTTTAAAACTTCCCCTTGTCTTTTTTTAAATATTTTATTTGATACTTTTGTTTTTCAGGAAAGACGATTCCTTTTTTCCACTGTTATTAAAAAATGTGACATTTTTTGATTCAGAAATCACTTAACTATTACATTTTTTTCTTGAGAATTCTGATCTGCTGTTTGAAATACATCACATGTGAGAAATAAATACGATTTCTTATTATTGAATTTTTAATTTAAATGTAGAACTTCGCGCTGTTTAATGATTTCTTATTTACACCTTTATGAAAATGGAGTTATGTAAGATTGAACTGAATAAGTACATCTTTTGCTACTTAATAGTACATTTTTGAGGTAAGTTATGATAACCCCGTATTATATACTTAAAAAATAAATGAAAAAAATCGTGAGTTTGATATTTATCCTTTATTAATTTTTTTGTGTAACGCTTGTACTTTATTTTATGCAAGAAAATGATTACAATATTATTTTTTGATGATTTAGAATGCTTGTTCATTACCGTTACTCTTCCTGCAATATATAAAATCTGATAAAAAAAATCTATGTATAACATTAATAAATATTTGTATCATGTTTAAATATGTTAAAATAATATCAAAAGACATGAATAACTGAAATATTTCAAATAAATGATAAAAACTGATGATGTAAATTAACTAAAAAAAGTTTTTTTCTATGTCAATGCACTGAATTTAAACTCAACTTTCTAAAAATATCTTTTTTAAATATACATAATACACATAAAATTGCTCTGCAAAAATTGACAAATGCTAACTTTTTGTTCACTGCATAATTGTGTCCGTGTCTGAAAAAGATGTTTATTTTACTTTTGAAAATCATGAATAAAACATAGTAGATAAGAATCCAAAAAAAAAAAAAAAAAAAAAAAAAAAAAAAAAAAAAAAAAAAAAAATACAAACACCAAAGCTGTGTGAAAACAAAGCTTTCAAATGTTACTGATCTTCTGTTTGGAATATATTGCACATGAGAACTAAATACGACTTGTTGCTGTCCTCCTTCTTATTCAAATATTCGGTTTCGTAGTATTGTATTACTTTTCTCTTTCACTATATTACAGGAAAAAAGAGGATTTTCTAAACTTGTATTAAAGTACTCCGTTTTTTTTCCTTTTTTTTTATAGGATAAAAAAAAAAATCTTCTTACATTTTTATGAACATATTATAGAAACTTAGCCGGGAGTTTATTTATATTGCAAACGCTGTACAAACTTAGCACGGGAGTTTTTCTTAGGAAATATTGGAATTAAGAAAACGAACCATTTGGGATCCCATATCATTCGTTATAATCTCTTTCCAACAAATTTGAGATGGTTTTATGAATTCAGTTTGTCTGGCCGTCGTCTTTTTGACCGTTTCCCCTTGATGTTACTCGCTTAAATATATTCGAATTGCCATGCAATTGATGAATCGTACTGAGGTTTATAGACCAGGAGCCGGCAGCACAGACAATCACCTCATCGAGTTCACGGCTGTAATTCCAGAATTAGTTAAAACTCGATACGCATATTAAAAGGCAATTGGTCTGCCAAGTCATATCTTGGTGGAAAACATCAGAAAACCAGATTTTAGCGGTTAACTCGTACGTTTACTTTTGCGTTTTCCTGCTTCCAGTCTTCCATGTTTTCATACTTTTGGGTGCAGGAAAACACAATGGTAAACCTACGAGTCGATCCCTAAAATTAGGTTTTAAGGTGATTCCCACCAAGATATGACTTTGCAGACCGATTGCGGTTTAATATGCGTATCGAGTTTTTACTAATTCGGGAATTTCAGCCGTGAACTCAATGAGGTGATTGTCTGTGCTGCTGGCTGGCTCCCTGTCTATTATTATCCTCTTCATTCCCCTGGTCCACATATGTGGACCTCTATTCTTTTCCTCATAAAAACTAAACTATTTGATTTTTATTATTATTATTATTATTAATTATTTGGAAAAATGGTTATTGTCCTCTGTCAGGGTAGGAAATCAAAAGCATATCTGAAGCTTTTGATTGGTTTAATCTGCATTTTATTGTTTTTCTGATTGGTATATACAGTAATCTGTATTTCCCTTTAATTTCAACAGAGATGGATGCCTTCTGTTGCCACTATGACAAAAAAGTAATAAAAACTGCAAAAAAAAAAAAATAAAAATAAAAATAAATAAATCAGAAACAAATTGAGATACAGCTTTCAAACAAATTGCATTTAAAAGTACATTTGTTTCTTTATCCGACGGTGTAAGAAGTAATTAATATTGTGGAATGATCTTTAGAGGTTTAAGAAAGAAATTTCATTTAAAATGGGTCGTCAGATTTCTTGGAAATCTGACGATGGAAAAGCCTTTTCCCGAACAGCCAATGAAATGATTGGATAATACGTAAGTTTTAGGTGGATAATACGTACGAGTCGCAGACGATTTTTCTCGCTTGGAATTTTTAAGTGTAATAACACTATTAATGTTTAACTCATGGCGTACTTAATGTAAGAACAACTCCGTGTGATTTTTTATGTCTTAAATTTTAGTCTTTGAAAAAATCATTTTCCAAATGGTCGTTGTAATTTGTTAATTTGTTAATTTTTTACATTTTGAGTTAATTTCTTAATAGACAATGTCTTTTGCTTTGACCAATAAATAGTAACATATATGCTGATTTCTTTATAAAATAAATATTATTTTCATTGAGATTGCAAAATGTCTTCAAGACAGAGTGGCTAAGAAATTGAGAAATTTCCATAATTATTTAACTTAAATACTTTACAATAAAATGTTTTGAGGATTTGTAGATCATATACTTGTTTAAAAGCCTTAAATTTGTGATTATGTAAATTTAGGTTAGTGATAATTAAATTGATATTTTAAGGTGATTTGTAATTTTAGATCACTATTAGTGAACATAAATTACTTCATCCCTAAGGTACCAATTTCCGAAAAGATTTTTTTCTGCCATCTATGATGTCATTTTGTTTGTTTAAAACCAATGAATGAGTATCTGTAGCATTATTTTAGCTTCGGGAACGAGGAGGTTAAGACGTGTTCTCTATTGAAAGTATGTAGCTTCACAATTCCTTTACAGCAATAGTCAAACGAGTTCCTTTACATAAAGAACTATGGAAAAAGCCTTTTAACGTTTATTTTAATTATGTTACACTCTTTCAAATATATTTAAATAGACCTACTTCACCGAGATGCACTGTAAGTGCTTACTGTAGAATATGGTGTACATAGCATTCACTTACAAGGACACACAACAGAATATCATTGCACTATTGTCTGTAAGAGAAAATCGTTTTTTTTTTTTTTTTTTTTTTTTTTTTTTTTTTTAGTACTTGTTTACATTTTAAGTTTAAGTAAATTTTTGCGCATTACGTGGTATGTATAAATTAAGTAGATCATAAAATAGGCTGCACAAAAAGTTTTGAGCACATTTCGATTTGTTGGTGGAAATCGATGGAAGGGAATTTTGATCAGTGTTATGCGTTTGCTAACTGAAAAAAATTTTAGTGTGTTATGTAGTATACGTATATACAAAAATATTATTAGAATATGGCTACACAAAATAATTCAGGTAGTATTCTGACTATAGATTGCATTTGCTGAGATTGGATTTTCAAATTTCTCATGCGTTTTCTAATTCGTTTATTTAGGTATCATTTTCACATTGTTAAACGGTTTGTTAAAGTATTCTGAATGTGTTGGAAATTGTTTCATAATCTAAACTTGAAACATGTTTTTTTTTCATTCTTGTTTAACAATCTTTTATTTTGAGAGAAGCTTCGACGTATATTGCTTACATTTTTCACCAACCAATGAAACATTATTTTTATTAACCCTTTCCGGCTTAGAATAATTACGATCGTAAAATGATGGAATGATTGACTGACACATGAATTTACAAACGCCTTATTTTTAAAATTAAAAACTCGTTATTTCAAACCCTTCGGGACAGGGTTTTTTTACAGGATTTTAATTTTTTATCACTGGTTTTTAATAACAGAAATTTTTGCCTAATTGAATCGGGAAAACGCTCGGATTAAATAAAAAAAAGGGGGGTAAAGGCAAAATTTACCATAAAAATTTACTGGTGAGAATAATCACGGATTAAAAGCATCTTACGCGTTACGTATACCAGTCGGTCGTCCCCAAGCTGTTAAACTTTGATTGTAAAATTAAAATTTTATTAAAATATTCTTGGTACCACTTGGAATTTAAATTAGGTGGTTCGGACGTGGGACCGCTGCGCTGGAAAGGGTTAAACTCATTTATTTGTAGTTTTCGTATAATATAACTTATGTATGTTATTTAATGATTTGATTCATTAGAATATTCTTATTCTATATTGCGATATGTGTTTTTTTATATATTCGAATGTGAACTTTTCTTAACATCCATGCTATAATCGAATATCATAAATTTGCTTTTTTATAATATGTATTATATTTTAACTTCTAACATATTAATTTTTTCTGTATTCTTTATTTGTTTTATTACACTTTTTTATTTTACTCATTTTGTTTTTTGTATATAAAGATGGAATTTTGTAATTAATCTTTCACTTTCTTCTTGATAATCTAAAATTAAAAAATATATATATTCACATGTTTTTTTCTCATGGTAATAGAACAGTTTAATGTTTTTAAAACGCAATTATAAATTAATATATTAATATTAAGGTATTTTCCCACAAGCCGGCCCTATAATGCCAAATATTCTTTATGGTTACAATTCTATAAGAGTTACAACAACAATAGATTTAATTATGTGCCAAACTCCGCTTGCCAAAATAGGCCGCCAGGCTGTGAAACAGCAACAGAATATTTTAAACAATAAAAAGTAGGAAATAAACTATAAATAAAAATAAAGCGTGTAAGATAGGTTTACACCTTTAAAAACACGCTTTAACATTTCATAGTTTCATATTAATTATATTACGGTTATACGTTAAGAAAATAATTTTGAAATCTCCACACTCCCCCCTCCCCAAATATAACACTTTAAATGAGGTTTCATATTTCTTTCCCGTTACCATACCTAAAAAAGAAAAAAAAAGAGATGCTAAATTAAATTTTGTTTTTAATAAATTCACTTAGCTTCATTCTAGCTTCATTCTCACTTAGCTTCATTCTAATTTCATTCTAGCTTACTCTTTTTACCTAGGGTAAAAGTAACCTTGTATTTTCCGTAATCAAATTCGGCGACCACACCAAATTAACGCATTATAAGGGAATTTTTTGGGGAAAAAATATGAATTGCAGTCATGAAGCTAGACGCGATTTTCCAGATAATCATTGAATGCTGATAAAAGAGTGTTTTTTTAAAGTTATTTTTTATTTTATACTTATGGTTAACAAATTTTAAATAAATAACACATTACCGTAAAAGTCAAATCAAAACGTCATTCATTATATGATAGTGACAATTTATAAAAAAGTTCCCGTCAGTCTGAGTCCAGCAGTCACGCAGTGTACAGGGCGGATGGGCCGGTCCTTATCAGGACCAACGGCTTTGCCGAAGTGCTGCATCCGGCACTGCGGTGACATTCCACTGCATCCCAGCATGATATTATGCCCCCACAGTCAGCTGATGATGTTCTGGGAAGACTGGCTCTTTTCAGAGCTACGCTTAGGCGTGATGTCATTCCCGGTATTGCCTTGACGCCCGTGCGGCAGGAAGTGAAGTCTGCGACGGCATCCCAGAGCCGATCCAAATGGCAACTTCTCACGAAGTTATGCCCAGTAACGAAAGATGCTCACACACACTGATATAGGCTACCCTCTTTCACTACTAACATTTAATTATACTTGAGTCTACTACTCATTTATTAGAAAATTTTGAAAAATCTTTAAAAATATTATAAAAATCATATAATAAACTTTGAAAAAATACAAAAAATTTTAAAAAATCCAAAAATATATCTAGTTGTTGTAAGACTATACTTAAACTTCCTCCTAGTAAATTCTCTCTGTTTTATCTTTTTCTATCATTCATTTTTGTTTTTTTTTACTTCAAGTAGCTCATTTATCCCGCTTGTCAGGTTTTTATAACCCCTTTTTTATTTTTGCTAAGTCGAAGTCGTTTTTAAAAAAGTTTTGTTTTGCTTATTTATATTACAAATAAGACACAGTAAAAAACCATGTACAAAAAAAAAAAAAAAAAAAAAAAAAAAAAAAAGGACAGAGAAGTGATATGAAAATACATGTTTTCTGATAATAGTGATCTGTTTTTTGGACATTATGCTTATTGGAAATAAATAAATTTGTTATTGTTGATCTTCCGCTTATAATGTAGATTTTCATAGTAATGAAGTATTTGTAGCTTATACCTGCTAACACAGAAAAGATTTGTCTAAGATTATACCGATGTACTATAACTTTTCTTTCTTGGTAATATTTTAATTTGACGCAAGCTGTGGCCAAAACATTTCATAATCTTCAAAATCAAATCGCAAAATCCCTTGGTTTGATAAGCATTTCTTCAGTAGAAATCGTATGATATATACTTTATTTTATGTTAGTGAAATATTAATAAAATATTTCTTTTTTTTATATTTCAGCAAGCCTTATGCACTTTCCTCCTTTTCCTGCGATATGCAAATTACATAAAATTACTTACTTTTTATATGTATAATATTTAAGATATCAATATCGTATAATAATGTGTTGAAATATTCTAAAAAAGTATACGGAAATGTTGCAAACATGTTGTAAACGTTAAAAGTATACGTAAAATGTTGTAAATATGTATTATAAATTGAAAAGGTAAAAATGTTCAAAAATAATTTAATTTGTCAATATACTCAGCACATATTCTCTATTCTGGTACAATATACTTTCAATCAAATACAATATACTTTACTAACTACGCTTCAAAGAATGAAAAAGCCCAAACTGGCTGCATTTGAACTTCCTATTTGCTGTATCAAAAATTGATTCCCCCCCCCCCCTCAAATCCTAAGACAAACCCAGTAATCCACAAATTAAAATATAGAAATAACGAAAAATATAACTTTTCAGAGAACAGTGATTTGCTTTGAAATTTCTTGACATGAGCAAAAAATATAATTTATTATTGTTGATTTTTCGAATTAAATACAGGATATCATCCCATTCAACTTATTCTAATTTATGTGTTCTGTTGCTGAAAAAATATTTTTTTTCTAAAATTGCATTGAATGACTGTATCATTTGTTTCGACACAACTTTTTTATTCCGTTATAATCTGTGGTTAAAGAGATTATATTCTTAAAAAATAAATGGAAAAATTGCGAATTTTAACCGAAAATTCCTTCGTGGTAATCTTATGGAGTAATGCATATACTTTATTTTCTACAAGCGAATTAATATAATCGTATTCTTCATATTTCATCACGCTTTTTTTTTACATTAGTTTGATGCAATTGCAATATGAAATTTATATTAATATCATAAGAAATATACAACTAAAATATTGTAAATAAATACTTCAAACAGGAAAAATTAATTAAACAAAAATAGTTTTGATATGTCAATATACTGAATGCTATCTCAGTTTTCTGTGAAAATAGTTCGTTCAAACATATAATGTCATATTTAATTGCACTTTACAAATTGATAAAAGGCAACTTCACTCCTACTGTTGCCACTGTTCGATATTTTCAAGAGCGAAGAAAATATTATTGTTATTCTTTTATAGATCTTAAATAAAAATAGGAGAAACAAACACACAAAATAAAGTACAGAAAGCATACTGAAAGATAGCATTTTAAAAAAATGAAACATGATATAAAACAATAAACAATATAAAATTTCAAAAAAAGTTAAAAGCTAGAATTTCAAATAATACTGATACTCAAACATATAATGTCATATTGAATTGCACTTTAGAAATTGATAAAAGGCAACTCCACTTCTACTGCTCCACACTGTTCGATATTCTCATATTTTCAGAGTTCCAAGAAAGTATTATTGTTATTCTTTTATAGATCTTGAATAAAAATATTAGAAACAAACATACAAAATAAAGTACAGAAAACATACTGAACGATAACATTTTAGGATATAAAACATGCTATAAAACGGTAAACATATTTTTTTTTTTAAAGTTAAAAGCTAGAATTTCAAATAATACTGATCTGTTGTTTGGAATTTATTACATATGAGAAATAAACTATATTTGTTATTGTTGAATTTCCGTATAAAAATAGGTTTTCCTACTATTGAAATATTTATAATTTACATTTTCTATAGCTTGAAGGCATTATCTAACTGAATGAATACAAATTGTGTGCTGGACAGATAATTACACCTGTTTATTTTCTATTTAATTTACATCCAAAATTGTTAATTGGCCCAAATCATCCAAGCAACCTCATAGTAAATTGGTATATAATTTTATATACCTTAGATAAATTCAAATAACATAAGTGATCGTAATTACATAATTCTAGTAGAAGAGCAACGCGAAGCATTAATAAAATTAAATTATAATTCGCGTCAAAATGTAATTATTAAATTTAAATAATTACGAATAATAACAATTTTGGATGTAAATTAAATAGAAAATAAACAGGTGTAATTATCTGTCCAGCATCCCCCCCCCCTTCATAGTAAAATTGGTATATAATTTTATATACCTTAGATAAATTCAAATAACATAAGTGATCGTAATTACATAATTCTAGTAGAAGAGCAACGCGAAGCATTAATAAAATTAAATTATAATTCGCGTCAAAATGTAATTATTAAATTTAAATAATTACGAATAAAATTAAGAGTTTACGTTGTGAATTATTTAGACGAACTCTTCCACTTATGAATTAAACTAAAATTTAAGCTGTAAAAATAAATTGACATACCTTAAACATTATCAATTAAATAATTACAGAAACTTTTTAAAACTTGATTAAATATTTTATTTACATTAAACACAACTATATACAGAAATACATAATATTAATTCAAAAAAAAAAAAGAAAGCAATACTTTTGTTTGCTTCTCATTATTTTAAGTATATTTAATCTTTAAAAAAAAGACAATATTTTCATTTACTCTAATTATTATATATTTTTCTTTTTGCTAAAAGAATAATTCTCTTTCATTTTTAAATTACCTTAATTTTATTTAATTATTGGTTTTGTCGGATCTCAGATTACTCTCTACCATAAAATATCAGAAAAGGATATTTATAATTTTTCATATGATTTTAAGTGGTAAAAGAAAAAGTTTAAGGTAGTACCTTTTTTTCATATACGGGATGGTGACCTTTATTCATCAAATTCAGAGTTGTCGCGTTGCTAAGGATCATATCTTTATGTCATCAGGAATTCGCTTAGTATCAGAGCGGCGATATCGGGATGGCAGGATGCATAGCTACGGACCTCTGTAGAACAATCCACTTTATTTTAACATCAGGAAGACATCCTCAATTAGGCTTGCTTATGTTCACTCCGATATGTACATCAGGAAGACATCCTCAATTAGGCTTGCTTAGGCTCACTCCGATATGTACATCAGGAAGACATCCTCAATTAGGCTTGCTTATGTTCACTCCGATATGTACATCAGGAAGACATCCTCAATTAGGCTTGCTTAGGCTCACTCCGATATGTCCATCTCGCCTGGGCATTACTAGGGCTTTTTTGGATTCATTGCACGGGCTTTCAGGAGAGCTCCTGCGTCCTCTACATCTTTTTTAGACTCTCTTCTTCAAACCTTATTCTTCTGGCACACCAACTCCTGCAGTGGGTGGAACTATTTTGTCTAGTCCACTCTTATTGGATGTGAGAAGATTTTGCATTATCCTTCGATAGGCCTATTAGCTAACAGTCTGCAAATGGCCCCTTACATATATTTTAATATTATTATATGCCTTAAAGTTTGGGTGGTCTGAAAAGCCATAAATTTATCCCAACACTTTTATTAAGGACATAAATTTATTCCAACGTTTTTTATTATTTTACGATTTCTAATTATACACCACTTTCCATTGGCTTGTCATAAAACGACACCATGGCGTCTGGCTATTGTTGTTATCTGAGATCCGAACTCTATTCAACATTATACATTCATTTTACAATACAACAATTTTTTAAAAATATATATATTTAAAATCAACTTAATAATTTTTGTATGAACTTACACTCCTATTTTACTTAAATATATAAACGTTATAATTTTACACTCATAATTATATTTTATAAAAAAATATTTATACAAACAGAAATAACAAATTACGCAATTTTACTTTGATTTAACCAACATGGTGCGGGAACATATCATTGTTATATGTTGCCCAGCATTGTGCTTCTCAGTTACTTTTTTGTTATTTAATTTTGAGAGTAAATGTAATTCTCTTCAAAAGTATACGAAAACGTCGTCTGCTTGAACGGGCATTTATTCTGTAGTAAACCCAAATACTAAAGTATATGCTACATTTATTTAAATAAATATACACAAGTGGATTGTCAGAAGGGTAATTTTCTACTTTTCAATATACCTTTTTATCAGATACATTAAAACTTCCTGCGACACCCAATTTATATAAATATGTTTTTCTTTCCATAATATTTTATATTATGGAAAATATATGTTATCTATAATTATCTATCGCTTATTATCTATAATTTTGTTTAAAACATCGTCAATGAAATATATATTTTAATCTGCAGATGTAAATCTTTTTTTATTGTTTTATTTCCTTTCAAATTTATGATTTCACACCCGTTTACCCGTTTGGATTCCTTTTTTATTCAGAAATTACAAATTGATATTGGAAAGACAGAAATAAGAAATTTTGTTTTATGTAATCACGAACAGTACATCGTTAAATATACAAAATTTACTATTTATCATTTCTGATTTGAATTCGGGAATTTTGGATAAAATTAAGTCCAGACAACCCTGTATTCATATTTTCAAACTATATCTAACGTACAGTTTCTAACGCTAAAAAAGAGGTTTTTTCTAAGCTTTTATTGAAGCGCTACATCTTTTGTTGTTTTCTATTGTTTTATTTGAAAGCAAGCTACGATCAACACCACTTACATTTTTCACCAACTAGTGGAATATTGTTATAAGGATAATTTACTTTCTTTTAATCTTATAGTATATTAAATGGACTTTTTTAAATGCTATCTAATTATTACAATTATCTTATTCTACATTCTGATATATATTTTTTAATATTTACTAATATTTACTTTTATTTGCATGCATATACGCAAGCGATAAAAAATTACATTTTTTAAAGTATGTATTTTTTTAAGGATGTACTTATCGTCCACAAATTCATCGAATATTCTGAATTTATTTTATGGCTATACATTTAAAACAAATACATATCAACTGAAAATGTTAAGTCGAACCAAAATGTGTTGCTATGTAAACTAGGGGATCGTACCCGGTCTTCCCAGTTTACAGAATATAAGTGAAAACATTTTTTTAAATTGAAAACTAATAAATTTTTATATGCAATAATTCTTTTAGATTGCCCACTAATATTAAAAAAGCATTTTTCATAGGAAAAATAGCAATTATATTACAATCAAATAAAGTTTTGAAATTTATCAAAAGCAATATTTTCTTATTAGCCGCATGCTAAGAGTTATTTGGCCAAAATTTTGCTACTTACGACATCCTTTTATATTCTGATAATTTAAGACATTTAGGCGCGTATTTCAATTGCATGTCAGTTAAATTTGCGCTTTATTTATATTATTTTATTTATTTATTTATAGGTAAGTTTTCTGTAATGGATATTAATCGTAAGAAAATGATGAACTCTTTATGCTGTTTTAAGGGCAAACGGATTAATTTTTCGTAATTGAGCTCCTCGCGATATAGATAAATGAAAAAAATATTTCATGCTTTAAAACTGTTTTTAAAACCATAGACAATCAGTAAAATAAAAAGCCCTTTGCAAACAAATACCATTCGAAATTTTTTTTCTTATTTGGTGATCTAAAAATTTAAATTGTACTATTACAAATATGTTAGATTGGTGGGTTTTTTTTGTATTATTCCTTTATTTGTTTATAAAGGAAGTATTAATATCGTTATACAAAAATAGTCAGAAACAATTGCTAAACAGTGCTTGTTGCTTTATGTGCAAAATATTTATTATTATTATGTATTTAAGCCGGCACGTGATAAGATAAACTTAGATATATCATTCTTAAAAATTATTAAAAGAAACAAAAAAAAACATAATAAATTAGTCAGTTAAGATACAGTTTTTAAACTGCATTTGAAAGTACATTTTTTCCCTATGCGACGAAAATTGAAAATGAACGATGGTCAAAAGTTTAAAAAATTGCAGTAGCGAAAATTTCAAAACCGAAATTTGATCGTGAAGTGTTGCTATTCGCCTATTCGCAAAATGATGTCAGCGTTACGCACAGGTACGTTTGTCCTTTATAATATAAACACGTAATAAGTAAAATACAATTAATATCAGTTATTAGGATGAGGTTATTAATTGAGGATCTTATAATTGATATTCCGGAATGAAAAACAGTAAAATGTATTCAATTTTGACACGATCATAGAAATATTTTTCGGATGAAATCTAAACCCGACATCCTTTTCACCTTCTCAAAATATACATACCCACTTCTCATATCCATATTAATCATTTAAAAAAATGTACTTTGTTTGCTCATTTTAAAATCATTTTAACTCAAAACTTGAAGTCACGATTGTCAGCAACATCTTTTATATGAAGAGACGCACTCTTAACTTGAGATTCTAATCTCAGTACCGGACAGTAAAAATTTCCGTAGTTTATGTTTTTTAGGCGCATTTGTGTTAAAATGTCCAGTTTTATTTAAGAAAATTATCGTTTTCTTTTAAATATGACTTCATTTTCACTGAAATAAGCATTTCACCTAGTATCTGAAAATTAGTACACATGCAGAAGAAAAAACACAATGAAAAGTTTATCAGGAAAAATGCGTGTTTTCAAAAGCAGTATGGCATTTTCCGTTCAAAATATCATGTCCCTAATGGTATTTTGCGCCACTAAATCCTATACAACAATTTTGATTTTTTTTCAGAAAATGGCATGAATAAAGATAAATAAACCTCATTATTTCTCTCTTCTCAGCAACAATGAAAGCTATCTAATTTTCAACATTTTGAAGAAATTTTCCAAAATGCTTTTAAAATTAAATTATAAAAGTGGGGATATTTTAAAAAAACACACAGCTAGTGCGATCACATCTATAAATGAACAGCTTTCAGTTAAAAAAATATTGGTAAAATTGGTTCAGCAGAAAGATCAGCGCTACTGACTAATAAACACACTTGTGTTTTAAATGTATAGCTTATATAAAATTATGAAAAATTAAATTAGGCAAATTATGTTACTTTGATAAGATTATAGTAGAATGTCCTAAAGAATAGCATTAAAATTTTATTAGACAAGAGAATTTTGGACAAAAACTTCAGGAAGCAGCTAAGGTGAAAATGACGCGCTTCAATAACACATATTTCAGTTTTAATAATTAAATTACACGCCTTTTTATAAAATGGCGTCATTTGCACCCTCTAAAGTAATCCACTTTTAAAATACAGTCTTAAACTTCATCTATAAATGTATTCATATAACGTCATTATCGCGGAATAACAGACGGCATTGTTGATATAGCACGTATTTTAATTTCAACTTTTTTTCAGGTTTTGTAAGAAAGTGGCAACAAAACGATACAGTAATCTCATATTTTCGACTAGTTTCCGTTTACGTTCAATAGAAATAGAGTACTTTTGTTGCCACGATTAGAAAAATGGTATTGAAAACTACAAAAAAATTAACAACTCAAAAATAAATTCATATACTGCTTTCAAACAAATTGCATTTAAAAGTACATTTTTTTCCCCTATATAGCGGTGTAAAAATTGAAAATGTGCGATGTTTAAAAGTTTAAAAATTTGCTGTTGCGAAAATTACAAAACCGAAATTTCATTTCAAATTTTAAATGTTGCCACTCGCAGAATGACGTATGCGTTACGCACAGATATTCTGTCCTTTATAATACAGATATATTGATTATGTAATCAATATTTTCATAAAATATTGTTCAAATCTTATAATGTCTTATTTGATTACACTTTAAATTTGATAAACAGTAATTCCATGCTCATTGCATTGTAGTGTCGGAGTTCATAAAAGATGTTGTGATTTGCTTTTCTGATCATGCATAAAACATTGAGAGAACACTATAACCAAAATAAAAGATGAAAAAGATGCTAAAGATTAATATTTTAGAAAATCCTAATGCATTTTTTGTAATTTGTGCATTTGAGAAATAAACACGATTTGTTATTGTGAACTTTCCATATCAACCATAGGATTTCTTACTACTGAAATATGTTTAATTTACATTTTACCTTGCTAAAATAGGGGTTAACTACTTTCTAACTGAATGAATACATCTTTTGCTTCTTAGATTTTTTTAGAGACAAGCTGTGATTAACGCAGATTATATTCTTA
This sequence comes from Maratus speciosus, assembly GCA_963932465.1. Lineage (NCBI taxonomy): Eukaryota > Metazoa > Arthropoda > Arachnida > Araneae > Salticidae > Maratus > Maratus speciosus. The sequence goes on from OZ010794.1 coordinate 325,509,449, forward strand.
AAAAATATACAGTAAAATCTTGTGTTTAAATGGGCATTTATTCTGTGGTCTTACGGTCACACATGCTTTATTTAATTATATATATATAATCAAATTGTTAGAATATAAGCAAATTGTTAGAATGGTATCATTTCAGAGTTCCACATGTCTTTCATATACTTGCTTAATATTTAAGAAATATACAATGATCAATTATTTTCCTTTGTATATTGCTTTAAAATATGCTTATCATCTTTAAATTTGTTGAAAAAAAAATTCAAAGAAATATAAAAATATATTAATTTAAACTGTAGATATATATAGGTTGCTCAAATGAAAAGTGGACACGTACGATTGCGTCAAAATGATTGCAGCAATAGCAGAGCCATCGAACAGCTATATAATGGACTGTAGGAGGTGTGCACCGCATACGCCGTACAACAGTGAAATCTGTTTGTGGTAGTGGAAATTGATAGAAGGTAAAGTTTAGTTAAAAAATTAGTTTCGTGCCATACATGGATGCGTTCAGATTGGAAAAATGTTGGTGGTTGATGGTGTGAACCGTTCCTTTATTCAGGTTGGGTTCCTCACTGATGTAACTGCTACGAACTCTTTGATTAGCTGTGATAATTTCATCAATGGCGGCAATGCAGTCGATGGTGGTCACGATGTTTGCTTTACCCGGTCTTGGCAGATCCGATACGTTGCAGGAGAACTGGACGGTCATGCAGGTAACTTAGCTAGTCAGGCAGTGGCTGTTGTGGCTTTTTAACGTAGTAGTGGGACGCTAGTATGCAATGTAAAATATAGTGTAATGAGGTTGATAAAAATACACTGCAAAGAGGTGAGTCTCGTTTATTTATGGTATATAAGTGTTGTTGGAAGGGTCCATGATTAGTGAGAAAGAGATACAGGTACCTGTTACTTATGAAAATGTTTTCTGAGACCTCATGTATGAATTGACGAGTGTATTGACCTACGTGTATTGACCAGTGGACCAACATTGTTGCCAGAGTTTTGGAGTTTGTTATTTGAGTTCTGATTCCAATGTTGATTGTGGGAATGGAAGAAATATTAGTGGTAAAGTAAAATCATCGACTACCGACCTCGCCAGCCGATCGGCCAGTTCGTTGCCTTTAGTCCTTTAACCCAATTAAAAAAGAACGATTTTTCTGAAGACTGAAGGAGTAAGATTAAGTCCAGACATTTTTGCATAAATTTTCTTTCCTGTGTAGTAAATCTACGGTATTCATAAATGTTCTACTTTAAAAATCAATTAATTAGCTTTCCAAAATTTAAAAAGTTTATTACCAATAAGACAAATTGGTCGGTCTTTTTTAAAGAAAAATTATATATCAAACTATTTTATAATCAAAAATAGTTAACGTACATTTTAAATAAAATTTCAAAAGACCGACAAACATAACAGACTGATAATATATATTTTTTAAACTTTAGAAAGCAGATTAAATGATTTTAAAGGATATACATTTAGGAATTCTATGAAGTTACTGCCCAGGATAATAAAATATATATAATAGTGTCTGATAAATTGGTATATAAATAACGAAATTATTAGACAGACATTAAAAATTACAAATATAGATTAACAACAGATGTAAATCTGCACTTGTTTTAATAAGTACTTTTGTTTAAAAATGTATAATGAATTATTTAAAATTATCTCCCTCTATTTATAATCCATGTTTCAAATTGTCATTTATTTACAGATTTTTTTTTTAAAGTGTACTAATTTTTTAAAATTTTAAATAAATTTTCATTTCTTAAACACTAGTTTTTCTTTTGTATTTATTTAATGGTTTACCTTCTTTGAAATTGCTGAAATATTCTGAAATGAAATCCATACCAAAATAAATAAATAAATAAATAAATAATAAAAATAAATAAATAAATAAATAAAAATAAATAAATAAATAAATGAAAATATGTATCGACGGAAGAAATAAATCAACCAAAAATTATTTTTTATACGTCGAATATTGAATATAAACTCATTGCTGGGATAAAATGTTTTTTAAACACATAATATCTTATCCGATCGCATTTTAATAATGGATAACCGATAACTCCATGCTTATTGTAAGGCAACTGAAATATAAATCAAAGAAGAAATATATTTTACTTTTATTCTAAAGATTATGAATAAAACATGGAATAAAACAACACACAAAATAAAAGTGCAGAAATGGTGTCATAAGATACCATTTCACAGAATAATAATCTGCTTGTGAAAATACATAGTATATAAGAAAAGATTGTTATTCTTGAATTTCACTATCAAATGTAGGATTTCATGTGGAGGAATAATTTTTCAGTTCAAGCTTATTTTCTTACAGTATGAGGGTAAATGCCAGCATTTTATTATAGAAAATAGCTCGACTTATGCAATGGTCCGATTGCATAGTTCGAGTTTTTTGTATTTTTCTGATCTAAAGTCAGGAAAATTACCATGTGATAACATAAAGAATAGCTAATGTTAAATAGAAATGCTATAATCTTTAGCTTTTATATAACCTTTATTTTGGTAAAACTGTGTTCAACATATTTCAATGATTTTCTTTAATTAATTTCAAAGACATTTAAAGCGATACTGAACTTAAACCGATCTTAAGAAGAGGCGGCATGTGAATTTTTTTTTTTTTAATTATTTATAATAAAAGGGATTTTTTAACATATTATAAAAATATTTCTTACAGAAAGATTACAGAAAATTCTGCCAATTTGTTGTCTTTAAATACATGAATTTAAATATTCATTCATTTCGCAATTCGAAATTTATTTTCAAATATTTTAACTAATATATTTAAAAAACTGATTTCTTTTTTAAATATATATATTTTTAATGAGGAGGAAAACTATTGCATATTACCTTTTTTTAGCATAGGGGAGACGTGTAAACACATGAGAACATTTTTACACAATTGAAGAAATTCTCTTAGCATATTTAAACAAAAATATTTTTAAAATATTTAATTTTTTTCTGGTAAATATATATTTTTTTTTAAATGAGAAGGAAAAACTATGTAGTATTATAGAATATTTTTCCAAATGCGTTTCTTAAAATGAGAGGGAAAAATGTATAAATTTAATTCAGTATAGGCGAGATGTGTGGGTTGTAGAATTTTTATACAATTCAAGACTTGTCCTTTGTAATATTTTAACAACAATCTTAAATGCATAAATGTATCATTCTTTTAATTATAATTTGAAAAATCCGTTTTTTTAAAATGAAAAGGAAAATTATGTATTTTTGAATTTAGTATAATGTAGAGAAGGGGGGAGGTAGACAATTGAACATTTTTACACAGTTCAAGAATTTCTTTTAGAATACATTTACTAAAATAGGAAAGGGTAATACAGGTAGGAAATAGGATTTACATTTTTAAACTTTCTGGATGATATGTTTGCTAAAATGAGGCATAAAAAAGCATTATTAAATTAAATATAGTGCAAAAAATCTGTTTTATCAACACCCACGCTAAACCAAGCCTGTAAATATATGACATATATGATAAAGTAAATGAAAACAGACTTGAGACACTGTGGAAGTGGGAAAAAGAGATTTTAGTCACCTTCTAAATGGACTATCTCATGTTTTGGGTTCCGTATTTAAAAAGGAAAAACGGAATCATTATAGGATTACTCTGTGTTTGTCTGTCTTTCTGTCTCAGCCATTTTACTCCAAAACTACGGAACGTGGAAAGTTCAAATTGGGAGAAGTAATAAAGACTATTGGTCCACATATTTTCACAATATTAAACATTCGCAAATATATTTAGGAAAAATGTAGAGAGGCTAATTAAGTTACTTGGAAAAAAATCTTTGTATATCGTGTGTAATATCGTGTGAAAGCTTTCGTAACGCTGAACTCAAAATCACAATTCATTTCATTTTAGATAATATATTTTCAGAGATATCGTCGAAAATGAGGTAGGGGAGACCGTAGTAAGATGACGAATGTCTTAATTTTTCCGTTTTCCACTAGGTAGCAGCATCAACCGGACACTACTGGCTCTCCTATCGGCCGTTCGTTGAGCAATAGGTTAGAGGCGCTGAAATCGCCATTTTTGTGTTAGTTGTGTATCTTTGATTGTTTACAGCTGCCACGTTATAACTTTTATGCATGTGTAAATAAGCTCTGCTACAGATACAGGTAAGATATATCATTTCTCGTTAATATTTATGAGGAACTTAGTTTAAATACTACCAATTACTATGAATAAATGTCAAATAATCGCCTTCCTTCATGGCAATGAAAAAGAATATTTTTAAACAGGTAGTCCGATGCAAGATGACGAGCTCGTCATCCTCAGACCCTGGTCGTAGAAAACCAATGTATAAAACCTCCAGAAGAACCAGAACTTATGGCAAATGCTGATTCCGATGCACCAAAGAAGCATGTTAGTGTTTTTGATTTCAAACCATTGCTTAAAGCAACACAATGTGAGAAAAAAAATCAAAACACTAAGCTCAAGCATTCTTACAAGCACACCTATCAAAGAAATGTTAGAACAAAGGGAAAAGAAGAAGGAAGAAAAGAAACGTTTAGAAAAACAGAAAAAAGAAGCTCGTGAAGCTAGAAAGGGAGTAAAAAAACTCAAACTAAGTTCCTGTAGGCCTAAGTGTATTAAATCCAGGCCAAACACTCCAGTTGCATCAACTTCAAAGGATGTTTTCAGGTGTCCTGCTTGTGACGAGGAATATTGTAACCCACCAACAGAAGAATGGATGCTGTAAATGCCAATAGTGGTGGCATGAGGAATGTTCCAATTATGAAAATGGCATTTTTATTTGTGACTATTGTTAGCTGCACAACTAAACACTTCAACATTATGTTACAACATTACGTTATGTTTAGTTTGATAATTTGTAAGATGCAAAAACACAGTTATCATTTGTTAAACCATGTCACATATTCAAAAGATAAAATATGTCCAACCTTTTTCAGTTTTGTCATCTTGCCCCAAGGCCAAAGTCATCTTGCCCCAGTACTAAGGCAAGATAACGATTTGTTAATGTTATGAAAAAATAAAATTATCTTTTATTTTTTTTATTTGAAAAAATTAAATGGTAGTATATTTAATACTACAAATGGATACTCTAACAGTTCATGTAAAATTAATTGTTCTATACTTAAAAATAAATTAATAAACAACAAAAATTGTTAACATAGTCATCTGGCCTCCATCTCCCCTACAAAAATATGTCTCCTCTCCTTTTATTTCCGAATCTATTGAAACTAAAATTATTAAAAAAATATTAGAGGAAGTAGACGTTAATTTAAACCTTGCAAGAAAACTATAGCGATTGTCCTAGGTCACATATTTTTTGGGAAAAGCGCGTTTTTCCGTTACACACAAATGTCTATTTGTGGGCATTGAGCTAAAGTGTTGAGGAGCAATGGAGGTACCTATCCTAGCAGTAGTATAAAAGCATAGTTGATAATGATTTTCGAAAAAAATCGTCAGTAATTAGCAGAGATATTAACCCTTAAATACTCGGGAGGATTGTGCATACATAATGACAGCACTGTAAAAAAAAAATGGTAACTTTCCATGTAAAATCCAGGAACGTTTCGCCTTTTATCAGGTTTTCAGAATAATTTAGCTCTTTCCTGTGAAATTCTGGTTTTCTTATCTGAAACGTTCCTGAACAAAAGTTGGAAACAGCAAAACGCTGCGGCCGCCATTTATTATTTTTTTTTTCCTATAATCCGTTGCTCGCGCGCGAGTGTCGAAAACGAATTCCTTAAATGAATGTAAAAAAATCAATATGGAATGCAAATAAATCAATAGACGACATAATCCTTTACGTCTCTATTGTCAAGATAATTCAGATGAAAATACAATACCTCTGTGACATCACTAAGAGATTATCTCTCGTACTTGTCTGTGAAATCTTTAACGAGCAGACTGTGTAAAAAAAATACACCTATTATTTGGATCTGCATTAACCAGGGGACAATCAAATATGATTCTCACCTATTTTGATTAATTTAAAGTATGTTTTAGAGTTCTTATCTCTAATTATTCTTGTGAAAGGATTTCTTCAAATGGGCCTTAGATTTTCAGAAATTAGATGCCGAGTTTTAGCATACGTTTCAAATACCCATTAGTTTGCAGCTCTCAACATGTCTTTCGTGGTGTGGACGCAGAAAGCTTGCACGCCACCCGTACGGCCCGGGTTCGATGCTACCTCTTGACTTTTTTTTTTCTTTTTTAATTAATTTTATATTTTAACACTTTATTACAATTTGATTTAAATTTGACATATATTTGACACTTTGAATTGCTGCAAATTTGAATTTTTTTTTTTTTTATTTTCGGAAAAAATATACAATTACGTTTAGGTTTTTTTTTCATGAAAATTTATATGTATTTTATCTAACTTGTAAACTAACATAATCACTGACGAAAATCCAAAATATTTTATGTCTAGATTTTTTTTTCTAATTATTATTTACATTTATATATTTTTAAATTTTAAGCAAAGTTCAGAAACAATATATCACATATATATTTACTTTATTGAATTTTAACTGAAAATTTATTTTTTCGTGTAAATTATAAATAATAATTTTGATGTCAATTTCAAAATATTTTTTCATTCTAACAAATAATGATAATAAAGCGAAAATTGTCAACTGGAAATGTAAAAATCGTCTGCGGATCCCGCATGCTGTGAAATGTCAGTAATGTCATAATGAAGGGAACGAACATCCAGAGTGAATTATGTCAGCCAAGTATCGGTCCGGATAGCCTAACAGGTAAGGCATTGGCACGGCACGCCAAGTATCCAGGTTCGATCCCTGGTCTGGACATTTTTCGCTCTTGTGCTACTCCAGCCTTGAATATGTCAGTAATGTTTTGCTGTCAACAGAAATATTCCTGGTATTTCGCAGGAAACTTACTGGCATTTCTGTAGAAAGTTTTTAACATATACAGTAAAGTACCAGTCATTTTCAAGAAAAGTTTCTTGGAAATAATGGGCAACTCAGCTGCCCATTTTTTCCCAGGAACGTTGCGGAATTTTTTTTACAGTGAGGGGCGGCGTACTCTATGAACCATCGGTTATTAAAGCATAGGTAACAACTCTTAATGATATATTTGTGTAATGTAATGCTAAGTAGTAGTATAAACGCAATAAAGATCAAATTGTTAAAAACAGACTAATTTATTTAGAATTAATCGCATAAATACTATGGGATTCACGTTTAGTTTGTATTGAGTCTTATTATTGAGTGGATCTCTCAATACGCTTAGCATATCTTTAAAAGTTAATAAAAAGCTTATCTGGAAATACGCGGCACGGACGAATGCGGCGTTGCAACTTTGCAACTTCCTTTCGAAGCGCTCTTAGCACAATGCTATGTTTAAACTTTGAACAAGGGTTTTGTTTTAGAAACACTATAAAAAGGAAAGATTATTATGATGCAAGATTTAATTTTGTGAAATGTGAAATGAAGATAACTATGCACTAATTTTATTGTCAACACCAAATTAAGTTCGTCATAAACAGATTATGATAAGATAAAAAAAATAGTTAAGCATAATAACTATATTTGATATTATTTAGGCTTCATATCTCTTTGAACATTTATTGTATCTCCGTTCATACTTTTGTTGTATATACAGCTATACCCAACCCTACGTTGTATAGTTTTTTTTACAAATTGTTACTATTGTTTTAGCAATGATCTTTTTTAATAATATAGTTAATAATTCATATATGTATTGTATGAAACCCTCTGATCGCGAGTAGTACTCGCAAGTGACCATTTATTTTTTCAAAATCGGCTTGGTGTACTATGGTGGCGAGCCCCTCATATTATAACATTATGTTATGCATTCAATTCCGGAAGATTATACTCCACTTCCTCCAAGCCTTTATGTTATAATTTAAGATTCATTAAATACATTTAAGATATATATCATAATTATTAGATTTTTTTTTTTAAATTTTACAAGAGAATGGACATTGAATGTTTAAAATTTTGTGAGTTAAGATTATACTCCACTTCCTCCAAGCCTTTATGTTATAATTTAAGATTCATTAAAATCATTTAAGATATATATCATAATTATTAGATTTTTTTTGCATTTTACAAGAGAATGGACATTGAATGTTTAAAATTTTGTGAGTTAAGTTTATACTCCACTTCCTCCAAGCCTTTATGTTATAATTTAAGATTCATTAAAATCATTTAAGATATATATCATAATTATTAGTTTTTTTTTGCAATTTACAAGAGAATGGACATTGAATGTTTAAAATTTTGTGAGTTGTTTTTCTTGAAGAAATACTCCTTGATTCGTGAACACTTACCTAGCTGCATAATTACTACGGAATGTAACCTCTAATACAATTGAGTCTCACTGATCTAATTTTTCCTCTGTCGAATATTAGCCACGTTCTTAAAAATGATAGTAGGTTTCAAATCAAACGTTTCTGCTGCTATGTGGATACTTTTCAAATGTTCACATCCACTCCCGATGGTTTGCTCATAAGTGTCCAATCCTTTAACTTAAGCTTGTGGTAGACCCTTTGGATACTCAATCTAGAAAAATGGCCAAGACACACATTTAAAAATAACAAAATAATAATTTAAAAATATATATACATATCAATGTAGTGGATAGTTTTAACGTAACGATTGTAAAAAAGTCCTTCCGACCAGTGCCGGGAGGAAGAGGTAGCTTTCATATTCCTTATTTTTAAAATGCTGGCTTATATTATTCAAACACACGAAGCTCACTTTAGTGGAAACCGATTATAGAAGATTCAATACTATTTTTTATCAAGACTAAATCGTTCTGAATGATAATTTTGCGAAATTAGTCTGCTTTATCCAAGCTCATTTTATTTAAAGTAACTTATATTTGGTTTCCAAATTCGGCGATATCTTGCAGTGCCTGCCCTTTTAAGAGAAAGTGGTGGATGAGGCTAACCAGTGAACTTGGTCGAGACTTTAGTAATTTCCGTGCACATGCTCACTCACATAGGAATCGTTGGTATAAATGAGTGCTGTCGCAGGCAAAAAATCATCTTTTTCAAAATGTCACCCACATAACCAAATTCCAACTGCTATATTTGAGCCATTTTTAAAAATAAAGACAAAAGAAAAAATGCTCAGGAATCCTTATATCAAGGTTAAATACTTAAGAAAGAAACCTTTATCAATTTCTAATTTTTTTTCACCGCACTTTAAATATAATTTTTTTTAATTTAATGACCGCCATTTTGAAACAAGAAGGCGGATGAAGCTGGCCAGTGAACTTGATCGAGACATTGCTAGATATTATCCATATGCCTTCTTACAACCAAATAGGTTAATAAATACATGTGTTATCGCGTGACAAATATCAGATAGTTTCAAAATGTCAGCCATGCTAGAAATTCAAAGTGCTATAACTCAACCATTTTTTACTATATAGACGAAACAAAAACTGCCTCGGAATCTCTGTATTAAGGTCAAACACATAAAAAACCTTTTTCATTTTCCAATTGTTTGATACCTCACTTTAAATTTTAATATAAAAATGTTTTTTAAATGTTCCCTTTTGAAACAAGATGGCGAATGAAGCTTGCCTACGAACTCGGTCGATACATTGGTATGTACTATGTGCACACCAAGTTACATCCAAATCGGTTCATAAATACGCCTGTTATCGCGTGACAAAAATCAGGTCGTTTCAAAATGTCTGCCACGCTAGAAATTCAAAGTGCTGTAACTCAGCCATTTTTTAAGATATACACTAACAAAAACTGCTCCTGAATCTTTGTATCAAGGTCAAATACATAAGTAAAAAATATTTTTCAATTTTCATATTTTTGGTACTAAATTTAAAATTTAATTTTTTTATAAAAATTTTAAATGGCCGCCATTTTGAAACAAAATGGCGGATGAAGATGGCCAACAAACTCGGTCGAGACATTCGTATGTACTATTAACACACCGAGTTTCATCCAATTCGGTTCATAAATACGAGAGTTACAGTGTGACAAAGATCAGATATATATCTACCCTATATATATATATAAAATCCTAATGAAACGAATATATGAAACGCCTGAAATGTATCAATTCTTTGAATCGACCGATTAAACAACTGATTTTCTTTTACGGCGATTTCTCCTAAAATATGGAATAATTTGCGATGAAATTAACACCAAAAATCCATGTTGATCCACATATCTCAAAACTGGTATTAGAATTTTTAAATTCGAATTAGTTTTCGAAATATAAAATTTTCTAATTTTAAATACATTTTTTCTAATAATGGCAACGAAAATTTTAATCATAACAGATTTTTTTTTTCATATTTCAGAAAAGTTTACTATTAGGTAGCTTTCTTTACAAAAAGCTACGTATTGCAGCCGTTCGGAGGAAAGCGATTTCAAAAAATTTTGGTATATTTTCATCGATCATGACCCCCAGACCCCGAAACCACCCTCCGTTCAAAATTGATATATATATATATATATATATCTGACGTATGTCACACTGTAACTCTCGTATTTATGAACCGATTTGGATGTAATTCGGTGTGTACATAGTACATACCAATGTCTCGACCGAGTTCGTTGGCCAGCTTCATCCGCCATTTTGTTTCAAAATGGCGGCCATTTAAAAATTTTAAAAAAATTTAAAATTTGAAATGTGGTACCAAAAAATTGAAAATGGAAAAATATTTTTTTCTTATGTATTTGACCTTTATACAAAGACTCCGTAGCAGTTTTTGTTTCGTCTATATCTTAAAAAATGGCTGAGTTATAGCATTTTGAATTTCTAGCGAAGCTGACATTTTGAAACGTCCTGAATTTTGTCACGCGATAAAAGGCGTATTTATGAACCGATTTGGATGTAACTTCGTTTATACATAATACAGACCAATGTCTGGAACGAGTTCGTTGGCCAGCTTCATCCGCCATCTTGTTTAAAAATGGCGGCCATTTAAAATTTTAAGAAAAATTTAAATTTGAAATGTGGTAGCAAAAAATTGAAAATTGAAAAAATATTTTTTTCTTATGTGTTTGACCTTGATAGAAAGATTCGGGAGCAGTTTTTGTTTCGTCTATATCTTAAAAAATGGCTGAGTTATAGCATTTTGAATTTCTAGCGTGGCTGACATTTTGAAACGTCCTGATTTTTGCCACGTGATAACAGACGTATTTATGAACCGATTTGGATGTACCTTGGTGTGTATATAGTACATACAAATAACTCAACCGAGTTCGGTGACCAGCTTTATTCGCCATCTTGTTTCAAAATGGTGGCAATTTAAAAAAATTAAAAAAAAATTAAATTTAAAATGAGATACCAAAAAATTGGAAAATGAAAAAGATTTTTTTGTATGTGTTGGACCTTAATACAAAGATTCCGGAACAGGTTTTGTTTCGTCTACATCTAAAAAAATGGCTGAGTTATAAAATTTTGAATTTCTATTGTGGCTGACATTTTAAAACGACCTGATTTTTGTCACGCGATAACAGGCGTATTTATAAACCGATTTGAATGTAACTTGGTCTGTACGTAGTACATACCAATGTCTCGACCGAGTTCGTTGGCCAGCTTCATTCGCCATCTTGTTTCAAAAGGGTTGCCATTTTAAAAAAAAAATGTAATTTAAAATTTAAAATGAGGTATTAAAAAATTGGAAAATGAAAAAGATTTTTTTTTATGTGTTTGGCCTTGATACAAAGATTCTGGAGCAGTTTTTGTTTCTGAAAATTTGTTCTTTTGTTTATATCTTAAAAAGTGGTTGAATTATTCACTTTGAATTTCTATCATGGCTAACACTTTGAAACAATCTTGTATTTGTCACGCGATACCACACGTATTCGCCTATTTCGATGGAAGAAGGCATGTGGATAGTATACATCAATATCTCGACCAAGTTCGCTGGCCAGCTTCGTCAGCCATCTTGTTTCAAAATGGCGGCCATTAAATTAAAAAAAAAATATTTAAAGTGAGGCGCAAAAAAATTAGAAATTGAAAAAGGTTTCTTTCTTAAGTATTTGACCTTGATATAAGGATTCAGGAGCATTTTTTGCTTGTCTTTATCTTAAAAAATGGCTCAGATATAGCAGTTTCAATTTCTAAAGTGGGTGACATTTTGAAAAATCTGATTTTTTGCCTGCGACAGCACTCGTATATATCAACCGATTCCGATATGAGTGAGCATGTGCACAGCAATTACTAAGGTCTCGACCAAGTTCACTTGTTAGCCTCATCTACCATGTTGTCTTAAAATGGCAGGCCCTTTAAGAAATCGCCGAATTTGGCAGCCAAATATAAGTGACTTTAAATAAACGTAGCTTGGATAAAGCTGACTAATTTCGCGAAATTCTCATTCATAATGATTTAGTATTGATAAAAATTAGTATTGAATCTCCTACATTCGGTTTCCACTTAATTGAGCTTCGTGTGTTTGAATAATATAAGTTGGCTTTTTAAAAATAAGGAATATGAAAGCTACCTCTTCCTCCCGGCACTGGCCGGAAGGACTTTTTTAAATTAATATGGCGACAGTTGGGACTCCTTTAAATCTATGCTAAGTACAATGCTTTTTTTGTATTTCGTTATCATTTTATTAAATACAAAACTTTCATTTAAAAATGGAACATTTACTTCTTTCACTTCTAAGAAAAAAAAAAAAAAAAAAAAAAAAAAACGAAAAGAAAAATATTAGACACAGATGTCATATACGCACCGGGGTACCTAATTGGCGCACAAATGGCATTATTTTGACAGACATGGTAACCCGGCTATTGCCCTTTATTTAATAATAAATGTATATTTACTTTTATTTCTTTTTTAAATTTATATAAATTACTTTGTTCTATAGTAATTAATTATTTTTTTGCTATTTCCTTTTGAAAATAATAGAAAATAATTAAAAAATACGGTACAATGTAGTAGTTATTCCGTCACCCAATTTCGCAAATTATATAAATCGCCAAAGCACACGCCAAATTGTACAGATTGAGAAAATTTTTATTTTAAATAACGAAAGAACAAATAAATTAGTATAACATTAATAAATATAAAAATAAAACGTCAAAATAATAATCACTTGATGACGTAAACACGTGTAACTTGCTCAAAGTCAAGTGAATGTGACATTTACGATCAAGCATTATTGATTTTTAATCTTATAGTTCGCGATAGATTTTTTGTCGACGGGATAACTAAGTAGTACCAAAAATAGATATGTAACTGGTATTCGAAAACGAGGCTTTCGCCAAATTTTCGTAAAAAAAAAAAAAAAAAAAAAAAAATCATGGCAAAACATGCTGTGCGTATATGACATCTGGCGAAATATTAAATTATGTAACAAACCATGACATTTAATTTCAACTTAAAATCAATGTTTTAATTTACCACTCGAACAACAAAAAAAAAAGCTAACTGGCGAGTTGAAAAAAAGATATTTGCAAGATTTGGTCCCGGCTTTCTTTTCTTTCGGCACAGATGTCATATACGGCCCCATATTGGCGCGATTTGTTTCTGACGCCAATGTCATATATGCAACGGGTACTTAACTGGCGCCAAAGTATCGTTATTTTGCTTGATATGGTGAGCCGGATGTTGTTGTTTATGCTGTTGATGCGTTCCCCAAATTTGCGTTGGAAAAAATTCGCGCCAATATGGGGCCGTGCATGGGGCCAATATGGGGGTAACAAACATTAAACATTTGAAAAGAAGCTAAAATAAAATGAATTAAGCATTCAGAGTCTTTGTCAACCGATATTTTAAAACAATCTCTATAACAATAGCCTAAATCATGTGACTATCATGAACAGTTCCGGGCGTTCATTTTAAAAACCCATTAGATTTTTAGATTTTCAGATTCTGCGGTGTCCGAACGGGGGTTGGCGAGCGTAGCTTGCAGGGGTCAGAGCCCCCTAGTATATATATATATATATCAACTTTTGAACGGAGGGTGGTTTCGGGGTCTAGGGGTTATGATAGATGAAAATATACCAAAATATTTTAAATCGTTTTCCTCCGAACGGCTGCAATAGGTAGCTTTTTGTAATGAAAGCTACATAAAAATAGCTTGAAGCACTGAAACGGAAAATGTTATCCCCTAGAAATGCACCATATTCAAGCCCTATATTAAGAAGAATTGGCTATGCTGACTGTTTGCGGAACCTAAGAAATTTCGCTTTAGCTGACTATAAAAAAATGGAACAAAAACAAATTTTGGAACAAAAGTATGTAACATTTGTTCCAAACTTTCATATGAAAGGCGAAGGTATCAGATCGTATTTGTTTATGGCATTTGACGACTTGAACTATTATAATATAGATGAAATGATGGGGATAGAATAATATTTGGCGACTTATCACCTGTGCCTGGATAACATTAAAGTATCAAAATGGCACCTAGAGTATAAAAAGCAAAGTATTTCGCCCGGAACTGTTCATGATAGTCACATGATTTAGGCTATTGTTATAGAGATTGTTTTAAAATATCGGTTGACAAAGACTCTGAATGCTTAATTCATTTTATTTTAGCTTCTTTTCAAATGTTTAACTGAACCTCTTTAATCAGAAAGGAAAACAACCATTGGATGTCTTAACACCAACTGATTATCCATTAAAATTTTGCAATCAAAGGGAATTGAATGGAAACCCGTTTACAGGAAGATCTGCAAAGCTTTTTCAGTATAATTTAATCTTCTCTAATATTTTTAAAACCCATTAGATTTTTAGATTTTCAGATTCTGCGGTGTCCGAACGGAGGTTGGCGAGCGTAGCTTGCAGGGGGCAGAGCCACCTAGTATATATATATATATATATATATATATATATATATATAATATATCAACTTTTGAACGGAGGTTGGTTTCGGGGTCTAGGGGTTATGATAGATGAAAATATACCAAAATTTTTTTAAATCGCTTTCCTCCGAACGGCTGCAATAGGTAGCTTTTTGTAATGAAAGCTACATAAAAATAGCTTGAAGCACTGAAACGGAAAATGTTATCCCCTAGAAATGCACCATATTCAAGCCCTATATTAAGAAGAATTGGCTATGCTGACTGTTTGCGGAACCTAAGAAATTTCGCTTTAGGTGACTATAAAAAAATGCAATTATAAACACAGTAGTTATCACTATAAATTAGCACTTCAAAACATTGCAATATCTCTGTAAAGAGATCCCCGTTCATTCAGATTAATTTACTTTATATATTAATGCTAACTACTTACCACGCCGGCGACCTGTCAGAAGAAGAATCTACATGAAGAAGTACTCACCGGAAAAGTTCCCTCTCTACCCAACTCGTGAAGGCTCGGTGACACTCGAATCCAATCTCAATTATCATTTAAAGCAGAATGCGACAAAATCTTCTAATTCTAACTCCTGTCGCCGTATATATAGCAGCTAGACGATCACGCATATCTAATTGCCATAATATTTGCACAGCATAAGAGTGAAAGTCAGATTCCAGGAGATTTAGATCACTTTGCGAAATTTAATGAACTAAAAAATAGCTGGCTGATTCACGTACAAATATTAGAATTCAGGTTAACACAAACACACGCTAAACTCAAAACCCACCCGAATATAGAAAATATTCATAAAAAGAGCAGGTAGGAGCTCATTTTAGACACTTAAATTGCCAAAATAATGTAGATTTAACTCAAAAATAAATCACAATTTATCAAAATCTTACCTCCATACTTTGCAATAACGATTATTTAGAAATAAGCATTTATTTTTGCATTAGAAACGCTGAAGTTTTATTTAACCCCCATGACCTATTTTAAATAGCATCATATTTAACAATTTTGTACTCCTAAATACTCTTTCTGGGTGTGTTAAACCATCTTGAGTATAATTTAATGCATAGCAACAAACACATTTTTCTAACTGAAATTATTATTTTGTCTCATTTTTTATGAATGTATACGAAACATAATTTTTAGATTCATTCTTTTGAATAGTATGCAAACTTTTTAAAATTCATGGCGCTGTTTTCACGTGAAAACATTTGTTTTAATTCACATTTTGGCATCGCAAAATATGTACTTTTAATTGTGTCGTCTAGTTGCAAAACCGTCCAACTCCTCAAAAATTGAAAATGTGTTTTTTCAGTTTTTTTAGTTCTAAGTAAAGGTTTCTATCATCTAGAAACGCTAAACCATGCAAAAACCTGTCAATCCCTGTGGTATATGCGTTTGAAAATCATGATGTTGTGCAAAAACGGCCAAATCTTTCAGCCGGTGAGTTTCAAAACCGGCCATCTCCATATCCGCTAGCTGACGCTTCTGCTCGACCCCACAATAACTTCTCACTTGTTGATTAGATTAACGTTATCGTGTTTTCTCTCGCCTATGACTGCTCCCCCTTGGTGCATACAAATTTTCTAATAATTTAGCTTCGTGTTTTCTCCGACTATCTCTGTTTTCTCTCTAAGTGTTTCTGGAAGAAGTGTCTACTAATCAACCAAGGAAGCGGCAAAATGGATCTACGACGTGGTAAAGGAGAAAACACAAAATTCAAAGGTAATGTACACCTTTTGATAACCAGGGGTGATTTATCATTTTTTGACGCCCTAGGCCGAAATACTTTTCCACGCCCTCCAACCCCCCTTCATAAAACTGTAAGTGAATTTTCTTTCAAATTTAAGAATTTTTTAATCTATTTAATTAACTAATGATACATTTAAATTTTGATTTATAAATTTTAGTATTATTTTGAGGATTGTACATAGGAAATGAGTGGGCTTTTGTTACATTTAAAATCTGAGATAATTTTGTGTTGGTATATCGAGAAGTAGAAAATTTGTTTTAAATGTAATTATTACAAATTAATTTTTTATTTAACACTTTTCGTTTAAATTTTAAATTGTTCTTCTTTCACTAAATTTAAAAAATTTAAAGTCCTTAATTTTGCGAACCCTATCTAACGTACGCCCCTTGGCCATAGCCTAAGTTGGCTTATGGGTAATCCACCCCGGGGTTAATATAATACATAATTAATTGATAACATAATAACATCATAGTTAGCATATTTTGATTAATTAATTATCATGATGCCATAATATTTTATTAATCTAATAACTTGCCTACGTTGATTCAGTATTCTTTTATCCCTCCAACTGTGTTTCAGCTCAAATTGAAAGGAGGTGGAAAAAAATCGAGTCCCTCATTCAGCCCGCAAAGTAAGAAGAAATTTTTTCTGAATATGGAACAGTTTTCACGTCGGGAAGAGACCGACCATGTTTGGAAGAAGACCAGCAATTTCTTCCCCAAACCACCGGCACTGTGACATTTCAAATTTGCTCCTACGGAAAAAAAATTTCATAACAGAATATAAAAATAAGCTATTAGTGCAATGGGAGGTCTTCTACAAATCTGAGGTAGAAGTCAGAAAGTCTGTTGTCAAGAGTAAGAGAAGTATTATGAACAGCAAGGTCGAGGACGTGGCTCCGGATATCGTGGTGAAGCTTCTAAAACTTCGGGATGTCCAAAACTTACTGACGAAACATTTCGGACCAAATTGAATTGCTGGCAAGCGGTTATTTTTTTACAAAAATATATTGGCATCAGCTGCTTAAAAAGCAGAAAGCAAAGATGATGAAGAAAAAGACGCATGGATGGACCATCATGGCGAAATTTCTCAGACTATCGAAAACGATGAGACCACTAAAATTTGAAACTGTATGCACATGTACATAGTATGATTTTTGTTTAAGTTTTTAAAATTTAATAATTTTATTTAAAATAATATCATGTCATTTAAATCATTTGTTTAGTGAAATTCAAATCAGTTTTAACAACTAGTCAGTTAGTTTTAACTGTTAGTCAGTTTTAACAATCAGTAACTGTGTAAAAGTCGTTTTACGTTAATAACTTTCCTAAAGTTCTTTTTTGTTAAATAGCATTAAGCTGAACAAAACATTTTTGTGTATTTGCAACCCCTAAAAACCCAATGTCTGATTAAATTTAGCAAAAATTAATTTCTGGTTTGTTGCAAAACCGGCCAACTCCAAAGTAAGTTGCAAAGGCGTCCAAATCCAAAACAAAGACATAAATAACCCCTTCCCTTCATGTGCCCCTGCCACCTTATTTCGTGTTTTCAAATATACTGCCTTAATGACTATAAAACTGAAGAGTTTTGGTTCCAAACTTTATTTGGCTAAGTGTGGTAAAAAATCAGCTTTTTCTCAAAATTTTATTTTTTGGAGATGGCCGGTTTTGCAACTAGACGACACAATTATTTTGTTCAAAGTTTTTATGTTTACTTCGTTTACTTACAGAACAGAATTAAGTTGAGAATATATTTATTAACATTTATAACTCATCCTTTAACATTAAACTTATGTATTAGTTATTTTCCAAAAAGTATATTTCTTTTAAAAACTTAATATCTGATAGAACAGCTTCTTCAATATGTGATTACCGCAATTTCTTTTTCATAATCCGCTTACGCTATAGGTGTGTTTGGGATCTAAATGTTCATTTAAGAAATAAAATCAAATAAATAACATAAATAAAGTTTTATTAAATATAATTTCTGGTCAGAAACAGATTTATTTTAGTTGTGTCTTATAAGGTTCTCTGTCAGAAAATTATTTGAACTTAAACCACTTTATTTTTTCAGAAAGCTTAATTCCAAACTTCAGATAAGGAATATTTTATTACAATGTGGCCCTACGCCCCATTGCAAATTTATCAGGCTTTCTTATTCCAAATATCTAACAGACATTTTCAATTCTAATTTTTACATTATTTAATCATGGAATTTCTTAATCCGTTATAAAATAAAAGGAACTACTATTAAAAAAAAATTATTTATATTTTGATTAAAGGAATGCGTTAAATTTGTAAATTCACATGTTATTACCAATTTGGTGATAATCATTAATTTATTTGCCAATTAGGTTTTTTTTATTTAGGTATATCGAATTCATACCAAAAAATACGGAAGAATAAATTTTACTTTATTTAATAACCGAATGTCTGTATTTAAATACAGCAAAAATTACTATTTGGAATTTCCTACAGAAAAAAGGCCAAACTGGCAACGGTGGGCAACATTGTTTCATTGATAAATTTTATTATAATACCTGTGTTTTTTTTTCTTCTTTTTTTCTTTTTTTTTCTTTTTTGCATAAAAAATAATAAATGTAATCTTATCTTTACATTTATTACCTTGTCTTAAAAAAACATAAAGAACACATAAAATGTTCTAGCATTAAATGCGTAATCTTAAAAAAATTGCATAAAAGCGAAATAAACATAAATATCCAAAATCCATGTGATGAAGTTTAGAAAAAAATATATATCCATGAAATGAAATTGCCTCAGTCAGAACACATATGTTAAAGTCGATTTTTTTTCATTCCTGTTTGAAGATTTATTTTCTGTAAAAAGGGACTATAAATTTGTTTCAAGTGTATCCTTTTCTTAGAGATTTATAGCAGAGAAGCGAAATGTCACAAATGTTTTACAGCAGCATTTGATGTAAATATAGTATAATATATATTTTTATCTTGTTAAAACTGTTAACGGATAAATGCTATAAAAAAGTTTCTTTACTTTCTAAAAGTATTCATTGTGCATGAAAATTGTCTAATATACATACAAAATTCAGATAACATTTAAAAAGTTACTTAATATAAATTGAAATTTTGACAATTGTGCTGTTTTTATAGTCTGTAAAAAAATCGAAAGTAAGCGAAATAAACATAAGTACCCGATATATATTTTAGAAGTTTTAAAAGAAAAAAATCTCTATAAAATGAAGTTGACACGGTTAGATCACGTATGTCGGAAGGTGTTTTTTATTTATTTATTTATTTTTTTTTTTTTTGTCTTTCCAGTACTGTTTGAAGTGTTATTTTTGGCAAACAGAGGGACTTTCAAGTATGATCTTTATTTTTTTTTCAAAGATTTGTGGAGAGGAGTCAAATATCACAAATGTTTTGCAACAGTTTTTTCTATAAATATTTTATTTCACATAATTAAATTTTTCTAGTGAATGCATTCTTTATGTGTTGAGAAGATATAGAGGCTTTTATCTTCTAATTACGTAAATTAAAATTCTCACTGACTTCCCACTTGATTGTTCTTTAGGTAATTACTGCATAAAATACTTAGTGATCACAATGCACTATAGTCTGGTTTTATCTGGTTAAGAGGCTGATTCACTCACTTGGAAACTCCCGTTCGATAATGTTTATCCCATTGTAGAATATTTTTTTATGATTTCTCGTTTACTTTTCAATATTTTTTACCGATTTATTTTGCATTGGCTAGCTGAGATCGATCTTTATAATGGTCGTTTTTTACTTTAGATATTTTTTTATTAAGATACTTTTACTTTTGGAACCAGTCTGGAAAGCGAAAGAATTTTCATTAAAATAAACTGCAAAGAAAATTGAAAATGTAAGAAACGGCTTTTTGACAGATCGACCTCACATACACAATTTAAAAAAAAATCATCCAGAATTCTGATAACATTTAATAAGTTATTTATAGAAATTAATTTTTTTGAAAATTGTGCAATTTTTATAGTCTGCAAACAAATTGAACATAAACGAAATAAACATAAATACCCGATATATATTTTAGCAGTTTTAAAAGAAAAAAACTCTCTCTGTAAAATGAAGTTGCATCAGTCAGATGACGTATGTTGGTAAAGGTTTTTCTTCAGTCCTGTTTGAAGTTTTATTTTCGGTAAGAAGAGGGATTTCCAAGTATGATCTTTATTTTTTTTCAGAAATTTATGGGAGAGGAGTCAAATATAACAAATGTTTTGAAACAGTTTTTTCTATAAATATTTTATTTCACATAATTAATTTTTTTAGTGAATGTATTCTTTATGTGCTGGGAAGATATAGGCATTTTTAACTTCTGGTTAAGTAAATTAAAATTCCCCCTCGCGTACCACTAGATTGTTCTTTTGCCAATTACTGCGTAAAATGCTTATTGATCGCAATACACTCTAGTCTGGTGTTTTCACTCACTGGAAAACTATCGTTCCCTAATGTTTAACCTATGGTACAAATTTTTAAGATTTCTCTTTTGCATTTCAATATTTTTAACCGATTTATTCGGCATTGGCCAGCTGGGATCAATCTGTACAAAGGTCGTTATATATTTATTTATTTATTATTATTATTAGGATACTTTTACTTTTGGAATTGGTTTTGAGTAAAAGTGAAAGTATTCTCATCAAAATAACCTACAAAGGAAATTGAAAATTTAAACATGGCCTTTGTACAGATCGACCTCACCTACAAATGCAAAAAAAAGTCATTTAAAATATTGAAATGCAAGCGATCTATCTAAATAAAGCTCGTTCAATAGGATTAAAATTAGCGAACAAGTGTTTTCGCAAGAGTGAAGTAGCCAACACACGTTAAAATTAACATAAATTAATTAAGTTACTAACGATAATAAATCCTATCTGAAATAAACATTAAATTAAAACAATGTTGTATGAAATGTCCTGATATTAAATAAAATAAGAATACTAACTTACTCGATGCAGTAGGAGTTCTATACATTTATTTACAGTTTATATATATACAAACTACACATAGAAAATTAAAAAAAATATTAAAACGAAAAACATTGCTTCCCTTTTTGTTACACCTTATTTATATAAATCTTTCAGTATTAATTTTCTGAAGCCCAGTTTCTACCTTTACGTAAGTTAATATTCTTACAACTAAACAAATCATTTTCGTATCATTTATAACTCATAATAATGTATATCATTTATAACGTATAATCTTTCTAAATATCATTAAAATAATTTCCAGCTTTGAACTGCTTATAATGAATTTATACTCTGTGAGTATAAAATAATTATAAGCAGTACATTATAATAAACATAATTTTTATAACTGATATAAAAAAAACTAATCGAGGATGCCAACTCGTATTCGGCCAATTACTGTTTATTAAAGCATAAACACTGCATAACCTAACTTTTAAATACAATGCATATAAGAAAAGCTGGTATACAGTGGATGAATACTCCCGTATGTCTCGGAATTCCTTTCGTAGTTCATCTTCATCAGGATTCTTCAAATCACAATTTGCATCACTTATTCTAATATAATACACGATGATATATCAAAGACCTTTGTGGCTCAAGCTTAGTTATAAGTTGAATTAAATTAAACGTTGGGTTATTAGTAAGCAGGACAGCAACTGAGACTGAGATTTACTGTTATAAAAACCGCAGAAAGATCATGCTAGAGCAAAATACAAGAATCTGCAAAAGTTATTATCAAATTAAAAGACTTGTAAAAAAGTGTTCTGCGTTGGATACTGAAAGAGGACTTTGCTCAAATTTTTGATGTACTCTACAGTGCTGGAAAAAACGTTTAAGACCACCAACAAAAACATTAAATCTCTTACTTTAATGAAAAACTAATATCATTATAAAATTATACACATAAAATTAAGCAAGTTTTGTTATTTGCTTTAAATTACAACAATATGTTTTAAAAAACAAACAAACTTTATTTTCTATATAACACAAACTGGCGGAAAAAAGTTTAGGGCCAGTATATTTGATATTTAAATTACAATCGATGTCAAAACAGAATTGTCCACGACAGATATGACATCAAGGAAATATAAAGAGTTTATCCCGTTTAACGTAAGAATCATTTGCTTTTGAATACATTCACAGAATATTTTGTTATATAATGCATATTTTATATACTTAAATTCACGCGATTAAAGAAATAATATAACTGAACCCTTTTTTAAAACGTTGATAAAAAGTACTCTTAATTTCTAAATACAGGCAAACTTTTTTTCTGTTCCACAACATCTACACTGTAAAAAAAAATCTGTAAAGTTACTAAAGTTTTTCTAGGAAACTGGGATTCCAAGAAATTTTCATGTAACGGCAACAAGGAAAATTCCTGTAACAGATGCTGTTACAGGAATTTTTGTTGTTGCCGTTACATGAAAAGTTCTAGGAATCCCAGTTTCCTAGAAAAACTTTAGTAACTTTACAGATTTTTTTTTACAGTGTAAAGTATTCAATACATAAGTTAATAATTATTATTTTAATGAATTCATATTTAAAAGTAGAAAGCAGAAATTCTGCTTTTTCAGAATTTAGTGTCGCCTCCGATGAAAAAATAAATAAATACATATAGCTAATACAATACCTATTTCAGTTTTAAGACTTAAAACACACGCTTTTATTTTATATAAGATGAGGCCATTCGCATCCTCTGAAGAATTCCTCATTTACGATTCAGTCTTAAACAAAATCTACAGAAAAGTATTCATAATAACTGAATAATATATAAATCAAAAAAAAAAAAAAAAAAAAAAAAAAAAAAAAAAAAATAATAATAATAATAATAATAATAATAATAATAAACAGATGTTACTCAATAAACACGACAAAAAAAAATGCTATCTAATGATTCATATGCCTTCATTTATTTGTAATATAGATAATTAAATTAAATATAGTTTATAACAGTGTCATGTGTTATCGGAAATTTTTCATTTATAAATATTTTTTTCGAAATAGCACGTATTTTAATTATATTTTTCTCAGTAGTTATGGGCAAACGGGCAACAAAAGATATAATTACTATTTTCCAACAATTTTGTCTTTACTTTCTACAGAAATGGAGCACTTCAGTTGCCAAAATTAAGCAAATGGTGCTAAAAACAAAAAAAAAAACATTAATATATCTAACATAAATTGAGATGCAGTTTTCTAACAAATTGCATTAAAAAGTACTTTTTTCCCAATACGACGGTGTAAAAATTGAAAATATGCGATGCTTAGAAGTTAAAAAGAGGCTTAGCAGTTAGCAGTAGAGAATTTAACTATACAATGATACATCTGCTTTGTTTTACGGCTTGTTTATACAACGGAACGTTATTTTTTGGAGACGACATTTTAATAGCTGGGAGAAAGAAATAGCATATCGGGGGGCTAATAATACATATATACTACAGTTTTGAATAACCTGCACAGACTTCGATTAATGAATCATAATTCGCTCAATGATGAATAGTGAGTATCGATATTTAAAGTAACATAAATAATCTTACCTGCTGAATAAATTGTATAAATAAATAAAATTATTAGCAACTGGAAAGTAATTAAAAAACTTATATCATTTGTATAACATAAAACTAATTTATTATTTGAAATTTCTGACTTAAGACAGCATGAAATTAAAACTTAAGTTAAATATAGTCGCATAAATACAGAAATCTATATATTTTCATTAAACACGTATTTAATGAAGCGTTTGATATTCGTAGGTCGCCATCTGTTTTCATTTGGTTAATAGAGTGTATTGAAAGGAAAACATTTATCTTCCGCTTAAGGAGTGGCGATGCTTTTGAATTTCACGCTTCTCGGTTTCACCCGGACATTTGTTTTAAACGCACATTAATTGTAATCTCTTAAAACATTGTGATGACAACATGTGATTAAGGATGCGTGAAAATTCAATTAGTGTTTTTTTTTATGTTTATTCTTAGAAAAAAAATGTTTGTAAAAAGTTATTTCTTATGGGTTACTTTTGATTTAATGTGGCACAGGATCTTTAAACTTCCAAAAAATCAGTTTTCAGTTTTTATTTTATTCTGAATTTTTTTAAATTTTTGAACAATATGCTAAAACTCCATTCAAAAATCTACGTTCTTCCTTGAGTTGTAATCATTTGTAAGCGGTGAGTATAACTGAAGGTCCGTAGATAGTAAAACATTAAACGCTTTTTCTCAGTTTAGAAAATCTGGAGTTTGCGCGCACAGTTACTTCAAAACTGTGTACGCTAGAGCTTTAAAAATTAACCGTTTCATTATAGCCTACATGCTAAAACAACAAAAAAAAATCACTTTTTTTTTCTTGTGGGGGGGGGGGGGGACTTCAAAAAACGTGAAAATTTAGAATTTTTTGTATTTAGTATTAAAAATAAGTATTAAACAAACTTTTTGTGTATATTTTGGTTTTAATTTCGACGTAGGTATGTTATGATTCTATTTTGTTAAAAAAAAATTGTGCTATATATGCATAATTTAGAGATTTATCATGCGCGCTTCACATAATGATTCTAATTCACGTGTTACTGAGAAGAATTTTTAAATTAAAAATTTAAATATTAATTTTGTATATAAAACATTTATTTTTCTGAATAATGTACTTAAGAATATACACTTTAGGCAGAATTGAAGAAAAGAGATCTCAATTGCATATTGCTTGTGTTTTGGTACTTTGAAAAAGACTATGTTTTTGAAAGTTTCGACAAACGCAAAGGTCTGTGCCCCTTAACCCTTAAATGCGCGATTTTTTATTTTGTTTCGAAAAAATTATATATGATTCACTGAAAGGTTTATTACACGGGAAAAATAATGGAAAAAATCAGAGATGCATTTTTCATATAATACGTCAATCTTTTCTTCTGTCGCACTTCTGCAATACAAGTAAAATCTACTGTCGGGTGGCTATTTTACGCTAAAATATTGCAAATTAGTAAATATTTTATAAGCATGTCTCCAAATGCTCTGGACACCGGTATTTTAAAGTAATTTTCTTCTCCTTATCTATGAAAGAATTATTTGCGATTAAAGATGGCCAAATAAACTTTAACAAATTTGTGAGTGTCCAGTGTATTTGGTCCCCTCATTTATGCGGGACCTCTTTCAAGATTAGTGGCGAGAGAGAGTCATCTATGAATTGCAATGGATTGCATAATAATTCTACACTTCAGTGAAATAGTGATTGCTTTCATGTATCAGAATATTCAAACTTTCATACAAGAAAAATACAGGGTGTTTATAAAGTCCCGGACCCATTTTGATGTTTAATAACTCATCTATCTTTATTATAAGGGACAAACATATCTGTGCATAACGCATACGTCATTTTGCGAATGGCAACACTTTGAAATTTGAAATGAAATTTTGGTTTTGCAATTTTCTCTACTGCAAATTTTTAAACTTCTAAACATAGCACATTTTAAATTTTTATACCGTCGTATAAGGAAAAAAATGCTCTTTTAAATGCAATTTGTTTGAAAGCTGTATCTCAAACAATTTTTGAGATATTAATTTTTTTGCAGTTTTTATTACCATTTTTCTTATCGTGGCAACAAAAGTACTGCATTTCTATTGAAAGTCATTAAAAGTAAACGGAAAATAGTTGAAAATAGGAGATACTGTATCATGTTGTTGCCATTTTCTCATAAAACCTGAAAAAATAGTTGAAAATAAAATATGGCCTATGTCAAGAATATTGTCTGTTATTCTGTGATAATGACGTCATATGCACACTTTTCTATAGACGAAGTTTAAGACTGCGTTGTAAAAGTAGATTGCTTTAGCGGATGCAAATGACATCATTTTATAAAAACGCGTGTATTTTAATCTTTAAACCTGAATTATGTTTTCTAGAAGTGCGTCATTTTCACAGCCCAGCTGCTTTGAAATTCTTCACAGGTGAAAATGCTTCACTTTTGAAAATAATGTAATCGAAAGCACACACTGATAAATGCAATGTTTTACAAAAATGTAGAGTGTCTTTATAAAAGAGAGGTGACATGCAAATAATAGCGATTTATATTACAGAAATTGATGATTCTCGCCTGGATGGATTTGCTTCGCCGAGTTAGACAAGCAAGCAAATAATTCGTGGTTGTCGAAAATTCTCTCGAATAATAAAATTTTAATGCTATTCTTTAGGACATTCTACTATAATTTTATCAAAATAACATAAATTGCTTAATTTAATTTTTCCTAATTTTATATAACCTATATATTTAAAACACAAGTGTGTTTTTTAGTCATCTGCCCTGATCTTTCTGCTGAACCAATTTTACAAATATATATATATTTAAACCTCTTCCTTTGTAGATGTGGTCGCACTATCTGTTTTTTTAAATATCCCTACTTTTATATTTTAATTTTAAAAGCATTTTATGAAATTTTTTCAAAATGATGAAAATTAGATAGCTTTCGTTGCTGCAGACAAGAGAGAAATAATGAGGCATTTTAAACTTTATTCATGCTATTTTCTGATAAAAATTCAAAATTGTTGTATAGGGTTTAGTGGCGCAAAATCCCATTAGGAGCAGAATATTATATTAGGGGCATAATAACGGAAAATGACATACTGCTTTTGAAAACACGCATTTTTCCTGATACATTTTCTATAGTGATTTTCCTTCTGCATGTGTACTGATACTAAGTTTCGGACATTAGGCGAAATGCTTATTTAAGTGAAAATGAAGTCATATTTAAAAGAAAACTATCATTTTGTTAGATAGAACTAAGCCTTTTAACACAAATGCGTATAAAAACCATAATTTTTTACTTTCCAAAATTGAGATTAGAATCTCAAATGAAGAGTGCGTCTGTTCACATAAAAGATGTTGCTGGCAATCTTGATTTCAAGTCTTGAGTTAAAATGATTTTTAAATGATAAAAAAAAATACAATTTTTTCAAAAATGATGAATATGGATATGAGAAGTGCGTATGAAAATTTGAAAAGGTGAAAATTGCTGTTTTCATTCCAGAAATCCAAGCATAACAGCCTCAATTGATAACCACATCCTAATAACTGATCTTTATTATATTTTACTGATTATGTATATATATTATAAAGAACAAACGTATCTGTGCGTTAACGCTGACGTCAGTTTGCGAATGGCAATACTTCAAGATCAAATTTCGGTCTTGAAATTTTCGCTACTGCATTTTTTCAATCTTCTGATCATCATACATTTTCAATTTTTGTCGCATAGGGCAATAAATGTACTTTCAAATGCAATTTGTTTAAAAACTGTATTCATTGACTGATGTATTATATTTTCTAAAATAATTTTTAAGCATGATTTTTTTAAAAGTTTATTTTATCACGTGGCGGTTTCAATACATAAAATAATAAACATTTTACACATAAAGTAACAAACATTTTTCAGCATTTGTTTCTGACTATTTTTGCATAATGAAATTAATACTTACTTTATAAGCAAATAAAATAATAATATAAAAAAAAAAACCCACCAAACTAACATATTTGTGAAAGACATATTAACGAAATTAATACTTCTTTTATAAAGAAATAAAAGAATAATATTGAAAAAACACAAATCTAACTTATTTGTAATCGTACAGTTTAAATTTTTAGATCACCAAAAAGGATTTCTTTTTCAAATGGAATTTGTTTGCAAAGTTCATCTTAGTTTACTGATTGTCTATGGTTTTAAAAACAATTTTAAAGCATGGAAATTTTTAATTTATCTATATCGCGCGGAGCTCGATTACGAAAGATTAATCCGTTTGCCCTTAAAACAAAATAAAGAGTTCATCATTTTCTTACGGCTAATTTCCATTAAAAAAAAACTTCCCTATGAATAAATAAATAAAATAACATAAATAAAACACAAATTTACCAGACATGTATAAGCTCTGAAATTATGAGAATATAAAAGGATGCCATAAGTAGTAAAATCTTGGCAAATAACTCTTAGCATGCGGCTAATAAGAAAATATCGCTTTTGATAAATTTCAAAAATGTATTTGATTGTGTAATTCGTATTTTCCATATGAAAAATGCTTTTCCAATGAAAGTGGTCAATCTAAAAAATTTATTGCATATAAAAAATTGTTAGTTTTCAATAAAAAAAAAAAAAATGTTTTCACTTATATTCTTTAACCCGGGAAGCCCGGGTACGATCCCCTTGTAATAATAAAGAAAGAAGTTTGTGTGTGAGTGAGTGAGTCTATCGACGGTGTTCTGAAGCGGCCGCTGCACGTAGAGCTACAAAATTTGGGGAAAAGGTACGTCTATATATGAAGTTTTGCACCTCGAAGCCCGATTTTCGATTTTTTGATTAGATTTTTTTAATTTAATTTTTTATGCGATTTTTAGCACTTTTTTAAGTTTCGAGGCGATTTTTTCTATATAAGTGAGAAGAATATGGTTTCTTTCTTTTAACCCAATATAGTAAATTTTGTTCCCTTTTCAAAAAAGCTTATTCGGAATTCATGCAGCAATTTTTGAATTTTTAGCGAATTTTTTATGCAATTATTGAACAGCATTTAATGTATTTCCATACCTATATGGAGGTTACTGCACAGGGACACAATTCTGCCGCCAAATGCCGCCAAGTTTGTCGCCAACTTGGCGGTATATCTCCAAGTTTGGCGACCGAATTGAGTCGCCAAAAGTGACGCCAACTTGGCGATATCTCTAATATTTCGCCAAGTTCCCATAGACTTCCATTGTAAACCAATATGGATTACTTGCTTACAGAAAATCAACAAATTGAGATATTTTAATGCAACAAAAACTAATCTATCTATATTATAAAGGACAAACATATCTGTGCGTAACGCATACGTCATTCTGCGAATGGCAACACTTTGAAATTTGAAATGAAATTTCGGTTTTGCAATTTTCGCTACAGCAAATTTTTAAACTTCTAAACATCCCACATTTTAAATGTTTACACCGACGTATGCAGAAAAAAATGCACTTTTAAATGCAATTTGTTTGAAAGCTGTATCTCAATTTATTTTTGAGATATTAATTTTTTTATAGTTTTTAATACCAATTTTCTAATTGTGGCAACTGAAGTACTTCATTTCTGTTAAAAGTGGTTTAGCTATCTTTATTGATTATATTCTTACTGATGCCATTTTCTCATTGCAATTAAAAATATCTTTTTTAAAAAATTTGATCAAAATGAAGTTACGCTTTAAAAAAAGACAAAATTTCCCTGATGATGCTGTTATATTTCACTATTTTTTCATTTCGCTGATATTGAGTTTGAGACAATAGGCAAAATATTTCAGCGACTGAAAATGACGTCATATTTAATAGAAAACGTTAATTTTATTTGATAAAACAAGATATTTCCCCTTGAATACGTCTAAAAGTTATAAATTTCTGGAATTTTTAAGCGCAGGTACAGAGATTATACAAAGACCTCAAATCACGAGTGGGAATTTTAACATGGAAAGTTGTAATAATTGACAAATGTGACTTCAAGCTTGAAAATATATTTATTAATAATCTGTTGAGCGTTAAAAATGTTTTTAAATGGTTAATATGGAGGATGTGAAACGCGGAAAATGACTGGATTCAGTTTAGATTTAAAGGGGGGAAATTCTATGATTATGCAAAGGTGAAATCATATTTGCTGATTTTTCATTCCTTAATATCAAGCATCAATTGATAACATAATCAAAATTAATCATCTTGATTATATGTTACTGATTATGTATATGAATAAAGTTTAATTTTTCAATAATTTTAACAGTTGAAGTTTTTGAAAAATGTATTTTATTAATCTTAGGTTAAAATATGTCTTTGGAGAGTTAAACTAACAAGTGTAAGATGGATTTTTTATTGTAATTATTGTTGTCGATGTATTATAAATTTGATGCATCCTTTGTAAACATTTTCTTTCCTCGAAATTCGACGGGTTCTACCTCGTAATAATAAAGAAAGAAGTTTGTGTGTGAGTGAGTGAGTGAGTGTGTCGACGGCGTTCTGAAGAGACCACTGCACGTAGAGCTACAAAATTTGGGGAAAAGGTACGTCTATAGATGAGGTTTTGCACCTCAAAGCCCGATTTTCGGTTTTTTGATTAGATTTTTTTTATTTAATTTTTTATGCGATTTTTAGCGCTTTTTTATGTTTCGAGGCGATTTTTCCATATAAGTGAGAAGAATATGGTTTCTTCCTTTTAACCCAACATATTAAATTTAGTTCTCTTTTCAAAAAAGTTTATTCGGAATTTGTGCAGCGATTTTTGAGTTTTTAGCGAATTTTTATGCAATTATTGAACAACATGTAATGCATTTCCATACCTATAATGAGGTTATCGTGGAGGGACACAGTTCTGTCGCCAAATACCGTCATTTTTGTCGCCAACTTGGCGGCATATCGCCAAATTTGGCGACCAAAATGAGTCGCCAAAAGTGACGCCAACTTGGCGATATCTCTAATATTTCGCCAAATTCCCATAGACTTCCATTGTAAACCAATATGGATTACTTGCTTGCAGAAAATCAACAAATTGAGATATTTTAATGCAACAAAAACTAATATTTATAATAAAACACTCATCCATAATCTATAATAATAAAGAAAGAAGTTTGTGTGTGAGTGAGTGAGTGTAGCGACGGTGTTCTGAAGAGACCACTGCACGTAGAGCTGCAAAATTTGAGGAAAAGGTACGTCTATATATGAAGTTTTGCACCTTGAAGCTCGATTTTCGATTTTTTTATTAGATTTTTTTATTTAATTTTTTATGCGATTTTTAGCGCTTTTTTATGTTTCGAGGCGATTTTTCCATCTAAGTCAGAAGAATATGGTTTCTTTCTTTTAACCTAATATAGTAAATTTTGTTCTCTTTTCAAAAAAGTTTATTCGGAATTCGTGCACCGATTTTTGAATTTTTAGCGAATTTTTTATGCGATTATTCAACAGCATGTAATGGATGTCCATGCCTATAAGGGGGGATATGGTAGGGGGGATCCAGTTCTGTCGCCAAATAACGCCACGTTCGTCGCCAACTTGGCGATATATCGCCAAGTTTGGCAACCAAAATGAGTCGTCAAAAGTGAGGCCAACTTGGCGATATCTCTAATATTTCGTTAAATTCCGATAGACTTCCACTGTAAAACAATAGGGTTTACCTTCTTACAGAAAATCAACAAATTGGGGTATTTTAATGCAACAAAAACTTATATTAACTTAAGGGATTATATTAATTATATTTAAGTGCGTCCAAGTAAATTAATTACGAATAAAAGTAACATGATCTAATGCTTATCATGATTTCCAAAACATAAATTTTAAGAGGGTCCACAGGTCAAAAGAATTAGATTTGAAACTTTTATCCAACTATAGTAAATTTTTACTTTCGTGATTTTTGAACTTTATGGGATTTTTAATGCGATTTTTACGTTTCTTCGCGATCTGCTGCAATTTTTTGACAATCCCTTTTTGACCTAAAGTACATTCTGCCCTCATTTCAATAAGCTTTATTCGGATTTCGTATAGCAGTTTAATATCAATTGTCATCCAGTACAAGTTTTAAAAAAATTATTTCAACTTGATAGAATGAATAATAAGTATTTTATTAACGATTGAAATTTTGATCAAGATATATATCTTCTTTTCAATAATAATAAAGAAAGAAGTTTGTGTGAGAGTGTGTCGACGGTGTTCTGAAGAGACCACTGCACGTAGAGCTACAAAATTTGGTGAAAAGGTACGTCTATATATGAAGTTTTGCACCTCGAAGCCCGATTTTCGATTTTTTTATTAGATTTTTTGATTTAATTTTTTATGCGATTTTTAGCGCTTTTTTATATTTCGAGGCGATTTTTCCTTCTAAGTGAGAAGAATATGGTTTCTTACTTTTAACCCAATATAGTAAATTTTGTTCTCTTTTTAAAAAAGTCTATTCGGAATTCGTGCAGCAATTTTTGAATTTTTAGCGAATTTTTAATGCAATTATTGAACAGCATTTAATGCATTTCCATACCTATAAGGAGGTCACCGTAGAGGGACATAGTTCTGTCGCCAAATGCAGTCAAGTTTGTCGCCAACTTGGTGGTATATCGCCAAATTTGCCGACCAAAATGAGTCGCCAAAAGTGATGCCAATTTGGCGATATCTCTAATATTTCGCGAAATTCCCATAGACTTCCACTGTAAAACAATAGGGTATACTTGCTTACAGACAATCAACAAATGGAGGTATTTTAATGCAACAAAAACTAATATTAACTGAAGGGATTATATTAATTATATTTAAGGGCGTCCAAGTAAATTAATTACGAATAAAAGTAACATGATCTAATGCTTAGCATGATTTCCAAAACATAAATTTTAAGAGGGCCCACAGGTCAAAGGAATTAGATTTGAAACTTTTATCCAATTATAGTAAATTTTGACTTTCGTGATTTTTTAACTTTACGGGATTTTTAATGCGATTTTTACGGTTTTTCGCGATCTGCAGCAATTTTTTGACATTCCATTTTTGACCTAAAGTACATTCTGCCCTCATTTCAATAAAGTTTTTTCGGATTTCGTATAGCAATTTTCGAAATTTTCTGGAATTTTGTATGTGATTTTTAGTGTACTTTAGCAATTTGCTACTATTTTCCCACATTAGTGAAATGAATCAACTTGCAATCTTCGAACACAATCTATATATATATCTTTTCTCTTTTCAAAATTTGAGGAGCGATTTAAAATTTTTTCGCGATATCTTATTGTGATTTTCAGAGCTTTTTCGTAATTCCTGCTGTTTTTTGACGTACCCGGGCAACGCCGGGCAAGTTCGCTTGTAAAATAATAAAGATAGATTAAAATTAATAACATAAATGGTTAGATAGGCTCAAAGAGTTTCACGACCCTTGTCAATGAACTTCCACGTGTGCCCCCTTCGCCGCACGGAGAATATCAAGTCGATAGTCAATTTCACGCCAGGTAGCGGCTAGCATGTCGGCATCTACAGAGGTTATTGCGGTTGTAATTTAAATGTAATTTAAATCTAATGTAATTGCGGTTGTAATTAGGTACATATTTCCACAACTAGAAGAGCTTCAGCCACATGTCATTTTGCAACAAGATGGTGCACCACCTCATTGGGGTACCATCGTTCGTACTTCTTTGAATGAATCCATTTTCCAGGAAGATGGATTGGGCGAGGAGGTCCAATTCCTTGGCAACCCAGATCACCTGATATAACGCCGCTGGACTTATTCCTTTGGGGATTTGTAAAGTACAATGTATACAGGAGGAGAGTGTCGAACATTGATGACTTAAAAGCCAGAATTACAACTGCAATAGCCTGTGTGGATGACGACATGCTTGCCGCTACCTGGCGTGAAATTGACTATAGACTTGATATTATCCGTGCGACGAATGGGGCACACGTGGAACTTCATTGACAAGGGTCATGAAACTTTTTGAGTCTATCTAACCATTTATGTTATTAATTTTAATCTATCTTCATCATTTTTGGAGATATTAAACATCAAAATGGGTCCGGGACTTTATAAACACCCTGTATACTGAGAATCCAGTGTCCAATCTGAATTATTAGGAGTGTGAGAATGCGTTCCTTGCTCATCACAAAGAAAGGGCTAGCACTGGCGACTATTTTTTAATTTAATGTCGTACCACTTTCTGAAAACAAAAATATTTCACATACGCTTTTACAACATGTTGAAAGGAAGTATACTAGTGACTTAAAAAAATAGTGTGCGAATAGAATATAAAAATAGTCACACGTAGCAGCCCTGCAAAGAGGTTAAAACTTACATTAAACAATTATCTACCACAAACGGCAATGTATCTGAGTTATTTTACGTGTCCAATATATATATATATATATAATATATAGAGAGAGAGCGAGAGAAATGCTATAAATTCCACTTTTAATAACGAACTTGTTGTTTCAAAGTTTCATATCATTTGAGCATTTCAAACTAATCCAAGCGTATTTACCAGAATTAGGGTCCATTCCAAATAAAATAATCAGTTTAATTTTGAAGAATGACTTTTAAGCGATAAATAAGATGCTATAAATTAGAAGTAAACACTTGAAATGCTCTGTCTTTTTCGGATACTCAAATATTAAGTTTAAGCTCTGAAATCTGAAGTCACAAATTTAGAAGGAATAAGTTTATTTAATTTTGCTACAATATAAATAAATCTATAGTTAAAATTTCATTCCAGAAAAACAAATAAACAAGAAAAACAAAAAAATTGAAAAATGTCTATGTTTCTTTTCAGCCCTTTAAAATTTTATGTTTGATATATTCTTTATGAGACTGAATATTTGCTTTTGAAATTTTTTGTGTGATGGCCTTAACTGACGTTGCAAATGTTGTATAAAAATGCTATAGAATGCATTATTATGTCAACAAAAATGCTCGCTAAAGCGAAAATATATCCATATTTTGCTTGTCTATCATGACATCCGTTGTGCATATTTGATGAAACTTTAAGAAAGTTTTTAGATTATAAATTTTATTTCCATGTTTACATCAGAAATAATAATTTATCGTATATTATTAATCTGGTTCACATATAACTACATGATACAAATTAATTTTCGTAAAATAATAATTGGGAAATCCACTATGTTAAAAGTAATGTAACTTAGATGCACGTTTTAAATTTGTGTTGGAATTGTTTACGAAATACGTTTCAAATTATTTATGTAAATGACTATTTTTTTAAAGTGAGACATCATGTGAAATACACTCACTGATAGTAAAATAATACAATATTTAGAAGTCCATATTCGGTTCAATTTAAAGGTTTAAGGGGACTCTTCACTCACTTAAAAACATCCGCTCGCTACTGCTAAACCTATGATCAAGTTGTTTTCAAATTTGTCGTTTAAATTTGATTATTTTTAAACGATTTTTCTCCATAGTTCAGGTCGATCTCTAATGCGGCTATTTTTTGCTTTTTCGATTTCTGTTGCAGATTTTTTTAATAAAGATACTTTCACTTTCAAAAAAATTTCGACAGTGAAAGTATCTTTAATAAAAAATCTGCAACCTAAATCAAAAGAGCACAAAATGACCTTAGTAGAGATCGAGCTTAGCTATCTTATGCAAAAAAATCGTTTAAAAATATTCAAAGTTAAAAGAAAAATTCGAAAACTGCCTGCTCATACGTTTAACTTCAGAGAGTGCATTTTTTGAAGTGATGAAGAGCGCCCATAAATGGATATGGATTAATGGAACAATTATGGTTAAAATACGAAAAGACGAAATTGTATATCATTATATACAGCAAACGATGTGCCTTGTAAAAATTTTGCAAATAATTTAATAAAAAAAACGAAATTCACTACATTTATATTTTACATGAAGTCATTAAATGTAAAAAATAAATTAAGAAGTGCTATAACTGCCAAGGCTTTCGATGTATCTTTCATGCCTGTAGTCTTGCCCCAAAATGCATTATAGACTCTGAAACTCATTTAAGATACAGAAAGGCAAAAAACAGAATTACGACTAAGCGCGTGAATTGAAGTTGTCTTAAAAACTCTTATCAAAACTGCACAAAAACTGTTATCGGAGCTGCCCTAAAAATACTTCCCATGTTAACTTAAACATATTATTGATAGCACTAAACAAATTCCTAACGCTAAATATCTTAAGAAAACATTTTTGTTTGCTGAATTCCTAAATGGGTTTGATTATACACTGCTCAAAACAATTAAAGGATATTTGAAGTTTTATATAAAATAAAGATATAAATGAAATTTTTTTTGCCGAAAATAGAAGAAGAGAATCACAAATGCAAATTTTTCTGGTTTTCAAACTGTGGAGTATGCAAATTTTGAGTTCGACGTCAAAAACGTCGCTTCAGCGGCAGCGAATGAAATTTGACTTTCAACTGGATAAAAGAGAATGAAGACAAGGATGATCGGCATTCAGTGATTGCTTTGTTTCGATGAGTACGATGTCTCAGCGAAGTCATTTGACAGATTCAGAAGCTTTGAGAATTGTTGGTAGGTTAGAAGGGGGCCAAACTCACGCCGAAGTAGCGCAAGCTATTGTAGTGTCACAAAGTGTCATTTCCAGGATCTGGAACCGTTTTTTGGAGAGTGGATGTGCAGGCCGAAGATCTGGGCAAGGTCGTAGACGGGCAAAAACGCCCAATGAAGATCGGTATTTAGCGTTAACAGCTCGGAGACACCGAACCATGAACGCTACTCTTCTCCAACAACACCTTCGCTCGGCTACAGGCACCACGATTTCAACTCAGACTGTCCGAAACCGGCTCCATGCTGTAGGTCTGTATGCTCGCCGACCGATGGTATGTGTTAGATTAACATCAAGGCATCGTCGCGACCGCAGGGAGTGGGCAACCGAGCATGTCAACTGGAGGAGAAATGAATGGAGCAATATTCTGTTTTCTGACGAGTCCCGTTTTTCTGTGCATCCGGATAATAGGCGTATTTTCATCTGGAGGGACCGTGGCAGTAGGAATAATCCTGCGTTCGTGCACGAAAGTGTCAGATTTGGCGGCGGAGGAGTGTTGGTGTATTGTGGCATCTCCATTGACGGGCGCACTGACCTCTACATCATTCGAGATGGAGCTCTGACTGGTCGCCGATATAGGGATGAGATCCTCAGACCTATTGTAGTCCCTTACGCTGCAGCAATCGGAGATAACTTCATTTTAATGGACGATAACTGCAGGCCACATCGTGCAAACCTGGTGGAGGATTTCCTTTTCGAGGAAGGAATCGTTCGAATGGAATGGCCAGCGTGTTCTCCAGACATGAATCCAATCGAGCACGCTTGGGACGCTCTAGGAAGACGAGTTTCTGGCCGCCAACAACCCCCACAAACTCTCCAAGAACTGGAAAGAGCTCTTCTGGAAGAGTGGGGCAGAATACCCCAACTCGTCATTAATAGCCTCATTGAGTCCATGCCTCAAAGGTGTTTAAGGTTGCTGGCCGCCCGTGGAAACCATACCCCCTACTGAAAATGATTTTCTTTAAAGAAAACACCTTTTCTTATTCTTTTTTTCTCATATGCACAAATTGTGTTTTTTTCCTTTAGTACACAAATGCGCAATAAAATGCATTTTTTCTGCCAAACATGTGTAATTTATTCTCATATAACCTACTATGTGTGTCGACCATGTATCAATCAGCTAAACAGTTTACCGGATACAAAATCCACCTAAAACTGCAATATCCTTTAATTGTTTTGAGCAGTGTATTAAAAAAGTCCTTCCGGCCAGTGCCGGGAGGAAGAGGTAGCTTTCATATTCCTCATTTTAAAAAAGCCAACTTATATTATTCAAACACACGAAGCTCAATTAAGTGGAAACCGAATGTAGGAGATTCAGTACTAATTTTTATCAATACTAAATCATTATGAATGAGAATTTTGCGAAATTAGTCAGCTTTATCCAAGCTGCTTTTATTTAAAGTAACTTATATTTGGCTGCCAAATTCGGCGATTTCTTAAAGTGCCTGCCATTTTAAGGCAACATGGTGGATGAGGCTAACCAGTGAACTTGGTCGAGACCTTAGTAATTGCTGTGCACATGCTCACTCACATCGGAATCGGTTGATATATACGAGTGCTGTCGCAGGAAAAAAATCAGATTTTTCAAAATGTCACCCACGTTAGAAATTGAAACTGCTATATCTGAGCCATTTTTTAAGATAAAGACAAACAAAAAATGCTCCTGAATCCTTATATCAAGGTCAAATACTTAAGAAAGAAACCTTTTTTCAATTTCTAATTTTTTTGCACCTCACTTTAAATATATATATTGTTTAATTTAATGGCCGCCATTTTGAAACAAGATGGCTGATGAAGCTGGCCAGCGAACTTGGTCGAGATATTGATGTATACTATCCACATGCCTTCTTCCATCGAAATAGGTGAATACGTGTGGTATCGCGAGACAAATACAAGATCATTTCAAAGTGTTATCCATGATAGAAATTCAAAGTGCTATAATTCAACCACTTTTTAAGATATAAACAAAAGAACAAATTTTCAGAAACAAAAACTGCTCCAGAATCTTTGTATCAAGGCCAAACACATAAAAAAAAATCTTTATCATTTTCCAATTTTTTAATACCTCATTTTAAGTTTTAAATTAAATTTTTTTTAAAATGGCAACCCTTTTGAAAGAAGATGGCGAATGAAGCTGGCCAACGAACTCGGTCGAGACATTGGTATGTACTATGTACAGACCAAGTTACATTCAAATCGGTTCATAAATACGCCTGTTATCGCGTGACAAAAATCAGGTTGTTTTAAAATGTCAGCCACAATAGAAATTCAAAATGTTATAACTCAGCCATTTTTTTAGATATAGACGAAACAAAACCTGTTCCGGAATCTTTGTATTAAGGTCAAACACATACGAAAAAACTCTTTTTCATTTTCCAAATTTTTGGTATCTCATTTTAAATTTAATTTTTTTTAATATTTTTTAAATGGCCGCTATTTTGAAACAAGATGGCGGATGAAGCTGGCCAACGAACTCGGTTGAGTTATTTGTATGTACTATATACACACCAAGGTACATCCAAATCGGTTCATAAATACGTCTGTTATCACGTGGCAAAAATCAGGGCGTTTCAAAATGTCAGCCACACTAGAAATTCAAAATGCTATAACTCAGCCATTTTTTAAGGGATAGGCGAAACAAAAACTGCTCCCGAATCTTTTTATCAAGGTCAAACACATAAGAAAAAAAATATTTTTTCAATTTTCAATTTTTTGGTACCACATTTCAAATTCAAATTTTTCTTAAAATTTTAAATGGCCGCCATTTTTAAACAAAATGGCGGATGAAGCTGGCCAAGGAACTCGGTCGAGACATTGGTCTGTACTATGTATGAACGAAGTTACATCCAAATCGGTTCTTAAATACGCCTTTTATCGCGTGACAAATTTCAGGACGTTTCAAAATGTCAGCTTCGCTAGAAATTTAAAATGCTATAACTCAGCCATTTTTTAAGATATAGACGAAACAAAAACTGCTACGGAGTCTTTGTATAAAGGTCAAATACATAAGAAAAAAATATTTTTCCATTTTCAATTTTTTGGTACCACATTTCAAATTTAAATTTTTTTTTAAATTTTTAAATGGCCGCCATTTTGAAACAAAATGGCGGATGAAGCTGGCCAATGAACTCGGTCGAGACATTGGTATGTACTATGTACACACCGAATTACATCCAAATCGGTTCATAAATACGAGAGTTACAGTGTGACATAGGTCAGATATATATATATATATATATATATATCAATTTTGAACGGAGGGTGGTTTCGGGGTCTGGGGGTCATGATCGATGAAAATATACCAAAATTTTTTGAAATCGCTTTCCTCCGAACGGCTGCAATAGGTAGCTTTTTGTAAAGAAAGCTACCTAAAAGCAATAGGTAAAAAGAAACTCAACTGAAAGCTCTAAAATCAAATTAAAGACAGTTCTACTGAAAAACCAACCTGCTGATGATAACTCCCCTAACTCAAGCAATATTCCTAATACCACTTCTGTTCCAAGTACTTCCACTAATAAATTTCAAGGTATTTTTAAATCTTTCAAGATATCAAAAAATGCTTCAGCTAATCTAATTTTTTAAATGCATTCAAAATAAAGCTACACGATATTAAAATTTACTAATCCTATGTGATATTAGAATGGTTATTAAGGAATTAGTCTTACTTGCAACTAAATTTAATATAAAGTAATATTGTGTAATTCTGTTTCTATTCTATAAAAGTTTCTGGAATTTAACCCCTTCAAATTAAAATTACTGAACATTTTTTACCTGAAAATCTTAATACAGATGTAATTGTTTTTCATGAACTCTGTAAATCTTCTTGAAACATCAATAGTTGTTCATTTAAATTTCATTTTATTCAAAGTAATGTAATTAAAATAAACCGCAAAATACTTTTCTCTATAGAATAGAATGTATCGGAATTCATTTATATGTTTCTGAAAGCATATGATAAACGAATTATATGCAGTCAATTTTCTATAATGAATATCGTGCAGTAAATCTTAATATTATTTATCAATAGCATGGCATTCAAGTACATTTACGAAAATAAGAACATGGACAAACACAGCAAATATATGAATGGAAATCATAAAGCTTTACAAATACGATGGACAGAATTTAAGAAGGTAACATAATTTGATAATTGTTTTAAAAGTATGAAGTAATCTTTTATTGGAAGCTGTTTTTGTGTATAAGTGCAATACGATAAAATTAAGTCATATGCAGCTTAATGTATTATTATTCAAAATACTTCGGAAAAAGGACGTAGACCCCGCTGTAGCAATAAAAAAAATATGAGAAAAATACTGTAATTTACCTTACAATTGCCCCAAATACAAAATATTGTAATGGATCATTTTTGGAATAGGATTGGGAAGAAAAGGAAAATATGACATAATGTAATGCTAGATTGAAAATAAGCAAGTTCATTAGGTAGCTTTCATTACAAAAAGTAAAAAGCTACCTACTGCAGCCGTTCGGAGGAAACCACTTCCGAAAAATGTTGGTATATTTTCAGCGATAATGATCCCCAGACCTCAAAACCACCCTTTCAGATGTTATATATACATATATATATATATATATATATATATATATATATATATATATACAGGGTGTCCGGTCTCAACGGTGTCCAATGGCTAATTCCTAAACCGTTAGTCATAGACATATAGTTCCAATTACAAAAATATTTTAAATCAGGTAAAGAAATATTTTAAAAGTGATTTGGGTCAATAAAACATTTCTTAAAAAATTACGAAATTTAAATTTTTATACGGTCCCCCGGTCCTGTAAGTTATATTTAGTAAAATTTTCCTATTATATTGACAAGTAAGACAAAAAAAGTCCCATTCACATAACACTAAAATTGAGCGAGTTATGAAACTTTAAAAATGCATGACTTATGCCACTTTTCTGCTCTGAAAACAAATGAGTTCGGCTTGGCTTTGAGGGATCACATACTAAGTGCTTAAAGTATTCGAAGATCTTATTTCCTGTGTATCTGCGCTTTAAAAAAAAATCGTACAAGTATTACAATTAAGTTAACATTTATTAAGTTTCAAATTGGCTAAAATAACATATGTTTTATTTTGTCAGGATTTGAGACTGTTTCTTTTATGATTTCTTTTAACAAAAATTATGTTATTTTTATATGTTTTTATGTTACTTCAACGATCGTATGTATGTTTTTTCCAGTTCAAAATTTGTACTCCAACTTTAACTCATTTTTAAATATCCTATCGAGATTACATTTTACATACTGGCGCAAATCCAATAACAATCTAATATTATTATAATTTTCGGCGGTTACCACTTATACTTATTTTACAGGATAACACAAAAAATTTCGGATTGATTACTGCCAAGAAGTTTAAGAAAAAGTTTTAGATTAGATAATACAAGACTGCGATTGTTGATTTTTTAAAATCTTTTATGTATTTTTTAGCACTGAATCCGAAAATTAGATTAATTTTTAACCATCATGTCAGGATATTTCGCAAATCATAAATTGTCAAATTTAAAGAATAACAAAAATCGGATACTATAAAGTAGAGGAGATGATAGTATATTTTAACTTTTGATAATTGATTTTTACGTACTTTTTAGCACTGAATCTGAAAATGACCTTCATTTTTAACCACCATGTTACAATTTTTTTGCAAAACGTAAATGTGTAAGTTAAAATATAGCGAAAATCTTATACTATAAAACATATGTAATACATTTTTGTTTTATTTTATTTTATTTTATTCAATAATTTATTCGATATTTTTGCTTATCCTGGTATTCTTACAGGTAAATAGTTGAGTGGTCCGATGAGATGAGGGAGGAGATTCAGTTTTAACTTTGAGCTTTTTAACTTTGAAATTTTCAAAAAATCCTGATTTGATTGTTAAAAATGAAGGACAATTTCGGATTCAGCGGTACAGAATACATAAGAATCAGTTATCAAAAGCTAAGAAACATAACCCAACTTTTGCAGGCTAGAGTAATCTAATAATATTTTAAAATACGTATCATTTTGTAAAGAATTGAGACCGTTAATTTAGCATCATTTTATTTCACAAAAATTCTGTTTTTTCTTTCTTCTTAAATGTGTATTATAAATTGTATATTTTGATTAATTGATTTGATTAATATTTTGAATTAATCTGTCAGAATGATTAAAGATTTCAAATTTATATTGCAATGTTAATTTTATTCTCATCCATTTTTTAATAGATCTGACGAAATTATATTTCGATTAAATTTTTGAAGGACCCCCAATTTGCAACAAAAAATATGCTCCAAATTTAAACAGCTATTACTGGGTCAATTTTAATCATAGAATAACGGAACTTTTTTTGCGTTACTTGTCAGTGTACAAG
Source organism: Maratus speciosus (assembly GCA_963932465.1). Classification (NCBI taxonomy): domain Eukaryota; kingdom Metazoa; phylum Arthropoda; class Arachnida; order Araneae; family Salticidae; genus Maratus; species Maratus speciosus. Next base: position 325,552,385 of record OZ010794.1, read on the forward strand.
AAAAATTTTACTAAATATAACTTATAGGACCGGGGAACCGTATAAAAATTTAAATTTCGTAATTTTTTAAGAAATGTTTTTATTGACCCAAATCGTTTTTAAAATATTTCTTTACCTGATTTTAAACATTTTTGTAATTGGAACTATATTTCTATGACTAACGGTTTAGGAATTAGCCATTGGATACCGTTGAGACCGGACCCTGTATATACACCATTATATAATTACAATTCATCATCTATTTCAAATTACTAAAATTAAATTAATAAATTTAGCTTCAATACATAACACTGACATTGTACAAAATAATAACTAATGAACAACAGTGATATGATTATGTTGAAATGAAGTTCAATATAGACCATGAAAGATGACAAACATGCAGCATAAAATGGAATTTCTTATATCAAGGTATCAAATAACTACAAATGTAGAAATCATATGATAAAACATTAAGTTATTGCGCAATTGTAGCAATAAACACAGCGCATAATATATATATATATATATATATATATATATATATATTTCATATTATTTGTTTCTATTCTGTTTTCATTTTTAATCTATTCACTTGATTATAATGGTTGTTTGGGCACAGAGAAAAATAATTTTTAGCTTTAGCTTATTTTTCTCACAGAAAACAACCATATTGCTTATATCATTGAATTCTGTGCCCTTGATAACGTAATTCAATATATAAGCTTTTCCATTATTTGTCGGTGTCCACTTTCTTCTTTTTTCTTCCATAATAATTCTTATAAATTCTTATAATAAATTATTTGGCACTTTTTTTATACTTACAGCTTTAATTCATAATATTACGGTTTTTGATGGTGGTAGGTTTTGTTTAATTAATGGTTATATATATATATATATATATATATATATGACTTTTGAAATGCGATAACTCTCGTAAATATTTCACACATTTTCGGCCTGAGTCATTTCAATAAATATTTTTTATTAACACTATGACGTATATTGTTCACTAATTTTATTTTTCTGCTGTTTTTAAGGGTTCTGAAGGCATTATAAAATAGTAGTAACTCATTGGGACTAAACACTTTCTGTTGAAATTTTTTTAAAATACGCTAGTTTTTTTAACTTGAAACGGTTATTGACAAATTCGACTTTTTGAAAAGGTATAATTATTCCACTTCGAATTAATCATGTACTTTTATAATGCATTAAAGTTGCAAGTTCTGCAAATAAAATAAAAATAAAACAAATGTCATAAAAAACTTTTTTATTTAAATTTAATGGTCCGTTAACAAGCCATAGGCCGAATGCATGAAAAATAGGCAAAAATCTAAAAACCAAATTTTATGTAACGTCTCAGACTTTTATTGCAAATTTAGTGTGATTTATTTGAACCTCAAACGTCAAGTCCATTTGCATCCAAAATGTTTGAAAAATATCCATAAAAAATATACAAAATCCACTATAATACAATTGTTCAACTGCATGATTTGTTCATTGACTTGGCCAATGGTGCGTATACTCAACATTTTATTTTGTAAATGAAATATTATTTTTCATGCACGAATTTTTTTTTTTTTTTTTTTTTTTGAGTCTTAGGCATATTTCAATAAAATAACACCACATTTTATAAAATTTCTATGCTTGGCCTAAAATGGGTTAACCGATTTGGATGTGATTATGCATAATACATACCAATCTCTCGATCGAGTTCGTTGGCCAGTTTCATCGACCAACTTGTTTCAAAATGGCGGCCATTAAAAAAAATTTAAATTTAAACATTTAACAAGCGGTGCGAATATATTTAAAAACTGAAAAATATTTTTTGCGAGAGTATGACTTTTATGCAAGGATCCCGGAGCATATTTTGTTTCGTCTTTATCTTAAAAAAATGGCTGATATATAGCAGTTTGAATTTCTAGGGTGGCTGACATTTTGAAACAATCTGATTTTCGTCACTCCCGTTACTGTCTTTTGTAACTCTCATATTTATAAACTGATTTCGATGAGATTGTTTGTATGCATAGTACATGCCATATTTCGACCGAGTTCGTTGTCCAGCTTCATCCGCCATCTTGTTTCAAAATGGCAACCATTTGTAACGTCCGCTGCTGCGCAATGCTTAAATATTTTTATCCGTTAGATTCAAATTCTCGCCAAGCTTGGCGACACTTGGCGAAATATATTCAAATTTAGCGCCCCAAAATAATTAACTATAAATGATGCCAACTTGGCTATATCTTTCTAACTTGGCGCAATTATCATTCAAATTCAGTATTGACGAATATTCATTCTCTTATCGGGTTAGTCGCATTTTTGCTTCTTAAAATTTGATTAAAATTAGTTTTGAGTAAAACTTACAAAATTTTAAAACCAGAACTATGAAAGCTATCACTTCCTCCCGGCACTGGCAGAAAGGAGTTTTAGGTTAATTTATTGTACGGTTACAGTATCTCATTGTGATAAATATTTCTTTTCTGGAGATTTTTTAAATAAGCCTTATAACTTAAATCACGATTTTAATCGGAAACATTTTACATTATTCTGGAAGAAAAAAAATATTTTTAAGCGTCTTAGATTACCAAAATACGTTTTCTAGAAAAAAAATTAAGCCATAAGAAACACAATTTTACAAATTTAATTTCTATTAAATTGTAGATGAATGAATGAATTTTCGATTTAAAAACTCGTATAAACACGCATCACATGAAATTGAAACTTACGTGCGATACAATATGCAAAGTTCACTTCCTAGAATTTCTTCCAAGTCTGTAAACATTCTGTCAAATGAGAAATCTTTTCCTAATATTTTTTCTTTAGATTAAAAATCTCCCTATTGTTGACACAGAATTTGTAATATTTTTCTGCAATTAAATAAGAGGGAAAATTATATTTTAAAATTGCGGTGGAAATATGTTTACCATGGACATAAGAATTTATTTTTCTTATTCGAGATGTAGAGAAAAACAGAGGAATAATCAACGATGCTCCTCACGCACTGGCAGTAAGTAAGATTCAGAATATAGGACACAGATTTACGCTACAAATACCCCGATACGAATAAGCCTAATGCAACATTCTTAGGGTAGTATCAGGAAGAAAATAAAACTGTGGCACAGAATCATGATGGATTAAAAGTATAGTAAGCCTTTTATAATATATTGTATTGTCCCTCAGAGCAGTAAGAATTATTTATTCAACACAAAGATCTTTTATATAAACCCTGTAACCTTGTAACGGTTTAAATGAAAAAATTCCGTGGTGTTTCAGAAAATAAATACATATTTTATGCATCCTGAGTTACTAAACTCATTTTCTGTAAAAAAAGGGAAAAAAAATAGTTTAAAGCAAAAACAGATATATTCAGAGAGTGTTCATACATTTTTGTAACGAGTTTAGAAAAAGTAATGTATGATAAAGTTAATTTCTTCATTAATTATCAATTAGCGTTCATTACTGCATTCTTCAAAATTCTTCTTTAGATATCACTTTTCTTCATAGATGGCTGCATTAAATTTTTTTACAGTCTTGTTTTTCATTTTTCACACCAGAGGGCATGTTTATATTTATATTTATTAAATCTCTGTTTTTTTAGTAGTTAAATCACAGCCTCATGTATTTCAATATCTCAATCCGCTATCATCTTCTCAAACTTTCCACTAGGAAGTCAAATTTCTTGTATTTTAGATTTTTATCTATAATTGAAGTGCTATCTTCTCTTCACTTATTTATCTTTTAATATCTTATGTGTAATTTTTGGTTAATTTCGGAAATGTTTTGATATGTTATAAGGAGCTACATTTTGTCATTTTAGGCCTAATGCAGACAGAATTGGATGAAATAACATATCATCACTATGAATTAAACCTACAAGGTCCTCTGATGAGTATGTAGGTTATTCATAGGTACTTATTATAGGCTATTTCCATAAGTACTTGTAGTGTAAGTCACATGCTACGATTTTTGGCTACCAGTATTTTAGAGCTGAAAATGGTGACTTATTTTATGGGAATATCTCATTAGTTCTATAAGATCAAGCAAACTTTGCGAAAAAAACGGTGGCCAACAAGCATACCAGTTATCAGCTATGTGACTTACACCACAAAAACCCATGGAACTAGCCTATATAATTCTGGTTTCCACTGTTCATATTTTGCTCATCTTATTTGTTCATTTTATGTTCATATCATTTAATAAATTGTTGTTGTATATTTAAAATTCATACTGTTTGAATCTTGTCGTAAAACGTAATTTATATATTTAGTATAGAATATAATTTATAATATTTTTTAATGTTTATATATATGTTACATCATTAGATCTAATTCCGCGATTTCCTCATCTTATTCTAAATTACTACTTTATATTCACTAAATCCTTATCCTTAAATAATCTTTATCGTTAACTCTGTTAAATTCCCTTTAATTTAATGTCTCAGTTGTCTTAATTGCTTTTATATTACGCTTTTAGTATTCTTAAATTAAATGTTCCATTCCCGCGCTTTTTTCTTTCGAGATTATTCTTTTAGCTTCCATTTTTACTTTCCCGCGCATTTCTGATGTTATCCTTTTTTCCTCCAAATTCATCCGCTATTTCTGTTCGCACTCTTTATATCACGTGACATTCTTAATTATTCATTGGTTGAGAGCGCGACCTACGTCACATTTGTATCCTTACACGTGAGGAACAAAAAGTTGATACTCGCTGTGTTTCATCAGATTTTAGTCGTATTTCCAGTTTTCATCCATCCCCTGGTCACCGTTCTGTTATTGAATTATCTGGAACTTTGTTTAAACCTAATTACTACTACGGAGCGATGGCTAATTATCTTGGTGGAAACTGCACTTTTTGCAAGATATTCTAATAAAGTGCTTAGCTGATATCATGAGTTGTTTCAATTTCTTCTGGGGGAACTTCACGGAACGATGCATTCCATTGTTTTCACTCGACAACTGCATTTCAGCAATTGGTTCTACTAACATAACATATTCGAATTATCTGTTCTGACCACTTCTTTTTCGTCATTATCGCTGCATGTGATCCACAACTACTATCGTGACATCCAGTACAGCATTTTCAACGATAAAGCCAATCCAATGTTGCTAGAATGCAACATTTAGCCGGTAGGATTCGAATTATCTGTTCTGACCACTTCTTTTACGCCATCATCGCTGCATGTGATCCACAACTACTATCGTGACAGCCAGTACAGCATTTTCAACGATAAAGCCAATCCAATGTTGCTAGAATGCAACATTTATACGAGTACAATTATATGAACTTTTTTAAGCATCTTAAAAAATATTTAAAAATAAAAAGGATTATATAATTTTTTAGTTTCAAATTTCAGAAACTATGGAGGAAAACATTAATGTTCTTTACTTTCCTTATATATAAATACAGTCACATAAACTGAAACCATACTTACATTCAGATATAAGAATGTATTTTTTTAATACAGCATACAGTACAAAATGGATCAATAATGTACCTCACACAGTAGCATATACAAAGAAACAGACACATGACAATGATTTACACTACAAGCCCATAGCTGCCAAATTTTACGCTTTCCTCTGACAGCCATTTTTGTAAAGAAAAAGTTGGCATATTTGATAATATATTTTCTTGATTATATAAAGCAAATTCTACATTAAAAAATAATGGCAACGAAAAAGATTAAATTTGTCACATATGCAAAATATGTGTAAATAATCTTACTGCAATATTCTTAGTGTCAGCTTCTGTATATGCTACAGAAATACATGCTACACTTTCAAAAATATTGATTTTTTATAAAAGAACTGTCAGCCAGAGTTTAAATTCTATTAACTCTTAATCTTTCTAAACTATATATTTAATCGAAAGCTTTACAAGAAAAAATTCATCTGCTTTTCAACTCATTGCTTAAAAACCGACAGAGATGATACCAGTAAAACGACATTTTTTTTTCTTTTACGCAGCCAAATCTGTAATTTTTTTTCTCCCGAATTTTCAGTTAATTTAACAGATTTTGAGCATAAAATACACAGATTTGTGTTACAGGGGAAAAAAGAGTATTTGTAAAGAACGTAATTCTAACAGATTGTTTCCGTAAAAGTTTTTTACTAGTATTCTGAGTGACAGTTTTTCTTTTACATCAACATATTTTATTTCCATATTTTTTTAAATGATTGTAAAAACTGTTTAGCTTCTGCTAAAAATTTAATTTTAAGAATCAAATATGGATGTTAAAAAGTAAAATTCAGTAAAAAAATTTACCATTTTTTTCGTAAAATAAACAGTTTCTTTATTATGAACTATAGCGTCAGTATATTTTTTAATCAGCAGTTTTTTTACTGTGTATTTTTTATTATTAGACACGTGTAAATTCAACAGAAAACCAAATTTTGCTTTTAAAATTCGCATAGTTAAGATTTAATCAGTTTGAAATTATTGACCAAATGTCTCTCGCTATATCTATATTTATACCTATATGTATATATTTTTTTAACTAAAAGATGATCACAAAATGCAAAATAATTATTTTCCAGAATGTTATCGAATTTTTTCTTTATTACAATTACATAACAAACTGAACTGAACTTTTTGTGAAAAAGTTTTGATTTTACAATAATTAGATAACCCCTGATATAAAAGAGATCGCATTTAGTAAAATATTCAATAAATATCTTTTTGTTTATTTTTCGTAATATAATTTATTCTCTGCCATAGGGCGGTATTTTCTTTCAAGTTTTCCGAATATAATTGATTTTTTTCAGCATATTTTTTTCTTACATATCTGTTTATACTTCTTTCTAAATCTACCTAAAAATATTTGAATATGATGTTTACACCAACTATATCAGATACAAAAAACAAAAATGTAGCAGAACTATTTATAATTTTATGCTTCATAAAACCTTAGAAATTGGGATGCACTATAACTTGTAATTTGTAAGAGTATATCTAAATTTTTATCGTGTTTTTGTTTTCAAATTATTATTAAAAACTATATAAATAGTGTTTTTATTTGAGTTTTAGATTAAATTTTTAAGCTATCTGCAGAAAAATATCAAGTTATTAATGTTAGGCTTTACTTTTAATTAACGAGATACTTTAGAAAAGTTCATCGTGTATTGAGAAAGTTTTTATCTGAACAACAATATAAGTGAGACTCATTAAAAAATAGATAATAATTTTAATTGAACTTAAAATTCAATAAATCTCATACATACAATGTTTCTGAAAGTTTTCTGTTGACTTTGATGCGTTTTAACCAATCTTCACTTATCTACACTGTGATTATAGAATTTTCTTTAAAGATATGTTATAAACGTAGATTTTAAATGATTTTCGCTATAGAAAAATTAATAAATCACCTAGCATATCATGAAGATCTTTTTAAATGTAGTCTTAATTTTCAGAGTGTTATAATTCAGAGACAAATACAAGCTTATTCAAAGGTGTAATTATTTTTTTATTTAACATTTTTTTTACAAATATTTGTTTGAACATTTTCAAACAGTTTACGATACCATAGCATTTATTACTTGCTTTATAGTATTTATGAATTAATTTTCATTTAACATCTTTCCATTTTCCATTGACTTTATACATTCTGTATGTCAGTGACAGTCAAACTGTAGTTTTTTTTTTATATTATGAGCTTGTTTTAGTTACATTAAAATATATGAAAAAGTTAAAAAATGTCAAATCATGTACGCAACCGATTTCTGCAAAAATGCTCATGCACGTTAAAATTAAACAAATTCATGAAAAGTATAAGTCGAAAAATCAGACACATTTATTTAATAATTAGGCATACATAAAGAGAAATAGAGATGATTAGAACATTTTCTGGTATAAACCTTGTTATGCACGGTATTTATGTCTTTATATTTTCCTTTTAAATGTTATATTTACTAGGTTGAGCAAAAAGTTCTGGTAAATTTGTGAAAGTTGCGTTGTTATACGCAAATTAACAACAAAAGCAACAAAGACTATTCTTCAAAGTAGAGACCATCATAGTCCACGACTTTCTGCCATCGTTATACCAGATTCCGGATTTGCTTGAAGTACCATGGCAGTTCCTTGGAATCGTAAAACTCTTGATATGCTTCTTCAACTTCATTAAAGGATTCAAATCGACGGCCCTTGAAAAAAGTGTTGCATTGATCGAAAGAGGCCATAATCGGGTGGGGCCCCGTCTTGAACTCCTATAGATATACCAGTAGTCCTCATATATACGATACAAATTTTGGTTATAGGTCTGGTTATATATAACATTTAGATCAAAAATTTCCCAGAACTTTTTGCTCAACCCAATAAATATGAAGTTTTTCACGTAGATGCGGAATAACAGTAAAAACCTCTGCAATGAACTTCGACTGTAGCGTTTACTTTCTTTCGTGAACCAGTTAAAATCCATGCGAAACAATCATTTATCTATAAATCATCCGATCATTTTTCAAAATAAAAAAAGGTATTCTAATAACGCCGAAATATATCATCGATCTCCTCATTTCCTGAAACAAATAAGCATTTTTTTCTATAAAATTCTCATACAAATATATGCGTGCTCAACTTTAGCTTACGATTTCTAAAATATATCTATTGACATAAGCAACATTGATCTCAAACAATTACAAGTGGAAGAAATTTTATCTGTTCATTTTATATCTGGTTGGAGCGTTTGATGAGATGGATTGGTTTATCTTGGCTGAATTAATTGATGAACTTCCGATTTATGAGTATTTAAAAACGACTTTAAAGAATTATATCAGTCATCGTCTCATAGGATTCAAGATTGTTAGAGGCATAAGATGGTTTAGAATCTTCCGGGGCTGCCCGCAGGGTTCCTGTTTAGGACCCCTGCTATGGACCATTGTTGCTGATAAGATTATCAAAACTTATAAGCGACACAGTCAAAAAATTATTTCTTATGATGATGACTCTGTTATTGTTGAAGGCAGTGATACAAGACCTGCACTTGAGAATACCATCAATGCTAGCATTTCCCACTTTGCTGCAGCCTGTAGTGGTTTACATCTGTCAATTAGTGTTGAAAAATCTGCTTCAATGCTTTTTGGAAAATATATATCAAGAAAGCGTCGACCTATTTTTAAACTCCAGGGTAGGAGCATATCTGTTAAGGATAATTTGCTGTACTTGGGATTTTATGTTGACAGTAGATTCCATTGGTTGGAGCATCTCGATATGGCCCGCAATAAAATAAAAGATTTTACTTGTAATATCCAAAGGACAAGAATTCGTGATAAAGGATTACCACTTGAGTTTCTAAAAATTTGGTACAATTCAGTGCTAAAGAAACAGATTACTTACGGTTGCGAAATTTGGTTTAATGATTTACGGAGCCATGGAATTAAGCGTATATCGTCATGCCAAAGGCTATGTCTCTTATCTATCATTCGAGCATATCGGTCAATATCAACACAGGCACTTTGTGTACTTTCAGGAGTTCCTCCAATCGAAGTCGGAGTTCCTTCAATCGTCTTTTTAGTGTCCGAACGGGGTTGGCGAGCGTAGCTTGCAGGGTTAAATGCCCCCTAGTATATATATATATAAGAGCTGGACTGATTCAATAAAAATAGCACCAGAAGGTGAGAGACAAAAGAACGTATTTTGCAAGTAAATACAATTTTGTTGTACTGGAGATTTTTAAAATTTTATCTTCTGACTGTTTATGCGTATAGCGTTTTCCAATTTGCTTCCTGGAATCTTTATCAGTTTCTCTGCAACACATAAAGGAATGTTGTATACAGTATGTGTTAACAATGCGTATGGATTTTTTTTTTTTTTTTTTTTTTTAACGATTGAATACTTATTCGGTATTGTAAATTTGCTGTACATCCGTTAAAAACGACGTAAGAATTTTCTGTATCTCTCTTTCGGGTATGTAGTGTAATCTTGTATTATGAGTGCAATTTATCCCAATAGTGCGATCTAATTCAAAGCACTCTTATAATGGCAAAAAGATTTCGGCAGAAATGGAATTATAGATTTTTTTTTTTTTTTTACTTTCTTGGGATACACTATTTAGCTGTATTAGTCAAAATTTAAGACTTTTACTGTACTTTAATAATCTATTTTGTAGCCATAGGAGAAATTCTCTGCTTTTCATGATATATTTACACGTGAGTACAGTCTCTTTTTAAAATTTTTATATTTACTATTTTAGGTTTTTCTAATATATTTTGGATATGCTGTGTTAAAAAAATACAGAACTCTTTCCTCTTTTACGTAAGGTTTTCCCACAAAGATGCGATGGAGATAAAAGAGAATCACACACGCGATTTAGTAGGAGGAAAAAAGTGCGGTTAAAAGTATATTACATGTAAAATTTGAGTAGCTTGTTACATTTCTTGAAACTGCCAAGTGAAAAATCTTTGTACTTTTCCATAGATGAGTATATCCTTTTTCCCGTTTAGAACGTATCACAGCTTATGGCTAGTTCTCATGCGTCCTTCAGTATTACTTTGTTATCATCGATATCTTGATCACTTATCAATAGAAAATTCAAGTGTTTTTGTAAGATATCTTTTAATTCACAAGACACACAGAAATTTTCTATTTTTTTAGGGATTTGAGTCGGACTTCTCTGTTTTAGAATTTTTCGCGAAAACAGCATAAATAAATCATAGGTTAAAAAAAAAATGTTTCAAAGATAAAATTTTAATATAATGTTCTAAAATTTAAAATAACATTGAAGGACAATTGATTACATTGCGATTAACGTTTATTTATAAGTATATTTTTTCAAAATAAAATTCATACGAAATTTTAAATCCATCTTCCTGCCAGAAAAAAATCTATCAATGTACTCCTGAGAATCTAAGACACATCCATTCATATCCTGTTCGGAACTGAAAGATAGATGCACTGTGCCAACCATACTACAGTTCCATCAATGTACATCATCTTTTTTCAGAAGCTATTAATGCCTTTTGCGTGATAACATATGTCTTGAAATTTATGTACCTTATGTGTTTTACCTCTCTGAGGGATGGCACTTGCAAATATCAAAAATTCTTTTATAGAACATTGTTTTGCGCCCGAAATACGTCATATTACCAAACATTAAGTCAATTGTAGCATGAGAAATATTGTTAAAATTGAATTGCATTACTTGCGCATAACGGAGAGAGAAGACAAGTTAAACAAAATTAAAGAAAAAAATAACAAACAAACTTCTCTTTGAAGAATTAAAAAATATTGTATACCTCTAACAGACAGTGAAGAACTAATGTAATGAAAAAAAAAATATGATAAATCCACGCGTAACATTTCAGTACAAATTTCTTGTTATTTATTTTTTTAATAAATTTAATGCAATATCTAAAATCATTTATCTGTGCACAGTTAAAAACGTCATATAAAGCATAAAATTTTGATATTTTACAAGTCATAGACATCTGCTATTATATTCTAACATTAAATTTTAATAAAATAGGCTTCAAAATGTTTTCACGTGTATGCAACCTTTTTGATTAAACTTTAATAGCATATATATATTTCCGCCACCATATAGCTCTCTGCATGTCGAGTCATAATGTATTCTGTCTCGAAAGTAATAAATGGTACTACTGTATATTTAGAACATTAGATTTTACATTATGATATCCCATGCAAAAATATAATCCAGACTAATAAAATGAGATTCAATATAATGTTTCTACATTATTAACTTTATATATGCATCTAGTTATACACTTTAATCAGGCCTCTCCCAAAAGGTTCCTTTTACATAGCTAACAATGTTATTTAAGTGATATATGTTTAATATTTTAGAAATTGAAAACATCTGTTGTTATATTTTTTACATTAACTTTTCATTAAACGTACTGATTATATATATAACGTACGAAATGATTTCATATGTATGCAATTTTCTTCATCAAACTTTAATAGCCTATATATATATATATTCATGATCTTTGCATGCCGAGTTATAAATGTATTCAACCTCAAAAATCACGAATGGTAATATTTTGTTTAATGCATTTTTATAAATGTAAGAATTTTTTTTTCTTCCTAAAAGTAGATTTTTTTCATTGTACATTGATTGTCAAATTAATGGTAATAGTTATGCATTGTTTAATAAGTTTTTAAATAAATGTGTTGTTTAATGCACTATTGAAAATGTAATGATTAGAACTTCTTATGCAAAGTTATTTTTTTTAAATTCTTTATTTTCTTATTATGTAGGAAATTTCTTATTAAAATTTTACTTTGGGAGTAAAATTTTAATGCCTTTATATATATAAGAAATTCCCTACATACTGCTAAAACACAAAATCTTTGGAAAACAAGCTGTAATGCAATCTATTTTTTAAATCATAAATGGTTAATATTTTCATATTTCTCCTTTATGACACTCAGAGAATTTTTCTGTCAACTATGTTGTTGTCTTAGTGGAAAATGTTTTTGAAATAAATACTGGGTAGTCATAAAAAAACTTCCCCGATATATGTATCCCTAGCAATCTGACCGCTGAACCAATCAAAAGAAAATTTCAGATTTAGTTATTCGAAGGAATGCCCTCGAGATCGTAATGATTTAAATTAATAGATCTCTCACGGTTATGGTTACGGTGAAAAACTTTCGATATTTTCGAATGACAACAAGCTTTTTTTCCTTCGCAAATTTATCAACGCCTTGAAAAGCTATAAATCGCGTTGGAACGATATACCTATGGCAAAAATTGCTGGTGTAATATCGTGGCACTCAATCCTAATAAGTTCCTATGTAACATAATATTCAGCACTCTAAATAAAATTATTACATCTTTATTTTCACTATGTGTACAGAAACACAACTCAAAAACACATTCTAAAACAAATCGTATATCATTACTCAGTTCACAAGTGAAAAAAAATCGGCTACTGAAAACATGTCTTGTAGCCACTTCTTTGTTTCTCGCAATGGTCTTTTTTGCAAGTGTTTTACGCCGGCAATTTTCATCGTACGTGTAATATTCCAACGCCATTAACGGTTTTCAATGCGCTGATGAAATTGCGCATGAAAAAAATGGGTTTGCCATTCGAAACTTTCGACATTTCTTCACTGTAACCGTAACCGTGAGAGCTCTATTGTTTGAAATCATCACGATATCTAACGCATACCTTCAAATAGGTATATCTAAAAAAAAAATCGATTGGTTGAGCGGTTAGGCCGTTAGGGGTTCATATATGGGGAAAATTGTTTTCTGACCATCCTGTATTTTACTTCATTCTATTTAACTCTTTCCATTCAAAAATTCTATTCGTAAAATGATGAAATTATTGACTAACACAAGAATTTACAAACGAAATTCTTTGAAAGAAAAAACTTCTAAACATTCTTTGTAAAAACAAAATTTGACTAAAATATTTTTGATGCTGTTTGTTAGTTTGGAATTAAAATTAGGTGGTTTCGTCGCGGGATCAACGAGCTTGAATGAGTTAAAACAGTTTTTACAGCGAATGGTTTCTTTTACGCAAAGGGAAAAGTTAGGTATGAATGGAAATTGCATAATATAAAAATAGATTGTTCTTTAATTTGTTTTTTAATTTATTTAAATCCAAATTTTCTTAACATTTAGACTGGTGTACCACAAACTCGAAATTCATACTTTACCATGCCTGAAAATTCTAACTTTAAAATAGACATAATAAAGAATTAATACACGTATGTGTATACAATTTTCTAGCTTGAGTTAAAAAGTCTTATATGTCCAGAGTCCCAAGTTATTAAATCGGTCAATGAAAGTATTATATTTATATCGACTGCTAACATTTCGATTTAAATCTTTATACGACTAAAACTAACAGGCTTCAACGGCTAAGCTGGTCAGTTTCTCCAAACAAACATTGAATGAAACTCAATATATTTGTAAGTTTTCCCTTGGCTTTTTAAGCAACGCGGACCTTTACATAATATGTATTTCCCCATTGCTCAAATCAACATTTTTATTTTCATCATTTACAGTAAGATTTAATAAAAATGCTAGAGAAATATATATTATACTAAAACTACCCCGTAGAAATTATCTAACTAAAACACAAATGTAATCAAAATCAGTTCAGTAGAACTTACCATAAAGCTAATCGTTCTTAATCGGATTCACTTAATTATAGAAAGTGCACTGACAATTCTACAGTTAAGCAATGTAGAATGATGTGTTATATACTGAAGCATTTCTGAAAAATTGTCTAATTAACAGTGAATATTCAATCGAAATACAATCAGCAGATTATTTTTAAATGGACTAATCTTTCATCGGAGTTGCAATTTTTAAATGGGTGAAAAATGTCTGGGACAGGATTCAAACAAGGGAAATCTGTGCTGAAGCTGTCAATGCTCTGCCAACTGAGCTATCCCGGACGAATTCGGAGGACCTATATCAGCTAGCTAACCTTATTAATAATAGCATATGGTCTGATGTCTGAATCAGCTCAACAGAATAAATCGCAGGTAATGAAACTACCGTAAACACTAGATACGTATTGTACCAGCTAATTTTAACACAATTATTCATAATAATTATAAACCATACGAGTTCTAATTTTTCAGCTGGAAAAAATGTCCGGTTTAGGAATCGAACAGGGATCTCCTGGCTTTTTAACCCAATTGGAAAATTAAAAGTCATATGATTTATTTACCAATTAGAATAATTGTGTTAAAATTAATCTAATCTTTTATTGACGGTTTCATTTAATTATAGAAATTTCCCCATGATTCTTTAACTAAGCATAACATAGAACAATATGCATAAAACAATCTACGAAAACCTTCGCTTGAAAATTATCTATCTAACCTTGTATTATCGATATCCATTCAGCTGAACTCAAGTTATAAGCTACCGGAACGAAATTTATTTACATTTTATAGGTATATAGTAGATGATAATTAAATTACTTTCCTACAGTGACACACATAGATGAAGCAGCATCATTATTGTGTATTAATAATATATAACATGAAGTGGGGGGGTCCGAGTCCCCTGCCCAGGGACCAGGAAGTCCTTCCCGGGCCCTAAACGGACAGTCCGAAGACCATCCTTCTCCAACACTCCGGTCATGGATGCGCGCTGCCCAATGCACGTCACACTCCGTGTCTCCAAAACGACAGGTGTCTGGTACAAACGACAGAAGCACAACCCAGCACGAAAAAGAGCCAAGTGTCTCCTCACCCTCTACAACCCCCCCTACCCGCCGGATCACTCCAGAGACCCGCCATAACCGAAACCTATAAAGTAGTCGGGCCCACGACCCGATGCCAAAGGTTCTCGAAGGGGAGTTGCTTTACGGAAGACTTTTAATATCAACTGCTATAATGAGTAAAGTCATATACGGTCGGCAACCGACAATAGAGTGGGGGCGGCATTGGTGGACCCAGAGGATACGTGAAAAGCCTTCCCTTGACGACATAAACACTACTTCGCTCGGGTGAAAAAACCGATCACCCTCCCGACTCGCGAGCCTCTGGAGGCTTAGCGCAGGCCGTCTGCGTGACCAGACTAAGCGCCATTTGCCACCCCGGTGAGCCATGGAAAGCTCTCCCCAGACGTCATACGCAGCGCCCCGCTAAGGGGTTGGAGGGTTCGGAGTCCCACCGTGGACACACAAATTAACCTCATCTTTTGAAGGAGAAGCCGCGTGAAACTGGTATAACCTGGCGTCCGGTATTTTCCCTCAAGATGGCCTTGGTATCTTGGCACGAATGCCGCAAACCGTGCAATGGCGAGCGCTATCAGAAACAAGAAAGTACCTCTAGCCATGTCTGGGGTCGCAGAAAGCCACCCCACTTACAAGAACCGAAGAGACTTTCGGCTCGTGGATTAATTGCGTGAAAGTTATTTTCAGACTCTGCGTAGTCTTCACCACCGGATGCAGGAAGCTCCAGTTGCGCACATACACAGTGGACTTGGTCGGACCGAGATTTCATCTTTGATTCGAAGCGATACGTATTAAGGGGTCTTGCACCTTTTAAACGCGTCGAAAATTAACCAAAAACTTCAAAGTTTGAAATAGTCTATATTCAAAACCTTTTTATGTCTAAACATGAAATTTTGGATATTGATTAAACAGATTGTTCTTTGTAATATACTACCAACAGAAATTTATTAACCCTTTACAGAATTTGTGTATTGTTGAAATCAAAATAGTTCTTTTTTTTACCCCATAAGTCATTGTGCGCATGATATCTTGACAAAGTACGTATGGATTGTCATGAAATTTGGTAAATATACTAAACAAATATGTGTGTTTAAAATGATCTACTTTTAAGTATATACAATGGTAATATTATTAGTTATGACTATTTTTATTCATTAAAAATTTAAAAAAAATATTTTTTTTTTTTTTTACGAAAATATTTTGTTTATATAGTTAATGAAATAATTTTAGCCTAAGAGTAGATCATTTTAAACACACATATATGTTTAGTATCTTTACCGAATTTTATGCTAATCCATGCATACTTTCTCAAGATATCATGCGCGCAATGACTTATGGTGTAAAAAAAAGAGCTATTTTCATTTCAACAATACACAAATTCTGTAAAGGGTTAATAAATTTCTAATGGTAGCATATTATGAAGAATAATCTGTTTAATCAATATCCAAAATATTTCATCTTTATACATAAAAAGGCTTTGAAGATAGACTAATTCAAGATTTGAAGTTTTTCGTTAATTTTCGACGCGTTTAAAGGTACAAGACCCCTTAACCGGTGAGCCTCTGGCACGGGTATCTATGGAGGCGAGATCTAAGAGGGGGACCGGCCGGCCGACCTACTTCCAGATGAAACGGCACGACGGTGATTTCCACTTCTACATCAACCCTTCACGTCGACAGCTCTCTGGTCAGACCTTTTTTCACCACCTATCTTGATGTCGGTTCCCAACTGCCCCAGCCACAGAGAACTCAGGCGATGAACCATCTGACAAAGGTTAGCACGCCAGGTGTAGTCCAAAACTTCTCCCGGCGGTAGTTCCTGGAGTCCGTGCAAGGTGTTCCCGCGAAACTTGTCCATACCAGAAGGTCCTGAACACTTATTCTACAAAGCCCGTACTCCTCTTTGAGTCCGTATCTGTCAAAATGTGGCTAATCGTTGTCCAGAGTCACCATCTCACATGACACCGGCACTGAGATTCACCTAAGAACGTCGCTACCTAGCTTGCCTCGAAAACCGAGGTACTGGGGATGCTGCTTTTGATGTTCCACGAAAGCGCACCCCATCAATTCAGTCACGACTCCCATGCACCATTCATTGCCGTGGTTGCTTCCGGACTCATAAATGAGTTATTCGTGCAAGCTGAGGTTCGTCCACATCCGCCCCCCTCGCATTCGTGTACTACGAACTCAGCCGGGCTCCTGTTCTCCTCCTCCACCAAAGTGGTCGGTTCCGGACCACTCGGAGAAGCAGCCATAAATCAATTCGGATCTTTGCACTGCTGAAATTTATGACTTATAGGCATGCGTTTATATGTGGAGTTGGCTGGCTTATATCTTGCATCTTGCATGGAATTATATCGACTGGATTAATTGAGAAAGAAATGATGGAAAATATCTAAGTTGGTGATAATAATTCATCAATAAATTTTGATAAATTGGATAAAATATTATTAATTATTATTATTTGATTACAATCCTTTTTCGATTAACAATGTATTTCCAGTTGAGAGTGGGATATCAAACACCTTCATAAAATAGGTTTTCCATAATTTGTCATAAAAATATAGCAGATTACTGATATATATAATTTTTGTACCTTTTAAATCGCTGATCATTACCAGCTTTAAAATGTAAACAAATACACTCATGTCCAAAATTAAGGTCACAAGCACAAAATCTGTGAAAACTGATGAACTATACACTGTGCTGCCACGAAATTTGGCACAGAGGTATATTACAATGGAAGAAAGAATATAGCAACATAACAAAATGGAAAAGATTTTAATTGTGGATTAAGAAACAGGGTATATTAAAAAGTGCTAAATCATGAATCAGAGATAAATTATTTATCTCGGAAAAGCCTGTCTAATATGGAGTGGGACCGCCGTGCGCTGCTATACAAGCCTCACAATGAGCTCTCATACTGTTTATGAGGGTGTCAATAAATGTTTGGTGCAACAAAGCCCATTCTTCCAAAAGCGCATCTTTTAAGTCCTGGTGGGTTCTGGGAAGGGTGTTACGCTGTGCAATGGCTCTTCCTAGACCATCCCAAACATGTCCAATAGGATTGAGGTCCGGAGACCTCGAGGACCAATTCATATGGCGCATATTCTCTTCTTCAAGAAAAACATCAACAATGTGAGCTCTGTGTGGCTTCGCATTGTCGTCCATAAACATGAAGTTCGGGCCTACAGAACCCCGGAACAACCTCACATAGGCTCAAGGTCCTCATCCCTAATGCCCGGTGCCCAATCTGTGTGTGTCCTTTTCACTGCATCTAACAGGAGGCCCGGTTGTTGTGAAGCCGAAGACATCAGTCTTGGACACAGCAAGAATGGGGCGTGTTCTTTTTAGTGATGAGTCGAGATTCACCACGCAGAGTGATTCTCGTCGAATCCTCATCCAGTGAGAAAGTGGAGCTTGCTATCATCCCTCCTACATAAAAGAAACCGACAAATTTGGTGGCAAAGGAATCCTTGTCAGGGGCGGCATAATGTTGTGCAATCGTACACCACTGCGCGTCTTCGATGCGGGTACTCTCAGCGCACATCGTTATAGGGATGAGTTCTTTGAAGTCTATGTGAGGTTCTTCCGGGGTGCTGTAGGACCGAACTTCGTGTTTATGGACGATAATGCGAAGCCACACAGAACTCACATTGTTGATGAGTTTCTTGAAGAAGAGAATATTCGCCATATGAATTGGCCCTCGAGGTCTCCAGACCTCAATCCTATTGAATATGTTTGGGATGGTCTTGGAATAGACATTGCATAGCGTAACACCCCTCCCAGAACCCACCAGGACTTAAAAGCCGCGCTTTTCGAAAAATGGGCTTTGTTGTCACAAACATTTATTGACACCCTCATAAACAGTATGGGAGCTCGTTGTGAGGCTTGTACTGCAGTGCACCGTGGTCACACTCCGTACTAGACAGACTTTTCCCGAGATAAATGCTTTATCTCTTATTCAAGATTTAGCACTTTTTGAATTACCCTGTTTCTTAATTGACAATTAAAATCTTTTCCATATTGTTATGTTGCTATATTCTTTCTTGCATTGTAATACACCTCTGTGCCAAATTTCGTGTCAACATCGTGAATAGTTCATCAGTTTTCACAGATTTAATGTTTGTGACCTTAATTTTGGACATGAGTGTATTTAAATCCCGTTTAAAAGGATATGTGTTTTCAAAATGTCGTTTTTTATGTAATGGTACAGTATTTGCAAAATCTGTTCCACGTACAGTCGTGGAAAAAAATGTAAACACCCTCTACTAACTGCTCAACAAATTATCGTAGACGAAAGTTACTGATACCGAACGATTGAAAATAAAGTCTACTTTTAAATGATGTATATAAAATTTGCTTAGGGGGCCATCTAAGTATTAAAACGAACGCAAACTTCATTTTTTTTCGACGGCAATACCAATTTTAACAAGCTATTTCAAAACTTCGGTTCAAACTATGCTTAGACACCAAATTTCAAGTCATTTGAATGATAAGTTTTTGAATTATAAACATTCAAAATTGAGTGCTTCTAATGTTAAATTACATTTTTTATATTTTTATTAATATCCCCAGAAATTATAATCCTAATTTGCTAATATTTGTGTAGTAATAATACAAAAATATCCGAACATAAATACGTTGAATTTGCAATTTTTTTTAATAAATTTATGATATGAATTATAAATTATGAAATTAATGTTTAAAAAAAGGTGAATTGCAACCTACAATTTTTTTGATGAATTTAGATTTATTAAGTTCTGCTTTATGGAAATCCTAAATTTCACATTTTCCTTCCAAGTAGTTTTTAAATTATGCTTAAAAAACGGCAAAATGGTTGTTCAAGGGGAAGTCGATGCTAGAAGTGACTAGATATTTTGAAATTTCTTATGCTATCTAGTAATCTACACTCTTCAAAGACTGTGTTGCTTATGTGGCACTTAAAAGTCTTGATCAAGAAGAGGGCTCTTTTGGTCAACAATCGTGTACCGAACTTCAATTTTGGATACAGCCCCAAAATACGCTCGTTTTAAAATAATTAATTTCTAGAAAAGTTATCGAACGAATTGCATAAAAATTTGTTTTTAGGCTAATTGAAGGCTGTAGTGTTAATTTATGCTGTCAGAATTGTGCACTGCTATTGAAAAAAAAAAGTTATGGTTCGTTTTAATATGTAGATGGCCCCTAATAAAATGTTATATACATCATTTAAAAGTAGACATTATTACCTATCGTGTGATACTAGTAACTTTCATCTACGGTAATTTTTTGCAGAGTTAGCTAGGGGTGTTTACTTGTTTTTCCACGACTGCATATTTGTGTTATTTTAAAGTATGGTAGAAAAAGTGTTACTGCATCTTATGAATCTATTTCTTTTCATTTTTAAGCTTTAGGATATTTTTGTAAATAGAGAATATGTGTGACAAAAATATGGAGATTTCTGATAAGTGGAATTTATCATTTAAAAATTTTTTTGAGACTATATAATAAGGATACAAATAGGTTCAGTATTTAAAATCAAGTACATTTGATCATCACTCAACAATTCAAGATAAGATTTTAATTAGTTTACATTATTGCTTTAAATTTATCTTTAAACCCAAATAGTATAGTTTATTTTTATCTTCAAATATCTATAAAGGTTTTAATGAACGAAGATAAAAATATCATAATGATGCATGCACATTTGAACGAATAAAAGAAAAGCCTGAATTTCCAATTTCTTACTTCTCACAGACGCGCCAGTCTCCATAATCCCTTAGTCTGCGCGTCTGATACATTCAACAGCGAAATTGCACATGAAATGACAACCGCGGCAATTAACCCTATGTGTACTGAATTATGAATGCATGAAACTTTTACCTTCTAAAGCATTTTTTTGTGAATTTTTGAAAATACATTAGAAGATTTACTTAATCATTTAATAAATTTTAGAAGGATTTTAGACTGATTGAAGGATTTAGAATGATTAATTAAATTTGAATGTATAGGGATTTTGTGCAATATTTATAACCCCACTCAAATCTTTAATTTTAAATATTTTTGTTAACATTTTGTAGAATTAGGAAATGTACAAATACAATGTTCTTACAATATTAATATAGAAATGTTTCCGAATTGAAAAATCCCTCCAACGCCAATAAAGCTGAAAATATGCAAAGGCAGAAGAAATTATCCTTTAAAAAATATTTTATTATTGTGTAATCAATAATGCTTTTGGAACAAGATAAATTAATGCATCTATAACTCATTCTAAACTGTATTACTAATAATCGATGTATTAAATGAATTTTATAACAAGTTATTGTATTGGTACTTATAAGTACCGTCAGTAGATAAAGGGTTAAGGCGTTAAATGAAACGTTATGATGTTAGAAAATCCAGACATTAATTTATGGACACCATCGTTATTCCTATCCTCCGAATAATTACGCTTTCTGAAAAAAAAACATAAAAAAAATATATTTATTAGCTGTAAGATGGTTATTATTAAAACGTTTTTGGATTTTATTCAAGTGAATGCATTCTCTTGCATTTTAAAACTTCTAAAAGGTTATTGAAAGAATCTAATGTTTATGAGCATTAGAACAATCAATAATACAACTACAAGTGCAAATGCCACATATTTCGGGAAAAGAAAATTAGTATAAAAATACTAAACGAAGTGCTCCCTTTCTAAAGGAGAAAAATAAAAAGGTTATGTTGCAGCCATGTATAGAGAATTTTTTAGACTCGCTTGAATAACTTTTGCAGTGAACAGTAATATAGATGTATAGCCACCACTCCTCCCTTTAAAATCAATGCTCCATCGCTTAGAGTTTTGTTCTTGAAAGTATAAAGATTTTTTTTAGTTCTCAGAAATGCTGCCCTCTTTTTTTATTTTATTGTGCTTGTTAGAGTGAAAAAATGCTTTTATGTTGATAAATTCTAACTTCAATGCATTTACAGCAAATAATTTCCATGTGTAAATTTATAATCATTAAATTCAATTTCAAATACAGTTTGCTAGATATATTTTTAATGCTTTAAAAATTTGAAAAATATTTCTACCATTTTGTCAGGCACTAGGGAAATTACGCTATTGTTTTTTAAACAACTACTTTTAGACAACTTGAAAATTATATATTTTATTTTTATTTTTGCAAAGGTTGTCTTCTTTATTAGGTAGCTTTCATTACAAAAAGCTACCTATTCCAGCCGTTCGGGGGAAAGCGATTAAAAAAAAATTTGGTATATTTTCATCGATCATGACCCCCAGACCCCGAAACCACCCTCCGTTCAAAAGTTGATATATATATATATATATATATATATATATATATATATATATATATATATATATATATATATATATATATATATATATATATACATATATATATATATATCCATATATATATATATATATCCATATATATATATATATATACGAGGGTCACTCTGAAATTTTTGAGATACAACTATGTTTTTAAAGTTATACTTACTAAATTTTAGGTGTGTTCAAAGTAGTCTCCTTCATCATCAATGTACTTTTGTAGACGAATTTTCCACAGATTAAATGCCTCAAGCCATTCCTTTCTTGGAATAGATGAAAAAATGCATTTATAGCCACATCAATCTCTTCTTCTGAATGAAAACGACGTCCACGTAAGTTCTTTTTTAGATTAAAGAATAACCAAAACTCACACATAGCTAGATCAGGTGAATACGGTGGGTGTTCTATCACTTTAATTCGTTTTTGTTTAAGAAACTCAACTGTTAATCTGGCTGTAGGTGAAGATGCATTGTCATGGTAAAGCATTAGTCCCCTAACATTCACTTCTTGTAGAATTTCTGGAAGACATTTAGTGATATACCAGTTTGCTGTTACGGTCTTCTGTCCTTCCAACTTGATGGCTTTGACCAATCCCGTACTTCTGAAGAAAACGGCATACATCACTTTTTTCAGTGCGCGTTGTCTTTTCACCATTGTCGGCGTGGAATCATCTTCAAAGACCCATACTTTGTTTCTTGACGTATTGGAACGTCAAAAAACGGTATCTATGTTTCATCACCTGTTACAGTTTTAGAAATGATGCGGTGGCCACCATCATTTAGCAATTTAAGAGTTTCTTTACTGATTCTTACACGCTCCTCTTTTTGGTGCTCAGTTAGATTATGGGGAACCCAACGGAAAACTACTTTTTTATATGCAATTCTTCATGAATAATGTCGTATATGGCTGCGGATCCAATGTTAAGTTCCTTCTGTATCATTTGATAGGTACAGCGATTATCATCCAGTAAAATTTTTCGTATGGCAGACACATTATCCGGGATTGCTGCCGACGGCGGCCTTCCTGTGTGTTCTTCATCCTGAAGAAAATTGCGATATCTGCTACATTCTTTAAACTATCTGAATACAGTAGCACGAGCTGGAGATTCATCACCAAATGTTAATATCAACCGTTGAACGCATTCTTCTTGATTTCATACTGCTTTAAGATCGTAGAAAATCATAGCGCGAAAATGTCAACTCCACTTTCTCTTCTGTTTAAAATTTATTCTACGCTAAACAAGTTGAAGTAAATCAGTAAAAAATCATCTGCTGTGTTAAAATACTTTGTATTTTAAAATTAAACCGTCATTTTTATTTTGGAAATTCTCGTCTATGCGTATCTCAATAATTTCAGAGTAACCCTCGTATATATATCTGATCTTTGTCACACTGCAACTCCCGTATTTATGAACCGATTTGGATGTAACTTCGTATGTGCATAGTACGTACCAATATATCGACCGAGTTCGTTGGCCATCTTGTTTCAAAATTGCGGCCATTTAAAATTTTTTTAAAAATTTAAAATTTGAAATGTGGTACCAAAAAATTGAAAATTGAAAAATATTTTTTCTTATATGTTTAACCTTGATACAAAGATTCCGGAGCAGTTTTAGTTTTGTCTATATCTTAAAAAATGGCTGAGTTATAGCACTTTGAATTTCTAGCGTGGCTGACATTTTGAAACGACATGATTTTTGTGACGCGAGAACAGGCGTATTTATGAACTGATTTGGTGTGTATATAGTACATACCAATGTCTTGACCGAGTTCGTTCGCCAGCTTCACCCGACATATTGTTTCAAAATGGCGGCCATTTAATTTTTTTTTTATTTAAAATTTGAAATGTGGTACCAAAAAATTGAAGGTTGAAATATAATTTTTTTTCTTATGTGTTTGACCTTAATACAAAGATAACAGAGCAGTTTTTGTTTCGCCTATGTCTAAATAAACGCTGAGTTATAGCATTTTGAATTTCTATTGTGGCTGGCATTTTGAAACGACCTGATTTTTGTCACGCGATAACAGGCGTATTAATGAACCGATTTGGATGTAACTTGGTTTATACAAAGTACATTCCGATGGCTTGACCGAGCTGGTTCGCCAGTTTCATCCGCCATCTTGTTTCAAAATGGCGGCCATATAAATTTTTTTGAAAATTTGAAAATTTGAAATGTGGTACCAAAAAATTGAAAATTGAAAAATATTTTGTTCTTATGTATTTGACCTTGATACAAAGATTCTGGAGCAGTTTTTGTTTCGTCTATATCTTAAAAAATGGCTGTGTTATAGCACTTTGAATTCCTAGCGTGGCTGACATTTTGAAACGACCTGATTTTTGTCACGCGATAACAGGCGTATTTATGAACCGATTTGGATATACCTAGGTGTGTACATAGTACATACCAATGTCTCGACCGAGTTCGTTCGCCAGCTTCATCCGCCATTTTGTTTCAAAATGGCGGCCATTTAAAACATTTTTAATTTAAATTGAGGAACCAAAAAATTGAAAAATGAAAAAAAAAATTTTTTTGTATGTGTTTGACCTTAATACAAGGATTTCGAAACAGTTTTTTTTCTCCTGTGTCTAAAAAAAATGGCTGAGTAATAGCATTTTGAATTTCTATTGTGGCTGACATTTTTAAACGACCTGATTTTTGTCACGCGATAACAGGCGTATTTATGAAACTATAAAATTTAAAATGAGGTCTGAAAAAATTGGAAAATGGAAAAGATTATTTTTATGTGTTTGACCTTGATAAAAAGATTCTATAGCAGTTTTTGTTTCTTCTATATCTTAAAAAAAAGTTTGAATTATAGCACTTTGAATTTCTAGCATGGCTGACAATCTGAAACGATCAGATATTTGTCACGCTATAACACGCGTATTAATTAACCTATGATGCAAGAATGCATGTGGATAGTATATAGCAATGTGTCGACTAAGTTTGCTGGCCAGCTTCATCAGCCATCTTGTTTCAAAATGGCGGCCATTAAATTAAAAAAAAATTGTATTTAAAGTGAGGTGCAAAAAAATTAGAAATTGAAAAAGGTTTCTCATTTAAGTATTTGACCTTGATATAAGGATTCCGGAGCATTTTTTGTTTTGACTTTATCTTAAAAAAAGGCTCAGATACAGCAGTTTTAATTTCTAATGTGGGTCACATTATGAAAAATCTGATTTTTTACCTGCGACTGCACTCGTATATATCAACCGATTCCGATGAAATTGAGCATGTGCACAGGAATTACTAAGGTCTCGACCAAGTTCACTGGTTAGCCTCATCCACCATGTTGTCTTAAAATTGCAGGCACTTCAAGATTTCGCCGAATTTGGCAACCAATTATAAGTTACCTAAAATAAAAGCAGCTTGGATAAAGCTGACTAATTTCGTGAAATTCTTATTCATAATGATTTAGTATTGATAAAAATTAGTATTGAATCTCCTATAATCGATTTCCACTAAATTGAACTTCGTGTGTTTGAATAATATAAGGTGGCTGTTTTAAAAATAAGGAATATGAAAGCTACCTATTCCTTCCGGCACTGGCCCTAAGGACTTTTTTATGTCACGTGTTAGATTGGAAAAATAGCTTTATGTTTGAAAAGATTCCTATTAAATGCATTTATGGCCGAGAATGTCTATGCGTATGCTTAATATAATTAGTAATAGCATAAAATATAGTTTGTTAGATAGTTTGTTATGTAACAATGGATGATTCTAGACAGTTACTAGTGAAATTAACTCCTTAAGCACCATGACGTACCTGCGTACATCATAAAATCTTCTATTACAATATCATGGCGTATGTACATCCTTCTTCATTTTAAGTCCAGACTGCAATATATGAAGCGTTTGTTTTTTTGCTTGGCTAATTGCTATCGTGATTAGTTTTGTATGGATTTTATAGCACAAACATACAGAGCTTATTATTTTTTTTCTACATATCTGCGTCTATTGTAACATAATTCTAAAATCTTACCAACTTTACATACGTAATAATCTAGTCTAATGTAATAGTTGTTTATTTAGAACATCATTTATATTTGTGTAATATAAATAATTCTTTATTTCATATCCTCACATTACATGCAATTAAAAAATTCGCATGTATGTATGCTTTGGGGCAGTGTTTCCAGACTGGGGACTTTTTTGTCCCTAGATTGTTGGTTGTTACCGCTTTTTTGAAATAGAAATATTCAGCATATATAAGAATAGAAAAAAAAATCTGAAAAATAAGGCGAATTATACAGTTTTAAAAAAGTGGTGACAGTCAAATTATCTGAATTTAAAAGTCCCCAATCTGGCAACACTGGCAGAAGATGAATTGGAATATTATTCCTTGAGCCACCGATCCTGGAGCAAATACGAAACTAACACTTTTTCACCCTGTTGGCTGCACGCCTTTTAAGTTTTTGCCCTCACATAGAAATAATTGAGTGAAACTTATGAAATTGCAACATTGTTTTAGTCCTTTTCTATATAGTCACCGTGCACAGTAAGACATTTCTGCAAACGGTATTTCAAAGAGAGGAGGGAGGATGTATTCCAAGAGGTACGATAGTACACCCAAGGGGGGATGTTTTCTAACTTTTACGGAACCCCACATGCGATATCTTGTGGGACAGGCTTGTGACCACTTATTCATGTTATGCACTCCCGAGCCTCTCTCCTAAAATTTGTCCCACGGGGGTCATAAATGATGTCCGCAAAATTTAGAAAAGCGCCCCCCCCCCATCCCGGAGGACAAATTTGGAAGGAGGAGCTCGGGAGACACATAGCATGAATAAGTGGTCACATGACTTTCTAACAATATGTCACATCCGGGGGTCGGTAAAAGATAGAAAAATGCTCTCTTTGGGTCTACTATCGTGCCTCCTGGAATACATCCTCCCCCCTCTCTTTGAAATACCGTTTTCAGAAATGCGTTACTGTGCACACTGACTATATAGAGAAGCTTTCATAAAATGTAGCAATTTCATAAATTTCACTCAATTATTTCTATGTGCGGGCAAAAATTTATTGATATTCCCGCGCATACAGTATAACAGTGATTTTATTATACATGATTTAACGATTCCTCAATTTAACGATAAACTGTAATTGTCTGGTAGCACAAATGTTTATTTCTATGTTAAATTGCGTTACTGTGCACACTGACTATATAGAAAAACTCTCCTAAAATGTTGCAATTTCATAAATTTCACTCAATTATTTCTATGTGAGGGCAAAAATTTATTGATACTCCCTCGCATACAGTATAAAAGTATTTTATTATACATGGTTTAACGTTTCCTCAATTTAACGATGAACTGTAATTGTCGGGTTGCACAAATGTTTATTTCTGTGTTAAATGATCACAGTTTTAATAATAATCTGTTTAATGAATACTGTGATGAAGTTTAAACAACAT
Source organism: Maratus speciosus (assembly GCA_963932465.1). Classification (NCBI taxonomy): domain Eukaryota; kingdom Metazoa; phylum Arthropoda; class Arachnida; order Araneae; family Salticidae; genus Maratus; species Maratus speciosus. The sequence continues at coordinate 325,580,256 of OZ010794.1, forward strand.
CATTATTAATTACAAGAATTGCCATCTTTTCTCACTGCTGTTCATCTGTTGACCGATGTGTGATAAAGAAATTTTTGATTTAGAGGAAGTTGAAATATTAGTTCAGTATAATATTTCTAGCCAGAAATGTTTATTAATTAATTATCATTCACGTTTACCCACTATATATGATACAAAAATATTGTGACTACGACAAGCGAAATCCGTTTGATTCGGATTCTGATTATCACACAAAACATGATTAAAACTCAAAAGTTTCTTGAATTGAAGCAAATGTTGGCATTGATTCCACAAGAAGATATCTAGTGAGGTTTAAAAATAGCGGATGGACATTTGTATAATCCTTTTGGAAGAACTTAAAATGGGATGGCAATGTTTACATTAAGTGGAAAAATTGAGCATTTGTCAATGAATTTTCTTTTCTAGATGTATATATCTAATATTCCGAAATGATTGGTTGGTTTGTTGATTTTTGACAGCCAATTATCTGCTCGAGGGATATAGGCTCAGGAGGGGTCTCAGTGGGGGGTCTTTCTAAGGGTACCTAAGACATATTTACGCATGGAAATCCATGGTTCGAAGAAAACCACGCAAACTCCGAATGATTAGGGCGATGGGCGCGATTGGGTTCGAACCCAGCACCTCCCGTCTACCAGCTTTGAGAGCAGAAACTCTAGGCCACTAGTGGGGCATTCCGAAATGAACTGTAATAAAAAACGAATGATAGATAATTTTTTGACAATTTTGCAATCGTAGAATCGAGGCTCGACTGCATATACAAAAATATTGCAAAACTGAAACTTTGAAAATCCTTATCAAACAGTTATAATTGAAGCAATATTATACCTAACAACAATGTCAGCTCAATACAAATATTGTACAGTAATGTTAACTGGATAAATTTTATTTTCATACAATTATCAATTGACATGAGTATCTAAAAATATTTCTCCCATCAGACATGTAACACTTGTGGAACGTAACATTGCTACAAAAATACAGCGGCCTTCAAAATCTATACCATCCTACATGTGTTTTCTTCTGGTGTCCAAATACGCCAGTACGAAATATATTCTGGGAGCATACTTATTCTATTAATCGTGGTAATAAACATGATACAGAACAAAAAGTCTATGCAGTGGACTCTCTTTAATGCGTATCCGCTTGAGACGTATATTCGGTTAATGAGGACGTTTTCGATTACCCCTTCATTTTCTATTTTCTTTTAAGCTTAAAGACATAGCTTAGAACGTATTACTTATCGGATAATGCGGACATCTTTTCTTTTTTACAACCTGACTGAGCTGAATTTGAAACGCTTTTGTACATCATTTCTTCAAAGGCAACTTTGATGTAACTTTGGTCATCGAGAGATCAAAAACTTTTTCCGCGGCAGCGATGAAATTTAAGACAACGATATACCACCAAAGGCATAACATTTTCAAGAATATATAATGGATGTTCGCCAAAATTAGCAACTAAAATATGATATAACAGGCCCAATTTTTAACTGTTTATCAAAACTGAAAAATGATCTGCCTAAAAAAAAATAAAATAAGTTTCACAAGAAAAAATAAAGATTACTTTAATTAATGGTAAATTATTGAAATACGCAATATCTTTGTTAAAACCCCCCTTTCTTTCTGTTTGACTTGGCGAAAATTAATCATAGCCAAGAATTATGGTAACCCTATTTTTTACTTTACTATTTTTCAGTTTGTTTTTAAGGTAGATGTAATTTAAATTCTAAAGCGAGCGATCACCGCTATAAGTGATCTGAACCAGGATTGCCTGGTAATAATAAATCTTATTAATATTCAATTCTTTGAGTTTTTAAATTATTTGAGTGCTGATTTATCAGGAATAGATAAAATTGTTCTGCATATTATTTCATTTGAATTGATGTGAAATATGACTGATTCGAAGAAGATTTGTTTTCATTCGATTGTTCCTGAAATTCCTAATGCTGCCGTCCCGGCGACAGGATGTCTGTACTGATGTTTGCAAATTATTTCTGATTCTGAAGGCTTGAGGTAAGCTATTTCTATTGTGGATTTATTGAAAAATAAATATGTCGAACATTGATACATTAAAAAAGAAAAAAACTGGCTTACGCACACAAACGACAAAATTGTGTACAAAAAAAAAGGCACAGCTCTTGAAGCTGATTCTATGACATTAGAAAATAAACTAGATTTATTAAACATTTGTAAAGATCAATTGAATGACAAATATGAATCATTAAAAAAATTAAACCCTGATATCCAGGATATTATTGCTGATGACGATTTTGAGAAATAAATCGAAAGTTCCGAAACCTATAGTGAGAAAATAGTTGAATCTCGTTATAAAATAACGAAGTTCCTAAATGAACATAACTCCCAAAATCAAAATAATCCTTATCAAAATTTTATGAAAACTGAATCCGGTTCTCAAAACGGAAATTTAGTGAGTTCGATGAAATTGCCGAAGCTCACTATAAATAATTTTTTTGGTGACAGCAGTTCCTGGTTAGAATTTTGGGGGCAATATTCTAATGCAATTGAAAAGAATTCTAATTTAACTCCTATTGACAAATTTGTCTACTTGAAATCTCTTCTTGGAGGTAGTGCATATAATGCTGTTGCAGGATTTTCGCTTTCGGAGGAAAACTTTAAAGCTGCAGTTGATTTGTTAAAGGCTCGCTACGGTCGTGACGAGCTAGTCATCAATGCACATATGAGTAAACTTTTAAATTTAAGATAGGTAAAGAATGCTTCTAATGCTAGAGAACTTCGGGAACTGTATGACAGTTGTGAAATACAAATTAGAAATTTCAATTCTCTCGGAGTTACAGCAGGAAGTTATGGTCATCTCCTATGGTTTTTTTATTAAAGTTGATACCTGCTGAAATGGCGTCAGATTTTAATCGTAAAAGAACCGATGGTAAAAAAAATGGAAGTCGAAGAGCTTCTTTCTTTCATTAAAAACGAAGTACAATACCGAGAATCTACTATGGCACTCCAGAGATCTAAAAATAGTTTTAGTGCTAAAAAAGAAATGAATAAATACAATAACAGTTATAAACATTTTAGCAATTAGAAACGTGATATTCCTTCAGCCTCTGCATTGGCTACTAACGTAAAAAATGTTTGTTTATTTTGTGACAATGAACATGATTCAAAATTGTGTAAAGTGTGTACTATTCCTCAAAAACGGGATAAATTACGTAAGCAAGGACGTTGTTTCACCTGTTTCCAAAAATACCACGTCTCGGCTAAATGTAAATCTAATTTAGAACCATGTAAATTTTGTAATGGAAATTTTCATCAATATTCGATTTGTTTAAAAAAATCTCAACCAACAATTCCCAAAGAAATCGAATCAGCTGACACAGTTATTAGTTCGATATCTCTCTGTAATACAGAAAATGAAAATTCCTTTAAGGAGGTTATTCTTCAAACTGCTTGCGTAAATGTGGAATCTGAATTAAACTCTGAGCTTTCATTATGCTTATATGATTTGGGGAGTCAAAGGCCATTCGTTACAGAGCAATTAGTATCAAAATTAAATCCCCGAATTATTCGTGAAGATAAACTTCAAATTTATTCTTTTGCAGCTGCTAAACCACAAATAAAAGCATTTGATGTTGTGCAATTAAAATTATCCCATGTTGAAAACAAATCGCGTTTCATATTTATCGAGGCTTTAGTCACAGATGTAATTTCAAACGTTAGGATTTCCCTCTCCCCCCCCTTTTCTCCAGACAGATAGAAAATAAACTGGCGCCATATAAGTTATCAAATGTGGTTGCATCATGCCATTCTAAAATAAATGTTCTTATTGGGGCGGATTATTTCTATCAAATCTGTTACGATAGAGAAATAAAACAAGTAACTAAATCTCTCTTTTTATGCGATAGTTTATTCGGTTATTCGCTTTGTGGTTTTTATGAAAATGAAAAAAGAAGAAAAATGGTATGTGCTTCTGTTTTACATCTGTCGTTTAACTCTTCAATTGGAGAAGATTTGAATTTTTTATGGGAAATCGAATCTTTGGGTATTACGCAATCAAATGATAATATTTCTGATGTAGATAAGGAAATTGTGAATAAATTTGAGAATAACTTGAAATTCGAAAATCATAGGTATGAAACGGGTTTATTGTGGAAGTATGAGAAAAATGAAGTCGGGAATAATTTTAGAATATCTAGAAGTCTCTTTGAGAAATTAAATCGTAAAACTCGAGAAGAATAATGACTTATGTAAAAATTATAAAGCTATTATATTAGAACAATTAACTGCTGGAATTGTCGAAGAATGTCCTGATAAAATAATTGAAAGCGGCTACTTTATGCCGCACAGTCCGGTTTTAAGAGACGGTAAACTAATTACCAAAGTAAGAATGGTTTTCGATGCTTCTTCTAAAGAAAAACATTTAAATTCTCGAAATGACTGCCTATATCCAGGTCCGAATCTTAACCCGAACATACTTAATGTAATATTTAATTTCAGAAAATTTAATGTTGCATTTAGCGCTGACTTAGAGAAAGCGTTTTTGCAAATTGGGATAACAGAAGAAGATCGGGATTATTTAAAATTCTTGTGGTTTGGTGACGAAAAGAATGGTTTAAAATTTTTGAGATTCACACGAGTTGCTTTTGGGGTAACTTGCAGTCCCTTTCTATTGGCTGCAACGATTAAATCCTATATACGTAAATATGTTGATCATACTGAAGTTGTTAAGATTTTGGACTCTTCTTTTTAGGTAGATGATTTGATTACGGGATCAAAATCTGATGAAGATGCTTATTATCTATCCTCAACAGCTTCGCATATTTTTAAGGAAGCTAGCATGAATTTGCGGAAATTCAATACTAATTCTATTAAACTTAGAAAATTATGGAAGGAAAATAAATTATGTGACTCAGAAGAAAATTTGAATAATTCTTTAAAAATTTTGGGATTATTATTGGATACTAATTGGGATATTTTACGTTTTGACGTTCAATCCTTTCCTGATGATTGGAAATTTAATCCATCGAAACGCGTTGTTCTTAAAGCCATGTTAAAATTCTTTGATCCTATTGGATTCATTGCACCATTTTCTGTTTGTACGAAAAGTTTGCTACAGGAAACATGGAAAAGGGGTTTGGAATGGAATGAAAAATTCCCTAATAATTTAAAAATTGAATGGGAAAATTGGTGTGCAGAAATCGAACATTTACATAAATTTGGGGTACCCCGTAAATATTTTCCACAGGGTTTAGACTTTTCGGACCCAATCGAAATTCATATATTTTCAGATGCTAGTCCTAAGGCTTATGGGGCCGTAGCTTATTTTCGATGTACCACAAGTGATAATAAAATTATGACTAGTCTTATTTGGGCAAAATGTCGAGTCGCTCCGATTAAATGTTTGACAATTCCTCGGCTTGAATTAATGGGGGCATTAATAGCTGCAAGGATGTCTAAATATCTGAAAAGTGCATTTAATTTTCAAAATTTGGAAATTCATATCTGGTCAGATTCCACAATTACGTTACATTGGATCAAGGGATCAGCCATGGATTGGAAGCCCTTTGTGGCTAATAGGGTTGTAGAAATACAATCTTTAACTGATCCTAAAATATGTAAGTATATTCCGGGTAAGGATTATCCTAGTGAACCTCTTACTCGGGGCGAGAATTTATATAACCTCCTAGAAAACAAATTATGGTATTATGGTCCTGAATGGTTGTCATTACCAAAGGACAGTTGGCCGAAACCTGAAAAGATACATTTTAATGAAAATATTCTGAACGAAAGAAAATCAACAAATTTGAGTTCTGCTCAATTATCTTGTACAGTAGGTGTTGTACCTCCAGAGCCCTTGTTAAAATTAGAAAATTTTAGTTTTCTTTCCAAATTACTCAATATCACAGCCTGGTTTTTAAGATTTGTAAATAATATCAATAAATCAAAACCTAAAATTTCAGGTGTGCTCACAGCTCCAGAAATTGAAAAGACAGAATTTTATTGGTTAAAACAATCCCACTTATCTGTCTTCAATCGTGAAACTGATTTACTAAAAAAGGGAAAGCCCATCGATAAAGATTAAACCTTATATAGTCCGAATCAGAAATTGGATGAAAATGATTTGTTAATTTTATCTGGAAGGTTACAATTTTCAGAATTATCTCAAAGGGAAAAGCACCCTTTTATACTTCCATATGGGAGTGCTTACACCAAATTGTTAATTCGAAATGCCCATGAAAAGGTTTTCCATTATGGAATTGCAACAACTTTAGCTTACTTACGAGAAAATTATTTTATAATTAGAGGACGAAAAATCATAAAGTCTGTGCTGAAAAAATGTCTTATTTGTACAAAATTTAAAGCTTCTCCTGAGAAGCAAGAAATTGCATTATTTCCGAAAGATCCTATTACTGAATCACCACCCTTCTATACCTGTGCTGTAGATTTTGCAGGACCTATTTATGTCAAAGCAAAAACTGGCCAAGAAAAGGCCTATATAGTTCTTTTCACATGCGCAGTCACTAGAGCTGTGCACCTCGAACAATGTACCAATTTAACTACAGAAACTTTCCTTTTATCATTTAAAAGGTTTATCTCTCGTAGAGGAATTTGTCGAACAATCTACAGTGATAATGCGAAAACATTTATCAAAACGGATAATTTTCTTAGAGAAGTTTCAAGCCGAATATCGAATGAGGAAGTTTTATGATATTTTAATAAAAATAGCATCATGTGGAAATTCATTATACAAAGAGCCAGTTGGTGGGGCGGTTTTGGGGAACGCATGGTTCGTTCGGTGAAAACTCCTTTGAAGAAAGTTCTCGGAAGATCTTGTCTCGCATGTGAAGAAATACAAACCACTTTAACTGAAATCGAAGCTATGATTAATGGTCGTCCACTAACATACGTTTATGACGAAAACAGTGAACCGCTTCCACTTACTCCTTCACATTTCCCGATCGGCAAGCGAATAAATTCTCTACCAGATTTTTACTGTGTTACTGAACCTAAATCGAATAAAATAACGTTAACAAATATATTGAAATATCGAGATCAAGTTTTAAACCATTTCTGGAAACGTTGGAGGCAGGAATATTTGCTAGAGCTGCGTTCTGCCAATTTTTCAGTTCCTGTCAAAGCTCCGACTAAATTCGAAATCGATGATGTGGTTTTAATTAATGAAGATAAAACTCCAAGGCACATGTGGAAATGCGGCAGAATTATAGAGCTCATTTTAGGAAGAGATTCGAAAGTTAGATCTTGTGCAATACAAACTGAATCTGGTGTAATAAAAAGACCAGTGCAATTGCTACATATACTATAACTTGACATTATGGACTAATTTTTTGAACTTTTCACTTTTAACCCGTTAATAGTCGCGCGTTGGTCTTTTCCCCGCCCGAAATTCGTTATCTTCCTGTAACTCATTTCCCGTTAAAGTTACGATAGTGAAATTCCGTGTAGCTGACCTTGACTGTTCACACTCTTGTGTAGTAAAATTGCAAGTCATTCTTGCTATTTCTTAGCATTTTATCGCATTCTTAAGTTTCAATCGGTCTAAAAGACCGCGTTGCGACCACTTGCGTTAGTTGAATTTCCCCCCCCCCCCCTCGTGTTCATCCTTTCCCATTTCCGCGAAATCTGTGGGGAAAGTTTCTTCGAAGTACGGACTCTCTGCCTGTTGTTATTTGGTCTTTCTCCGTTCATAGAGTACTTTTTTTTTACTTTTAGAATGTGACATAATATTGTTTTATTATTTTACTTGTGAAGTCAGTTCGCACAAAAAACTGATGAATGGTCACTTACATTTTTTTTTTTCATTGTCAAATATTGCGCGAATAAATTCTCAAATTGATAATCGTTTAAGTATGGAAAAAAAAGGAAATTTTTTCATCATCATTATTTGAAAGAACTTGCTTTCCATTTATTAATGGAACATATAAATGAAAGAAAACAGACAATAACACTGCCAAACCATTAAAAAAGAGAGAAGAAAATTTTGTGGGAATCAGTAAAAAAATTGCCGTATCTCCAAAATCTGAAAAGTATCGTTTTTGTGCAATAAAACAAATTCGAAAGATAAAACAATTTTCTCAGAAATGTAGTATGCATATCTGCGAAGAACATATATATAATTTATTTGTACAATAAGAAAAATAATGAGAATTTTATAACGTAGGTTAGAAATTACGCTAATAAAAATCTCTTTTGGATAATTCAGTGAATGTTTATACTATGATTTTAAAAAATATTTTAAGTATTTTTCTAAAATTTATCTATTGTTAAATTTTCATACTGTAAGTAAAAACACGTCTTTTTTTAACAATGCCTCAGAAAATGTTTTTTTTCTATTATTATTGAAATCCAATAGAGGCTTGGGGACGATATCTAACAAATTTAAATTTGTTGTCCATCATCAATTGTTCAAACTATTTTTCAGAATAATGTTTTCCAGAATATGAGAGAAAATTCATTTAAATTAAATTATTGCTGCATATTTATAATTTCGGAGAAAATTTTCTTATTGTTTTTATTATTTTAAAGAATGTTATTATAAAACAATTAATTATAACATTAATACCTTATTATGAAATGTACAATTGAATATTTATTTTAATTAAATAGTTGCTGTAAAATACATCCCTATTAAGATGAACCTTTCAGTGATTCTATTAATTAAAATAATTTATCCATCTTAGGATTTAAATCTACAATTGCAAATGTATTTAAATTAATTATATAATTTCAATAACTTATTTATTATTTGCTTTATATAAGAGAAGTTCATATCCAGAGTTTTTATTCAAGGGCGCTGCTCCCACCCTGAAATAAGTAGGAAAACTACAAATCGTGCATTTTCATTTGAAAAATGGATTTAATCACAAAATCTCGCGAGCCTCCCCCCCCCCCCCCTCATACACACACAGACACCCCACAAAATAAATAAATAAATAAAGCGTAGTTACAACATTTACATTTATAATTTCGAAGTTAAGTATTTTTTACCTTTTTCTTTATTATATATATTTATATATATATATGCATATATAATTATACATTTTTAATAATATTTGGTTTATGTGGTGTTTGTGATTTCATAATTATTGGCCATTTTCATTATTTTTCAATGGTATTATTGTACAGAAAATTTATATATATATATATATATATATATTGTCTTTAATTGTTTATTGCATCAAATTTGATGGTTTTTCATATGTTTTAAATGAATTAATCGTCGGCAATATGCTGGTGAATTAGTGGTATTGTATTTGATTTTTTGTTGCATGTCATAGGTTCCATTTTTACTTTCAGTTTAATTGTTTAATTTAATGTCAGTGTAATATATTGATGCTAAATTTATTAATTTTTTTTTATTAAATGGATAGAGAGTGCCGGAGTATCATAAAAATCTACCTGACTCTCATTCTGTCCTTCCAAAAAAAAAAAAAAATAAAATAAATAAATAAAAATACCCCTATCACGAATTTAGATTCATATTCGTAAATATTTTCCTACTAATTATTGATTCATAGTAACATCAGAAATTCAATCAAATCATTTACAGTATTTATGCAAAACGAAGAAAGAGTTATAAAAACATTTATCTAGATGCCAACTGAATATATACTTAAGCGAAATAAATAATTGCTGTAAAAAGTTGTAAAATGAATAATTGCTGTAATCTTTTAAAGTTCAGTCAATATTTTCACCCTACGTTATCCGTTTTCGATCATCTGATAACACCGGCAAGTTTTCCCTTCGTTTTCGGCCTGCTGGTAACGGCGGCAAATGGACCGAACGCGACTACTAACGTTCTAAAAAATGTCGCGACTACTCTCGGGTTAAGAACATTTTGTTTACATTTTCATTCTTTAACTTTTTCTAATTCAATATTTTGTATATTTTAGTTTCAGTAGTTGTTCCTGTGAAAATAGAATTAATTGCATGTCTCATTATTGTAAGTATGTTCTAACTTTTAATTGTCTTATTAATGTAATTTGAAATTTTTGATAAAAATTTAGTTTGAATGATGAACAATAGTAATTGTTCATCCGGGGGCAGAGTGTTAAAACCACCCTTTCTTTCTGTTTGACTTGGCGAAAATTAATCATAGCCAAGAATTATGGTAACCCTATTTTCTATGTTACTATTTTTTAGTTTGTTTTTAAAGTAGATGTAATTTAAATTCTAAAGCGAGCGATCACCGCTATAAGTGATCTGAACCAGGATTGCCTGGTAATAATAAATCTTATTAGTATTCAATTCTTCGAGTTTTTAATTATTTCAGTGCTGATTTATCATGAATAGATAAAATTGTTCTGCATTTTATTTCATTTGAATTGATGTGAAATATGGCTAATTCGAAGAAGATTTGTTTTCATTCGATTGTTTTTGAAATCCCTCAATCTTTGCATATTTCGTTTGTTCTGAATATAATATTCTTTTGTATTAATAATGTGCCACTAACTTGCTGTTATACTAATGTTACTAAATTAAAGAAAAAGTTGTTTCTTTATGAATTGAGATGTTAACCCTTTGCGCTCCGGCGTCTCTTACACAAATTTTATTCGATCGGAACCACTTTTTTAAAAGAAGTTTCCTTCAAGAGCAGAATTTCAAAAATGCTCTGATTAAATAAGGTAAATGTTATATTCCTTTATTACTGGTTCCTAAACACAAATTTTGAAAAGAAAGATGATGTGTCCGCAGCGGAGCCAACGGAGTGGTAAGGGTTAACCTATTTTATTCATGTGAAACACAGAAATACATTTATTCCACGGAATAGATTATTTTATGTAATTAAAATATTTATTTAATTTAATTCGCACAAAAAATGTTCTGTGTTGGTGTGTGTATCATGTTGCTACTAATTTTATGGAATAACGTTACATAAATTTTATCCAGTGTCGAACTCTGCACTAATGAGAATTTACAGTAAGAAACTGTAAGAAAAAATACGATACTATGAATAATGCATAGGTTAACCTATTTTGTTTTTGTGAACCACAGAAATACATTTAATCGACGGAAGGGATTTTTTTATGTAATTAAAATATTTATTTCGTTTAATTCGGACAATAAAAAAATGTTCTGTGTCGGTATGTGTCGCATGTTGTCACCAATTAAAGTAACGTTTTTTTTTTTTTTTTTTTTTTTTTTTTTTTTTTTTTTTTTTTTTTTTTTTTTTTACAGTGTTGAACTCCGCACTAATGGGAGTTTACAGTAAGAAACAGTAACAAAAATTACAATACTATGAATAATGCATATGTTAACCTATTTTGTTTGTGTGAAACACAGAAATACATTTATTCGACGGAAGAGATTATTCTATATGATTAAAATATTTACTTCGTTTAGTCCGGACTTCATTTATTCCGGACACACAATGTTCTGTGTTGGTGTATGCAGCATGTTACCACCTTGCCACCAATATTCTGGAGTAATATTACATAAATTTGTTACTGTGTTAAACTCCAAACTCCGCACTAATGGGAATTTACAGTAAGAAACTGTAACAAAAAATACAATACTATAAAGATAATTTTGATATATATGCACACACACATACATATATATAAATAAATGTATATATATATATATATATATATATATATATATACACATATAAATTATAGGAAAATTTAAGTAATATCAGATAAATATTTATTCTAGAATTTTAAAGAATCCTTTTCATAACCATTGCATGCTTCGCATGGTAAGTTAAAGTAATTAGGTATTATAAGCGTATTCTTTCTGTAACCAAATTAGATATTCATAGACACAATGGATTGCAATTAAGGTCTTATTAACATTATATCGTTAAGAGTAAAGTTACGTGAAAAGAAAAGATATTACACTCCAAGTAATTTAGCTATTCAATTGAGATAAATTTGAATAGTCTGTCCATTTCAATAACTTTTAAAAGATTCCTTAGCACGTATAAAACTTCTGAATAAAACTTTCTTAATTATATCACCGCATTAAATGTATATATTTATAAAGTATCTATTATACTGAATTGGGATTCTTTTCCAGATATTTCTTTTTTTCATTTCTAAAAGTCCGCTCACGGGCTCATTATGTATGAATCGAAAATATATTCAGTTATTTTGCTTCAATTGTTTAGAAAATATCTTCATAGAGGTATTGTGTACTCGAACTATAATGAAGGGTTTCAACTTAAAAAAGCAGATATTTTATAATAATGAATCAAAAGTTATATGTTATGTGAATTTATAACGAGAAAATTTTAAAAACATCTCTTTGTCAGGATTTGAATTGTGATGTAAATCATTTCAATATTATTGACCTTTGTAGTAAAATAGAATGAAAAGTAAATTATACGAATTTTCATAAATTAAAATATTTAATTTATTTTCGTTAGAAAGATGGGCGTTGCACAGAAATTTTCATCCAATGTTAATTACGTACATTTAATGTTAATTACCAATGTTATTAACGTGAATTATTTTACAAGTTTGTATCGATTTACATAATAACCAGGTAATGATTTATAGCCATTTTCATCTGTACGACTAAGGATTGAGTTGATTTTTGATGGCCTATTATCTACTCGAAGAATATAGGCCCAGGGAGGAGTGTTCTTCGTGGGGGTCTTTCTAAGGGAACCTAACCCGTATTTACGCATGGAAATCCATAGTTAGAAGAAAACCACGAAAACTCCGAACGGGCACGATTAGGTTCGAACCCAGCACCTCCCGCCTTCCAGCTTCGAGAGCAGAACCTCTTGACCACTGGTGGGGCCCTTTAAATAAAGCTTTATTTTTAAATAAGTTTAGAAATAACGTGAAGTATTTGAACATAGAATTAAAATGAAATTTTACTTCTGAATTACATTGTTCAGAATATAACTATAGCTTCGTTGAAAATAAAAGTGCAACTTCTCACAGTTAAAAAAAATAAATAATAACTGTATTTCCGAATTATAAAAGACTAAACTATCGTTCCCCTTTTTTTTACAAGGCACATAAAACTCCTAATTCAAAATATAAATGTTGAAATATTCATTATTTAATTGTAATATATCTAGTATTGTGTATCTCAAAGAGATTAAATTATTACTATATTACGTACTACAATAATTAGAGTTTAAAAATTTAATTTTATCTATTTCACACTCTATCAAGTACTTTAAAAATTGGTAGCAAATAAACAAATATTTTAGGATGAATTCGCATAAATAAAATACATTTTCTCATTTAGGTACTTTCGCCGTCTCACTTGGGTTTTAACCTCTGTATATATGGAAAAATTACCTAAGTGCAACAATAATATATCTTTGTTCAGATTACGAATAACGATTCAGGTTTTCAAAACAAATTAGCTTTGAATTGAAACCACGGTATTAAATTTTCTATTATATTTCACACTTTAACTGCTTAAAAGACGTACAGCTAACAAAGAGAAACAGTGTCCAAGCCGGGACTCGATCCCGAGTCATCGGTATAGTGCACCGACATTTTACCAACTGAACCTCTTGGAACGATATCTAGTGTGGCACTTCTCACTATCATATGTTAGCAAGGCCAGTACAAGATGGAATATTTTTCGTGAGTCACCTACTCTGAGGCAAACACGAAACTAAAGGGAATCCAGCATCGGTGAAATTGAATAAATATATATAATTTTTGGAAATATTTTTGCTGAAAATTTCTCACGCCCTGCATTCAAAAATATTTTTAATTTTAATTACTTAAAAGGTGTTCACAGCGAACAGGAGTGCAAGTCGGGACTCGAACCCGGGCCACCGGTGTAACGCATCGACGTTCTACCAACTGAACCACTTGGAACTATACCCGGCCTGGCACCTCTCACTATCATATGTTGGCAAGGATACAAATGTAGCAAAAGGTGGTTTATTTTTCCGTGAGCCACAGACTCGGGGGACAAACACGAAACTATAGAATCGAGCATCGATGAAATGAAATATTTCCCTATATTTCTTGAAATATTTTCTTTGTAAAATTTCTTTTGCCTTGCATTCAATAGTATTTTAAATTTTAATTGCTTAAAAGACGTACAACCTGGCACTTCTCTCTATCATATCGCTCACCCGCGAGAAATGTGACACATCTCGCAAAAATTCATTTTGCGTTTTATTTCACTAATAGGTCCGTCACAGGTGTGTCTTGCTAGAAAAAAGTTTCATAAGTGTAGTTATACGGGAAATCACTTTATTACGTTATTTGTCCATTCGTACCCACACAAGAGGGATGGATTGTGTGGGGAGGTAAATTTATCCAACCCTCCAAATCTCATCCCATGTCTTCATTCTTAAGGGTTTTACACTTTTATGCACTTTTTTACTCCTGCATGTAATGTTAAGTGCTATAATTTCATCTTATAGTAAAATCATGCAAATTTATTTTGCCTCTCCTCTGAAATTTCCTTTTGTCAAGATATGTCACTTTCCTTGCGGGTGAGCGACATGTTGGCAAGACTACAAACGCAGCACAAGACAGTGTTGCCAGATAGGGACTTTTTTGTCCACAGATTATTGATTGTCACACTGCTTTTTTGCAATAGAAATTCGGCCTATTTAAAAAGAGATTAAAAATCCTGAAAAATAAGGCGAATTATACTATTTTAAAAAAGTGGTGACAGTAAAAAAAAAATCTGAATTAAAAAGGGTTCCCAATCTGGCAAAACTGGCTCAAGATGAATTGGAATATTATTCCTTGAGCTTATAGAGCAAGCATGAATCTAACACTTTTTCACTCTATTGGCTGTACTCCTTTTAAGCAATTAAAATTTTAAATATTATTGAATGCAAGGCATGAGGAATATTCTACAGAAAAATTTCCAAGAGTTATATAGATTTATTCAATTTCATCGATGCTAGATTTTTTTTTGCTTCGTGTTTGCCCCAAAGTCGGTGACCCACGGAAAAATATACCATCTTGCGCTGCGTTTGTAGCCTTGGGGCAGGAGTGCCAGTCTGGGTATCGTTCCAAGTGGTTCAGTTGGTAGAACGTCGGTGCTCTATGCGGATGCCCGCGGACTAGACACTTATTTACTCTGTTGACAGTACGCTTTTTAAGAAATTAAAATTTGAAATATTATGGAATGCAAGTTATGAGGAATTTTCTACAGAAAAATTTCCAAGAATTATGTAGTTTTATTCTGCTTATTTCAATTCTATACAGAGTGCAATATTTTATCTATCGCCGAGGTTTAATTTCTCAACCGCTGGTCGTAGACATATATTTTCAATTACAAAAACGTTTCAAATGAGGTAAATATTTGTGTTGTGGCATTATTTAAAGTAAAAAATCAATTTTATAAAAGTTACAAAATCTAACATTTATACGGTACCCCAGTCCCTATAGTTATCTTTAGTAAAAGTTTACACATATCATATTAGATACAACACAAAAACTTTCACATCTGTACTACAAAAATTGACACAGTTATCTAATTTCAAAGTTTGAATTTTTGCACAAGATTATTGTCTTTCATTAAGGGATCAGTTAAAAGATGAATTAAAGTAATTCGAGAGCAAAATTAAGTGCAATGTCCTTTTTACGGCGAAACCAACCACCTATAGCCGGTATCGCAAAATCGGGGTATCACATAAGAGGGCGAAACAGCACCAAAAACTGGCGATATGAAGCAATTAAAATAATAAAACTTTGTAAAAAATCACCATAAAATTAAAACAAAACACAGGACGCGTTTCGAGCTAAAAACATAACAGCTCGTCATCAGCTACAGCATACACGTGTCCGTAAACGAACAAGTTCAAAAATGAACTGAAGATAAAGAATGTTGCGAAGAATGCGACAGATGGCGCTACCTGATAGAGGGAAATGCAAAAGGGAAATGTGTTGAAAAAAGATAGAAGAGAAAATGAAATGGAAAAAATGGAAATAAAAGAAAAAATAAAATAAAAGAAGTACATTAAAAATAAAAATAAAAATAATAAATAAAGAACTATAAAAGAACAAGAAAAAAATCCAAATTATTATTATTATTATTATTATTATTATTATTATTATTATTATTTTTTTTTTACAAAATAAAAAGAAAAGAAACAAGAGAAAAGGGAAAAGAATTACAAAATTAATTTCCACGCTGGAGATAGGAAAGGAGATGATGGGAGATCATTGACAAGATTAGCAGAATTTTTAGAAATAAAATATGCTTCATGAAAATCCAAGTGAGAGGGAGAGGCAGGGGAAGAAATAATTATAAAATCTTTAAAATTATTTCTTCCCCTGCCTCTCCCTCTCACTTGGATTTTCATGAAGCATATTTTATTTCTAAAAATTCTGCTAATGTTGTCAATGATCTCCCATCATCTCCTTTCCTATCTCCAGCGTGGAAATTAATTTTGTAATTCTTTTCCCTTTTCTCTTGTTTCTTTTCTTTTTATTTTGTAAAAAAAAAAAAAAAAAAAAAAAAAAAAAAAAAAAAAAAAATAATAATAATAATAATAATAATAATAATTTGGATTTTTTTTCTTGTTCTTTTATAGTTCTTTATTTATTATTTTTATTTATATTTTTAATTTACTTCTTTTATTTTAGTTTTTCTTTTATTTCCATTTTTTCCATTTCATTTTCTCTTCTATCTTTTTTCAACACATTTCCCTTTTGCATTTACCTCTATCAGGTAGCGCCATCTGTCGCATTCTTCGCAACATTCTTTATCTTCAGTTCATTTTTGAACTTGTTCGTTTATGGACACGTGTATGCTGTAGCTGATGACGAGCTGTTATGTTTTTAGCTCGAAACACGTCCTGTGTTTTGTTTTAATTTTATGGTGATTTTTTACAAAGTTTTATTATTTTAATCACATAAGAGGGTTATTTCATCTAAAAATTTGAGCTGAATTTTAGGGGTCGTATAAAAAGCGAAGAATGAAATATAGAAATTAAACAGAAAAATAAATATCAATTTATTAGAATATCAGAAAACGGTCTACTATAAAAAATGAATACATCAAACGCAATCATCTCCTAGAGATACTACTCAAAGTATTCTCCATTGGTGGCAATGCACAATTGAATGCGTGACAGTACTGAATCCTTGACACATTAGAACATAGCATGTCCGCAAACTGTGCCACAATCAAGGATAATGCACTGCTTCAGAGATAGACCAGAGAAGTGGTATCAGTCACATAGACATATACCTTGATGTAACCTCAGAGGTAGCAGTCCATGGGAGTCAAATCCAGCGAACTCGGTGGCCACTCTGCCGGATAACCATATCCAAGAATCTGTTGACCGAATGCGGTGGCCAGATACGCCCGAACGTTTTATGTTTTATGCGGAGAGGCCCCATGATGTTGAAACCACTCCCGGCATGCACGTCGGAGATACAGGTCTTCATACGAGTTACGTACCGTGTTTTGTAGCAGATTTAGGAAACGATCGACCGTTGAGGTCCCATCGTAGAAGATGGGTTAAACAATCTGGGTTTCCCATGTACCGCACCACACGAGTCGTAATGTGCGGGCAATGTGGAGGCTTTCCAGAGACCAGTAATGCACATTGTGCACGTTCAAAATGTCACCCCGTGCAAACATTGAATCATCCGTTTGCAGAAAGTCACAAAGGAATGACGGATTTTCCTCTAAGTTGTTAAGCAAGAAATTACAATAATCAAATTGTCGTACATGGTCACAATGCATCAATGTTTCCACCAGTGTCGGATGGTATGGATGCGCATCATGTGCATGTACCAATTGTCAGACATGCTGACCACATGCCTCGCTCAATTGTGGAATTTAAAGGGCGAATGCCAGCACATCCTCCGGTGTCAGTCGAACATTACACCTTGCCAGTCTACTTGTTCTGGTTCGTAGTAAAATAGAGCCGTTCTGTCTAAGATGGTGCGATGCATCAGATATAGTTTTATGCGTTGGATGTAGATCCTTAGGGAAACGTTCTTAATAAACATACACATTCTCTCTGCATTTCTTTGACATTCACCATAAATTAGTTTCATTTCGGCAAATTGCATATGCGTAGCTTGCCATCATGATCTCAGTGCTGACTAGCATGTCTACTGATAAATGACTCGCATTTTGTTCAGAACGTGTGACGCTACGGTACTATTGTAATTTGCATAATCCCAATTTTCATGTTCCTTATAGTTCGGATGATCGTTTGCATTCCGTTGACATTTATCTAGTCCTTAGTGAGTATGATTTATTTTCCGGTTGTCGATTCTACCTACTTTGACGTTTGAATGTTGTTCGACCCATAAAAGTACTATAGGACATAAAAGGCCGATCGTTAGCTGCATCTGCTACAAAAAACGGTACGTGACTGGTGTGAAGAGCTGTTTCCCCGACATGCATGCCGGATTTGGGTTCAACATTATGGGTCCCCTCCGCATAAAGCATCAAACGTCCGTGCGTATCCTGCCACCGAATTCGGTCAACATATCCTTGGATATAGTGGTCTGGTAGAGTGGCTACCAGGTTCGCCGGACTTGATTCCCATGGACTTCTACCTCTGGGGTTACATCAAGGTAGAGACAGGTCTATGTAACTGTGCCTACTTCTCTGGCTGATCTGAAACAGCGCATCATCCTTGATTGTCGCGCAGTTACACCTGTTACCTGCTATGTTCCAACGTGTCCAGAACTCAGTACTGTCACGCATTCAAGTGTGCATTGCCACCAATGGAGAACACTTTGGGCAGTATCTCTAGTAGATTCTTGCGTTTGATATATTCATTTTTTATAGTCGACCGTTTTCTGAAATTATAATAAATTGATATTTATTTTTTTGTTTAATTTCAATATTTTATTGTTCACTGTGTATACGACACCTAAAAGGTAGCTCAAATCTTTACATGAAAGCTTACATGAAAGCTCTTTGGTGACACCCCGATTTGGCGATACCGGCTAAAGGTGATTTGTTTCCCCGTAAAAAGGACTTTCCACCCTGATTTTGATCTCAAATTACTTTAATTCATCTTTTAACTGATCCCTCAATGAAAGGCAAAATCATGTGCAAAATGTCAAACATTAAAATTTAATAACTGTGTCTATTTTTGTTGTACATGTGTCTAACTTTTTGTGTTTTATATGTTATTATATGTTTAAACTTTTACTAAATATAACTATAGGGACTGGGGGGCCGTATACAAACTTAGTTTCTGTAATTTTTATAAAATTGATTTTTTGCATTAAATAATGCCACAACATGAATATCTACCTCATTTGAAACGTTTTTGTAATTGGAACTATATGTGTACGACCAACGGTTGAGAAATTA
Organism: Maratus speciosus; assembly: GCA_963932465.1. Classification (NCBI taxonomy): domain Eukaryota; kingdom Metazoa; phylum Arthropoda; class Arachnida; order Araneae; family Salticidae; genus Maratus; species Maratus speciosus. The sequence continues at coordinate 325,599,509 of OZ010794.1, forward strand.
AAGGTCGGCGACATATTGAACCCTGTATATGCAGTAGACTCTATTTATTTAGGACATTGTTTAATTAGTTAATAATTTCAAGAATACAACAAATAATTATTTTTCGAGAGGATTACTAAATTAAAAAATATATAATTTTGACTGTTCTTGAAATGAGGTATTTAGAAAACATTTTAATTATATAGGAAATGTTTTTAATTTAATTTTTCTATTCTATCTTTCTTCTTGGTTTTTCTTAAACATTTGCAGAGTTATAATTTTTATGTAACGAAAAGTAAACTGAAATGTCAAGAATATAATTTTTAAAGAATATTTTTAAACGAGAGTTGAAGAAAAATTAAAAAAAATATTTCAACAAAATAAAGTAACTTATGATTCTTAAAATAATACGCTTGGAAATTCCGCCTACAGTTATTCGCTATTTCTCTAAGAAATATTTGAAATGAGATGCTCTATATCTTGATCATATACCAAGTTTAAATGTTTCTTTCTTTATTTCTCCTACACATCTGATGAGAATAAATTTTTCAACTAGACGTAATATGAAGAATGTTTTTTTCTATTTATTTATGGAATGCTCGTTTTGCTCTTGAAAAAAAAACTAAGCTTGAGACATTTTGAAACAATTTGCTTATGTTTTCTCTCAGATGTAATTATCCCGCGGTGTGTAAAAAATCTGTGCATACTCAAGAAAATACATAACAAGGCATAAAAAGACAAAAAAATAAAGATAAATATATATTGCAATCAAATATTGCACATAATTGTATTATTCAAAATATGTAAAAGATCCGTCTAGTTATAACTGTTATAAACTATGTATTCAAAATGTAAAGTGGAATTTAGAATAAAATGTTTATGTTAACAAATTTTATAGACTCTGAGTTATAAAACTTATTTTTTATAGCTGGAGTGTTACATAAGAAAATGTATTTAATTAGGTTTATTTTATGTGTATGTCCACGAAAAACTTTCGCTTTTCCGACTTTCAATAGAAAGAATGACAGAACATTGAAACGTCTTTTTTTACGTTAATTTCAGCATTATTGTACTTTATCCCGTTGAGGGGTAGTGGTATAACTTATTTCCCACCTAAGTTTAATCAAGATTTGCACGAGAAACTTTTAATTAGAATTTTTCTTTCTAACTTTGGTGAAAAAAGTTACAAAATTGCATTTCCTTATTTTGAAACAAAAATTTTCGAATATTCTGGCGTGAATTTAACATTACAGAAACACAATTACATGCCCCTGAAATGGATAAGATAGTGCAACACCATGTGTAAGTGATATTTCGTACTAAAACGATCAAGTATGGGAAAGACATTGCAAACTCAGCAGATTGATATTCTGGAATAATGGCTTTATTAAGTAAAGAAAAATGGCATTTAGTCTGAAGCTATTGTATAATGCGTGCCAAAAATTGCAAAAAATTGCTAAAACTTTTATAAATTTCAAATACAATAGTTAAAATGATAATTAAATGTTGATCACAATGTGTAAATACTGATATAAATTTCAACAAACTATATCTGTGAGTTTTTTATTGGGAGAAATAATAATTATGCAAACAAACGCTACTTTTACATGTGTTAAAACTTTAAGGACACAATTATTTTTTATAGAAATATTATGTGTAATTATTATTCATTTGCACAATAAAACTCTTCTGTATAATGATTTTTCTGAATTTTCTATTAAGAGTTTTGTTAATTTTATAACAATGCCAAAAGCAAGTAAACTTACTGAATATAAGAAATTTGCTGACGAATCTTTTGCATTATAAGGAATTATTTGTAGCTCTATTGCGAAAGAGATAGGGAGGTCTAAAACCGTCGTCAGCAATTTCTTAAGGTTAAAAGAAATTGCTGTACAAGAAAAAATCCGCTGTAAGCAAACCAAAAATCTTGTCACACAGAGATGAAAGAAGAGTTTTAAAGTTAACATCAACTCGAAAATACTCAAGTAAATTTTTTTTTACAATAGATTGGGCCTAAAATGTGCAAGAAAACAATCTGCAATACATTTAATCGATTTCGGAATTTGCCATATAAACCAAAATTGAGTAAATTCCCTTTACTGACTTAGCCACAAAACCCAGCGTTTAAAGTTTGCAAGACAAATAACGACTTGGGAGCCAAATGGCTGCAGGTTATTTTCGTCGATGAAAACAAATGGAACTTAGATGGTCCTGACAGTGGCGTAGCTACGTTTTTTGGCGCCCGGGGTGGGAAGACATTTTGCGCCCCCCACTCCCTTTAATAAAAAATAACCACATTATTTTTCCTCAAGACGAAAAAAAAGTCTTTTTTGACGTGTACCGGGAGGAAAAGACAGCTTCACTCTTCCTTGTTTTTAAGGATTCAGCTAATTTTACTCAAACAGACGAAACTAAAATCCGTGGAACCCGATTATTTCAGATTTCTAGTTTTCGTCAATACTGAATTTGAATGGGAGTTTCAAAAACTTAGTGGAACATTCACAGATATGACTGTTGTTTTAAACGTATTTTGAAACAGCATGTTGGATCAAGATGCCCAACGAATTTGGTAGAGAACATAATAAACCCTTATCATATACCCAATCACATCCAAAACGGTTTATAAATACGAGCGCAGTCGCACGGCAATGATCAGATATCTATAAAGATATATGTATACTATACATATAGATGAAAGGGATAAGAATTAACATCCTTTTAAAATTCAAAATTTGAATTAGCATCCTCAAGTTCTTTTCCTCTTTAAATCTTATATTCTAAAATCCACTTTACATTTTGTACCTTTGTTTCCTAGCATAACATTTATTATGTTCACCATTAAAATCTGAGTGTAACTTAAGATAGAAAATGCTGATGTTTTGAAAAAACTCCTTCGTTTGTGGTTAAAGCTTTGTACGTCACAGGGAATTGTGGGACTCTTGACCACATGTCAATCAAGATCTATTTAACCAATTAAAAGGAATGTTTTTTCCCAAATTGATACCTTCGCCCCCTGCTGTATAACATACAAGCCCCAACATGTTAGCAAGAAAGCGCAAGAAAAAGGTTTTATTTTGCCCATTTGATATGCCTGCATGACCTACGACCATGTAGGTCCCGAAATTGACGCAAATGGCCCGTGGGACGTCCAATCGAACTCGCTTAGATAATTGTAAGATGCAGCGACGAAATAAACAAGTTCGGTCCACAAAGAGGTTCTCGAGTCAAATTCATTTCTCCCATTAATCTCCCAGTTATTCCTTAGAAATATAGATACCGTTTTCTCTAATGCATATGCGCTGAATTTAAGTATATATATATATATATATATATCAAATATATTTAACTCTTAAAACGACGAAAACAGACATTTGTACTAGACGTAACTAGGAATACTGAAAAGTCCTACTTTGTATTTTATACGATTTAAAAGGGAAAATTTGGGGGTAGGTTGTCCACATTTTATTATTTGGCTTTTTTTCAATGCCAATTCGACGGAAAAATGGAATTTCCAATAAAGAAGAAATAATATCTTTATTTGTTTTTCCAGTTAAATCCATTTTGCACTGGTTCACAAAATCCCCCAATACACGAAAATAATCATATGGAATGCGAATAACACAAAAATCAGTGTAAAAATCAATATATGTGTGTGTATGTGTAACGGAGATGGCTTGAAATATCTACCGCACATTCAAGTCTGAAAATTTCAATGGGTAATCCAAGGCTGGTCCTGTTGCACATGAGGCTCAGATTTCTAATTTTTTGATAATTAGCCGAGAATATTAATTAAAATCCCATCAAAAACGCGATTTTTTTCTCACAAAATGGCAAACTTGCGCACACATATGAACCTCATCCAATAGCCGAAATGAAAAAAATAAGGAATTCTCACTAATCAGCGAAAGTAAAGAAAACTTCTTACGATATCGATTTGAAAATTTCGGAGCACATGTAGAGAAATATTTTGCACCTCTTTATAATTTTTTTAAAAATCGGTTGGTAATTTTTCTTAATTTTTCAAAAAACTGACGATAGTACAAAGGTTTGAAGAAATAACCACAAAGGGACGAACATTCATTAAAAACCGAAACGGCCGAACCCTCCATTCAAATTTCGAAAATCGATGGATCAGAGATCATATGACATGTAGACAATCGACCTAATTATTAAACGTTACCAAATGCTATAAACATAATTTAAAAGCATTTTATCAATTTAACTGAAGATTATTAGAGTATCAAGAGTCCCGTGATATGAATTACGAGTTCGTCCATAATGGTTTCCCCTTTATGTACATTTAAATGTATGTTTTTCAAAATACAGACTTCTTTTATCACTATTATGGAACATTAACGGCGGATCCTTTTCTCGAATTTAAACGAGAATTGATTCATTCAACTTAGCTTAGAATTTTCTTGCAGTTTTTAGCTTCACCTTCCAGTGCAGAGGGCACATTCTTATCTCGGGTTATATGGACCCAATTTAACTGGGTTTTGCTCATTCATCTTGACTTTCGATTGTCTTACAGTTTTTAATTCTACTTTCCACCGCCAAGGGCATTTTTATATGACGTTTCATGGACCCGAGTTTTTTTTCTTTCAACTGATCTTGCAATTCTCTCCATATTTCCGGGTGTGCTCAGGACGCCTACTGTACGGGACGTAGGCAGCGGCCCCTCCGTTCCGGAGATTCATTTTGAAAGAGATAACTTAGAAAGGATCTTCTTAGTGGTTAGAGATGCATGCTTAGCACACCCAGTCTAAGCTGCCGAAGACAGTGGGGACCCATCCCAAAGGTTCATTTTGATATATTCGTTTTTATTTTAAATTTTAATATGAATGAAGGTTTTAATCATCCGCGGTTTGTTTGGGAAAATCGATGGGCGCGTCAGCTAGTATATAACGAAAAATGTTCTTTTGATACCAGAAATGTGACTCCAAGTCTTCAACAGACCTTTTGATTAATAAACTGAAGGCTATACAGTTAGAAACGTCCATCAGCGATTGACAATTATGGCTATCTCCATTCCCCCCACTTTCACCGAATTTCTTCAAAACATTCATACAGAAAAAAATGAATGTTAACAATTCTAATTTATGCAAAATATGCGAAAAAAAATTCGGTTTGAAGCTTCTCTCAATTCGGCACCCGCTATTTAACCATTTTGCGACTTAATTCAGGTACAGAATTATAGTAGGTACCAAGTGTGTTGAACCATGCCTAGAAACATTAAGAGAAGCTTTTTCTTTCTTCATTATTTGGATGTAGTAAAATATCTTACTAAAGAAAACATACATACACGAAATAATTTAAAAAATCAAAAATTTTCAATTATTGTCAAAATATGTGAGATAATTTGGATTTAAACCTCTCTCCATTTGGCGTCCCTTGCCCTCGGCGCCCCGGGCAGCCGCCCCCCTTGTCCCCCCTTTAGCTACGCCACTGGGTCCTGGTAGCTGGAAATGTTATTGGCATGATTTGAGAAAAAGTTAAATCAATGGCATATCTCAAAACTCTTTCTGTCAATATTTCACTTGTTGCAACATTTCTAGGAGGAGAAAAATGGATTTATCAGCAAGATAATGCGCTGTCCACACAAACGTGAGACAAAACTCTGGTTTCAGAAGGAAAATATTGAAGATTTGCAATAGCCATTGAGAATTCCCGATCTAAATCCTATCGAGAATTTATGAGGATATCTAGCAAGATGAATTTATAAAAATGGAAGACATTTTTACAAAACCTGTCTTGAACTATGCCAAAAATTAATAAGGTCCATGAAAGATATATTTGCAGTTATTAAACCTAATGGTGGCAACATAATATATTATTTGTTTCGTCGATACAGTATTGTTTTTATTTTGCTGTCATTTAAGTTTTACATAGGAAAAAATAGAGTTTTTTTAATCAATTAATTTATTTTCATAATAAAATACACATGAATTTTGTTTACTTTTTATTAGCTTTTCAACTTTATGATACACGTTATAGTAAAAAAAAAATTAATCACATTTGAAATGAAATCAAAGGCTTTATATTTATTTCTACACTTAATGTATTTACACGCACTGTATTTTGATTCAACACATATACTGTCCAGTCAGCCATGTTTGAAATTGTGTTGAACGCGCAAACATGCAACGTAATCTACAAATCATTTAATTAGAAAATTATCATAAGTATTTTAATTTAGGATATTTTTTTTTATTCTTTATTTTCTTATACTAGCTTTAAAAAGAAAAACATGTCAAAATTTCGTTATCCAATTAATGTTGGAAATACGGAAACTTAAGTTTAGGCAATAAATATATATATATATTTTTTTATCTGAAATATTTTATCGGCAAGTATTTATTTTCTTAACGTTTCATTGCATTATGTAGTGAATGCCATATCACTTATAAATTATTAATAAATAAACAATTGTGTACCACTAATAATTAATATTATTTTAAATTATATTAAATAATAACAGGAAATATCCAAATTTTTTAAAATTGAGTTTTTTTTTTCTATCAGTCTTTTCTATTCGTAAACCTGCATCGAAAAAACATTACAATTTGCAACCAAAATAATTTTATTGTGTCTTTCTGGCATTGTAAAATTTTGGTTTGCGATGAAAATCAATGGACGCAGTTGGAGGTTTTCCGCGATTTCCCGAAATTTGAATTTCTTGATTAGGCGAGTTTTGAAACTCTCGTCCTCATATATATATATATATATATATATATATATACAGGGTGTCCTAAAAAGGACTGGCTGATTTTAAAATTCAATAACTTGCAAACACTGACATATATTTAAAAAATTCTTGCAAGAGGGTTATGCATAAGGTCAAAAGTTTTTTTACAGAGATTTTCTGTTTTAGTTCGAATTACAAACAATAGATGGCGCTGTAAGCAATATGCGCTAAATACAGACTAGATTTTTAGTCCTTTGTCTTCTTCCACGCGGAAAAAGGAGATTAAAATGTATTGAGTTGGTCCCGAGGTACCAAATATCGAGCCTGAATTTAGCGTCTATTGATCGCGGCGCCTGTGATGTTGAATATAACATATCATCACATATCATTATTTATCTTCTTTTTAAAATTAAATTCCCCATTTTAAAATTTAATTTCTCCTTTCATAATTATAAATTGAATCAAAACTTCCTTTCCTTTCTAAAAGGAATATATCTATTTCTTCTTTTCATGCGCTTTATTAATCATTTACTTAAGTTTCCCAAGTTCACCCAAAGCCGTTAATAAAATAAATCAAAAACAGATCTTTTTCTCATCCTAAAATCATTAACTGTTCGAGCATATTTTCCTTCGGTTAACGAATACATATATAAAAAGATATTCTTTGACCATATGTTCCAATTGTAGCAGTTATTTATACACTCAGTGTTAATTTTCAGTTTGATAGTCAATACAACTGTCTTTTCGGCCGCAAATATTATACTCTGTTTGTATTAAAATCGGCGCCTTGCATCTCCGATGCTGCTTCTAAATGCATATTTCCCATCATTTAGCTTTGGCATTCGTATTTGTACGTTGAAATGTTAAAACGCCAATTAACGGTCCTTTTGGCCACTTTTTAATTCAAAGTTCCATTAAGTGATATATCTTTGAGGTTATAATGGTCCAGGGTACCAAGATTTTGGCTCGACACATTGGCAACAATATCTAACAAATTATTCATTCCTTCTCTGTACATCCTACTGTCAATAGCTAACTGAAAGGGTCCCTCTCTGGCATTTACATTATTCATGTCTACAGCTAATAAACTCATCCTGTCTTCAAATTTGCAGAGTTCTTCTTTTGTACATGTCTATTGCTGTATTCAAGGAATTGCGAACCTGGATTTCCAAAAAAGCGATTATTTTAAAAATGCAATACTTTTATGAAAAGTTTTCGCTACAAATAGATCATGGTCTACAGCACAGCGCCATCTATTGTTTGTAATTCGAACTAAAATCGAAAATCACTGTATAAAAACTTTTGGTTTCATGCATAACCCTCCTGCAAGAATTTTTTAAATATCTGTCACCGTTTGCAAGTTATTGAATTTTAAAATCAGTCAGTCCTTTTTAGGACACCCGGTACGTTACATAAAGTATGCAACCGATAAACAGATAAAAATTCTAAATAATAAAAAAAAAACTTATTTTATTTATTTATTTGTAAAATAGAAATAAGGCCATCTTCTTTCTGAAAGTTTCTTATTACACGAAAATGCTATGATAATTGCTTTAAATGAATTTTCACTGTGATTATTTTCATTCTTTTGGAAATTTAGAAATTAATTTCTTTAACACAAGAAGCTATTTTCTGAAAAAACTTCAGAATAGTTAACTCAAATTTTCAATAAATAAATATGTAAATAAACAAAATAAATATTTTAAGTTTGAAATAACGCATCAAAATAAAATGATCAGTATTGAAACCAAAACGTACATTTTCACCGCCGATTATTCATTATTCGTTTGAGAAAGGATTTAAATGTGATAGTGAAGACGTTGTCGATATATAAAATACACTTCGAAATTAATTTCCGTTCATCTTATATTCAAATGGTAATATTTTACAACCAAAAGAAATATTTAGAATATTTTCAAAGCATTTGATGTAAAACATTTGTAATCCTATACTACCTACTATAATAAAAATAAAGTATCGAATTTTATGTGAGCTTTGATTTTTCTGAAAAATTCCTTCACTATTCTATCTTGCACAGTTTTGGTTATACCATGATAGTATCATTTTTAAAAAGTGAAAACAATTTATCATCTAACTGAAACTATTTTAGAATGCATTATGTTATATATTTCATATAGTCATTGTGTAAAGTAAATCTGTTATCATTTTCTTTTTTATGTTATGCTGCATTTCAAACGTAATGTTGAGAACTTCTAAAAAGTTTATCAAAGGAATTGTTTTATGGTAAGATATTTCCTAGTATAATATAAATTCTTCGTAAGAGTAACTAATTTCTGTGCTTATGTATGAATACAGGGAATTATTTTTGTCGAATATTGAAAAATATTTTCGTAACCAACTTGTAAGTAATGTATCAAGAATTAATTTCTTTATGTTTCTGAAATACGTGATAAGACATTCAAACAAGGAAAAGTATTACACATATCTTATCTACATCTATTATGCATAATTTGCAATCGAATATTGTCGCTTCGATGTAAAGTTGCTTCACAGCTAGTAAGTCCAACAAATTACCTTATATTACACGATGCCTTACATTGATCCATTTTTTCCAGTAATGGAACCCAACTCGGTAGGCCCTGAATTTTCTATTACACAGCAGTCTTGCAGAATGTGGTTTTTTTTGAAAATTTTGAAGTTTGAGGGGATTTTTTAGGACAAGTAAGTGTTAGTAGGGACAGTATTAGTGAAGCGTAGATAATATCATCATTTTGGGGGAAAACTTTGGGAATTTTTTTTATTATTCATTCTTTTCATTTTAAAGTTTACGTTTTGTCATCTCACGACACTGGATCTCGATACATCGCCATCGATTTAAAATAGAACTTTAATATTATCAATCATTATCAATCATATGATCCGTTTTTTACCTGTCAGTTATTCGAGTTAGAATTATTTTGATACACTTTTTAGAAATTCTCAACATTACATTTGAAATGCAGCATAACATACAAAAGAAAATGATAATTAATCCAATTACCTTACACAGTGAATATATGAAATGTATAACATAATGCAGAAACAGTTTCTGTTAGATGACAATTTTCTTTCACCTTTTAAGAATGGTACGAGTTATTTTCTTCTAGAAAATAACCGATTAGAATAAAAGTGTAGGTTTTCAAGTTATTTAATTTATTATTATTATTAGAAGTAAGGATTATTTATTTATTTAATTATTTATTTATTTTAAGGCTTTATTTGGGGAAATATTTTGAGCTGAAATAAATGAGTTAAATTAAAAAGCAGAAAAACCAACGTTTAAAATGCACAATTTTGTGCATTATTTAATTTTGTTAAATTTTTGTGCATTTTAAACGTTGGTTTTTCTGCTTTTTAATATTGTTGCACAAAGGCTTTATTTGCTATTTTTTAATGAGTTAAATGTTTTCTTACAACGGTAAAATTAAAATCTACATTTTCTGAGTAGAAATTCAATTGGGTCACATGTTTGGGAAAAAACACTGATTTGGGGAAATTTTTAGACCTTCAGTGGAAGAGTACTTTCGCCGAACTTTCAATATTGTTACATCTTAATCGTGCATGATTCATAGTGAAAAAAATTACAAGTGATAAAATTTTAACTAAAAAACTAAACAAAAACGTCAGTTAGTGAATAATTGTATTTTGAGTTGAGAAAAATTTATCAATGTAATATCTATCTCTCTTAAAAAAAAAAAAAAAAAAAAAAAAAAAAAAAAAAAAAAAAAAAAAAAAAAACATAATTTTGCATTTTTGCTTCCAGAAGTTTAATTTTTTTTTCAGAAATGATTTAAATGCGATGGGGAAGGTGTTGTAGATTTTCAAAAACACGCTTCAGAATTTATTTCTTTACATCTCTTCTACAAAAAGTACTATTTTTCAAACCCGAAAATGTATTTAATATATTTTGTTTGCGAAAATGATGAAAAGTTTGTAATCCTATACGTCTATTGCATAGAAAAGTAAGGAATCAAATGTATGCCATTGGAATTTGAAAGAAATAACTTTTAATGTTCTATCTGTGTGAAATCGACCTTTTATTCGAAGAATTAATATGTGAAGAAACTCCTACAGAGACCTTACGTCCTTTTATATATAATCTCATTATCAAATATATATTTACAAATTCATTTTCAATTAGTTATACAATATTCTTTTCTTTTTTTATATAATGTCTCAGAATGTAAAATTTTTACCACAGGAATGCCTATACTAATTTTATATATTTCGTTTAGTTATTAAAACTTCATATCCAAAATTTTCTTACCATGTTTATATTAAAATCAAAGAACTAGAAAGCCTTCATTCAATTTTGACGGTATTTTTTGTAAAACAATAATAAGTTATCAACAAATCTGAAAAGTATTATATTTATCAAAACTGATTCTTAACAAAATATGCATTTCAAGACATTATTAAAATAATAAATAAGGCACTAAAAACTTTATAAATTAAATTATTCAACTAAAGACGATTTAATTATACAAAAGACTAAAACATACTGATACTAAATTTAATTACAATTTGTGATGTCACATTTCGACATGTACGTTGTAGGTTTTTTGAATTAAGCAGTAGACTGTATACACTAACTTTTTCCACTATTTAATTGAAAGCTTTCACAATTTCACAAATAAATTATCCGCTTAGGGATCACAACACACTCTCATCGAGATCCACAAACTCGACTGACACAGAAAAGAATATCAACAATAAATTCCCTGCGCAGAGGGAAAAACAGAGTACGTGTTTTCATTTATCCCTACGCAGAGGGAAAAGGCTGGAATGTTCAGTTTCACTTTAGCACAACTGAAATACATGCAATTAAGAATTATAAAAGCAATTTAAAACTAAACATTCTCCCGGCCTTGAAAGCCGAAAGGGTTTCAAAAATTTACTCTAAAGGTAATTTACATAACTTAGTAATTGGCCTTTTCAATTCACTATTTTCAGTTCTCAGGGTAACTACACGAACCTTTTTATCAGGTCCAGGATGTGTTTTAATCACTCTAGCTAATTTCCATTGTAAAGGGGAAAGACCTTCATTTTTTATTATAACTAAATCACCTATCTTAATATTAGGCTCTTCTTTAAGCCATTTTACTCTCTGTTGTAGGGTCGAAAGGTACTCATTACTCCATCTTTTCCAAAAGTGTTGGAGCATTTTCTGCACTAATTGCCACCTGGTCAATCTTGAAGCAGGTACCTCTGAAATATCAACTTCTGGTACTGAAGTAAGAGGAGCACCAATTAAAAAATGACCAGGGGTTAAGGCCTGTAAATCATTAGGATCAGAACTTACAGGACAAAGGGGTCTAGAATTTAAACAGGCTTCGATTTGAGCTAAAAGAGTTGAAAGTTCCTCAAATGTTAAAACTGAATTGCCAACGGTTCTTTTTAAATGAAATTTCATCGATTTAACACCAGCCTCCCAAAGTCCTCCAAAGTGAGGGGCTGAGGGTGGATTGAAATGCCAATTTATTTCTTCCGAACTTAAGTACCTTGCCACTTCTTCATTATGCTGAGAAGAAGTTGCAAATTTATACAATTCTTTCAACTCCTTGCTCGCACCGACAAAATTTTTGCCACAATCACTTACAATTTCTTTAGGTTTGCCTCGTCTGGATATAAATCGCTTGAGACAAGCTAAAAAGGCCTGAGTAGATAAATCAGTTACTAATTCAATGTGAATTGCATGGGTAGAAAAACATATAAATAATGAAATATAACACTTAAAAGATTTTGTACCTCTACCTTTTCTAAATTTACATAATATAGGTCCTGCATAGTCAGTTCCTGTGACAAGGAACGGACGGGTAGGTTGCACTCTAGTAGAAGGTAAATCAGCCATGATTTGTTTGGACATAGAAGCAGAAGCACGAGCACAAATTACACAATTTTTTACGAACTTTCTTACAACACTTCTTCCACTTAAAATCCAATATCGCTGTCTGATAACACACAATAGTAGTTGAGGGGCAGCATGAAAGTGAGATAAGTGAAAATATCTAATAATCAGCACAGTCACTGGGTGATTTTTTGGTAACAATATTGGATGGATTTGATCTTGTGTGAGATTTGAATGACGAAGACGTCCTCCCACTCTGAGTATTCCTTCATCATCAAGGATTGGAGAAAGATTGATCAATTTGCTATTGCGAGGTAAACACTTACCAGAAGTCATACATTTAAGGTCATCTGTAAATGATGACTTTTGCACTTGTTTGATTATCACTTTTAAAGCACTCTTAATTTCTGTGTTTGTAAGAAAACCAAAGTTTCGTTTTGAAACAGGTAAACGAGAATTCGTAAGAAATCTCAAACACCAAGCAATTACACGTTTTAGCTTAGTAAAGGACGATATATTTGAGAGAATAGGCATTTCCTCACTTAACTGAGCTGTAGCACAAAAATAATTTTTTCTTTGCTCTATTAAGGCTTCGTCACACAAAACAGTACCTAATTGCGGTTCTGGAGAGGTGAAAGATGGATCACTAAGCCAACTCGGACCATTCCACCAAAGATCATGCAATGCTAATTCTGAGGGTGATAGACCTCTTGAAGCGCAATCTGCTGGATTCTCTTTTCCTTTTACATGATGCCAGCACTCTGACGGAACAAGTTGCTGTATTTCCGAAACACGATTCGCAACAAAAGTTTGCCATCTTCTTGATTCTGTTGATAGCCAAGACAGAACTATTGTTGAATCTGTCCAACAGTTAATTTTAGAGATGTCCAAGCACAATGAATCTAGGACAGTTTTTACCAAACGGGCTGACAGCAGGGCAGCACTCAGTTCTAATTTAGGCAAAGATATTGTTTTTAATGGTGAAACTCTTGTTTTTGCAGTTAATATTCTAACTGATACAGTTGAATCATCGGATAAGGACCTTAAATAAACAACTGCACCATATGCTATTAAGGAAGCGTCACTAAATGAATGAATTTCAAATTTGTTAGCTGAGGGAATAATTGCTAACCGAGGCACAGTAATCGATGTCAAACATGCAAGTTCTTCCCGAATTTTTATCCACCTATTTTTTATGAGTAGTGGAACAGGATCGTCCCATGCTAGATGTAGACTCCAAAGTTCCTGAAGTAGAATTTTTGCAGAAATTATAAAGGGAGAGATCCAACCAAGTGGATCAAACATTTTGGCTATATCTGACAATATAGATCTCTTTGTAACTTCCTTTAATGTTGGTTCTATGGTTACACTAATTTTGAAGACATCGCGATTTGAGTCCCATTTTAATCCTAGCACTTTTATTGAATTATCGTTCTCAATTGATAAATCGGGTTTAGTCTGAATTAAATTTTCAGGAATGTTTTTTAGTACACTAATGTCGTTTGATGCCCACTTACGTAATTCAAATCCGCCTCTTTTCATTAATTCTTGTAACTCTGATATTAATTTAGTAGCTTCTTCGGGAGATGATGCACCTGTAAGTAAGTCATCGACGTAAAAATCACGTAATACAATGTTTGATGCTAATGGAAAATTTAATTTTTCATCCAACGCTAATTTTTGAAGAACTTTAGTAGCTAAATATGGGCTAGATGCTAATCCATATGTTACTGTAGTGAGACGATATTCACTAATATCATCGGAAAATTTATCTTTCCAGAGAATTCGTTGAAAATCTTTATCTTCAGGATGTATCTTAATTTGACGAAACATTTTAGCAATATCAGCGTTAATAGCTATAGCGTGTGTGCGGAATCTCAACAAAATAAAAAATAACTCTTGTTGAACCCTAGGTCCTACAATTAAATTTTCATTAAGAGAAACATTATTTGTAGTTTTTGCACTCCCATCAAACACAACTCTAAGACGGGTTGTTGTGCTAGATTCTCTAATGACTGGATGATGTGGAAGATAATAAACTTCATTAACGGGTTTTTGAATTTCGCTCTTCGGTATTTTTTCCATATGTTCCATATCAAGATATTCATTCATAAATAGACAATAATTTTCATACAAATCCGGTTCTCTATTAAATCTTTTTTCTAAGTTTAGAAATCGTTTCATAGCTAGTGATTTTGACTCCCCTAATTCTTTACATTGCTTCTTAAATGGCAAACGTACAATATATCTTCCATTCGAATCTCGTGAATGGGATGTATCGAAAATTTCCTCACAATATTTTTCTTCATTTGTGTATATTTCCTTCGAGGGGATATTTTCTAACTCCCAGAACTTTTTCACATAATCTGTTTCAACATTTGCAAAATTAACTATAATATTTGGTTTATTTTCTGAAAATGTATCACTATCTCCCGTTATTAACCACCCGTAATCCGAATTTACTGCAAAAGGAAGTCCTGGTTTCCCAAATATTTTTTCTCCTCTAATTATAGATAATGATAGAGACACGCCAAATAATAAGTCTATTGGGCCTGGTTCATTCCACTTAGGGTCAGCTAATGTTATGTTCTTTAAGTGACTGAATGAATTAGTATCATATGATACAACTGGTTGATTACTCGTTATCTTTTTCAAAATATAAAAAGTACCTAATCGTGTGTTTTGTTTATCAAAATGTGGAGAAAATTCCAATCTTACAACGCCACGAGTTTCTTCGGAATATCCCATTCCCAAACATTTAATCTGTAAATTAGCTGAATTTCTTTTTATTCCTAATAATTGTATCGCACGCTCACTTATAAAATTATTGGTACTGCCAACATCTATAATGCAACGCAGTAATTTATTGCCTCCATAATTATCTTTCACATTAATCAGCGCAGTTGCAAGTATGCCAAATGATTTTGAGTATATTTCACCAAGGCAAGAATTTATTGACATGTTTACATTACTAGATGATTCACCAACAGTCTCACTATTTTGATTCGAGGATTGAGGCGTTACTTGGTTTTTTATATCTGGATAATTTGTTTCTCGCCTTTCATAATGTAATAAGCTATTGTGATTCTTCAAATTACATTTCGAACAAACTCTTTTTGACTGACAATTAATTAATTTATGTTCTGGAGATAAACACGCAAAGCAGAGATTTTTATTTTTTACAAATTGCACTCTTTCGCGAACAGATAACTTTAGAAACTCACTGCATTTAAATATTTTATGGCTATTCGAAGAACAATATTTACACACAATATTATTAACAGAAGCAGTCATTGCAGTTAATTTAGGATAACTGTTTTTCTTATAATTAATATTTCCTCTAGCAGATTGTAATGAACGAGCATAATCTTTCAGAAAAATTATCAATTGAACTAACGTTGGAAGCTCGTCATTTTTTAACTGGCGTTCCCACCATAATTTAATATTATGATCAACTTTTTGCAATATTAAATAAATCAACAAAGTTTCTGAAAAGCCACTTACCTTCTGATCCAATATTTCGAAAGAACGGACACATTCATTTGTTACATCTACCAAATTAAGTATTGCTGCGGGTGCATCACCTTGCACGAATGGAAAATTTAATAATTTTCTAATGTGGCTGTATATTAACTCACGTTTGTTAGAATATCTTTCAGATAGCAAGTCCCATGCGATACTATACTTCGAATCTTCAATAGGTATTGATTTTATTATTTTCAAAGCGTCTCCTTGACAAGATAATTTCAAGTATTGCAGCTTCTGAGCTGGCGATAGATTTTCATTATTATGTATACTCGCATTGAATAAATCTTTAAAACTCAACCATTCACTAATTTGACCACTAAATGATGGTAGAGAAAGCTTTGGTAATTTTATTTCATTAACTTCCTTCTTCGGATTGTTCACATTTATTTTTCTCGCTGTAATTGCATGTTCGATTTTTACTATCAATTCATCAAAGATGTCTTGCTGTTCGTCCTTTTCTTCTATAAATGAATCGATGTCGTTTTCTTTACAAGCAGAAAAAATCGTTTTAAACAACACCTTCAACTCTTCCTCTAATTTTTCTGTTTCCCTTTTTAATAACTGAAGTTGCTCTAATTCACACACATTCAGATCAGTTTTAAGAAATTTGTTTTTCAATCTCGTTATTGCCGATTTCAACACTCGTTTATCAGTTTCTAAGTTTTTATCCATTTTTCTCTCTCAGTATTCTAATTTGGCACAGTTCCAATGATTTCACGCTTTCACTTTCGAACGAAATTTAGATACGCATCATTCTTTGCACTTAGTTCGTTTTAACTCCGGCTCGACGGACCAAATGTACGTTGTAGGTTTTTTGAATTAAGCAGTAGACTGTATACACTAACTTTTTCCACTATTTAATTGAAAGCTTTCACAATTTCACAAATAAATTATCCGCTTAGGGATCACAACACACTCTCATCGAGATCCACAAACTCGACTGACACAGAAAAGAATATCAACAATAAATTCCCTGCGCAGAGGGAAAAACAGAGTACGTGTTTTCATTTATCCCTACGCAGAGGGAAAAGGCTGGAATGTTCAGTTTCACTTTAGCACAACTGAAATACATGCAATTAAGAATTATAAAAGCAATTTAAAACTAAACACGACATAATACTAACAAAAACTATTGTATATTATGAAAAACATTTAGATAATTGAATAATTTTGCGAACATTTCTGAAAATGACTTGCACTCGTAACTGGAATATATATATATATATATATATATATATATATATATATACACACATATATATAGTATATATATTATAATACAAATAGTACTTTGGATGTTCATAGTGATTTTTTCATGAATTTTTCATGAATTTATTTCAGTTGGTAGTACAAGAAAACTACCTCTACGAAGGAAATACAATATTTAAACAGATTCGGGGTATTCCAATTTGGGGGAGTTGCAGTTCCATTTTGGCAGACATCTATTTACATATATATGAAAGAAATAATAATTTAAACAGTAATACATTAGCCTACAGATATATAAATGATGTTTTGATAGTCAAATTAAATAATGATATTGAAAAAAATTGATTTTACATATTATCCTACGTCTCTGAGTCTGAAACCCTCCTCCCAGAATTGTAAAAATGTTAATTTTCTAGATGTGAACTTAAACATAGAAAGTGACAATTTAATATCTAAGCTATTTGACAAGCGAAATGATTTTGATTTTAATACCTTAAAGTTGATATATTTTGATTCAAATGTTCATGTATCGGTTAAAATAAATGTCCTAAGAAACGGCTTAATACGAATCCAAAGTCTGAGTACTAGAGTTAAGGATATGATTAATGGCATTTTGGATTGGTGTCGTCAAGGATTCAAACAGGGTTATACTCGCAATTTCATCAGGAGAATAACTAGTGAATTTATTAAGAGTGGCAGTTACGGAACTGAGCTGAATTCAGTGATGGATGAAAATGGTGATTTTGATGCGTTGACTGATCTAATGAGATATTTTGTTGGATTTGGTGGATCGGTTTGGTTTTTCATGGTTTTTCAATTTTGGTCTCGGCGGGTGAGGGGGGACGTGGCATGCGTGGGGTCTGACTTGGCCCTGCCGCTCGCCTTCTGTTCTGTTTTTCTGTTTTGCTGATGTGGATATTTTCCTTGGTTTGGTTTTAAAGTTTGGTTTTAACTATTAGTGTTTACGTTGGTTGTTTTAATATTTTTGATGTGGAGTTTCGGTTTAGGTATGGTGGGTGATGGGGTTTGATATTTGTTTGTGGTTTTGAATATATATATATGTTATATAATAAATCTGGCTGTTAAGGTAAATAATAGTTTAATGAATCTAGGTTACATAAAATAACTATACTATTTTCAGGCTTGTTTAGTAAAAGTTATACCTCAGCAAATACTTGCGTTTGGGTTGGGCTTTACGTCATAGTTCTTTCATGGGAAAATGCTGAGGCATCTTGTTGCTAGCATGAGTCTTTAACCACAACTCACACTCGGCCATTCCGACCGCTTGTCGTCCTCGACAGCGTGTTAAATAAGCAACAAGATACATTAAAAACCAAAAAAAATTATCTAAAAATAATTAAAATCCAAAGGCAAAAAGCTGTCATTAAATAATTAAGAAAATCAAGCTAAGTAAAAAAAAAAAAAAAAAAAAAAAAAAAAAAAAAAAGTCTAAATTTTATGTAAATTTAGCTGCTGTGGGATATTTCCAAAAAAAAAAAGAAAGCAAAAGAATAAAAAAAATCTCAGGATATCGTCAATTTGCGTCATGAGACCGTCTTTCTCATGCGCCATCATCAGGGATGAAAAAATATAATCTGTAAGGCCGTCTGCCCATTATATTATCATCAAGAAAACATACTAAAATCTGCCTCATCTTAGGTAGAATTTCGTAAAAAAAAAACATTTTTATCCCGACGTCATTCGGGAAGAAAAAATAAAAAAAAAGTTTACCTCGTCTAAGCAAAAAAAAAAAAAAGGATTTCCCACCAAAAGGGGTCTTTTTCGACAGCCAGCTATTACTTCTGTAAAAAAAATATGCAAGGGGGGGGGGTGGCACATAATAATAATATACTTATACATATAACATATAAAGTTAAAAAAATACAGGGAAAAATTCAAATATATAAAAACATATACATAATAATAAAACAATAATATTGCTGGCAACAGTCCTGAGTAGTCAAAAGTGTTATGTAAAATGAAAAGAGTCACTGGGAAGAAGTTTTATGCAAAACTAAAAAAAAAAAAAAATCACTGTTTTGCACATTTAATAAAAAGTTTTAAGCAAATCTACAAAAAAATCACTGTTTTGCTGTTTTAATAAAAAATGTTTCTGCAAAACTAAAAAAAAAAAAAAATCACTGTTTTGCTGTTTGAATAAAAAATGTTTCTGCAAAACTAAAAAAAAAAAAAACACTGTTTTGCAGTCTAAGAAAATAGATGGATTTGCCATGCGAAAAAAAAATCGCAGCATGGACTGCACAACTGTTTAAATTAAAGGCCACTGTTTCATGTGATCAGCGGATATCGTTGTGATAATGGGATCTTCATGGTTTCCTATTTTTGTAACTGCATACCTTTCATTAGGGTTCACGGCTGTAACCTTATATGGTCCAAAATATTTGGGTCGAAGTTTTAACCCAGTTCCAAACTGTGTGCGTTGTATTGCTACTAGATCATTGACCTTTTATACCGTGTGGGGTTTTCTTTTTTTATTATATTGGGCGCGGCTGAGTTCCTGATGTTTTAAAATGTTGGCTTTTGATCTATGCTGTAACATTTGTTTATGATCCATGTGCAATTCGATATGTTCCGTTTCCAAGAGTTGTTTTATCATTAAGTCGTCTTTATTTTTCATCTTGACACTCGTTAACAACTCGAACGGGGAGAATTTCGTTACAGATGAAGTTCTGCTATTTATTATCCTTTGTACCGCTGGTACGTGTTTGTACCATTTCGTTGGATCATCTAAAGATAATTTCGTCAAAATAGGGATAAGCGTTTTATGCTGTCTTTCGATTTGTCCATTTACACTCATTACTCCGGTAACAATGGGATGGTGGTCCATATTTTCTTGTTCGCAATACCTTTTAAATTCTGAAGAAGTGAATGCGGGTACTTTATCCGTGACTATTCTTCGGGTATTTCCAAATGTAATTTGTTGTAATTTAAGTTTATCTAGTGCATCTTGCGCCGCTACAGGACTGGATATAACCAAAAAAATTTGCAGAAAGCATCCACTACCGTAAAGAGGTGATTATAATTTTTATTTGTGGAATGTAATGGGCCTAAAAAATCACAATGGTAAGTGTCGAGCGGCTTGTCAACTTTAGGGATCGAGTGCAAAAAACCTTCCTGTTTTCCCAACTTTCGCGAAGCTAAAATGCATGGAAAGCAGTTTGTTACGACTGTGCGTGTCAACTCCGGTAGGTTAGGAATGAAAAAATTATGGGATGCAATTTCTTCTGTCTTTTTAGCAGAATAGTGTCCTTTAGTGTGTATATCTTGGAGTATGCTAATTTGAATTGCTTCTGGAATCACTAATAAATCTCGACCCTGTTGGAGTTTATACAAAATGTTGTTGCGCACCGTGAAGTCGGCTACTGGTGCTTCCGACGCTTCTGTTTTAATGCTGGAAATAAAGGGATAATTTTCTTGGGCTTTCATGATTTTTAGTGTCAGTTCATCGTATGTAATGTGCATAACTGGGTATCTGCTTAGCGCGTCCACGTGATTCATTTTCGTCGCCGGTCTATGTTTTGTTTCAAAATCGAATTCCTGGAGGAATAGAGCCCAGCGCGCAATTTTCGGCGTAAGATCCTTTTTGTCGAGAGTTTTTTAAATGCTTGACAGTCGGTAATGACACGGAATCGAGTGCCGTGGAGGTAGACGCGGAATTTTTTGAGAGCTTCGATGACTGCCAATACTTCCAATTTGTAGCTACTTAACTTTTCCTGCTGTGGTGATGTTTTCTTGCTCATATATTGAACCGGATGGAAGTGTCCGTTGAGGCGATAGAATGAGAGGCGATAGATAAGATCTATCGCCTCTCATTGCTGTGGGGAGGGACATATTTTTAATTTTGACTCAGCTACCATTATCAAGAAATGCATTACTCCTCTGGATTTAGACCTTTTTTGAGGCTGTTCATATCCATAAATTTAAAGACTCCTTGGTTAATGATTTATCTAGTACACCATACATCTCAACTTTCTGGGTGGATTTGTTGTGTCACGACACTTCACTTCCGCATTAATTTCATTGGCTGTTAGAACTTGATGGTCTTTCGGTATTTTGTTTTGACATTTGGGTTTTCACCGTTCATGTAGTTGGGGGGGGGGGGGGATATTGTTTTTAAAGTTTTTTACACTGAGGATGTGAGTCCTAGTACTCACGAAACGTATACGTCTGATCAAATCAACTTATTTTATTGTGTGTTTAAACGTTGTTTTTAAATAATTTACTTGCGTTTGGGTTGGGCTCTACGTCATAGGTCTTTCATGGAAAAATGCTGAGGCATCTTGTTGCTAGCATGAGTCTTTAATAGCAACTCATATATATATATATATATATATATATATATATATATGCACATAATTTTATTTCTCTTATCTTCTTCCATTGTTTTCATTCACTTAGGGCTTAAGTACCTTTATAAGAGAGTAGCAGAGGCAAACAGTATAATACATGGAGTTTAAAAAAATGTGTACACGATTTATTCGCTGTTACTCCCATGTTTAACTAATTTGTAGTAATGACTGAAAGTAGACTTGAGTTGGATCAAGATAATTTTATCCCAACATGCTACAGGAATTAAAACAATAACACTTTATATAAATCACCATAAAATCGAAACAATATATAGGACGCGTTCCGAGTTGGAAAATACAGGAGCCGGTCATCAGCCATGATGAGCCCATGACAGCAGTCATGGAAGCTGATGGCGAGTTGTTATATTTTCCTGCTCGAAACGCGTCCTGTGTATTATTTTGATTTTATAGTGATAAATACTAAGTGTTATTATTTTAATTGTGATTCATCGCCAGCTTTTCGGTGCTGCTTCAACTGTGTTACTGGAAGTTCAAAAACGAAGCTCATGTGCCGAGGCAATTTAGGAGAGAGTTTTTAACAGATCTATCTATGCCTCCTTCAATATCTAGAATTACATATAAGTTTCAGGGAGATGAAACTGTTCTAGATGTTCTCAAACAACATTTGAGATGACCATGTTTAGTAACAAATATTGTAGAAAACCTTGTCACCACCTGTGTCGAAAATTCATTGTAATCTCTTTGCAAGCTTTAGCGACTGCTGAGGTCGGACATTAAAAGGAATGAATCATCCATTCTATTATAGTTTCAACATAGAGAGAGTATGATTAATCCACGCTCTAAAAGAAGATGATGTAGGCGAGAAATACAGATGTATGTTCAAATACGGGAAACCTTCATTACCGGTGACTATTTATCAAATGGTTCATCAATATAGAGACTAGTAATGCAGAAATTAGTCCATAATCCGAAATTACTACACTTAATCATCCAGACTTTACTTGTCAGATACCTAAAAACTGTCTCCTATAAATAACAGTTAATTTTCATTAAAATTCAAATTAAAGTTCTGTTACCTGCTAATTTCTAAATGATCTGGGAATTGGGAAATTTATTTTCTTCTCTAATTTCTTGAGAAGATGACATTCGAAAGTATTTTGAAGCTGAAACTTTAGAAACTTTCTTCATAAAACAAACTGAGTTCTAAATAAAATTCTTCGTAATCAATTTTCAAAACACTTTAGTTTTAACGAAGCACTAGCATATGTATTACACATCAAAGGATAATTAAATATATTTACAACTGAAAAATTAACAACCGAGCGAAATGCTCTGAATCTAAAAGAATATGTATTTCTACTTTTTCTAATATTGAGCTTAACGCTCTTAAATGTATCAAGTCCTAAGTAAATGTGCACAGTTTTATCAGGTGGAAAACTTTCTCTTGGTTGCTTTGCGCGCATGCGCTTTCAGTTCTTATTTCGACGACCATGAGAATCAAAGTTATCCAGAGATAATCCAACCCGCATTCCGTGTTACGACATAGATAATTGTAATTATTAGATAAAATCTCTATGGGAAACAAAATAAATTGATGTCATACGAAAAGAATAACAGAGTTTTATGAAAGAATATTTTTAATATATTCAGAACGATATATTGTTAAAATACAGCATTATGTAATAATAATGTTAAATAAATGTTAGAAAAATTAAATAAAGATTTTCTTTGATGAAAATATAAACTGATAAACTATATAGTAAACACAAATTTTACTTGCTTAATAATTTTCACTATTGATTATTTGTTGAAAAATAATCTAGGGCTAGGACATTAACGTCTGTAAAATCTTTAAGCTTCACATTAGAATATAGATGATCATCATTATAAAACAATACACTTATATAATTTCAATTATCTGCAGTATAAATGACTACATTATTCACTTCATTTCTTTAAATGATTTAAATCACGATTAAAATCCTCATAATAAGAAGATTTTAAATTGTAATTGATATAAATTACAGTAAAATTTCACTTTTGATTATTTCCTTTTAAAATAAAAATCATTTGTTATAGTTCAGGTATAAATCACTTCAGTGAAGATATTTTTCTAAACAATTGAAGTAAATTAATTGAACTTATTTCTTTTCCATAAATCGTAATTGCATGTACAGAATTTTAAAATAAAAAAGGGATTTCTGAAGGAGCCTCTCATTTAACACAACTATGAAAAGATACTTCACATATTTGCTCATTTTAAACAGTAACACAATTATTAAGAACTTCTTATTTAAAAGTTTTATGTGTGCTACAGGATCCATTAAAAGTTTCTGAAATCATTAGACTATTCAAATTTCTGTCAGTTGAGTTGCTAAATTACTTAACTGACATCTCTTATCTATTCAAGTAATTTTACTTTTAATAAAATAATACTGGTAAGAACTTAACCACAATGGATCATGTCTATGAAAACCTCATTTGGTTTTAAGAAATTAATAAGTTTATAATAATTACTTTTATGTTTCTTCTAAAGCGTGCACAGCTGTCACAAGTGTATGAGTAATTTTTAATAAGTATGACATTCAATCTGAATGAATATTTATTAAGTGTTATTTAAATTCTTTTGGTATTTATATGCTGTAGCTTACGGTTATTTCGGACATAGTTTAATTGGGACATCAATTTTATGGCGACAAAATATCAAACACAAAATTAAAAAAAATACGATTAAATTTAGTTCTTATAACTAAGATTTATGCGGACAAATCGAACAGGACCGATTTATCCGAGTAATTCCGAATCTACTTCATCCATGCATTTTCTTCTTTTTTTAAAAACTAGATATCCGATTCTATATTGCATGTCACATTTTTCTTTAAAATTTATTATACCGAAATTTTATTTAAACACTTTAACGTAAAACTAATATGACGTACACTGGTCGATTTATATTGACGGTCTCTCAGACTAAATGCATAACTATCATACAGAATTCCAACCTTACTTCATAAAAAGAAAAACTATACTTTTAAAAAATAAAAAAGTTATTCTAGTTCTCTGCAGTTTTTTTAATGTATCATATAACTTTTTCTCGAATTTGTACAATTCAAGTAATTCAATCTGTGTGTTGTTGGAGAGGGTTCGTTTAGCTAGTGGTCAATTGTTATTATAAAATTCAGTAAGATACCAAAATTGTTCATTTGCCTTCTTGTCCATTTTCTTTGCTTTAGTTTTATTCCTCCTAGGCTATATTTTTCGTGAACATTTAACAGTTTCTGTGAAATTTCAATAAATTATAAAGACTTATTTTAAGCTTTTAAAATAATCATTATATCATATACATATTTTACAGGGCCGATTCTAAAATTTTAATATATGACCGTTTAATCATTGGTAACCATGAAATTTCAAATGATCGTGGATACTGATTTATACAGGCTGTCTATAATTAAACAACCCAACTTTAAAGTTGTCTACAGACAGAACTATTGTTCATAAAGTTGTGAAATTTTGTGAAAGGCATAATAAGAGGATGGGCATTTGTTTAAGCTAAAAAAAAATGTAAATAAAAGTAGTTCAAAATTTTGCCAGCAGAGGGCGTTTTTTAATAAATTACACATTTAGCATTATGATAGTTTAGAAATTTTATTTATTAACTTAACCTTACTCTAAAGACAGCATTCACGACATTTTATTGGCTTTTCCCTGAACATACTGCGATCGACTGCGGAACATGCTATCTTACGATTCCAGATGTTATCTGAAAATGATGAAAGTCATGCAGAACATGTTTCACTATAACAAAATTTGTTAAACTATCGTAAATGTATGCTAAATGTGTAATTCGTTAAAAAAAAAAAGGCCTCCCATACTTTTATTATGTCCTCCAAACGTTTTCACAACATTCTGAACAATAGTTTTGTCTGTAGAAAATTTTAAAATGGGATCGATTAATTATGAACATCCTGTAAATAAATTTTCTAAACTAGCTTAAGGCTAAATGTGTAATTTAATAAAAATCGCCCTCTAGTGGCGAAAATTTAAACTAATTTTGTTTATATTTTTTAGCTTAAACAAGTTCCCATCCTTTTATTATGATTTTCCCATAATTTCACAGCTTTATGAACAAATAGTTTTGTCTGTAGATAACTTTAAAGTAGGGTCGATTAATTATGGACACCCTGTATATATATATATATATATATATATATAACCAGTAATTAAACATAACCTACCACCATCAAAAACCGTAATATTATGAATTAAAGCTGTAAGTATAAAAAAATTCAATTAATTTATTAAAATCATAATTAGAAAATTAAATAACATTAAATAAATCTTTGCAATGATAGGAATGAAGACATTAATGGAATCCTAAAATAGGTATCAGATAACTACATGGTAGAAATCATATTGATAATACGCATAGATAGTGCGCTATTGCAGCAATGATCTAAGCGTATAATATTTAAAAGATTGCTAAATCATTTAGCGACCTGGGATTATATATAAATATATATAAGATACCAAAAGGAAAAAATACTTCAAAATGAATTGTTGACATTCAAAATGAAAAGATATATTTAAAAACATCGTAAAAATGTTACATTCATAATAATTACTTGCGCAAATGCATCATAGTAATTTGAATGCTAATATATAACCATTAATTAAACATAACCTACCACCATCAAAAACCGTAATATTATGAATTAAAGCTGTAAGTATAAAAAAATTCAATTAATTTATTAAAATCATAATTAGAAAATTAAATAACATTAAATAAATCTTTGCAATGATAGGAATGAAAACATTAATGGAATCCTAAAATAGGTATCAGATAACTACATGGTAGAAATCATATTGATAATACGCATAGATAGTGCGCTATTGCAGCAATGATCTAAGCGTATAATATTTAAAAGATTGCTAAATCATTTAGCGACCTGGGATTATATATAAATATATATAAGATACCAAAAGGAAAAAATACTTCAAAATGAATTGTTGACATTCAAAATGAAAAGATATATTTAAAAACATCGTAAAAATGTTACATTCATAATAATTACTTGCGCAAATGCATCATAGTAATTTGAATGCTAATATATAACCATTAATTAAACATAACCTACCACCATCAAAAACCGTAATATTATGAATTAAAGCTGTAAGTATAAAAAAATTCAATTAATTTATTAAAATCATAATTAGAAAATTAAATAACATTAAATAAATCTTTGCAATGATAGGAATGAAAAAATTAATGGAATCCTAAAATAGGTATCAGATAACTACATGGTAGAAATCATATTGATAATACGCATAGATAGTGCGCTATTGCAGCAATGATCTAAGCGTATAATATTTAAAAGATTGCTAAATCATTTAGCGACCTGGGATTATATATAAATATATATAAGATACCAAAAGGAAAAAATACTTCAAAATGAATTGTTGACATTCAAAATGAAAAGATATATTTAAAAACATCGTAAAAATGTTACATTCATAATAATTACTTGCGCAAATGCATCATAGTAATTTGAATGCTAATATATAACCATTAATTAAACATAACCTACCACCATCAAAAACCGTAATATTATGAATTAAAGCTGTAAGTATAAAAAAATTCAATTAATTTATTAAAATCATAATTAGAAAATTAAATAACATTAAATAAATCTTTGCAATGATAGGAATGAAAAAATTAATGGAATCCTAAAATAGGTATCAGATAACTACATGGTAGAAATCATATTGATAATACGCATAGATAGTGCGCTATTGCAGCAATGATCTAAGCGTATAATATTTAAAAGATTGCTAAATCATTTAGCGACCTGGGATTATATATAAATATATATAAGATACCAAAAGGAAAAAATACTTCAAAATGAATTGTTGACATTCAAAATGAAAAGATATATTTAAAAACATCGTAAAAATCTTACATTCATAATAATTACTTGCGCAAATGCATCATAGTAATTTGAATGCTAATATATAACCATTAATTAAACATAACCTACCACCATCAAAAACCGTAATATTATGAATTAAAGCTGTAAGTATAAAAAAATTCAATTAATTTATTAAAATCATAATTAGAAAATTAAATAACATTGAATAAATCTTTGCAATGATAGGAATGAAAAAATTAATGGAATCCTAAAATAGGTATCAGATAACTACATGGTAGAAATCATATTGATAATACGCATAGATAGTGCGCTATTGCAGCAATGATCTAAGCGTATAATATTTAAAAGATTGCTAAATCATTTAGCGACCTGGGATTATATATAAATATATATAAGATACCAAAAGGAAAAAAAACTTCAAAATGAATTGTTGACATTCAAAATGAAAAGATATATTTAAAAACATCGTAAAAATCTTACATTCATAATAATTACTTGCGCAAATGCATCATAGTAATTTGAATGCTAATATATAACCATTAATTAAACATAACCTACCACCATCAAAAACCGTAATATTATGAATTAAAGCTGTAAGTATAAAAAAATTCAATTAATTTATTAAAATCATAATTAGAAAATTAAATAACATTGAATAAATCTTTGCAATGATAGGAATGAAAAAATTAATGGAATCCTAAAATAGGTATCAGATAACTACATGGTAGAAATCATATTGATAATACGCATAGATAGTGCGCTATTGCAGCAATGATCTAAGCGTATAATATTTAAAAGATTGCTAAATCATTTAGCGACCTGGGATTATATATAAATATATATAAGATACCAAAAGGAAAAAATACTTCAAAATGAATTGTTGACATTCAAAATGAAAAGATATATTTAAAAACATCGTAAAAATCTTACATTCATAATAATTACTTGCGCAAATGCATCATAGTAATTTGAATGCTAATATATAACCATTAATTAAACATAACCTACCACCATCAAAAACCGTAATATTATGAATTAAAGCTGTAAGTATAAAAAAATTCAATTAATTTATTAAAATCATAACTAGAAAATTAAATAACATTGAATAAATCTTTGCAATGATAGGAATGAAAAAATTAATGGAATCCTAAAATAGGTATCAGATAACTACATGGTAGAAATCATATTGATAATACGCATAGATAGTGCGCTATTGCAGCAATGATCTAAGCGTATAATATTTAAAAGATCGCTAAATCATTTAGCGACCTGGGATTATATATAAATATATATAAGATACCAAAAGGAAAAAAAACTTCAAAATGAATTGTTGACATTCAAAATGAAAAGATATATTTAAAAACATCGTAAAAATCTTACATTCATAATAATTACTTGCGCAAATGCATCATAGTAATTTGAATGCTAATATATAACCATTAATTAAACATAACCTACCACCATCAAAAACCGTAATATTATGAATTAAAGCTGTAAGTATAAAAAAATTCAATTAATTTATTAAAATCATAATTAGAAAATTAAATAACATTGAATAAATCTTTGCAATGATAGGAATGAAAAAATTAATGGAATCCTAAAATAGGTATCAGATAACTACATGGTAGAAATCATATTGATAATACGCATAGATAGTGCGCTATTGCAGCAATGATCTAAGCGTATAATATTTAAAAGATTGCTAAATCATTTAGCGACCTGGGATTATATATAAATATATATAAGATACCAAAAGGAAAAAATACTTCAAAATGAATTGTTGACATTCAAAATGAAAAGATATATTTAAAAACATCGTAAAAATCTTACATTCATAATAATTACTTGCGCAAATGCATCATAGTAATTTGAATGCTAATATATAACCATTAATTAAACATAACCTACCACCATCAAAAACCGTAATATTATGAATTAAAGCTGTAAGTATAAAAAAATTCAATTAATTTATTAAAATCATAATTAGAAAATTAAATAACATTAAATAAATCTTTGCAATGATAGGAATGAAAAAATTAATGGAATCCTAAAATAGGTATCAGATAACTACATGGTAGAAATCATATTGATAATACGCATAGATAGTGCGCTATTGCAGCAATGATCTAAGCGTATAATATTTAAAAGATTGCTAAATCATTTAGCGACCTGGGATTATATATAAATATATATAAGATACCAAAAGGAAAAAATACTTCAAAATGAATTGTTGACATTCAAAATGAAAAGATATATTTAAAAACATCGTAAAAATCTTACATTCATAATAATTACTTGCGCAAATGCATCATAGTAATTTGAATGCTAATATATAACCATTAATTAAACATAACCTACCACCATCAAAAACCGTAATATTATGAATTAAAGCTGTAAGTATAAAAAAATTCAATTAATTTATTAAAATCATAATTAGAAAATTAAATAACATTGAATAAATCTTTGCAATGATAGGAATGAAAAAATTAATGGAATCCTAAAATAGGTATCAGATAACTACATGGTAGAAATCATATTGATAATACGCATAGATAGTGCGCTATTGCAGCAATGATCTAAGCGTATAATATTTAAAAGATTGCTAAATCATTTAGCGACCTGGGATTATATATAAATATATATAAGATACCAAAAGGAAAAAATACTTCAAAATGAATTGTTGACATTCAAAATGAAAAGATATATTTAAAAACATCGTAAAAATCTTACATTCATAATAATTACTTGCGCAAATGCATCATAGTAATTTGAATGCTAATATATAACCATTAATTAAACATAACCTACCACCATCAAAAACCGTAATATTATGAATTAAAGCTGTAAGTATAAAAAAATTCAATTAATTTATTAAAATCATAACTAGAAAATTAAATAACATTAAATAAATCTTTGCAATGATAGGAATGAAAAAATTAATGGAATCCTAAAATAGGTATCAGATAACTACATGGTAGAAATCATATTGATAATACGCATAGATAGTGCGCTATTGCAGCAATGATCTAAGCGTATAATATTTAAAAGATCGCTAAATCATTTAGCGACCTGGGATTATATATAAATATATATAAGATACCAAAAGGAAAAAAAACTTCAAAATGAATTGTTGACATTCAAAATGAAAAGATATATTTAAAAACATCGTAAAAATCTTACATTCATAATAATTACTTGCGCAAATGCATCATAGTAATTTGAATGCTAGTATATAACCATTAATTAAACATAACCTACCACCATCAAAAACCGTAATATTATGAATTAAAGCTGTAAGTATAAAAAAATTCAATTAATTTATTAAAATCATAATTAGAAAATTAAATAACATTGAATAAATCTTTGCAATGATAGGAATGAAAAAATTAATGGAATCCTAAAATAGGTATCAGATAACTACATGGTAGAAATCATATTGATAATACGCATAGATAGTGCGCTATTGCAGCAATGATCTAAGCGTATAATATTTAAAAGATTGCTAAATCATTTAGCGACCTGGGATTATATATAAATATATATAAGATACCAAAAGGAAAAAATACTTCAAAATGAATTGTTGACATTCAAAATGAAAAGATATATTTAAAAACATCGTAAAAATCTTACATTCATAATAATTACTTGCGCAAATGCATCATAGTAATTTGAATGCTAATATATAACCATTAATTAAACATAACCTACCACCATCAAAAACCGTAATATTATGAATTAAAGCTGTAAGTATAAAAAAATTCAATTAATTTATTAAAATCATAATTAGAAAATTAAATAACATTGAATAAATCTTTGCAATGATAGGAATGAAAAAATTAATGGAATCCTAAAATAGGTATCAGATAACTACATGGTAGAAATCATATTGATAATACGCATAGATAGTGCGCTATTGCAGCAATGATCTAAGCGTATAATATTTAAAAGATTGCTAAATCATTTAGCGACCTGGGATTATATATAAATATATATAAGATACCAAAAGGAAAAAATACTTCAAAATGAATTGTTGACATTCAAAATGAAAAGATATATTTAAAAACATCGTAAAAATCTTACATTCATAATAATTACTTGCGCAAATGCATCATAGTAATTTGAATGCTAATATATAACCATTAATTAAACATAACCTACCACCATCAAAAACCGTAATATTATGAATTAAAGCTGTAAGTATAAAAAAATTCAATTAATTTATTAAAATCATAACTAGAAAATTAAATAACATTAAATAAATCTTTGCAATGATAGGAATGAAAAAATTAATGGAATCCTAAAATAGGTATCAGATAACTACATGGTAGAAATCATATTGATAATACGCATAGATAGTGCGCTATTGCAGCAATGATCTAAGCGTATAATATTTAAAAGATCGCTAAATCATTTAGCGACCTGGGATTATATATAAATATATATAAGATACCAAAAGGAAAAAAAACTTCAAAATGAATTGTTGACATTCAAAATGAAAAGATATATTTAAAAACATCGTAAAAATCTTACATTCATAATAATTACTTGCGCAAATGCATCATAGTAATTTGAATGCTAATATATAACCATTAATTAAACATAACCTACCACCATCAAAAACCGTAATATTATGAATTAAAGCTGTAAGTATAAAAAAATTCAATTAATTTATTAAAATCAT
This sequence comes from Maratus speciosus, assembly GCA_963932465.1. NCBI lineage: Eukaryota > Metazoa > Arthropoda > Arachnida > Araneae > Salticidae > Maratus > Maratus speciosus. Next base: position 325,631,700 of record OZ010794.1, read on the forward strand.
AATTAGAAAATTAAATAACATTGAATAAATCTTTGCAATGATAGGAATGAAAAAATTAATGGAATCCTAAAATAGGTATCAGATAACTACATGGTAGAAATCATATTGATAATACGCATAGATAGTGCGCTATTGCAGCAATGATCTAAGCGTATAATATTTAAAAGATTGCTAAATCATTTAGCGACCTGGGATTATATATAAATATATATAAGATACCAAAAGGAAAAAAAACTTCAAAATGAATTGTTGACATTCAAAATGAAAAGATATATTTAAAAACATCGTAAAAATCTTACATTCATAATAATTACTTGCGCAAATGCATCATAGTAATTTGAATGCTAATATATAACCATTAATTAAACATAACCTACCACCATCAAAAACCGTAATATTATGAATTAAAGCTGTAAGTATAAAAAAATTCAATTAATTTATTAAAATCATAATTAGAAAATTAAATAACATTGAATAAATCTTTGCAATGATAGGAATGAAAAAATTAATGGAATCCTAAAATAGGTATCAGATAACTACATGGTAGAAATCATATTGATAATACGCATAGATAGTGCGCTATTGCAGCAATGATCTAAGCGTATAATATTTAAAAGATTGCTAAATCATTTAGCGACCTGGGATTATATATAAATATATATAAGATACCAAAAGGAAAAAATACTTCAAAATGAATTGTTGACATTCAAAATGAAAAGATATATTTAAAAACATCGTAAAAATCTTACATTCATAATAATTACTTGCGCAAATGCATCATAGTAATTTGAATGCTAATATATAACCATTAATTAAACATAACCTACCACCATCAAAAACCGTAATATTATGAATTAAAGCTGTAAGTATAAAAAAATTCAATTAATTTATTAAAATCATAACTAGAAAATTAAATAACATTAAATAAATCTTTGCAATGATAGGAATGAAAAAATTAATGGAATCCTAAAATAGGTATCAGATAACTACATGGTAGAAATCATATTGATAATACGCATAGATAGTGCGCTATTGCAGCAATGATCTAAGCGTATAATATTTAAAAGATCGCTAAATCATTTAGCGACCTGGGATTATATATAAATATATATAAGATACCAAAAGGAAAAAAAACTTCAAAATGAATTGTTGACATTCAAAATGAAAAGATATATTTAAGAACATCGTAAAAATCTTACATTCATAATAATTACTTGCGCAAATGCATCATAGTAATTTGAATGCTAATATATAACCATTAATTAAACATAACCTACCACCATCAAAAACCGTAATATTATGAATTAAAGCTGTAAGTATAAAAAAATTCAATTAATTTATTAAAATCATAATTAGAAAATTAAATAACATTGAATAAATCTTTGCAATGATAGGAATGAAAAAATTAATGGAATCCTAAAATAGGTATCAGATAACTACATGGTAGAAATCATATTGATAATACGCATAGATAGTGCGCTATTGCAGCAATGATATAAGCGTATAATATTTAAAAGATTGCTAAATCATTTAGCGACCTGGGATTATATATAAATATATATAAGATACCAAAAGGAAAAAATACTTCAAAATGAATTGTTGACATTCAAAATGAAAAGATATATTTAAAAACATCGTAAAAATCTTACATTCATAATAATTACTTGCGCAAATGCATCATAGTAATTTGAATGCTAATATATAACCATTAATTAAACATAACCTACCACCTTCAAAAACCGTAATATTATGAATTAAAGCTGTAAGTATAAAAAAATTCAATTAATTTATTAAAATCATAATTAGAAAATTAAATAACATTAAATAAATCTTTGCAATGATAGGAATGAAAAAATTAATGGAATCCTAAAATAGGTATCAGATAACTACATGGTAGAAATCATATTGATAATACGCATAGATAGTGCGCTATTGCAGCAATGATCTAAGCGTATAATATTTAAAAGATTGCTAAATCATTTAGCGACCTGGGATTATATATAAATATATATAAGATACCAAAAGGAAAAAAAAACTTCAAAATGAATTGTTGACATTCAAAATGAAAAGATATATTTAAAAACATCGTAAAAATCTTACATTCATAATAATTACTTGCGCAAATGCATCATAGTAATTTGAATGCTAATATATAACCATTAATTAAACATAACCTACCACCATCAAAAACCGTAATATTATGAATTAAAGCTGTAAGTATAAAAAAATTCAATTAATTTATTAAAATCATAATTAGAAAATTAAATAACATTAAATAAATCTTTGCAATGATAGGAATGAAAAAATTAATGGAATCCTAAAATAGGTATCAGATAACTACATGGTAGAAATCATATTGATAATACGCATAGATAGTGCGCTATTGCAGCAATGATCTAAGCGTATAATATTTAAAAGATTGCTAAATCATTTAGCGACCTGGGATTATATATAAATATATATAAGATACCAAAAGGAAAAAATACTTCAAAATGAATTGTTGACATTCAAAATGAAAAGATATATTTAAAAACATCGTAAAAATCTTACATTCATAATAATTACTTGCGCAAATGCATCATAGTAATTTGAATGCTAATATATAACCATTAATTAAACATAACCTACCACCATCAAAAACCGTAATATTATGAATTAAAGCTGTAAGTATAAAAAAATTCAATTAATTTATTAAAATCATAATTAGAAAATTAAATAACATTGAATAAATCTTTGCAATGATAGGAATGAAAAAATTAATGGAATCCTAAAATAGGTATCAGATAACTACATGGTAGAAATCATATTGATAATACGCATAGATAGTGCGCTATTGCAGCAATGATCTAAGCGTATAATATTTAAAAGATTGCTAAATCATTTAGCGACCTGGGATTATATATAAATATATATAAGATACCAAAAGGAAAAAATACTTCAAAATGAATTGTTGACATTCAAAATGAAAAGATATATTTAAAAACATCGTAAAAATCTTACATTCATAATAATTACTTGCGCAAATGCATCATAGTAATTTGAATGCTAATATATAACCATTAATTAAACATAACCTACCACCATCAAAAACCGTAATATTATGAATTAAAGCTGTAAGTATAAAAAAATTCAATTAATTTATTAAAATCATAACTAGAAAATTAAATAACATTAAATAAATCTTTGCAATGATAGGAATGAAAAAATTAATGGAATCCTAAAATAGGTATCAGATAACTACATGGTAGAAATCATATTGATAATACGCATAGATAGTGCGCTATTGCAGCAATGATCTAAGCGTATAATATTTAAAAGATCGCTAAATCATTTAGCGACCTGGGATTATATATAAATATATATAAGATACCAAAAGGAAAAAAAACTTCAAAATGAATTGTTGACATTCAAAATGAAAAGATATATTTAAAAACATCGTAAAAATCTTACATTCATAATAATTACTTGCGCAAATGCATCATAGTAATTTGAATGCTAATATATAACCATTAATTAAAGATAACCTACCACCATCAAAAACCGTAATATTATGAATTAAAGCTGTAAGTATAAAAAAATTCAATTAATTTATTAAAATCATAATTAGAAAATTAAATAACATTGAATAAATCTTTGCAATGATAGGAATGAAAAAATTAATGGAATCCTAAAATAGGTATCAGATAACTACATGGTAGAAATCATATTGATAATACGCATAGATAGTGCGCTATTGCAGCAATGATCTAAGCGTATAATATTTAAAAGATTGCTAAATCATTTAGCGACCTGGGATTATATATAAATATATATAAGATACCAAAAGGAAAAAATACTTCAAAATGAATTGTTGACATTCAAAATGAAAAGATATATTTAAAAACATCGTAAAAATCTTACATTCATAATAATTACTTGCGCAAATGCATCATAGTAATTTGAATGCTAATATATAACCATTAATTAAACATAACCTACCACCATCAAAAACCGTAATATTATGAATTAAAGCTGTAAGTATAAAAAAATTCAATTAATTTATTAAAATCATAATTAGAAAATTAAATAACATTGAATAAATCTTTGCAATGATAGGAATGAAAAAATTAATGGAATCCTAAAATAGGTATCAGATAACTACATGGTAGAAATCATATTGATAATACGCATAGATAGTGCGCTATTGCAGCAATGATCTAAGCGTATAATATTTAAAAGATTGCTAAATCATTTAGCGACCTGGGATTATATATAAATATATATAAGATACCAAAAGGAAAAAATACTTCAAAATGAATTGTTGACATTCAAAATGAAAAGATATATTTAAAAACATCGTAAAAATCTTACATTCATAATAATTACTTGCGCAAATGCATCATAGTAATTTGAATGCTAATATATAACCATTAATTAAACATAACCTACCACCATCAAAAACCGTAATATTATGAATTAAAGCTGTAAGTATAAAAAAATTCAATTAATTTATTAAAATCATAACTAGAAAATTAAATAACATTAAATAAATCTTTGCAATGATAGGAATGAAAAAATTAATGGAATCCTAAAATAGGTATCAGATAACTACATGGTAGAAATCATATTGATAATACGCATAGATAGTGCGCTATTGCAGCAATGATCTAAGCGTATAATATTTAAAAGATCGCTAAATCATTTAGCGACCTGGGATTATATATAAATATATATAAGATACCAAAAGGAAAAAAAACTTCAAAATGAATTGTTGACATTCAAAATGAAAAGATATATTTAAAAACATCGTAAAAATCTTACATTCATAATAATTACTTGCGCAAATGCATCATAGTAATTTGAATGCTAATATATAACCATTAATTAAACATAACCTACCACCATCAAAAACCGTAATATTATGAATTAAAGCTGTAAGTATAAAAAAATTCAATTAATTTATTAAAATCATAATTAGAAAATTAAATAACATTGAATAAATCTTTGCAATGATAGGAATGAAAAAAATAATGGAATCCTAAAATAGGTATCAGATAACTACATGGTAGAAATCATATTGATAATACGCATAGATAGTGCGCTATTGCAGCAATGATCTAAGCGTATAATATTTAAAAGATTGCTAAATCATTTAGCGACCTGGGATTATATATAAATATATATAAGATACCAAAAGGAAAAAAAACTTCAAAATGAATTGTTGACATTCAAAATGAAAAGATATATTTAAAAACATCGTAAAAATCTTACATTCATAATAATTACTTGCGCAAATGCATCATAGTAATTTGAATGCTAATATATAACCATTAATTAAACATAACCTACCACCATCAAAAACCGTAATATTATGAATTAAAGCTGTAAGTATAAAAAAATTCAATTAATTTATTAAAATCATAATTAGAAAATTAAATAACATTGAATAAATCTTTGCAATGATAGGAATGAAAAAATTAATGGAATCCTAAAATAGGTATCAGATAACTACATGGTAGAAATCATATTGATAATACGCATAGATAGTGCGCTATTGCAGCAATGATCTAAGCGTATAATATTTAAAAGATTGCTAAATCATTTAGCGACCTGGGATTATATATAAATATATATAAGATACCAAAAGGAAAAAATACTTCAAAATGAATTGTTGACATTCAAAATGAAAAGATATATTTAAAAACATCGTAAAAATCTTACATTCATAATAATTACTTGCGCAAATGCATCATAGTAATTTGAATGCTAATATATAACCATTAATTAAACATAACCTACCACCATCAAAAACCGTAATATTATGAAATAAAGCTGTAAGTATAAAAAAATTCAATTAATTTATTAAAATCATAACTAGAAAATTAAATAACATTAAATAAATCTTTGCAATGATAGGAATGAAAAAATTAATGGAATCCTAAAATAGGTATCAGATAACTACATGGTAGAAATCATATTGATAATACGCATAGATAGTGCGCTATTGCAGCAATGATCTAAGCGTATAATATTTAAAAGATCGCTAAATCATTTAGCGACCTGGGATTATATATAAATATATATAAGATACCAAAAGGAAAAAAAACTTCAAAATGAATTGTTGACATTCAAAATGAAAAGATATATTTAAAAACATCGTAAAAATCTTACATTCATAATAATTACTTGCGCAAATGCATCATAGTAATTTGAATGCTAATATATAACCATTAATTAAACATAACCTACCACCATCAAAAACCGTAATATTATGAATTAAAGCTGTAAGTATAAAAAAATTCAATTAATTTATTAAAATCATAATTAGAAAATTAAATAACATTGAATAAATCTTTGCAATGATAGGAATGAAAAAATTAATGGAATCCTAAAATAGGTATCAGATAACTACATGGCAGAAATCATATTGATAATACGCATAGATAGTGCGCTATTGCAGCAATGATATAAGCGTATAATATTTAAAAGATTGCTAAATCATTTAGCGACCTGGGATTATATATAAATATATATAAGATACCAAAAGGAAAAAATACTTCAAAATGAATTGTTGACATTCAAAATGAAAAGATATATTTAAAAACATCGTAAAAATCTTACATTCATAATAATTACTTGCGCAAATGCATCATAGTAATTTGAATGCTAATATATAACCATTAATTAAACATAACCTACCACCAACAAAAACCGTAATATTATGAATTAAAGCTGTAAGTATAAAAAAATTCAATTTATTTATTAAAATCATAATTAGAAAATTAAATAACATTAAATAAATCTTTGCAATGATAGGAATGAAAAAATTAATGGAATCCTAAAATAGGTATCAGATAACTACATGGTAGAAATCATATTGATAATACGCATAGATAGTGCGCTATTGCAGCAATGATCTAAGCGTATAATATTTAAAAGATTGCTAAATCATTTAGCGACCTGGGATTATATATAAATATATATAAGATACCAAAAGGAAAAAAAACTTCAAAATGAATTGTTGACATTCAAAATGAAAAGATATATTTAAAAACATCCTAAAAATCTTACATTCATAATAATTACTTGCGCAAATGCATCATAGTAATTTGAATGCTAATATATAACCATTAATTAAACATAACCTACCACCATCAAAAACCGTAATATTATGAATTAAAGCTGTAAGTATAAAAAAAATTCAATTAATTTATTAAAATCATAATTAGAAAATTAAATAACATTGAATAAATCTTTGCAATGATAGGAATGAAAAAATTAATGGAATCCTAAAATAGGTATCAGATAACTACATGGTAGAAATCATATTGATAATACGCATAGATAGTGCGCTATTGCAGCAATGATCTAAGCGTATAATATTTAAAAGATTGCTAAATCATTTAGCGACCTGGGATTATATATAAATATATATAAGATACCAAAAGGAAAAAATACTTCAAAATGAATTGTTGACATTCAAAATGAAAAGATATATTTAAAAACATCGTAAAAATCTTACATTCATAATAATTACTTGCGCAAATGCATCATAGTAATTTGAATGCTAATATATAACCATTAATTAAACATAACCTACCACCATCAAAAACCGTAATATTATGAATTAAAGCTGTAAGTATAAAAAAATTCAATTAATTTATTAAAATCATAACTAGAAAATTAAATAACATTAAATAAATCTTTGCAATGATAGGAATGAAAAAATTAATGGAATCCTAAAATAGGTATCAGATAACTACATGGTAGAAATCATATTGATAATACGCATAGATAGTGCGCTATTGCAGCAATGATCTAAGCGTATAATATTTAAAAGATCGCTAAATCATTTAGCGACCTGGGATTATATATAAATATATATAAGATACCAAAAGGAAAAAAAACTTCAAAATGAATTGTTGACATTCAAAATGAAAAGATATATTTAAAAACATCGTAAAAATCTTACATTCATAATAATTACTTGCGCAAATGCATCATAGTAATTTGAATGCTAATATATAACCATTAATTAAACATAACCTACCACCATCAAAAACCGTAATATTATGAATTAAAGCTGTAAGTATAAAAAAATTCAATTAATTTATTAAAATCATAATTAGAAAATTAAATAACATTGAATAAATCTTTGCAATGATAGGAATGAAAAAATTAATGGAATCCTAATATAGGTATCAGATAACTACATGGTAGAAATCATATTGATAATACGCATAGATAGTGCGCTATTGCAGCAATGATCTAAGCGTATAATATTTAAAAGATTGCTAAATCATTTAGCGACCTGGGATTATATATAAATATATATAAGATACCAAAAGGAAAAAATACTTCAAAATGAATTGTTGACATTCAAAATGAAAAGATATATTTAAAAACATCGTAAAAATCTTACATTCATAATAATTGCTTGCGCAAATGCATCATAGTAATTTCAATGCTAATATATAACCATTAATTAAACATAACCTACCACCATCAAAAACCGTAATATTATGAATTAAAGCTGTAAGTATAAAAAAATTCAATTAATTTATTAAAATCATAATTAGAAAATTAAATAACATTAAATAAATCTTTGCAATGATAGGAATGAAAAAATTAATGGAATCCTAAAATAGGTATCAGATAACTACATGGTAGAAATCATATTGATAATACGCATAGATAGTGCGCTATTGCAGCAATGATCTAAGCGTATAATATTTAAAAGATCGCTAAATCATTTAGCGACCTGGGATTATATATAAATATATATAAGATACCAAAAGGAAAAAATACTTCAAAATGAATTGTTGACATTCAAAATGAAAATATATATTTAAAAACATCGTAAAAATCTTACATTCATAATAATAACTTGCGCAAATGCATCATAGTAATTTGAATGCTAATATATAACCATTAATTAAACATAACCTACCACCATCAAAAACCGTAATATTATGAATTAAAGCTGTAAGTATAAAAAAATTCAATTAATTTATTAAAATCATAATTAGAAAATTAAATAACATTAAATAAATCTTTGCAATGATAGGAATGAAAAAATTAATGGAATCCTAAAATAGGTATCAGATAACTACATGGTAGAAATCATATTGATAATACGCATAGATAGTGCGCTATTGCAGCAATGATCTAAGCGTATAATATTTAAAAGTTTGCTAAATCATTTAGCGACCTGGGATTATATATAAATATATATAAGATACCAAAAGGAAAAAATACTTCAAAATGAATTGTTGACATTCAAAATGAAAAGATATATTTAAAAACATCGTAAAAATCTTACATTCATAATAATTGCTTGCGCAAATGCATCATAGTAATTTGAATGCTAATATATAACCATTAATTAAACATAACCTACCACCATCAAAAACCGTAATATTATGAATTAAAGCTGTAAGTATAAAAAAATTCAATTAATTTATTAAAATCATAATTAGAAAATTAAATAACATTAAATAAATCTTTGCAATGATAGGAATGAAAAAATTAATGGAATCCTAAAATAGGTATCAGATAACTACATGGTAGAAATCATATTGATAATACGCATAGATAGTGCGCTATTGCAGCAATGATCTAAGCGTATAATATTTAAAAGATCGCTAAATCATTTAGCGACCTGGGATTATATATAAATATATATAAGATACCAAAAGGAAAAAAAACTTCAAAATGAATTGTTGACATTCAAAATGAAAAGATATATTTAAAAACATCGTAAAAATCTTACATTCATAATAATTACTTGCGCAAATGCATCATAGTAATTTGAATGCTAATATATAACCATTAATTAAACATAACCTACCACCATCAAAAACCGTAATATTATGAATTAAAGCTGTAAGTATAAAAAAAATTCAATTAATTTATTAAAATCATAATTAGAAAATTAAATAACATTGAATAAATCTTTGCAATGATAGGAATGAAAAAATTAATGGAATCCTAAAATAGGTATCAGATAACTACATGGTAGAAATCATATTGATAATACGCATAGATAGTGCGCTATTGCAGCAATGATCTAAGCGTATAATATTTAAAAGATTGCTAAATCATTTAGCGACCTGGGATTATATATAAATATATATAAGATACCAAAAGGAAAAAATACTTCAAAATGAATTGTTGACATTCAAAATGAAAAGATATATTTAAAAACATCGTAAAAATCTTACATTCATAATAATTACTTGCGCAAATGCATCATAGTAATTTGAATGCTAATATATAACCATTAATTAAACATAACCTACCACCATCAAAAACCGTAATATTATGAATTAAAGCTGTAAGTATAAAAAAATTCAATTAATTTATTAAAATCATAACTAGAAAATTAAATAACATTAAATAAATCTTTGCAATGATAGGAATGAAAAAATTAATGGAATCCTAAAATAGGTATCAGATAACTACATGGTAGAAATCATATTGATAATACGCATAGATAGTGCGCTATTGCAGCAATGATCTAAGCGTATAATATTTAAAAGATCGCTAAATCATTTAGCGACCTGGGATTATATATAAATATATATAAGATACCAAAAGGAAAAAAAACTTCAAAATGAATTGTTGACATTCAAAATGAAAAGATATATTTAAAAACATCGTAAAAATCTTACATTCATAATAATTACTTGCGCAAATGCATCATAGTAATTTGAATGCTAATATATAACCATTAATTAAACATAACCTACCACCATCAAAAACCGTAATATTATGAATTAAAGCTGTAAGTATAAAAAAATTCAATTAATTTATTAAAATCATAATTAGAAAATTAAATAACATTGAATAAATCTTTGCAATGATAGGAATGAAAAAATTAATGGAATCCTAAAATAGGTATCAGATAACTACATGGTAGAAATCATATTGATAATACGCATAGATAGTGCGCTATTGCAGCAATGATCTAAGCGTATAATATTTAAAAGATTGCTAAATCATTTAGCGACCTGGGATTATATATAAATATATATAAGATACCAAAAGGAAAAAATACTTCAAAATGAATTGTTGACATTCAAAATGAAAAGATATATTTAAAAACATCGTAAAAATCTTACATTCATAATAATTACTTGCGCAAATGCATCATAGTAATTTGAATGCTAATATATAACCATTAATTAAACATAACCTACCACCATCAAAAACCGTAATATTATGAATTAAAGCTGTAAGTATAAAAAAATTCAATTAATTTATTAAAATCATAATTAGAAAATTAAATAACATTAAATAAATCTTTGCAATGATAGGAATGAAAAAATTAATGGAATCCTAAAATAGGTATCAGATAACTACATGGTAGAAATCATATTGATAATACGCATAGATAGTGCGCTATTGCAGCAATGATCTAAGCGTATAATATTTAAAAGATTGCTAAATCATTTAGCGACCTGGGATTATATATAAATATATATAAGATACCAAAAGGAAAAAATACTTCAAAATGAATTGTTGACATTCAAAATGAAAAGATATATTTAAAAACATCGTAAAAATCTTACATTCATAATAATTGCTTGCGCAAATGCATCATAGTAATTTCAATGCTAATATATAACCATTAATTAAACATAACATACCACCATCAAAAACCGTAATATTATGAATTAAAGCTGTAAGTATAAAAAAATTCAATTAATTTATTAAAATCATAATTAGAAAATTAAATAACATTAAATAAATCTTTGCAATGATAGGAATGAAAAAATTAATGGAATCCTAAAATAGGTATCAGATAACTACATGGTAGAAATCATATTGATAATACGCATAGATAGTGCGCTATTGCAGCAATGATTTAAGCGTATAATATTTAAAAGATCGCTAAATCATTTAGCGACCTGGGATTATATATAAATATATATAAGATACCAAAAGGAAAAAATACTTCAAAATGAATTGTTGACATTCAAAATGAAAATATATATTTAAAAACATCGTAAAAATCTTACATTCATAATAATAACTTGCGCAAATGCATCATAGTAATTTGAATGCTAATATATAACCATTAATTAAACATAACCTACCACCATCAAAAACCGTAATATTATGAATTAAAGCTGTAAGTATAAAAAAATTCAATTAATTTATTAAAATCATAATTAGAAAATTAAATAACATTAAATAAATCTTTGCAATGATAGGAATGAAAAAATTAATGGAATCCTAAAATAGGTATCAGATAACTACATGGTAGAAATCATATTGATAATACGCATAGATAGTGCGCTATTGCAGCAATGATCTAAGCGTATAATATTTAAAAGATTGCTAAATCATTTAGCGACCTGGGATTATATATAAATATATATAAGATACCAAAAGGAAAAAATACTTCAAAATGAATTGTTGACATTCAAAATGAAAAGATATATTTAAAAACATCGTAAAAATCTTACATTCATAATAATTGCTTGCGCAAATGCATCATAGTAATTTGAATGCTAATATATAACCATTAATTAAACATAACCTACCACCATCAAAAACCGTAATATTATGAATTAAAGCTGTAAGTATAAAAAAAATCAATTAATTTATTAAAATCATAATTAGAAAATTAAATAACATTAAATAAATCTTTGCAATGATAGGAATGAAAAAATTAATGGAATCCTAAAATAGGTATCAGATAACTACATGGTAGAAATCATATTGATAATACGCATAGATAGTGCGCTATTGCAGCAATGATCTAAGCGTATAATATTTAAAAGATCGCTAAATCATTTAGCGACCTGGGATTATATATAAATATATATAAGATACCAAAAGGAAAAAAAACTTCAAAATGAATTGTTGACATTCAAAATGAAAAGATATATTTAAAAACATCGTAAAAATCTTACATTCATAATAATTACTTGCGCAAATGCATCATAGTAATTTGAATGCTAATATATAACCATTAATTAAACATAACCTACCACCATCAAAAACCGTAATATTATGAATTAAAGCTGTAAGTATAAAAAAATTCAATTAATTTATTAAAATCATAATTAGAAAATTAAATAACATTAAATAAATCTTTGCAATGATAGGAATGAAAAAATTAATGGAATCCTAAAATAGGTATCAGATAACTACATGGTAGAAATCATATTGATAATACGCATAGATAGTGCGCTATTGCAGCAATGATCTAAGCGTATAATATTTAAAAGATTGCTAAATCATTTAGCGACCTGGGATTATATATAAATATATATAAGATACCAAAAGGAAAAAATACTTCAAAATGAATTGTTGACATTCAAAATGAAAAGATATATTTAAAAACATCGTAAAAATGTTACATTCATAATAATTACTTGCGCAAATGCATCATAGTAATTTGAATGCTAATATATAACCATTAATTAAACATAACCTACCACCATCAAAAACCGTAATATTATGAATTAAAGCTGTAAGTATAAAAAAATTCAATTAATTTATTAAAATCATAATTAGAAAATTAAATAACATTAAATAAATCTTTGCAATGATAGGAATGAAAAAATTAATGGAATCCTAAAATAGGTATCAGATAACTACATGGTAGAAATCATATTGATAATACGCATAGATAGTGCGCTATTGCAGCAATGATCTAAGCGTATAATATTTAAAAGATTGCTAAATCATTTAGCGACCTGGGATTATATATAAATATATATAAGATACCAAAAGGAAAAAATACTTCAAAATGAATTGTTGACATTCAAAATGAAAAGATATATTTAAAAACATCGTAAAAATCTTACATTCATAATAATTACTTGCGCAAATGCATCATAGTAATTTGAATGCTAATATATAACCATTAATTAAACATAACCTACCACCATCAAAAACCGTAATATTATGAATTAAAGCTGTAAGTATAAAAAAATTCAATTAATTTATTAAAATCATAATTAGAAAATTAAATAACATTGAATAAATCTTTGCAATGATAGGAATGAAAAAATTAATGGAATCCTAAAATAGGTATCAGATAACTACATGGTAGAAATCATATTGATAATACGCATAGATAGTGCGCTATTGCAGCAATGATCTAAGCGTATAATATTTAAAAGATTGCTAAATCATTTAGCGACCTGGGATTATATATAAATATATATAAGATACCAAAAGGAAAAAAAACTTCAAAATGAATTGTTGACATTCAAAATGAAAAGATATATTTAAAAACATCGTAAAAATCTTACATTCATAATAATTACTTGCGCAAATGCATCATAGTAATTTGAATGCTAATATATAACCATTAATTAAACATAACCTACCACCATCAAAAACCGTAATATTATGAATTAAAGCTGTAAGTATAAAAAAATTCAATTAATTTATTAAAATCATAATTAGAAAATTAAATAACATTGAATAAATCTTTGCAATGATAGGAATGAAAAAATTAATGGAATCCTAAAATAGGTATCAGATAACTACATGGTAGAAATCATATTGATAATACGCATAGATAGTGCGCTATTGCAGCAATGATCTAAGCGTATAATATTTAAAAGATTGCTAAATCATTTAGCGACCTGGGATTATATATAAATATATATAAGATACCAAAAGGAAAAAATACTTCAAAATGAATTGTTGACATTCAAAATGAAAAGATATATTTAAAAACATCGTAAAAATCTTACATTCATAATAATTACTTGCGCAAATGCATCATAGTAATTTGAATGCTAATATATAACCATTAATTAAACATAACCTACCACCATCAAAAACCGTAATATTATGAATTAAAGCTGTAAGTATAAAAAAATTCAATTAATTTATTAAAATCATAACTAGAAAATTAAATAACATTAAATAAATCTTTGCAATGATAGGAATGAAAAAATTAATGGAATCCTAAAATAGGTATCAGATAACTACATGGTAGAAATCATATTGATAATACGCATAGATAGTGCGCTATTGCAGCAATGATCTAAGCGTATAATATTTAAAAGATTGCTAAATCATTTAGCGACCTGGGATTATATATAAATATATATAAGATACCAAAAGGAAAAAATACTTCAAAATGAATTGTTGACATTCAAAATGAAAAGATATATTTAAAAACATCGTAAAAATCTTACATTCATAATAATTACTTGCGCAAATGCATCATAGTAATTTGAATGCTAATATATAACCATTAATTAAACATAACCTACCACCATCAAAAACCGTAATATTATGAATTAAAGCTGTAAGTATAAAAAAATTCAATTAATTTATTAAAATCATAATTAGAAAATTAAATAACATTGAATAAATCTTTGCAATGATAGGAATGAAAAAATTTATGGAATCCTAAAATAGGTATCAGATAACTACATGGTAGAAATCATATTGATAATACGCATAGATAGTGCGCTATTGCAGCAATGATCTAAGCGTATAATATTTAAAAGATTGCTAAATCATTTAGCGACCTGGGATTATATATAAATATATATAAGATACCAAAAGGAAAAAATACTTCAAAATGAATTGTTGACATTCAAAATGAAAAGATATATTTAAAAACATCGTAAAAATCTTACATTCATAATAATTACTTGCGCAAATGCATCATAGTAATTTGAATGCTAATATATAACCATTAATTAAACATAACCTACCACCATCAAAAACCGTAATATTATGAATTAAAGCTGTAAGTATAAAAAAATTCAATTAATTTATTAAAATCATAATTAGAAAATTAAATAACATTAAATAAATCTTTGCAATGATAGGAATGAAAAAATTAATGGAATCCTAAAATAGGTATCAGATAACTACATGGTAGAAATCATATTGATAATACGCATAGATAGTGCGCTATTGCAGCAATGATCTAAGCGTATAATATTTAAAAGATTGCTAAATCATTTAGCGACCTGGGATTATATATAAATATATATAAGATACCAAAAGGAAAAAATACTTCAAAATGAATTGTTGACATTCAAAATGAAAAGATATATTTAAAAACATCGTAAAAATCTTACATTCATAATAATTGCTTGCGCAAATGCATCATAGTAATTTCAATGCTAATATATAACCATTAATTAAACATAACCTACCACCATCAAAAACCGTAATATTATGAATTAAAGCTGTAAGTATAAAAAAATTCAATTAATTTATTAAAATCATAATTAGAAAATTAAATAACATTAAATAAATCTTTGCAATGATAGGAATGAAAAAATTAATGGAATCCTAAAATAGGTATCAGATAACTACATGGTAGAAATCATATTGATAATACGCATAGATAGTGCGCTATTGCAGCAATGATCTAAGCGTATAATATTTAAAAGATTGCTAAATCATTTAGCGACCTGGGATTATATATAAATATATATAAGATACCAAAAGGAAAAAATACTTCAAAATGAATTGTTGACATTCAAAATGAAAAGATATATTTAAAAACATCGTAAAAATCTTACATTCATAATAATTGCTTGCGCAAATGCATCATAGTAATTTGAATGCTAATATATAACCATTAATTAAACATAACCTACCACCATCAAAAACCGTAATATTATGAATTAAAGCTGTAAGTATAAAAAAATTCAATTAATTTATTAAAATCATAATTAGAAAATTAAATAACATTAAATAAATCTTTGCAATGATAGGAATGAAAAAAATAATGGAATCCTAAAATAGGTATCAGATAACTACATGGTAGAAATCATATTGATAATACGCATAGATAGTGCGCTATTGCAGCAATGATCTAAGCGTATAATATTTAAAAGATCGCTAAATCATTTAGCGACCTGGGATTATATATAAATATATATAAGATACCAAAAGGAAAAAAAAACTTCAAAATGAATTGTTGACATTCAAAATGAAAAGATATATTTAAAAACATCGTAAAAATCTTACATTCATAATAATTACTTGCGCAAATGCATCATAGTAATTTGAATGCTAATATATAACCATTAATTAAACATAACCTACCACCATCAAAAACCGTAATATTATGAATTAAAGCTGTAAGTATAAAAAAATTCAATTAATTTATTAAAATCATAATTAGAAAATTAAATAACATTAAATAAATCTTTGCAATGATAGGAATGAAAAAATTAATGGAATCCTAAAATAGGTATCAGATAACTACATGGTAGAAATCATATTGATAATACGCATAGATAGTGCGCTATTGCAGCAATGATCTAAGCGTATAATATTTAAAAGATTGCTAAATCATTTAGCGACCTGGGATTATATATAAATATATATAAGATACCAAAAGGAAAAAATACTTCAAAATGAATTGTTGACATTCAAAATGAAAAGATATATTTAAAAACATCGTAAAAATGTTACATTCATAATAATTACTTGCGCAAATGCATCATAGTAATTTGAATGCTAATATATAACCATTAATTAAACATAACCTACCACCATCAAAAACCGTAATATTATGAATTAAAGCTGTAAGTATAAAAAAATTCAATTAATTTATTAAAATCATAATTAGAAAATTAAATAACATTAAATAAATCTTTGCAATGATAGGAATGAAAAAATTAATGGAATCCTAAAATAGGTATCAGATAACTACATGGTAGAAATCATATTGATAATACGCATAGATAGTGCGCTATTGCAGCAATGATCTAAGCGTATAATATTTAAAAGATTGCTAAATCATTTAGCGACCTGGGATTATATATAAATATATATAAGATACCAAAAGGAAAAAAAACTTCAAAATGAATTGTTGACATTCAAAATGAAAAGATATATTTAAAAACATCGTAAAAATCTTACATTCATAATAATTACTTGCGCAAATGCATCATAGTAATTTGAATGCTAATATATAACCATTAATTAAACATAACCTACCACCATCAAAAACCGTAATATTATGAATTAAAGCTGTAAGTATAAAAAAATTCAATTAATTTATTAAAATCATAATTAGAAAATTAAATAACATTGAATAAATCTTTGCAATGATAGGAATGAAAAAATTAATGGAATCCTAAAATAGGTATCAGATAACTACATGGTAGAAATCATATTGATAATACGCATAGATAGTGCGCTATTGCAGCAATGATCTAAGCGTATAATATTTAAAAGATTGCTAAATCATTTAGTGACCTGGGATTATATATAAATATATATAAGATACCAAAAGGAAAAAATACTTCAAAATGAATTGTTGACATTCAAAATGAAAAGATATATTTAAAAACATCGTAAAAATCTTACATTCATAATAATTACTTGCGCAAATGCATCATAGTAATTTGAATGCTAATATATAACCATTAATTAAACATAACCTACCACCATCAAAAACCGTAATATTATGAATTAAAGCTGTAAGTATAAAAAAATTCAATTAATTTATTAAAATTATAACTAGAAAATTAAATAACATTAAATAAATCTTTGCAATGATAGGAATGAAAAAATTAATGGAATCCTAAAATAGGTATCAGATAACTACATGGTAGAAATCATATTGATAATACGCATAGATAGTGCGCTATTGCAGCAATGATCTAAGCGTATAATATTTAAAAGATCGCTAAATCATTTAGCGACCTGGGATTATATATAAATATATATAAGATACCAAAAGGAAAAAAAACTTCAAAATGAATTGTTGACATTCAAAATGAAAAGATATATTTAAAAACATCGTAAAAATCTTACATTCATAATAATTACTTGCGCAAATGCATCATAGTAATTTGAATGCTAATATATAACCATTAATTAAACATAACCTACCACCATCAAAAACCGTAATATTATGAATTAAAGCTGTAAGTATAAAAAAATTCAATTAATTTATTAAAATCATAATTAGAAAATTAAATAACATTGAATAAATCTTTGCAATGATAGGAATGAAAAAATTAATGGAATCCTAAAATAGGTATCAGATAACTACATGGTAGAAATCATATTGATAATACGCATAGATAGTGCGCTATTGCAGCAATGATCTAAGCGTATAATATTTAAAAGATTGCTAAATCATTTAGCGACCTGGGATTATATATAAATATATATAAGATACCAAAAGGAAAAAATACTTCAAAATGAATTGTTGACATTCAAAATGAAAAGATATATTTAAAAACATCGTAAAAATCTTACATTCATAATAATTACTTGCGCAAATGCATCATAGTAATTTGAATGCTAATATATAACCATTAATTAAACATAACCTACCACCATCAAAAACCGTAATATTATGAATTAAAGCTGTAAGTATAAAAAAATTCAATTAATTTATTAAAATCATAATTAGAAAATTAAATAACATTAAATAAATCTTTGCAATGATAGGAATGAAAAAATTAATGGAATCCTAAAATAGGTATCAGATAACTACATGGTAGAAATCATATTGATAATACGCATAGATAGTGCGCTATTGCAGCAATGATCTAAGCGTATAATATTTAAAAGATTGCTAAATCATTTAGCGACCTGGGATTATATATAAATATATATAAGATACCAAAAGGAAAAAATACTTCAAAATGAATTGTTGACATTCAAAATGAAAAGATATATTTAAAAACATCGTAAAAATCTTACATTCATAATAATTGCTTGCGCAAATGCATCATAGTAATTTCAATGCTAATATATAACCATTAATTAAACATAACCTACCACCATCAAAAACCGTAATATTATGAATTAAAGCTGTAAGTATAAAAAAATTCAATTAATTTATTAAAATCATAATTAGAAAATTAAATAACATTAAATAAATCTTTGCAATGATAGGAATGAAAAAATTAATGGAATCCTAAAATAGGTATCAGATAACTACATGGTAGAAATCATATTGATAATACGCATAGATAGTGCGCTATTGCAGCAATGATCTAAGCGTATAATATTTAAAAGATTGCTAAATCATTTAGCGACCTGGGATTATATATAAATATATATAAGATACCAAAAGGAAAAAATACTTCAAAATGAATTGTTGACATTCAAAATGAAAAGATATATTTAAAAACATCGTAAAAATCTTACATTCATAATAATTGCTTGCGCAAATGCATCATAGTAATTTGAATGCTAATATATAACCATTAATTAAACATAACCTACCACCATCAAAAACCGTAATATTATGAATTAAAGCTGTAAGTATAAAAAAATTCAATTAATTTATTAAAATCATAATTAGAAAATTAAATAACATTAAATAAATCTTTGCAATGATAGGAATGAAAAAAATAATGGAATCCTAAAATAGGTATCAGATAACTACATGGTAGAAATCATATTGATAATACGCATAGATAGTGCGCTATTGCAGCAATGATCTAAGCGTATAATATTTAAAAGATTGCTAAATCATTTAGCGACCTGGGATTATATATAAATATATATAAGATACCAAAAGGAAAAAATACTTCAAAATGAATTGTTGACATTCAAAATGAAAAGATATATTTAAAAACATCGTAAAAATGTTACATTCATAATAATTACTTGCGCAAATGCATCATAGTAATTTGAATGCTAATATATAACCATTAATTAAACATAACCTACCACCATCAAAAACCGTAATATTATGAATTAAAGCTGTAAGTATAAAAAAATTCAATTAATTTATTAAAATCATAATTAGAAAATTAAATAACATTAAATAAATCTTTGCAATGATAGGAATGAAAAAATTAATGGAATCCTAAAATAGGTATCAGATAACTACATGGTAGAAATCATATTGATAATACGCATAGATAGTGCGCTATTGCAGCAATGATCTAAGCGTATAATATTTAAAAGATTGCTAAATCATTTAGCGACCTGGGATTATATATAAATATATATAAGATACCAAAAGGAAAAAATACTTCAAAATGAATTGTTGACATTCAAAATGAAAAGATATATTTAAAAACATCGTAAAAATGTTACATTCATAATAATTACTTGCGCAAATGCATCATAGTAATTTGAATGCTAATATATAACCATTAATTAAACATAACCTACCACCATCAAAAACCGTAATATTATGAATTAAAGCTGTAAGTATAAAAAAATTCAATTAATTTATTAAAATCATAATTAGAAAATTAAATAACATTAAATAAATCTTTGCAATGATAGGAATGAAAAAATTAATGGAATCCTAAAATAGGTATCAGATAACTACATGGTAGAAATCATATTGATAATACGCATAGATAGTGCGCTATTGCAGCAATGATCTAAGCGTATAATATTTAAAAGATTGCTAAATCATTTAGCGACCTGGGATTATATATAAATATATATAAGATACCAAAAGGAAAAAATACTTCAAAATGAATTGTTGACATTCAAAATGAAAAGATATATTTAAAAACATCGTAAAAATCTTACATTCATAATAATTACTTGCGCAAATGCATCATAGTAATTTGAATGCTAATATATAACCATTAATTAAACATAACCTACCACCATCAAAAACCGTAATATTATGAATTAAAGCTGTAAGTATAAAAAAATTCAATTAATTTATTAAAATCATAATTAGAAAATTAAATAACATTGAATAAATCTTTGCAATGATAGGAATGAAAAAATTAATGGAATCCTAAAATAGGTATCAGATAACTACATGGTAGAAATCATATTGATAATACGCATAGATAGTGCGCTATTGCAGCAATGATCTAAGCGTATAATATTTAAAAGATTGCTAAATCATTTAGCGACCTGGGATTATATATAAATATATATAAGATACCAAAAGGAAAAAAAACTTCAAAATGAATTGTTGACATTCAAAATGAAAAGATATATTTAAAAACATCGTAAAAATCTTACATTCATAATAATTACTTGCGCAAATGCATCATAGTAATTTGAATGCTAATATATAACCATTAATTAAACATAACCTACCACCATCAAAAACCGTAATATTATGAATTAAAGCTGTAAGTATAAAAAAATTCAATTAATTTATTAAAATCATAATTAGAAAATTAAATAACATTGAATAAATCTTTGCAATGATAGGAATGAAAAAATTAATGGAATCCTAAAATAGGTATCAGATAACTACATGGTAGAAATCATATTGATAATACGCATAGATAGTGCGCTATTGCAGCAATGATCTAAGCGTATAATATTTAAAAGATTGCTCAATCATTTAGCGACCTGGGATTATATATAAATATATATAAGATACCAAAAGGAAAAAATACTTCAAAATGAATTGTTGACATTCAAAATGAAAAGATATATTTAAAAACATCGTAAAAATCTTACATTCATAATAATTACTTGCGCAAATGCATCATAGTAATTTGAATGCTAATATATAACCATTAATTAAACATAACCTACCACCATCAAAAACCGTAATATTATGAATTAAAGCTGTAAGTATAAAAAAATTCAATTAATTTATTAAAATCATAAGTAGAAAATTAAATAACATTAAATAAATCTTTGCAATGATAGGAATGAAAAAATTAATGGAATCCTAAAATAGGTATCAGATAACTACATGGTAGAAATCATATTGATAATACGCATAGATAGTGCGCTATTGCAGCAATGATCTAAGCGTATAATATTTAAAAGATCGCTAAATCATTTAGCGACCTGGGATTATATATAAATATATATAAGATACCAAAAGGAAAAAAAACTTCAAAATGAATTGTTGACATTCAAAATGAAAAGATATATTTAAAAACATCGTAAAAATCTTACATTCATAATAATTACTTGCGCAAATGCATCATAGTAATTTGAATGCTAATATATAACCATTAATTAAACATAACCTACCACCATCAAAAACCGTAATATTATGAATTAAAGCTGTAAGTATAAAAAAATTCAATTAATTTATTAAAATCATAATTAGAAAATTAAATAACATTGAATAAATCTTTGCAATGATAGGAATGAAAAAATTAATGGAATCCTAAAATAGGTATCAGATAACTACATGGTAGAAATCATATTGATAATACGCATAGATAGTGCGCTATTGCAGCAATGATCTAAGCGTATAATATTTAAAAGATTGCTAAATCATTTAGCGACCTGGGATTATATATAAATATATATGATACCAAAAGGAAAAAATACTTCAAAATGAATTGTTGACATTCAAAATGAAAAGATATATTTAAAAACATCGTAAAAATCTTACATTCATAATAATTACTTGCGCAAATGCATCATAGTAATTTGAATGCTAATATATAACCATTAATTAAACATAACCAACCACCATCAAAAACCGTAATATTATGAATTAAAGCTGTAAGTATAAAAAAATTCAATTAATTTATTAAAATCATAATTAGAAAATTAAATAACATTAAATAAATCTTTGCAATGATAGGAATGAAAAAATTAATGGAATCCTAAAATAGGTATCAGATAACTACATGGTAGAAATCATATTGATAATACGCATAGATAGTGCGCTATTGCAGCAATGATCTAAGCGTATAATATTTAAAAGATTGCTAAATCATTTAGCGACCTGGGATTATATATAAATATATATAAGATACCAAAAGGAAAAAAAACTTCAAAATGAATTGTTGACATTCAAAATGAAAAGATATATTTAAAAACATCGTAAAAATCTTACATTCATAATAATTACTTGCGCAAATGCATCATAGTAATTTGAATGCTAATATATAACCATTAATTAAACATAACCTACCACCATCAAAAACCGTAATATTATGAATTAAAGCTGTAAGTATAAAAAAATTCAATTAATTTATTAAAATCATAATTAGAAAATTAAATAACATTGAATAAATCTTTGCAATGATAGGAATGAAAAAATTAATGGAATCCTAAAATAGGTATCAGATAACTACATGGTAGAAATCATATTGATAATACGCATAGATAGTGCGCTATTGCAGCAATGATCTAAGCGTATAATATTTAAAAGATTGCTAAATCATTTAGCGACCTGGGATTATATATAAATATATATAAGATACCAAAAGGAAAAAATACTTCAAAATGAATTGTTGACATTCAAAATGAAAAGATATATTTAAAAACATCGTAAAAATCTTACATTCATAATAATTACTTGCGCAAATGCATCATAGTAATTTGAATGCTAATATATAACCATTAATTAAACATAACCTACCACCATCAAAAACCGTAATATTATGAATTAAAGCTGGAAGTATAAAAAAATTCAATTAATTTATTAAAATCATAACTAGAAAATTAAATAACATTAAATAAATCTTTGCAATGATAGGAATGAAAAAATTAATGGAATCCTAAAATAGGTATCAGATAACTACATGGTAGAAATCATATTGATAATACGCATAGATAGTGCGCTATTGCAGCAATGATCTAAGCGTATAATATTTAAAAGATCGCTAAATCATTTAGCGACCTGGGATTATATATAAATATATATAAGATACCAAAAGGAAAAAAAACTTCAAAATGAATTGTTGACATTCAAAATGAAAAGATATATTTAAAAACATCGTAAAAATCTTACATTCATAATAATTACTTGCGCAAATGCATCATAGTAATTTGAATGCTAATATATAACCATTAATTAAACATAACCTACCACCATCAAAAACCGTAATATTATGAATTAAAGCTGTAAGTATAAAAAAATTCAATTAATTTATTAAAATCATAATTAGAAAATTAAATAACATTGAATAAATCTTTGCAATGATAGGAATGAAAAAATTAATGGAATCCTAAAATAGGTATCAGATAACTACATGGTAGAAATCATATTGATAATACGCATAGATAGTGCGCTATTGCAGCAATGATCTAAGCGTATAATATTTAAAAGATTGCTAAATCATTTAGCGACCTGGGATTATATATAAATATATATAAGATACCAAAAGGAAAAAATACTTCAAAATGAATTGTTGACATTCAAAATGAAAAGATATATTTAAAAACATCGTAAAAATCTTACATTCATAATAATTACTTGCGCAAATGCATCATAGTAATTTGAATGCTAATATATAACCATTAATTAAACATAACCTACCACCATCAAAAACCGTAATATTATGAATTAAAGCTGTAAGTATAAAAAAATTCAATTAATTTATTAAAATCATAATTAGAAAATTAAATAACATTAAATAAATCTTTGCAATGATAGGAATGAAAAAATTAATGGAATCCTAAAATAGGTATCAGATAACTACATGGTAGAAATCATATTGATAATACGCATAGATAGTGCGCTATTGCAGCAATGATCTAAGCGTATAATATTTAAAAGATTGCTAAATCATTTAGCGACCTGGGATTATATATAAATATATATAAGATACCAAAAGGAAAAAATACTTCAAAATGAATTGTTGACATTCAAAATGAAAAGATATATTTAAAAACATCGTAAAAATCTTACATTCATAATAATTGCTTGCGCAAATGCATCATAGTAATTTCAATGCTAATATATAACCATTAATTAAACATAACCTACCACCATCAAAAACCGTAATATTATGAATTAAAGCTGTAAGTATAAAAAAATTCAATTAATTTATTAAAATCATAATTAGAAAATTAAATAACATTAAATAAATCTTTGCAATGATAGGAATGAAAAAATTAATGGAATCCTAAAATAGGTATCAGATAACTACATGGTAGAAATCATATTGATAATACGCATAGATAGTGCGCTATTGCAGCAATGATCTAAGCGTATAATATTTAAAAGATCGCTAAATCATTTAGCGACCTGGGATTATATATAAATATATATAAGATACCAAAAGGAAAAAAAACTTCAAAATGAATTGTTGACATTCAAAATGAAAAGATATATTTAAAAACATCGTAAAAATCTTACATTCATAATAATTACTTGCGCAAATGCATCATAGTAATTTGAATGCTAATATATAACCATTAATTAAACATAACCTACCACCATCAAAAACCGTAATATTATGAATTAAAGCTGTAAGTATAAAAAAATTCAATTAATTTATTAAAATCATAATTAGAAAATTAAATAACATTGAATAAATCTTTGCAATGATAGGAATGAAAAAAATAATGGAATCCTAAAATAGGTATCAGATAACTACATGGTAGAAATCATATTGATAATACGCATAGATAGTGCGCTATTGCAGCAATGATCTAAGCGTATAATATTTAAAAGATTGCTAAATCATTTAGCGACCTGGGATTATATATAAATATATATAAGATACCAAAAGGAAAAAAAACTTCAAAATGAATTGTTGACATTCAAAATGAAAAGATATATTTAAAAACATCGTAAAAATCTTACATTCATAATAATTACTTGCGCAAATGCATCATAGTAATTTGAATGCTAATATATAACCATTAATTAAACATAACCTACCACCATCAAAAACCGTAATATTATGAATTAAAGCTGTAAGTATAAAAAAATTCAATTAATTTATTAAAATCATAATTAGAAAATTAAATAACATTGAATAAATCTTTGCAATGATAGGAATGAAAAAATTAATGGAATCCTAAAATAGGTATCAGATAACTACATGGTAGAAATCATATTGATAATACGCATAGATAGTGCGCTATTGCAGCAATGATCTAAGCGTATAATATTTAAAAGATTGCTAAATCATTTAGCGACCTGGGATTATATATAAATATATATAAGATACCAAAAGGAAAAAATACTTCAAAATGAATTGTTGACATTCAAAATGAAAAGATATATTTAAAAACATCGTAAAAATCTTACATTCATAATAATTACTTGCGCAAATGCATCATAGTAATTTGAATGCTAATATATAACCATTAATTAAACATAACCTACCACCATCAAAAACCGTAATATGAATTAAAGCTGTAAGTATAAAAAAATTCAATTAATTTATTAAAATCATAACTAGAAAATTAAATAACATTAAATAAATCTTTGCAATGATAGGAATGAAAAAATTAATGGAATCCTAAAATAGGTATCAGATAACTACATGGTAGAAATCATATTGATAATACGCATAGATAGTGCGCTATTGCAGCAATGATCTAAGCGTATAATATTTAAAAGATCGCTAAATCATTTAGCGACCTGGGATTATATATAAATATATATAAGATACCAAAAGGAAAAAAAACTTCAAAATGAATTGTTGACATTCAAAATGAAAAGATATATTTAAAAACATCGTAAAAATCTTACATTCATAATAATTACTTGCGCAAATGCATCATAGTAATTTGAATGCTAATATATAACCATTAATTAAACATAACCTACCACCATCAAAAACCGTAATATTATGAATTAAAGCTGTAAGTATAAAAAAATTCAATTAATTTATTAAAATCATAATTAGAAAATTAAATAACATTGAATAAATCTTTGCAATGATAGGAATGAAAAAATTAATGGAATCCTAAAATAGGTATCAGATAACTACATGGCAGAAATCATATTGATAATACGCATAGATAGTGCGCTATTGCAGCAATGATATAAGCGTATAATATTTAAAAGATTGCTAAATCATTTAGCGACCTGGGATTATATATAAATATATATAAGATACCAAAAGGAAAAAATACTTCAAAATGAATTGTTGACATTCAAAATGAAAAGATATATTTAAAAACATCGTAAAAATCTTACATTCATAATAATTACTTGCGCAAATGCATCATAGTAATTTGAATGCTAATATATAACCATTAATTAAACATAACCTACCACCATCAAAAACCGTAATATTATGAATTAAAGCTGTAAGTATAAAAAAATTCAATTAATTTATTAAAATCATAATTAGAAAATTAAATAACATTAAATAAATCTTTGCAATGATAGGAATGAAAAAATTAATGGAATCCTAAAATAGGTATCAGATAACTACATGGTAGAAATCATATTGATAATACGCATAGATAGTGCGCTATTGCAGCAATGATCTAAGCGTATAATATTTAAAAGATTGCTAAATCATTTAGCGACCTGGGATTATATATAAATATATATAAGATACCAAAAGGAAAAAAAACTTCAAAATGAATTGTTGACATTCAAAATGAAAAGATATATTTAAAAACATCGTAAAAATCTTACATTCATAATAATTACTTGCGCAAATGCATCATAGTAATTTGAATGCTAATATATAACCATTAATTAAACATAACCTACCACCATCAAAAACCGTAATATTATGAATTAAAGCTGTAAGTATAAAAAAAATTCAATTAATTTATTAAAATCATAATTAGAAAATTAAATAACATTGAATAAATCTTTGCAATGATAGGAATGAAAAAATTAATGGAATCCTAAAATAGGTATCAGATAACTACATGGTAGAAATCATATTGATAATACGCATAGATAGTGCGCTATTGCAGCAATGATCTAAGCGTATAATATTTAAAAGATTGCTAAATCATTTAGCGACCTGGGATTATATATAAATATATATAAGATACCAAAAGGAAAAAATACTTCAAAATGAATTGTTGACATTCAAAATGAAAAGATATATTTAAAAACATCGTAAAAATCTTACATTCATAATAATTACTTGCGCAAATGCATCATAGTAATTTGAATGCTAATATATAACCATTAATTAAACATAACCTACCACCATCAAAAACCGTAATATTATGAATTAAAGCTGTAAGTATAAAAAAATTCAATTAATTTATTAAAATCATAACTAGAAAATTAAATAACATTAAATAAATCTTTGCAATGATAGGAATGAAAAAATTAATGGAATCCTAAAATAGGTATCAGATAACTACATGGTAGAAATCATATTGATAATACGCATAGATAGTGCGCTATTGCAGCAATGATCTAAGCGTATAATATTTAAAAGATCGCTAAATCATTTAGCGACCTGGGATTATATATAAATATATATAAGATACCAAAAGGAAAAAAAACTTCAAAATGAATTGTTGACATTCAAAATGAAAAGATATATTTAAAAATATCGTAAAAATCTTACATTCATAATAATTACTTGCGCAAATGCATCATAGTAATTTGAATGCTAATATATAACCATTAATTAAACATAACCTACCACCATCAAAAACCGTAATATTATGAATTAAAGCTGTAAGTATAAAAAAATTCAATTAATTTATTAAAATCATAATTAGAAAATTAAATAACATTGAATAAATCTTTGCAATGATAGGAATGAAAAAATTAATGGAATCCTAATATAGGTATCAGATAACTACATGGTAGAAATCATATTGATAATACGCATAGATAGTGCGCTATTGCAGCAATGATCTAAGCGTATAATATTTAAAAGATTGCTAAATCATTTAGCGACCTGGGATTATATATAAATATATATAAGATACCAAAAGGAAAAAATACTTCAAAATGAATTGTTGACATTCAAAATGAAAAGATATATTTAAAAACATCGTTAAAATCTTACATTCATAATAATTACTGGCGCAAATGCATCATAGTAATTTGAATGCTAATATATAACCATTAATTAAACATAACCTACCACCATCAAAAACCGTAATATTATGAATTAAAGCTGTAAGTATAAAAAAATTCAATTAATTTATTAAAATCATAATTAGAAAATTAAATAACATTAAATAAATCTGTGCAATGATAGGAATGAAAAAATTAATGGAATCCTAAAATAGGTATCAGATAACTACATGGTAGAAATCATATTGATAATGCGCATAGATAGTGCGCTATTGCAGCAATGATCTAAGCGTATAATATTTAAAAGATTGCTAAATCATTTAGCGACCTGGGATTATATATAAATATATATAAGATACCAAAAGGAAAAAATACTTCAAAATGAATTGTTGACATTCAAAATGAAAAGATATATTTAAAAACATCGTAAAAATCTTACATTCATAATAATTGCTTGCGCAAATGCATCATAGTAATTTCAATGCTAATATATAACCATTAATTAAACATAACCTACCACCATCAAAAACCGTAATATTATGAATTAAAGCTGTAAGTATAAAAAAATTCAATTAATTTATTAAAATCATAATTAGAAAATTAAATAACATTAAATAAATCTTTGCAATGATAGGAATGAAAAAATTAATGGAATCCTAAAATAGGTATCAGATAACTACATGGTAGAAATCATATTGATAATACGCATAGATAGTGCGCTATTGCAGCAATGATCTAAGCGTATAATATTTAAAAGATCGCTAAATCATTTAGCGACCTGGGATTATATATAAATATATATAAGATACCAAAAGGAAAAAATACTTCAAAATGAATTGTTGACATTCAAAATGAAAAGATATATTTAAAAACATCGTAAAAATCTTACATTCATAATAATTACTTGCGCAAATGCATCATAGTAATTTGAATGCTAATATATAACCATTAATTAAACATAACCTACCACCATCAAAAACCGTAATATTATGAATTAAAGCTGTAAGTATAAAAAAAATTCAATTAATTTATTAAAATCATAATTAGAAAATTAAATAACATTGAATAAATCTTTGCAATGATAGGAATGAAAAAATTAAGGGAATCCTAAAATAGGTATCAGATAACTACATGGTAGAAATCATATTGATAATACGCATAGATAGTGCGCTATTGCAGCAATGATCTAAGCGTATAATATTTAAAAGATTGCTAAATCATTTAGCGACCTGGGATTATATATAAATATATATAAGATACCAAAAGGAAAAAATACTTCAAAATGAATTGTTGACATTCAAAATGAAAAGATATATTTAAAAACATCGTAAAAATCTTACATTCATAATAATTACTTGCGCAAATGCATCATAGTAATTTGAATGCTAATATATAACCATTAATTAAACATAACCTACCACCATCAAAAACCGTAATATTATGAATTAAAGCTGTAAGTATAAAAAAATTCAATTAATTTATTAAAATCATAACTAGAAAATTAAATAACATTAAATAAATCTTTGCAATGATAGGAATGAAAAAATTAATGGAATCCTAAAATAGGTATCAGATAACTACATGGTAGAAATCATATTGATAATACGCATAGATAGTGCGCTATTGCAGCAATGATCTAAGCGTATAATATTTAAAAGATCGCTAAATCATTTAGCGACCTGGGATTATATATAAATATATATAAGATACCAAAAGGAAAAAAAACTTCAAAATGAATTGTTGACATTCAAAATGAAAAGATATATTTAAAAACATCGTAAAAATCTTACATTCATAATAATTACTTGCGCAAATGCATCATAGTAATTTGAATGCTAATATATAAACATTAATTAAACATAACCTACCACCATCAAAAACCGTAATATTATGAATTAAAGCTGTAAGTATAAAAAAATTCAATTAATTTATTAAAATCATAATTAGAAAATTAAATAACATTGAATAAATCTTTGCAATGATAGGAATGAAAAAATTAATGGAATCCTAAAATAGGTATCAGATAACTACATGGTAGAAATCATATTGATAATACGCATAGATAGTGCGCTATTGCAGCAATGATCTAAGCGTATAATATTTAAAAGATTGCTAAATCATTTAGCGACCTGGGATTATATATAAATATATATAAGATACCAAAAGGAAAAAATACTTCAAAATGAATTGTTGACATTCAAAATGAAAAGATATATTTAAAAACATCGTAAAAATCTTACATTCATAATAATTACTTGCGCAAATGCATCATAGTAATTTGAATGCTAATATATAACCATTAATTAAACATAACCTACCACCATCAAAAACCGTAATATTATGAATTAAAGCTGTAAGTATAAAAAAATTCAATTAATTTATTAAAATCATAATTAGAAAATTAAATAACATTAAATAAATCTTTGCAATGATAGGAATGAAAAAATTAATGGAATCCTAAAATAGGTATCAGATAACTACATGGTAGAAATCATATTGATAATACGCATAGATAGTGCGCTATTGCAGCAATGATCTAAGCGTATAATATTTAAAAGATTGCTAAATCATTTAGCGACCTGGGATTATATATAAATATATATAAGATACCAAAAGGAAAAAATACTTCAAAATGAATTGTTGACATTCAAAATGAAAAGATATATTTAAAAACATCGTAAAAATCTTACATTCATAATAATTGCTTGCGCAAATGCATCATAGTAATTTCAATGCTAATATATAACCATTAATTAAACATAACATACCACCATCAAAAACCGTAATATTATGAATTAAAGCTGTAAGTATAAAAAAAATTCAATTAATTTATTAAAATCATAATTAGAAAATTAAATAACATTAAATAAATCTTTGCAATGATAGGAATGAAAAAATTAATGGAATCCTAAAATAGGTATCAGATAACTACATGGTAGAAATCATATTGATAATACGCATAGATAGTGCGCTATTGCAGCAATGATCTAAGCGTATAATATTTAAAAGATCGCTAAATCATTTAGCGACCTGGGATTATATATAAATATATATAAGATACCAAAAGGAAAAAATACTTCAAAATGAATTGTTGACATTCAAAATGAAAATATATATTTAAAAACATCGTAAAAATCTTACATTCATAATAATAACTTGCGCAAATGCATCATAGTAATTTGAATGCTAATATATAACCATTAATTAAACATAACCTACCACCATCAAAAACCGTAATATTATGAATTAAAGCTGTAAGTATAAAAAAATTCAATTAATTTATTAAAATCATAATTAGAAAATTAAATAACATTAAATAAATCTTTGCAATGATAGGAATGAAAAAATTAATGGAATCCTAAAATAGGTATCAGATAACTACATGGTAGAAATCATATTGATAATACGCATAGATAGTGCGCTATTGCAGCAATGATCTAAGCGTATAATATTTAAAAGATTGCTAAATCATTTAGCGACCTGGGATTATATATAAATATATATAAGATACCAAAAGGAAAAAATACTTCAAAATGAATTGTTGACATTCAAAATGAAAAGATATATTTAAAAACATCGTAAAAATCTTACATTCATAATAATTGCTTGCGCAAATGCATCATAGTAATTTGAATGCTAATATATAACCATTAATTAAACATAACCTACCACCA
The DNA here is from genome assembly GCA_963932465.1 of Maratus speciosus. NCBI lineage: Eukaryota > Metazoa > Arthropoda > Arachnida > Araneae > Salticidae > Maratus > Maratus speciosus. Next base: position 325,664,934 of record OZ010794.1, read on the forward strand.
TCAAAAACCGTAATATTATGAATTAAAGCTGTAAGTATAAAAAAATTCAATTAATTTATTAAAATCATAATTAGAAAATTAAATAACATTAAATAAATCTTTGCAATGATAGGAATGAAAAAATTAATGGAATCCTAAAATAGGTATCAGATAACTACATGGTAGAAATCATATTGATAATACGCATAGATAGTGCGCTATTGCAGCAATGATCTAAGCGTATAATATTTAAAAGATCGCTAAATCATTTAGCGACCTGGGATTATATATAAATATATATAAGATACCAAAAGGAAAAAAAACTTCAAAATGAATTGTTGACATTCAAAATGAAAAGATATATTTAAAAACATCGTAAAAATCTTACATTCATAATAATTACTTGCGCAAATGCATCATAGTAATTTGAATGCTAATATATAACCATTAATTAAACATAACCTACCACCATCAAAAACCGTAATATTATGAATTAAAGCTGTAAGTATAAAAAAATTCAATTAATTTATTAAAATCATAATTAGAAAATTAAATAACATTAAATAAATCTTTGCAATGATAGGAATGAAAAAATTAATGGAATCCTAAAATAGGTATCAGATAACTACATGGTAGAAATCATATTGATAATACGCATAGATAGTGCGCTATTGCAGCAATGATCTAAGCGTATAATATTTAAAAGATTGCTAAATCATTTAGCGACCTGGGATTATATATAAATATATATAAGATACCAAAAGGAAAAAATACTTCAAAATGAATTGTTGACATTCAAAATGAAAAGATATATTTAAAAACATCGTAAAAATGTTACATTCATAATAATTACTTGCGCAAATGCATCATAGTAATTTGAATGCTAATATATAACCATTAATTAAACATAACCTACCACCATCAAAAACCGTAATATTATGAATTAAAGCTGTAAGTATAAAAAAATTCAATTAATTTATTAAAATCATAATTAGAAAATTAAATAACATTAAATAAATCTTTGCAATGATAGGAATGAAAAAATTAATGGAATCCTAAAATAGGTATCAGATAACTACATGGTAGAAATCATATTGATAATACGCATAGATAGTGCGCTATTGCAGCAATGATCTAAGCGTATAATATTTAAAAGATTGCTAAATCATTTAGCGACCTGGGATTATATATAAATATATATAAGATACCAAAAGGAAAAAATACTTCAAAATGAATTGTTGACATTCAAAATGAAAAGATATATTTAAAAACATCGTAAAAATCTTACATTCATAATAATTACTTGCGCAAATGCATCATAGTAATTTGAATGCTAATATATAACCATTAATTAAACATAACCTACCACCATCAAAAACCGTAATATTATGAATTAAAGCTGTAAGTATAAAAAAATTCAATTAATTTATTAAAATCATAATTAGAAAATTAAATAACATTGAATAAATCTTTGCAATGATAGGAATGTAAAAATTAATGGAATCCTAAAATAGGTATCAGATAACTACATGGTAGAAATCATATTGATAATACGCATAGATAGTGCGCTATTGCAGCAATGATCTAAGCGTATAATATTTAAAAGATTGCTAAATCATTTAGCGACCTGGGATTATATATAAATATATATAAGATACCAAAAGGAAAAAAAACTTCAAAATGAATTGTTGACATTCAAAATGAAAAGATATATTTAAAAACATCGTAAAAATCTTACATTCATAATAATTACTTGCGCAAATGCATCATAGTAATTTGAATGCTAATATATAACCATTAATTAAACATAACCTACCACCATCAAAAACCGTAATATTATGAATTAAAGCTGTAAGTATAAAAAAATTCAATTAATTTATTAAAATCATAATTAGAAAATTAAATAACATTAAATAAATCTTTGCAATGATAGGAATGAAAAAATTAATGGAATCCTAAAATAGGTATCAGATAACTACATGGTAGAAATCATATTGATAATACGCATAGATAGTGCGCTATTGCAGCAATGATCTAAGCGTATAATATTTAAAAGATTGCTAAATCATTTAGCGACCTGGGATTATATATAAATATATATAAGATACCAAAAGGAAAAAATACTTCAAAATGAATTGTTGACATTCAAAATGAAAAGATATATTTAAAAACATCGTAAAAATGTTACATTCATAATAATTACTTGCGCAAATGCATCATAGTAATTTGAATGCTAATATATAACCATTAATTAAACATAACCTACCACCATCAAAAACCGTAATATTATGAATTAAAGCTGTAAGTATAAAAAAATTCAATTAATTTATTAAAATCATAATTAGAAAATTAAATAACATTAAATAAATCTTTGCAATGATAGGAATGAAAAAATTAATGGAATCCTAAAATAGGTATCAGATAACTACATGGTAGAAATCATATTGATAATACGCATAGATAGTGCGCTATTGCAGCAATGATCTAAGCGTATAATATTTAAAAGATTGCTAAATCATTTAGCGACCTGGGATTATATATAAATATATATAAGATACCAAAAGGAAAAAATACTTCAAAATGAATTGTTGACATTCAAAATGAAAAGATATATTTAAAAACATCGTAAAAATCTTACATTCATAATAATTACTTGCGCAAATGCATCATAGTAATTTGAATGCTAATATATAACCATTAATTAAACATAACCTACCACCATCAAAAACCGTAATATTATGAATTAAAGCTGTAAGTATAAAAAAATTCAATTAATTTATTAAAATCATAATTAGAAAATTAAATAACATTGAATAAATCTTTGCAATGATAGGAATGAAAAAATTAATGGAATCCTAAAATAGGTATCAGATAACTACATGGTAGAAATCATATTGATAATACGCATAGATAGTGCGCTATTGCAGCAATGATCTAAGCGTATAATATTTAAAAGATTGCTAAATCATTTAGCGACCTGGGATTATATATAAATATATATAAGATACCAAAAGGAAAAAAAACTTCAAAATGAATTGTTGACATTCAAAATGAAAAGATATATTTAAAAACATCGTAAAAATCTTACATTCATAATAATTACTTGCGCAAATGCATCATAGTAATTTGAATGCTAATATATAACCATTAATTAAACATAACCTACCACCATCAAAAACCGTAATATTATGAATTAAAGCTGTAAGTATAAAAAAATTCAATTAATTTATTAAAATCATAATTAGAAAATTAAATAACATTGAATAAATCTTTGCAATGATAGGAATGAAAAAATTAATGGAATCCTAAAATAGGTATCAGATAACTACATGGTAGAAATCATATTGATAATACGCATAGATAGTGCGCTATTGCAGCAATGATCTAAGCGTATAATATTTAAAAGATTGCTAAATCATTTAGCGACCTGGGATTATATATAAATATATATAAGATACCAAAAGGAAAAAATACTTCAAAATGAATTGTTGACATTCAAAATGAAAAGATATATTTAAAAACATCGTAAAAATCTTACATTCATAATAATTACTTGCGCAAATGCATCATAGTAATTTGAATGCTAATATATAACCATTAATTAAACATAACCTACCACCATCAAAAACCGTAATATTATGAATTAAAGCTGTAAGTATAAAAAAATTCAATTAATTTATTAAAATCATAACTAGAAAATTAAATAACATTAAATAAATCTTTGCAATGATAGGAATGAAAAAATTAATGGAATCCTAAAATAGGTATCAGATAACTACATGGTAGAAATCATATTGATAATACGCATAGATAGTGCGCTATTGCAGCAATGATCTAAGCGTATAATATTTAAAAGATCGCTAAATCATTTAGCGACCTGGGATTATATATAAATATATATAAGATACCAAAAGGAAAAAAAACTTCAAAATGAATTGTTGACATTCAAAATGAAAAGATATATTTAAAAACATCGTAAAAATCTTACATTCATAATAATTACTTGCGCAAATGCATCATAGTAATTTGAATGCTAATATATAACCATTAATTAAACATAACCTACCACCATCAAAAACCGTAATATTATGAATTAAAGCTGTAAGTATAAAAAAATTCAATTAATTTATTAAAATCATAATTAGAAAATTAAATAACATTGAATAAATCTTTGAAATGATAGGAATGAAAAAATTAATGGAATCCTAAAATAGGTATCAGATAACTACATGGTAGAAATCATATTGATAATACGCATAGATAGTGCGCTATTGCAGCAATGATCTAAGCGTATAATATTTAAAAGATTGCTAAATCATTTAGCGACCTGGGATTATATATAAATATATATAAGATACCAAAAGGAAAAAATACTTCAAAATGAATTGTTGACATTCAAAATGAAAAGATATATTTAAAAACATCGTAAAAATCTTACATTCATAATAATTACTTGCGCAAATGCATCATAGTAATTTGAATGCTAATATATAACCATTAATTAAACATAACCTACCACCATCAAAAACCGTAATATTATGAATTAAAGCTGTAAGTATAAAAAAATTCAATTAATTTATTAAAATCATAATTAGAAAATTAAATAACATTAAATAAATCTTTGCAATGATAGGAATGAAAAAATTAATGGAATCCTAAAATAGGTATCAGATAACTACATGGTAGAAATCATATTGATAATACGCATAGATAGTGCGCTATTGCAGCAATGATCTAAGCGTATAATATTTAAAAGATTGCTAAATCATTTAGCGACCTGGGATTATATATAAATATATATAAGATACCAAAAGGAAAAAATACTTCAAAATGAATTGTTGACATTCAAAATGAAAAGATATATTTAAAAACATCGTAAAAATCTTACATTCATAATAATTGCTTGCGCAAATGCATCATAGTAATTTCAATGCTAATATATAACCATTAATTAAACATAACATACCACCATCAAAAACCGTAATATTATGAATTAAAGCTGTAAGTATAAAAAAAATTCAATTAATTTATTAAAATCATAATTAGAAAATTAAATAACATTAAATAAATCTTTGCAATGATAGGAATGAAAAAATTAATGGAATCCTAAAATAGGTATCAGATAACTACATGGTAGAAATCATATTGATAATACGCATAGATAGTGCGCTATTGCAGCAATGATCTAAGCGTATAATATTTAAAAGATCGCTAAATCATTTAGCGACCTGGGATTATATATAAATATATATAAGATACCAAAAGGAAAAAATACTTCAAAATGAATTGTTGACATTCAAAATGAAAATATATATTTAAAAACATCGTAAAAATCTTACATTCATAATAATAACTTGCGCAAATGCATCATAGTAATTTGAATGCTAATATATAACCATTAATTAAACATAACCTACCACCATCAAAAACCGTAATATTATGAATTAAAGCTGTAAGTATAAAAAAATTCAATTAATTTATTAAAATCATAATTAGAAAATTAAATAACATTAAATAAATCTTTGCAATGATAGGAATGAAAAAATTAATGGAATCCTAAAATAGGTATCAGATAACTACATGGTAGAAATCATATTGATAATACGCATAGATAGTGCGCTATTGCAGCAATGATCTAAGCGTATAATATTTAAAAGATTGCTAAATCATTTAGCGACCTGGGATTATATATAAATATATATAAGATACCAAAAGGAAAAAATACTTCAAAATGAATTGTTGACATTCAAAATGAAAAGATATATTTAAAAACATCGTAAAAATCTTACATTCATAATAATTGCTTGCGCAAATGCATCATAGTAATTTGAATGCTAATATATAACCATTAATTAAACATAACCTACCACCATCAAAAACCGTAATATTATGAATTAAAGCTGTAAGTATAAAAAAATTCAATTAATTTATTAAAATCATAATTAGAAAATTAAATAACATTAAATAAATCTTTGCAATGATAGGAATGAAAAAATTAATGGAATCCTAAAATAGGTATCAGATAACTACATGGTAGAAATCATATTGATAATACGCATAGATAGTGCGCTATTGCAGCAATGATCTAAGCGTATAATATTTAAAAGATCGCTAAATCATTTAGCGACCTGGGATTATATATAAATATATATAAGATACCAAAAGGAAAAAAAACTTCAAAATGAATTGTTGACATTCAAAATGAAAAGATATATTTAAAAACATCGTAAAAATCTTACATTCATAATAATTACTTGCGCAAATGCATCATAGTAATTTGAATGCTAATATATAACCATTAATTAAACATAACCTACCACCATCAAAAACCGTAATATTATGAATTAAAGCTGTAAGTATAAAAAAATTCAATTAATTTATTAAAATCATAATTAGAAAATTAAATAACATTAAATAAATCTTTGCAATGATAGGAATGAAAAAATTAATGGAATCCTAAAATAGGTATCAGATAACTACATGGTAGAAATCATATTGATAATACGCATAGATAGTGCGCTATTGCAGCAATGATCTAAGCGTATAATATTTAAAAGATTGCTAAATCATTTAGCGACCTGGGATTATATATAAATATATATAAGATACCAAAAGGAAAAAATACTTCAAAATGAATTGTTGACATTCAAAATGAAAAGATATATTTAAAAACATCGTAAAAATGTTACATTCATAATAATTACTTGCGCAAATGCATCATAGTAATTTGAATGCTAATATATAACCATTAATTAAACATAACCTACCACCATCAAAAACCGTAATATTATGAATTAAAGCTGTAAGTATAAAAAAATTCAATTAATTTATTAAAATCATAATTAGAAAATTAAATAACATTAAATAAATCTTTGCAATGATAGGAATGAAAAAATTAATGGAATCCTAAAATAGGTATCAGATAACTACATGGTAGAAATCATATTGATAATACGCATAGATAGTGCGCTATTGCAGCAATGATCTAAGCGTATAATATTTAAAAGATTGCTAAATCATTTAGCGACCTGGGATTATATATAAATATATATAAGATACCAAAAGGAAAAAATACTTCAAAATGAATTGTTGACATTCAAAATGAAAAGATATATTTAAAAACATCGTAAAAATCTTACATTCATAATAATTACTTGCGCAAATGCATCATAGTAATTTGAATGCTAATATATAACCATTAATTAAACATAACCTACCACCATCAAAAACCGTAATATTATGAATTAAAGCTGTAAGTATAAAAAAATTCAATTAATTTATTAAAATCATAATTAGAAAATTAAATAACATTGAATAAATCTTTGCAATGATAGGAATGAAAAAATTAATGGAATCCTAAAATAGGTATCAGATAACTACATGGTAGAAATCATATTGATAATACGCATAGATAGTGCGCTATTGCAGCAATGATCTAAGCGTATAATATTTAAAAGATTGCTAAATCATTTAGCGACCTGGGATTATATATAAATATATATAAGATACCAAAAGGAAAAAAAACTTCAAAATGAATTGTTGACATTCAAAATGAAAAGATATATTTAAAAACATCGTAAAAATCTTACATTCATAATAATTACTTGCGCAAATGCATCATAGTAATTTGAATGCTAATATATAACCATTAATTAAACATAACCTACCACCATCAAAAACCGTAATATTATGAATTAAAGCTGTAAGTATAAAAAAATTCAATTAATTTATTAAAATCATAATTAGAAAATTAAATAACATTAAATAAATCTTTGCAATGATAGGAATGAAAAAATTAATGGAATCCTAAAATAGGTATCAGATAACTACATGGTAGAAATCATATTGATAATACGCATAGATAGTGCGCTATTGCAGCAATGATCTAAGCGTATAATATTTAAAAGATTGCTAAATCATTTAGCGACCTGGGATTATATATAAATATATATAAGATACCAAAAGGAAAAAATACTTCAAAATGAATTGTTGACATTCAAAATGAAAAGATATATTTAAAAACATCGTAAAAATGTTACATTCATAATAATTACTTGCGCAAATGCATCATAGTAATTTGAATGCTAATATATAACCATTAATTAAACATAACCTACCACCATCAAAAACCGTAATATTATGAATTAAAGCTGTAAGTATAAAAAAATTCAATTAATTTATTAAAATCATAATTAGAAAATTAAATAACATTAAATAAATCTTTGCAATGATAGGAATGAAAAAATTAATGGAATCCTAAAATAGGTATCAGATAACTACATGGTAGAAATCATATTGATAATACGCATAGATAGTGCGCTATTGCAGCAATGATCTAAGCGTATAATATTTAAAAGATTGCTAAATCATTTAGCGACCTGGGATTATATATAAATATATATAAGATACCAAAAGGAAAAAATACTTCAAAATGAATTGTTGACATTCAAAATGAAAAGATATATTTAAAAACATCGTAAAAATCTTACATTCATAATAATTACTTGCGCAAATGCATCATAGTAATTTGAATGCTAATATATAACCATTAATTAAACATAACCTACCACCATCAAAAACCGTAATATTATGAATTAAAACTGTAAGTATAAAAAAATTCAATTAATTTATTAAAATCATAATTAGAAAATTAAATAACATTGAATAAATCTTTGCAATGATAGGAATGAAAAAATTAATGGAATCCTAAAATAGGTATCAGATAACTACATGGTAGAAATCATATTGATAATACGCATAGATAGTGCGCTATTGCAGCAATGATCTAAGCGTATAATATTTAAAAGATTGCTAAATCATTTAGCGACCTGGGATTATATATAAATATATATAAGATACCAAAAGGAAAAAAAACTTCAAAATGAATTGTTGACATTCAAAATGAAAAGATATATTTAAAAACATCGTAAAAATCTTACATTCATAATAATTACTTGCGCAAATGCATCATAGTAATTTGAATGCTAATATATAACCATTAATTAAACATAACCTACCACCATCAAAAACCGTAATATTATGAATTAAAGCTGTAAGTATAAAAAAATTCAATTAATTTATTAAAATCATAATTAGAAAATTAAATAACATTGAATAAATCTTTGCAATGATAGGAATGAAAAAATTAATGGAATCCTAAAATAGGTATCAGATAACTACATGGTAGAAATCATATTGATAATACGCATAGATAGTGCGCTATTGCAGCAATGATCTAAGCGTATAATATTTAAAAGATTGCTAAATCATTTAGCGACCTGGGATTATATATAAATATATATAAGATACCAAAAGGAAAAAATACTTCAAAATGAATTGTTGACATTCAAAATGAAAAGATATATTTAAAAACATCGTAAAAATCTTACATTCATAATAATTACTTGCGCAAATGCATCATAGTAATTTGAATGCTAATATATAACCATTAATTAAACATAACCTACCACCATCAAAAACCGTAATATTATGAATTAAAGCTGTAAGTATAAAAAAATTCAATTAATTTATTAAAATCATAACTAGAAAATTAAATAACATTAAATAAATCTTTGCAATGATAGGAATGAAAAAATTAATGGAATCCTAAAATAGGTATCAGATAACTACATGGTAGAAATCATATTGATAATACGCATAGATAGTGCGCTATTGCAGCAATGATCTAAGCGTATAATATTTAAAAGATCGCTAAATCATTTAGCGACCTGGGATTATATATAAATATATATAAGATACCAAAAGGAAAAAAAACTTCAAAATGAATTGTTGACATTCAAAATGAAAAGATATATTTAAAAACATCGTAAAAATCTTACATTCATAATAATTACTTGCGCAAATGCATCATAGTAATTTGAATGCTAATATATAACCATTAATTAAACATAACCTACCACCATCAAAAACCGTAATATTATGAATTAAAGCTGTAAGTATAAAAAAATTCAATTAATTTATTAAAATCATAATTAGAAAATTAAATAACATTGAATAAATCTTTGCAATGATAGGAATGAAAAAATTAATGGAATCCTAAAATAGGTATCAGATAACTACATGGTAGAAATCATATTGATAATACGCATAGATAGTGCGCTATTGCAGCAATGATCTAAGCGTATAATATTTAAAAGATTGCTAAATCATTTAGCGACCTGGGATTATATATAAATATATATAAGATACCAAAAGGAAAAAATACTTCAAAATGAATTGTTGACATTCAAAATGAAAAGATATATTTAAAAACATCGTAAAAATCTTACATTCATAATAATTACTTGCGCAAATGCATCATAGTAATTTGAATGCTAATATATAACCATTAATTAAACATAACCTACCACCATCAAAAACCGTAATATTATGAATTAAAGCTGTAAGTATAAAAAAATTCAATTAATTTATTAAAATCATAATTAGAAAATTAAATAACATTAAATAAATCTTTGCAATGATAGGAATGAAAAAATTAATGGAATCCTAAAATAGGTATCAGATAACTACATGGTAGAAATCATATTGATAATACGCATAGATAGTGCGCTATTGCAGCAATGATCTAAGCGTATAATATTTAAAAGATTGCTAAATCATTTAGCGACCTGGGATTATATATAAATATATATAAGATACCAAAAGGAAAAAATACTTCAAAATGAATTGTTGACATTCAAAATGAAAAGATATATTTAAAAACATCGTAAAAATCTTACATTCATAATAATTGCTTGCGCAAATGCATCATAGTAATTTCAATGCTAATATATAACCATTAATTAAACATAACCTACCACCATCAAAAACCGTAATATTATGAATTAAAGCTGTAAGTATAAAAAAATTCAATTAATTTATTAAAATCATAATTAGAAAATTAAATAACATTAAATAAATCTTTGCAATGATAGGAATGAAAAAATTAATGGAATCCTAAAATAGGTATCAGATAACTACATGGTAGAAATCATATTGATAATACGCATAGATAGTGCGCTATTGCAGCAATGATCTAAGCGTATAATATTTAAAAGATTGCTAAATCATTTAGCGACCTGGGATTATATATAAATATATATAAGATACCAAAAGGAAAAAATACTTCAAAATGAATTGTTGACATTCAAAATGAAAAGATATATTTAAAAACATCGTAAAAATCTTACATTCATAATAATTGCTTGCGCAAATGCATCATAGTAATTTGAATGCTAATATATAACCATTAATTAAACATAACCTACCACCATCAAAAACCGTAATATTATGAATTAAAGCTGTAAGTATAAAAAAATTCAATTAATTTATTAAAATCATAATTAGAAAATTAAATAACATTAAATAAATCTTTGCAATGATAGGAATGAAAAAAATAATGGAATCCTAAAATAGGTATCAGATAACTACATGGTAGAAATCATATTGATAATACGCATAGATAGTGCGCTATTGCAGCAATGATCTAAGCGTATAATATTTAAAAGATCGCTAAATCATTTAGCGACCTGGGATTATATATAAATATATATAAGATACCAAAAGGAAAAAAAAACTTCAAAATGAATTGTTGACATTCAAAATGAAAAGATATATTTAAAAACATCGTAAAAATCTTACATTCATAATAATTACTTGCGCAAATGCATCATAGTAATTTGAATGCTAATATATAACCATTAATTAAACATAACCTACCACCATCAAAAACCGTAATATTATGAATTAAAGCTGTAAGTATAAAAAAATTCAATTAATTTATTAAAATCATAATTAGAAAATTAAATAACATTAAATAAATCTTTGCAATGATAGGAATGAAAAAATTAATGGAATCCTAAAATAGGTATCAGATAACTACATGGTAGAAATCATATTGATAATACGCATAGATAGTGCGCTATTGCAGCAATGATCTAAGCGTATAATATTTAAAAGATTGCTAAATCATTTAGCGACCTGGGATTATATATAAATATATATAAGATACCAAAAGGAAAAAATACTTCAAAATGAATTGTTGACATTCAAAATGAAAAGATATATTTAAAAACATCGTAAAAATGTTACATTCATAATAATTACTTGCGCAAATGCATCATAGTAATTTGAATGCTAATATATAACCATTAATTAAACATAACCTACCACCATCAAAAACCGTAATATTATGAATTAAAGCTGTAAGTATAAAAAAATTCAATTAATTTATTAAAATCATAATTAGAAAATTAAATAACATTAAATAAATCTTTGCAATGATAGGAATGAAAAAATTAATGGAATCCTAAAATAGGTATCAGATAACTACATGGTAGAAATCATATTGATAATACGCATAGATAGTGCGCTATTGCAGCAATGATCTAAGCGTATAATATTTAAAAGATTGCTAAATCATTTAGCGACCTGGGATTATATATAAATATATATAAGATACCAAAAGGAAAAAATACTTCAAAATGAATTGTTGACATTCAAAATGAAAAGATATATTTAAAAACATCGTAAAAATCTTACATTCATAATAATTACTTGCGCAAATGCATCATAGTAATTTGAATGCTAATATATAACCATTAATTAAACATAACCTACCACCATCAAAAACCGTAATATTATGAATTAAAGCTGTAAGTATAAAAAAATTCAATTAATTTATTAAAATCATAATTAGAAAATTAAATAACATTGAATAAATCTTTGCAATGATAGGAATGAAAAAATTAATGGAATCCTAAAATAGGTATCAGATAACTACATGGTAGAAATCATATTGATAATACGCATAGATAGTGCGCTATTGCAGCAATGATCTAAGCGTATAATATTTAAAAGATTGCTAAATCATTTAGCGACCTGGGATTATATATAAATATATATAAGATACCAAAAGGAAAAAAAACTTCAAAATGAATTGTTGACATTCAAAATGAAAAGATATATTTAAAAACATCGTAAAAATCTTACATTCATAATAATTACTTGCGCAAATGCATCATAGTAATTTGAATGCTAATATATAACCATTAATTAAACATAACCTACCACCATCAAAAACCGTAATATTATGAATTAAAGCTGTAAGTATAAAAAAATTCAATTAATTTATTAAAATCATAATTAGAAAATTAAATAACATTGAATAAATCTTTGCAATGATAGGAATGAAAAAATTAATGGAATCCTAAAATAGGTATCAGATAACTACATGGTAGAAATCATATTGATAATACGCATAGATAGTGCGCTATTGCAGCAATGATCTAAGCGTATAATATTTAAAAGATTGCTAAATCATTTAGCGACCTGGGATTATATATAAATATATATAAGATACCAAAAGGAAAAAATACTTCAAAATGAATTGTTGACATTCAAAATGAAAAGATATATTTAAAAACATCGTAAAAATCTTACATTCATAATAATTACTTGCGCAAATGCATCATAGTAATTTGAATGCTAATATATAACCATTAATTAAACATAACCTACCACCATCAAAAACCGTAATATTATGAATTAAAGCTGTAAGTATAAAAAAATTCAATTAATTTATTAAAATCATAACTAGAAAATTAAATAACATTAAATAAATCTTTGCAATGATAGGAATGAAAAAATTAATGGAATCCTAAAATAGGTATCAGATAACTACATGGTAGAAATCATATTGATAATACGCATAGATAGTGCGCTATTGCAGCAATGATCTAAGCGTATAATATTTAAAAGATCGCTAAATCATTTAGCGACCTGGGATTATATATAAATATATATAAGATACCAAAAGGAAAAAAAACTTCAAAATGAATTGTTGACATTCAAAATGAAAAGATATATTTAAAAACATCGTAAAAATCTTACATTCATAATAATTACTTGCGCAAATGCATCATAGTAATTTGAATGCTAATATATAACCATTAATTAAACATAACCTACCACCATCAAAAACCGTAATATTATGAATTAAAGCTGTAAGTATAAAAAAATTCAATTAATTTATTAAAATCATAATTAGAAAATTAAATAACATTGAATAAATCTTTGCAATGATAGGAATGAAAAAATTAATGGAATCCTAAAATAGGTATCAGATAACTACATGGTAGAAATCATATTGATAATACGCATAGATAGTGCGCTATTGCAGCAATGATCTAAGCGTATAATATTTAAAAGATTGCTAAATCATTTAGCGACCTGGGATTATATATAAATATATATAAGATACCAAAAGGAAAAAATACTTCAAAATGAATTGTTGACATTCAAAATGAAAAGATATATTTAAAAACATCGTAAAAATCTTACATTCATAATAATTACTTGCGCAAATGCATCATAGTAATTTGAATGCTAATATATAACCATTAATTAAACATAACCTACCACCATCAAAAACCGTAATATTATGAATTAAAGCTGTAAGTATAAAAAAATTCAATTAATTTATTAAAATCATAATTAGAAAATTAAATAACATTAAATAAATCTTTGCAATGATAGGAATGAAAAAATTAATGGAATCCTAAAATAGGTATCAGATAACTACATGGTAGAAATCATATTGATAATACGCATAGATAGTGCGCTATTGCAGCAATGATCTAAGCGTATAATATTTAAAAGATCGCTAAATCATTTAGCGACCTGGGATTATATATAAATATATATAAGATACCAAAAGGAAAAAAAACTTCAAAATGAATTGTTGACATTCAAAATGAAAAGATATATTTAAAAACATCGTAAAAATCTTACATTCATAATAATTACTTGCGCAAATGCATCATAGTAATTTGAATGCTAATATATAACCATTAATTAAACATAACCTACCACCATCAAAAACCGTAATATTATGAATTAAAGCTGTAAGTATAAAAAAATTCAATTAATTTATTAAAATCATAATTAGAAAATTAAATAACATTGAATAAATCTTTGCAATGATAGGAATGAAAAAATTAATGGAATCCTAAAATAGGTATCAGATAACTACATGGTAGAAATCATATTGATAATACGCATAGATAGTGCGCTATTGCAGCAATGATCTAAGCGTATAATATTTAAAAGATTGCTAAATCATTTAGCGACCTGGGATTATATATAAATATATATAAGATACCAAAAGGAAAAAATACTTCAAAATGAATTGTTGACATTCAAAATGAAAAGATATATTTAAAAACATCGTAAAAATCTTACATTCATAATAATTACTTGCGCAAATGCATCATAGTAATTTGAATGCTAATATATAACCATTAATTAAACATAACCTACCACCATCAAAAACCGTAATATTATGAATTAAAGCTGTAAGTATAAAAAAATTCAATTAATTTATTAAAATCATAATTAGAAAATTAAATAACATTGAATAAATCTTTGCAATGATAGGAATGAAAAAATTAATGGAATCCTAAAATAGGTATCAGATAACTACATGGTAGAAATCATATTGATAATACGCATAGATAGTGCGCTATTGCAGCAATGATCTAAGCGTATAATATTTAAAAGATTGCTAAATCATTTAGCGACCTGGGATTATATATAAATATATATAAGATACCAAAAGGAAAAAATACTTCAAAATGAATTGTTGACATTCAAAATGAAAAGATATATTTAAAAACATCGTAAAAATCTTACATTCATAATAATTACTTGCGCAAATGCATCATAGTAATTTGAATGCTAATATATAACCATTAATTAAACATAACCTACCACCATCAAAAACCGTAATATTATGAATTAAAGCTGTAAGTATAAAAAAATTCAATTAATTTATTAAAATCATAATTAGAAAATTAAATAACATTAAATAAATCTTTGCAATGATAGGAATGAAAAAATTAATGGAATCCTAAAATAGGTATCAGATAACTACATGGTAGAAATCATATTGATAATACGCATAGATAGTGCGCTATTGCAGCAATGATCTAAGCGTATAATATTTAAAAGATCGCTAAATCATTTAGCGACCTGGGATTATATATAAATATATATAAGATACCAAAAGGAAAAAAAACTTCAAAATGAATTGTTGACATTCAAAATGAAAAGATATATTTAAAAACATCGTAAAAATCTTACATTCATAATAATTACTTGCGCAAATGCATCATAGTAATTTGAATGCTAATATATAACCATTAATTAAACATAACCTACCACCATCAAAAACCGTAATATTATGAATTAAAGCTGTAAGTATAAAAAAATTCAATTAATTTATTAAAATCATAATTAGAAAATTAAATAACATTGAATAAATCTTTGCAATGATAGGAATGAAAAAATTAATGGAATCCTAAAATAGGTATCAGATAACTACATGGTAGAAATCATATTGATAATACGCATAGATAGTGCGCTATTGCAGCAATGATCTAAGCGTATAATATTTAAAAGATTGCTAAATCATTTAGCGACCTGGGATTATATATAAATATATATAAGATACCAAAAGGAAAAAATACTTCAAAATGAATTGTTGACATTCAAAATGAAAAGATATATTTAAAAACATCGTAAAAATCTTACATTCATAATAATTACTTGCGCAAATGCATCATAGTAATTTGAATGCTAATATATAACCATTAATTAAACATAACCTACCACCATCAAAAACCGTAATATTATGAATTAAAGCTGTAAGTATAAAAAAATTCAATTAATTTATTAAAATCATAATTAGAAAATTAAATAACATTAAATAAATCTTTGCAATGATAGGAATGAAAAAATTAATGGAATCCTAAAATAGGTATCAGATAACTACATGGTAGAAATCATATTGATAATACGCATAGATAGTGCGCTATTGCAGCAATGATCTAAGCGTATAATATTTAAAAGATTGCTAAATCATTTAGCGACCTGGGATTATATATAAATATATATAAGATACCAAAAGGAAAAAATACTTCAAAATGAATTGTTGACATTCAAAATGAAAAGATATATTTAAAAACATCGTAAAAATCTTACATTCATAATAATTGCTTGCGCAAATGCATCATAGTAATTTCAATGCTAATATATAACCATTAATTAAACATAACCTACCACCATCAAAAACCGTAATATTATGAATTAAAGCTGTAAGTATAAAAAAATTCAATTAATTTATTAAAATCATAATTAGAAAATTAAATAACATTAAATAAATCTTTGCAATGATAGGAATGAAAAAATTAATGGAATCCTAAAATAGGTATCAGATAACTACATGGTAGAAATCATATTGATAATACGCATAGATAGTGCGCTATTGCAGCAATGATCTAAGCGTATAATATTTAAAAGATTGCTAAATCATTTAGCGACCTGGGATTATATATAAATATATATAAGATACCAAAAGGAAAAAATACTTCAAAATGAATTGTTGACATTCAAAATGAAAAGATATATTTAAAAACATCGTAAAAATCTTACATTCATAATAATTGCTTGCGCAAATGCATCATAGTAATTTGAATGCTAATATATAACCATTAATTAAACATAACCTACCACCATCAAAAACCGTAATATTATGAATTAAAGCTGTAAGTATAAAAAAATTCAATTAATTTATTAAAATCATAATTAGAAAATTAAATAACATTAAATAAATCTTTGCAATGATAGGAATGAAAAAAATAATGGAATCCTAAAATAGGTATCAGATAACTACATGGTAGAAATCATATTGATAATACGCATAGATAGTGCGCTATTGCAGCAATGATCTAAGCGTATAATATTTAAAAGATCGCTAAATCATTTAGCGACCTGGGATTATATATAAATATATATAAGATACCAAAAGGAAAAAAAAACTTCAAAATGAATTGTTGACATTCAAAATGAAAAGATATATTTAAAAACATCGTAAAAATCTTACATTCATAATAATTACTTGCGCAAATGCATCATAGTAATTTGAATGCTAATATATAACCATTAATTAAACATAACCTACCACCATCAAAAACCGTAATATTATGAATTAAAGCTGTAAGTATAAAAAAATTCAATTAATTTATTAAAATCATAATTAGAAAATTAAATAACATTAAATAAATCTTTGCAATGATAGGAATGAAAAAATTAATGGAATCCTAAAATAGGTATCAGATAACTACATGGTAGAAATCATATTGATAATACGCATAGATAGTGCGCTATTGCAGCAATGATCTAAGCGTATAATATTTAAAAGATTGCTAAATCATTTAGCGACCTGGGATTATATATAAATATATATAAGATACCAAAAGGAAAAAATACTTCAAAATGAATTGTTGACATTCAAAATGAAAAGATATATTTAAAAACATCGTAAAAATGTTACATTCATAATAATTACTTGCGCAAATGCATCATAGTAATTTGAATGCTAATATATAACCATTAATTAAACATAACCTACCACCATCAAAAACCGTAATATTATGAATTAAAGCTGTAAGTATAAAAAAATTCAATTAATTTATTAAAATCATAATTAGAAAATTAAATAACATTAAATAAATCTTTGCAATGATAGGAATGAAAAAATTAATGGAATCCTAAAATAGGTATCAGATAACTACATGGTAGAAATCATATTGATAATACGCATAGATAGTGCGCTATTGCAGCAATGATCTAAGCGTATAATATTTAAAAGATTGCTAAATCATTTAGCGACCTGGGATTATATATAAATATATATAAGATACCAAAAGGAAAAAATACTTCAAAATGAATTGTTGACATTCAAAATGAAAAGATATATTTAAAAACATCGTAAAAATCTTACATTCATAATAATTACTTGCGCAAATGCATCATAGTAATTTGAATGCTAATATATAACCATTAATTAAACATAACCTACCACCATCAAAAACCGTAATATTATGAATTAAAGCTGTAAGTATAAAAAAATTCAATTAATTTATTAAAATCATAATTAGAAAATTAAATAACATTGAATAAATCTTTGCAATGATAGGAATGAAAAAATTAATGGAATCCTAAAATAGGTATCAGATAACTACATGGTAGAAATCATATTGATAATACGCATAGATAGTGCGCTATTGCAGCAATGATCTAAGCGTATAATATTTAAAAGATTGCTAAATCATTTAGCGACCTGGGATTATATATAAATATATATAAGATACCAAAAGGAAAAAAAACTTCAAAATGAATTGTTGACATTCAAAATGAAAAGATATATTTAAAAACATCGTAAAAATCTTACATTCATAATAATTACTTGCGCAAATGCATCATAGTAATTTGAATGCTAATATATAACCATTAATTAAACATAACCTACCACCATCAAAAACCGTAATATTATGAATTAAAGCTGTAAGTATAAAAAAATTCAATTAATTTATTAAAATCATAATTAGAAAATTAAATAACATTGAATAAATCTTTGCAATGATAGGAATGAAAAAATTAATGGAATCCTAAAATAGGTATCAGATAACTACATGGTAGAAATCATATTGATAATACGCATAGATAGTGCGCTATTGCAGCAATGATCTAAGCGTATAATATTTAAAAGATTGCTAAATCATTTAGCGACCTGGGATTATATATAAATATATATAAGATACCAAAAGGAAAAAATACTTCAAAATGAATTGTTGACATTCAAAATGAAAAGATATATTTAAAAACATCGTAAAAATCTTACATTCATAATAATTACTTGCGCAAATGCATCATAGTAATTTGAATGCTAATATATAACCATTAATTAAACATAACCTACCACCATCAAAAACCGTAATATTATGAATTAAAGCTGTAAGTATAAAAAAATTCAATTAATTTATTAAAATCATAAGTAGAAAATTAAATAACATTAAATAAATCTTTGCAATGATAGGAATGAAAAAATTAATGGAATCCAAAAATAGGTATCAGATAACTACATGGTAGAAATCATATTGATAATACGCATAGATAGTGCGCTATTGCAGCAATGATCTAAGCGTATAATATTTAAAAGATCGCTAAATCATTTAGCGACCTGGGATTATATATAAATATATATAAGATACCAAAAGGAAAAAAAACTTCAAAATGAATTGTTGACATTCAAAATGAAAAGATATATTTAAAAACATCGTAAAAATCTTACATTCATAATAATTACTTGCGCAAATGCATCATAGTAATTTGAATGCTAATATATAACCATTAATTAAACATAACCTACCACCATCAAAAACCGTAATATTATGAATTAAAGCTGTAAGTATAAAAAAATTCAATTAATTTATTAAAATCATAATTAGAAAATTAAATAACATTGAATAAATCTTTGCAATGATAGGAATGAAAAAATTAATGGAATCCTAAAATAGGTATCAGATAACTACATGGTAGAAATCATATTGATAATACGCATAGATAGTGCGCTATTGCAGCAATGATCTAAGCGTATAATATTTAAAAGATTGCTAAATCATTTAGCGACCTGGGATTATATATAAATATATATAAGATACCAAAAGGAAAAAATACTTCAAAATGAATTGTTGACATTCAAAATGAAAAGATATATTTAAAAACATCGTAAAAATCTTACATTCATAATAATTACTTGCGCAAATGCATCATAGTAATTTGAATGCTAATATATAACCATTAATTAAACATAACCTACCACCATCAAAAACCGTAATATTATGAATTAAAGCTGTAAGTATAAAAAAATTCAATTAATTTATTAAAATCATAATTAGAAAATTAAATAACATTAAATAAATCTTTGCAATGATAGGAATGAAAAAATTAATGGAATCCTAAAATAGGTATCAGATAACTACATGGTAGAAATCATATTGATAATACGCATAGATAGTGCGCTATTGCAGCAATGATCTAAGCGTATAATATTTAAAAGATTGCTAAATCATTTAGCGACCTGGGATTATATATAAATATATATAAGATACCAAAAGGAAAAAATACTTCAAAATGAATTGTTGACATTCAAAATGAAAAGATATATTTAAAAACATCGTAAAAATCTTACATTCATAATAATTACTTGCGCAAATGCATCATAGTAATTTGAATGCTAATATATAACCATTAATTAAACATAACCTACCACCATCAAAAACCGTAATATTATGAATTAAAGCTGTAAGTATAAAAAAATTCAATTAATTTATTAAAATCATAATTAGAAAATTAAATAACATTGAATAAATCTTTGCAATGATAGGAATGAAAAAATTAATGGAATCCTAAAATAGGTATCAGATAACTACATGGTAGAAATCATATTGATAATACGCATAGATAGTGCGCTATTGCAGCAATGATCTAAGCGTATAATATTTAAAAGATTGCTAAATCATTTAGCGACCTGGGATTATATATAAATATATATAAGATACCAAAAGGAAAAAATACTTCAAAATGAATTGTTGACATTCAAAATGAAAAGATATATTTAAAAACATCGTAAAAATCTTACATTCATAATAATTACTTGCGCAAATGCATCATAGTAATTTGAATGCTAATATATAACCATTAATTAAACATAACCTACCACCATCAAAAACCGTAATATTATGAATTAAAGCTGGAAGTATAAAAAAATTCAATTAATTTATTAAAATCATAACTAGAAAATTAAATAACATTAAATAAATCTTTGCAATGATAGGAATGAAAAAATTAATGGAATCCTAAAATAGGTATCAGATAACTACATGGTAGAAATCATATTGATAATACGCATAGATAGTGCGCTATTGCAGCAATGATCTAAGCGTATAATATTTAAAAGATCGCTAAATCATTTAGCGACCTGGGATTATATATAAATATATATAAGATACCAAAAGGAAAAAAAACTTCAAAATGAATTGTTGACATTCAAAATGAAAAGATATATTTAAAAACATCGTAAAAATCTTACATTCATAATAATTACTTGCGCAAATGCATCATAGTAATTTGAATGCTAATATATAACCATTAATTAAACATAACCTACCACCATCAAAAACCGTAATATTATGAATTAAAGCTGTAAGTATAAAAAAATTCAATTAATTTATTAAAATCATAATTAGAAAATTAAATAACATTGAATAAATCTTTGCAATGATAGGAATGAAAAAATTAATGGAATCCTAAAATAGGTATCAGATAACTACATGGTAGAAATCATATTGATAATACGCATAGATAGTGCGCTATTGCAGCAATGATCTAAGCGTATAATATTTAAAAGATTGCTAAATCATTTAGCGACCTGGGATTATATATAAATATATATAAGATACCAAAAGGAAAAAATACTTCAAAATGAATTGTTGACATTCAAAATGAAAAGATATATTTAAAAACATCGTAAAAATCTTACATTCATAATAATTACTTGCGCAAATGCATCATAGTAATTTGAATGCTAATATATAACCATTAATTAAACATAACCTACCACCATCAAAAACCGTAATATTATGAATTAAAGCTGTAAGTATAAAAAAATTCAATTAATTTATTAAAATCATAATTAGAAAATTAAATAACATTAAATAAATCTTTGCAATGATAGGAATGAAAAAATTAATGGAATCCTAAAATAGGTATCAGATAACTACATGGTAGAAATCATATTGATAATACGCATAGATAGTGCGCTATTGCAGCAATGATCTAAGCGTATAATATTTAAAAGATTGCTAAATCATTTAGCGACCTGGGATTATATATAAATATATATAAGATACCAAAAGGAAAAAATACTTCAAAATGAATTGTTGACATTCAAAATGAAAAGATATATTTAAAAACATCGTAAAAATCTTACATTCATAATAATTGCTTGCGCAAATGCATCATAGTAATTTCAATGCTAATATATAACCATTAATTAAACATAACCTACCACCATCAAAAACCGTAATATTATGAATTAAAGCTGTAAGTATAAAAAAATTCAATTAATTTATTAAAATCATAATTAGAAAATTAAATAACATTAAATAAATCTTTGCAATGATAGGAATGAAAAAATTAATGGAATCCTAAAATAGGTATCAGATAACTACATGGTAGAAATCATTTTGATAATACGCATAGATAGTGCGCTATTGCAGCAATGATCTAAGCGTATAATATTTAAAAGATCGCTAAATCATTTAGCGACCTGGGATTATATATAAATATATATAAGATACCAAAAGGAAAAAATACTTCAAAATGAATTGTTGACATTCAAAATGAAAATATATATTTAAAAACATCGTAAAAATCTTACATTCATAATAATTACTTGCGCAAATGCATCATAGTAATTTGAATGCTAATATATAACCAATAATTAAACATAACCTACCACCATCAAAAACCGTAATATTATGAATTAAAGCTGTAAGTATAAAAAAATTCAATTAATTTATTAAAATCATAAGTAGAAAATTAAATAACATTAAATAAATCTTTGCAATGATAGGAATGAAAAAATTAATGGAATCCTAAAATAGGTATCAGATAACTACATGGTAGAAATCATATTGATAATACGCATAGATAGTGCGCTATTGCAGCAATGATCTAAGCGTATAATATTTAAAAGATTGCTAAATCATTTAGCGACCTGGGATTATATATAAATATATATAAGATACCAAAAGGAAAAAAAACTTCAAAATGAATTGTTGACATTCAAAATGAAAAGATATATTTAAAAACATCGTAAAAATCTTACATTCATAATAATTACTTGCGCAAATGCATCATAGTAATTTGAATGCTAATATATAACCATTAATTAAACATAACCTACCACCATCAAAAACCGTAATATTATGAATTAAAGCTGTAAGTATAAAAAAATTCAATTAATTTATTAAAATCATAATTAGAAAATTAAATAACATTGAATAAATCTTTGCAATGATAGGAATGAAAAAATTAATGGAATCCTAAAATAGGTATCAGATAACTACATGGTAGAAATCATATTGATAATACGCATAGATAGTGCGCTATTGCAGCAATGATCTAAGCGTATAATATTTAAAAGATTGCTAAATCATTTAGCGACCTGGGATTATATATAAATATATATAAGATACCAAAAGGAAAAAATACTTCAAAATGAATTGTTGACATTCAAAATGAAAAGATATATTTAAAAACATCGTAAAAATCTTACATTCATAATAATTACTTGCGCAAATGCATCATAGTAATTTGAATGCTAATATATAACCATTAATTAAACATAACCTACCACCATCAAAAACCGTAATATTATGAATTAAAGCTGTAAGTATAAAAAAATTCAATTAATTTATTAAAATCATAAGTAGAAAATTAAATAACATTAAATAAATCTTTGCAATGATAGGAATGAAAAAATTAATGGAATCCTAAAATAGGTATCAGATAACTACATGGTAGAAATCATATTGATAATACGCATAGATAGTGCGCTATTGCAGCAATGATCTAAGCGTATAATATTTAAAAGATCGCTAAATCATTTAGCGACCTGGGATTATATATAAATATATATAAGATACCAAAAGGAAAAAAAACTTCAAAATGAATTGTTGACATTTAAATTGAAAAGATATATTTAAAAACATCGTAAAAATCTTACATTCATAATAATTACTTGCGCAAATGCATCATAGTAATTTGAATGCTAATATATAACCATTAATTAAACATAACCTACCACCATCAAAAACCGTAATATTATGAATTAAAGCTGTAAGTATAAAAAAATTCAATTAATTTATTAAAATCATAATTAGAAAATTAAATAACATTGAATAAATCTTTGCAATGATAGGAATGAAAAAATTAATGGAATCCTAAAATAGGTATCAGATAACTACATGGTAGAAATCATATTGATAATACGCATAGATAGTGCGCTATTGCAGCAATGATCTAAGCGTATAATATTTAAAAGATTGCTAAATCATTTAGCGACCTGGGATTATATATAAATATATATAAGATACCAAAAGGAAAAAATACTTCAAAATGAATTGTTGACATTCAAAATGAAAAGATATATTTAAAAACATCGTAAAAATCTTACATTCATAATAATTGCTTGCGCAAATGCATCATAGTAATTTCAATGCTAATATATAACCATTAATTAAACATAACCTACCACCATCAAAAACCGTAATATTATGAATTAAAGCTGTAAGTATAAAAAAATTCAATTAATTTATTAAAATCATAATTAGAAAATTAAATAACATTAAATAAATCTTTGCAATGATAGGAATGAAAAAATTAATGGAATCCTAAAATAGGTATCAGATAACTACATGGTAGAAATCATTTTGATAATACGCATAGATAGTGCGCTATTGCAGCAATGATCTAAGCGTATAATATTTAAAAGATCGCTAAATCATTTAGCGACCTGGGATTATATATAAATATATATAAGATACCAAAAGGAAAAAATACTTCAAAATGAATTGTTGACATTCAAAATGAAAATATATATTTAAAAACATCGTAAAAATCTTACATTCATAATAATTACTTGCGCAAATGCATCATAGTAATTTGAATGCTAATATATAACCAATAATTAAACATAACCTACCACCATCAAAAACCGTAATATTATGAATTAAAGCTGTAAGTATAAAAAAATTCAATTAATTTATTAAAATCATAATTAGAAAATTAAATAACATTAAATAAATCTTTGCAATGATAGGAATGAAAAAATTAATGGAATCCTAAAATAGGTATCAGATAACTACATGGTAGAAATCATATTGATAATACGCATAGATAGTGCGCTATTGCAGCAATGATCTAAGCGTATAATATTTAAAAGATTGCTAAATCATTTAGCGACCTGGGATCATATATAAATATATATAAGATACCAAAAGGAAAAAATACTTCAAAATGAATTGTTGACATTCAAAATGAAAAGATATATTTAAAAACATCGTAAAAATCTTACATTCATAATAATTGCTTGCGCAAATGCATCATAGTAATTTGAATGCTAATATATAACCATTAATTAAACATAACCTACCACCATCAAAAACCGTAATATTATGAATTAAAGCTGTAAGTATAAAAAAATTCAATTAATTTATTAAAATCATAATTAGAAAATTAAATAACATTAAATAAATCTTTGCAATGATAGGAATGAAAAAATTAATGGAATCCTAAAATAGGTATCAGATAACTACATGGTAGAAATCATATTGATAATACGCATAGATAGTGCGCTATTGCAGCAATGATCTAAGCGTATAATATTTAAAAGATCGCTAAATCATTTAGCGACCTGGGATTATATATAAATATATATAAGATACCAAAAGGAAAAAAAACTTCAAAATGAATTGTTGACATTCAAAATGAAAAGATATATTTAAAAACATCGTAAAAATCTTACATTCATAATAATTACTTGCGCAAATGCATCATAGTAATTTGAATGCTAATATATAACCATTAATTAAACATAACCTACCACCATCAAAAACCGTAATATTATGAATTAAAGCTGTAAGTATAAAAAAATTCAAATAATTTATTAAAATCATAATTAGAAAATTAAATAACATTAAATAAATCTTTGCAATGATAGGAATGAAAAAATTAATGGAATCCTAAAATAGGTATCAGATAACTACATGGTAGAAATCATATTGATAATACGCATAGATAGTGCGCTATTGCAGCAATGATCTAAGCGTATAATATTTAAAAGATTGCTAAATCATTTAGCGACCTGGGATTATATATAAATATATATAAGATACCAAAAGGAAAAAATACTTCAAAATGAATTGTTGACATTCAAAATGAAAAGATATATTTAAAAACATCGTAAAAATCTTACATTCATAATAATTGCTTGCGCAAATGCATCATAGTAATTTCAATGCTAATATATAACCATTAATTAAACATAACCTACCACCATCAAAAACCGTAATATTATGAATTAAAGCTGTAAGTATAAAAAAATTCAATTAATTTATTAAAATCATAATTAGAAAATTAAATAACATTAAATAAATCTTTGCAATGATAGGAATGAAAAAATTAATGGAATCCTAAAATAGGTATCAGATAACTACATGGTAGAAATCATATTGATAATACGCATAGATAGTGCGCTATTGCAGCAATGATCTAAGCGTATAATATTTAAAAGATCGCTAAATCATTTAGCGACCTGGGATTATATATAAATATATATAAGATACCAAAAGGAAAAAATACTTCAAAATGAATTGTTGACATTCAAAATGAAAATATATATTTAAAAACATCGTAAAAATCTTACATTCATAATAATTACTTGCGCAAATGCATCATAGTAATTTGAATGCTAATATATAACCATTAATTAAACATAACCTACCACCATCAAAAACCGTAATATTATGAATTAAAGCTGTAAGTATAAAAAAATTCAATTAATTTATTAAAATCATAATTAGAAAATTAAATAACATTAAATAAATCTTTGCAATGATAGGAATGAAAAAATTAATGGAATCCTAAAATAGGTATCAGATAACTACATGGTAGAAATCATATTGATAATACGCATAGATAGTGCGCTATTGCAGCAATGATCTAAGCGTATAATATTTAAAAGATTGCTAAATCATTTAGCGACCTGGGATTATATATAAATATATATAAGATACCAAAAGGAAAAAATACTTCAAAATGAATTGTTAACATTCAAAATGAAAAGATATATTTAAAAACATCGTAAAAATCTTACATTCATAATAATTGCTTGCGCAAATGCATCATAGTAATTTGAATGCTAATATATAACCATTAATTAAACATAACCTACCACCATCAAAAACCGTAATATTATGAATTAAAGCTGTAAGTATAAAAAAATTCAATTAATTTATTAAAATCATAATTAGAAAATTAAATAACATTAAATAAATCTTTGCAATGATAGGAATGAAAAAATTAATGGAATCCTAAAATAGGTATCAGATAGCTACATGGTAGAAATCATATTGATAATACGCATAGATAGTGCGCTATTGCAGCAATGATCTAAGCGTATAATATTTAAAAGATCGCTAAATAATTTAGCGACCTGGGATTATATATAAATATATATAAGATACCAAAAGGTAAAAAAACTTCAAAATGAATTGTTGACATTCAAAATGAAAAGATATATTTAAAAACATCGTAAAAATCTTACATTCATAATAATTACTTGCGCAAATGCATCATAGTAATTTGAATGCTAATATATAACCATTAATTAAACATAACCTACCACCATCAAAAACCGTAATATTATGAATT
The DNA here is from genome assembly GCA_963932465.1 of Maratus speciosus. Lineage (NCBI taxonomy): Eukaryota > Metazoa > Arthropoda > Arachnida > Araneae > Salticidae > Maratus > Maratus speciosus. Next base: position 325,693,311 of record OZ010794.1, read on the forward strand.
AAAGCTGTAAGTATAAAAAAATTCAATTAATTTATTAAAATCATAATTAGAAGATTAAATAACATTAAATAAATCTTTGCAATGATAGGAATGAAAAAATTAATGGAATCCTAAAATAGGTATCAGATAACTACATGGTAGAAATCATATTGATAATACGCATAGATAGTGCGCTATTGCAGCAATGATCTAAGCGTATAATATTTAAAAGATTGCTAAATCATTTAGCGACCTGGGATTATGTATAAATATATATAAGATACCAAAAGGAAAAAATACTTCAAAATGAATTGTTGACATTCAAAATGAAAAGATATATTTAAAAACATCGTAAAAATCTTACATTCATAATTACTTGCGCAAATGCATCATAGTAATTTGAATGCTAATATATAACCATTAATTAAACATAACCTACCACCATCAAAAACCGTAATATTATGAATTAAAGCTGTAAGTATAAAAAAATTCAATTAATTTATTAAAATCATAACTAGAAAATTAAATAACATTAAATAAATCTTTGCAATGATAGGAATGAAAAAATTAACGGAATCCTAAAATAGGTATCAGATAACTACATGGTAGAAATCATATTGATAATACGCATAGATAGTGCGCTATTGCAGCAATGATCTAAGCGTATAATATTTAAAAGATTGCTAAATCATTTAGCGACCTGGGATTATATATAAATATATATAAGATACCAAAAGGAAAAAATACTTCAAAATGAATTGTTGACATTCAAAATGAAAAGATATATTTAAAAACATCGTAAAAATCTTACATTCATAATAATTGCTTGCGCAAATGCATCATAGTAATTTGAATGCTAATATATAACCATTAATTAAACATAACCTACCACCATCAAAAACCGTAATATTATGAATTAAAGCTGTAAGTATAAAAAAATTCAATTAATTTATTAAAATCATAATTAGAAAATTAAATAAGATTAAATAAATCTTTGCAATGATAGGAATGAAAAAATTAATGGAATCCTAAAATAGGTATCAGATAACTACATGGTAGAAATCATATTGATAATACGCATAGATAGTGCGCTATTGCAGCAATGATCTAAGCGTATAATATTTAAAAGATTGCTAAATCATTTAGCGACCTGGGATTATGTATAAATATATATAAGATACCAGAAGGAAAAAATACTTCAAAATGAATTGTTGACATTCAAAATGAAAAGATATATTTAAAAACATCGTAAAAATCTTACATTCATAATAATTGCTTGCGCAAATGCATCATAGTATTTTGAATGCTAATATATAACCATTAATTAAACATAACCTACCACCATCAAAAACCGTAATATTATGAATTAAAGCTGTAAGTATAAAAAAATTCAATTAATTTATTAAAATCATAACTAGAAAATTAAATAACATTAAATAAATCTTTGCAATGATAGGAATGAAAAAATTAATGGAATCCTAAAATAGGTATCAGATAACTACATGGTAGAAATCATATTCATAATACGCATAGATAGTGCGCTATTGCAGCAATGATCTAAGCGTATAATATTTAAAAGATTGCTAAATCATTTAGCGACCTGGGATTATATATAAATATATATAAGATACCAAAAGGAAAAAATACTTCAAAATGAATTGTTGACATTCAAAATGAAAAGATATATTTAAAAACATCGTAAAAATCTTACATTCATAATAATTGCTTGCGCAAATGCATCATAGTAATTTGAATGCTAATATATAACCATTAATTAAACATAACCTACCACCATCAAAAACCGTAATATTATGAATTAAAGCTGTAAGTATAAAAAAATTCAATTAATTTATTAAAATCATAATTAGAAAATTAAATAAGATTAAATAAATCTTTGCAATGATAGGAATGAAAAAATTAATGGAATCCTAAAATAGGTATCAGATAACTACATGGTAGAAATCATATTGATAATACGCATAGATAGTGCGCTATTGCAGCAATGATCTAAGCGTATAATATTTAAAAGATCGCTAAATCATTTAGCGACCTGGGATTATATATAAATATATATAAGATACCAAAAGGAAAAAAAACTTCAAAATGAATTGTTGACATTCAAAATGAAAAGATATATTTAAAAACATCGTGAAAATCTTACATTCATAATAATTACTTGCGCAAATGCATCATAGTAATTTGAATGCTAATATATAACCATTAATTAAACATAACCTACCACCATCAAAAACCGTAATATTATGAATTAAAGCTGTAAGTATAAAAAAATTCAATTAATTTATTAAAATCATAATTAGAAAATTAAATAACATTGAATAAATCTTTGCAATGATAGGAATGAAAAAATTAATGGAATCCTAAAATAGGTATCAGATAACTACATGGTAGAAATCATATTGATAATACGCATAGATAGTGCGCTATTGCAGCAATGATCTAAGCGTATAATATTTAAAAGATTGCTAAATCATTTAGCGACCTGGGATTATATATAAATATATATAAGATACCAAAAGGAAAAAATACTTCAAAATGAATTGTTGACATTCAAAATGAAAAGATATATTTAAAAACATCGTAAAAATCTTACATTCATAATAATTGCTTGCGCAAATGCATCATAGTAATTTGAATGCTAATATATAACCATTAATTAAATATAACCTACCACCATCAAAAACCGTAATATTATGAATTAAAGCTGTAAGTGTAAAAAAATTCAATTAATTTATTAAAATCATAACTAGAAAATTAAATAACATTAAATAAATCTTTGCAATGATAGGAATGAAAAAATTAATGGAATCCTAAAATAGGTATCAGATAACTACATGGTAGAAATCATATTCATAATACGCATATATAGTGCGCTATTGCAGCAATGATCTAAGCGTATAATATTTAAAAGATTGCTGAATCATTTAGCGACCTGGGATTATATATAAATATATATAAGATACCAAAAGGAAAAAATACTTCAAAATGAATTGTTGACATTCAAAATGAAAAGATATATTTAAAAACATCGTAAAAATCTTACATTCATAATAATTGCTTGCGCAAATGCATCATAGTAATTTGAATGCTAATATATAACCATTAATTAAATATAACCTACCACCATCAAAAACCGTAATATTATGAATTAAAGCTGTAAGTATAAAAAAATTCAATTAATTTATTAAAATCATAATTAGAAAATTAAATAACATTAAATAAATCTTTGCAATGATAGGAATGAAAAAATTAATGGAATCCTAAAATAGGTATCAGATAACTACATGGTAGAAATCATATTGATAATACGCATAGATAGTGCGCTATTGCAGCAATGATCTAAGCGTATAATATTTAAAAGATCGCTAAATCATTTAGCGACCTGGGATTATATATAAATATATATAAGATACCAAAAGGAAAAAAAAACTTCAAAATGAATTGTTGACATTCAAAATGAAAAGATATATTTAAAAACATCGTAAAAATCTTACATTCATAATAATTACTTGCGCAAATGCATCATAGTAATTTGAATGCTAATATATAACCATTAATTAAACATAACCTACCACCATCAAAAACCGTAATATTATGAATTAAAGCTGTAAGTATAAAAAAATTCAATTAATTTATTAAAGTCATAATTAGAAAATTAAATAACATTAAATAAATCTTTGCAATGATAGGAATGAAAAAATTAATGGAATCCTAAAATAGGTATCAGATAACTACATGGTAGAAATCATATTGATAATACGCATAGATAGTGCGCTATTGCAGCAATGATCTAACCGTATAATATTTAAAAGATTGCTAAATCATTTAGCGACCTGGGATTATGTATAAATATATATAAGATACCAAAAGTAAAAAATACTTCAAAATGAATTGTTGACATTCAAAATGAAAAGATATATTTAAAAACATCGTAAAAATCTTACATTCATAATTACTTGCGCAAATGCATCATAGTAATTTGAATGCTAATATATAACCATTAATTAAACATAACCTACCACCATCAAAAACCGTAATATTATGAATTAAAGCTGTAAGTATAAAAAAATTCAATTAATTTATTAAAATCATAATTAGAAGATTAAATAACATTAAATAAATCTTTGCAATGATAGGAATGAAAAAATTAATGGAATCCTAAAATAGGTATCAGATAACTACATGGTAGAAATCATATTGATAATACGCATAGATAGTGCGCTATTGCAGCAATGATCTAAGCGTATAATATTTAAAAGATTGCTAAATCATTTAGCGACCTGGGATTATGTATAAATATATATAAGATACCAAAAGGAAAAAATACTTCAAAATGAATTGTTGACATTCAAAATGAAAAGATATATTTAAAAACATCGTAAAAATCTTACATTCATAATTACTTGCGCAAATGCATCATAGTAATTTGAATGCTAATATATAACCATTAATTAAACATAACCTACCACCATCAAAAACCGTAATATTATGAATTAAAGCTGTAAGTATAAAAAAATTCAATTAATTTATTAAAATCATAACTAGAAAATTAAATAACATTAAATAAATCTTTGCAATGATAGGAATGAAAAAATTAATGGAATCCTAAAATAGGTATCAGATAACTACATGGTAGAAATCATATTGATAATACGCATAGATAGTGCGCTATTGCAGCAATGATCTAAGCGTATAATATTTAAAAGATTGCTAAATCATTTAGCGACCTGGGATTATATATAAATATATATAAGATACCAAAAGGAAAAAATACTTCAAAATGAATTGTTGACATTCAAAATGAAAAGATATATTTAAAAACATCGTAAAAATCTTACATTCATAATAATTGCTTGCGCAAATGCATCATAGTAATTTGAATGCTAATATATAACCATTAATTAAACATAACCTACCACCATCAAAAACCGTAATATTATGAATTAAAGCTGTAAGTATAAAAAAATTCAATTAATTTATTAAAATCATAATTAGAAAATTAAATAAGATTAAATAAATCTTTGCAATGATAGGAATGAAAAAATTAATGGAATCCTAAAATAGGTATCAGATAACTACATGGTAGAAATCATATTGATAATACGCATAGATAGTGCGCTATTGCAGCAATGATCTAAGCGTATAATATTTAAAAGATTGCTAAATCATTTAGCGACCTGGGATTATGTATAAATATATATAAGATACCAAAAGGAAAAAATACTTCAAAATGAATTGTTGACATTCAAAATGAAAAGATATATTTAAAAACATCGTAAAAATCTTACATTCATAATAATTGCTTGCGCAAATGCATCATAGTAATTTGAATGCTAATATATAACCATTAATTAAACATAACCTACCACCATCAAAAACCGTAATATTATGAATTAAAGCTGTAAGTATAAAAAAATTCAATTAATTTATTAAAATCATAACTAGAAAATTAAATAACATTAAATAAATCTTTGCAATGATAGGAATGAAAAAATTAATGGAATCCTAAAATAGGTATCAGATAACTACATGGTAGAAATCATATTCATAATACGCATAGATAGTGCGCTATTGCAGCAATGATCTAAGCGTATAATATTTAAAAGATTGCTAAATCATTTAGCGACCTGGGATTATATATAAATATATATAAGATACCAAAAGGAAAAAATACTTCAAAATGAATTGTTGACATTCAAAATGAAAAGATATATTTAAAAACATCGTAAAAATCTTACATTCATAATAATTGCTTGCGCAAATGCATCATAGTAATTTGAATGCTAATATATAACCATTAATTAAACATAACCTACCACCATCAAAAACCGTAATATTATGAATTAAAGCTGTAAGTATAAAAAAATTCAATTAATTTATTAAAATCATAATTAGAAAATTAAATAACATTGAATAAATCTTTGCAATGATAGGAATGAAAAAATTAATGGAATCCTAAAATAGGTATCAGATAACTACATGGTAGAAATCATATTGATAATACGCATAGATAGTGCGCTATTGCAGCAATGATCTAAGCGTATAATATTTAAAAGATTGCTAAATCATTTAGCGACCTGGGATTATATATAAATATATATAAGATACCAAAAGGAAAAAATACTTCAAAATGAATTGTTGACATTCAAAATGAAAAGATATATTTAAAAACATCATAAAAATCTTACATTCATAATAATTGCTTGCGCAAATGCATCATAGTAATTTGAATGCTAATATATAACCATTAATTAAATATAACCTACCACCATCAAAAACCGTAATATTATGAATTAAAGCTGTAAGTATAAAAAAATTCAATTAATTTATTAAAATCATAACTAGAAAATTAAATAACATTAAATAAATCTTTGCAATGATAGGAATGAAAAAATTAATGGAATCCTAAAATAGGTATCAGATAACTACATGGTAGAAATCATATTCATAATACGCATATATAGTGCGCTATTGCAGCAATGATCTAAGCGTATAATATTTAAAAGATTGCTGAATCATTTAGCGACCTGGGATTATATATAAATATATATAAGATACCAAAAGGAAAAAATACTTCAAAATGAATTGTTGACATTCAAAATGAAAAGATATATTTAAAAACATCGTAAAAATCTTACATTCATAATAATTGCTTGCGCAAATGCATCATAGTAATTTGAATGCTAATATATAACCATTAATTAAATATAACCTACCACCATCAAAAACCGTAATATTATGAATTAAAGCTGTAAGTATAAAAAAATTCAATTAATTTATTAAAATCATAATTAGAAAATTAAATAACATTAAATAAATCTTTGCAATGATAGGAATGAAAAAATTAATGGAATCCTAAAATAGGTATCAGATAACTACATGGTAGAAATCATATTGATAATACGCATAGATAGTGCGCTATTGCAGCAATGATCTAAGCGTATAATATTTAAAAGATCGCTAAATCATTTAGCGACCTGGGATTATATATAAATATATATAAGATACCAAAAGGAAAAAAAAACTTCAAAATGAATTGTTGACATTCAAAATGAAAAGATATATTTAAAAACATCGTAAAAATCTTACATTCATAATAATTACTTGCGCAAATGCATCATAGTAATTTGAATGCTAATATATAACCATTAATTAAACATAACCTACCACCATCAAAAACCGTAATATTATGAATTAAAGCTGTAAGTATAAAAAAATTCAATTAATTTATTAAAGTCATAATTAGAAAATTAAATAACATTAAATAAATCTTTGCAATGATAGGAATGAAAAAATTAATGGAATCCTAAAATAGGTATCAGATAACTACATGGTAGAAATCATATTGATAATACGCATAGATAGTGCGCTATTGCAGCAATGATCTAACCGTATAATATTTAAAAGATTGCTAAATCATTTAGCGACCTGGGATTATGTATAAATATATATAAGATACCAAAAGTAAAAAATACTTCAAAATGAATTGTTGACATTCAAAATGAAAAGATATATTTAAAAACATCGTAAAAATCTTACATTCATAATTACTTGCGCAAATGCATCATAGTAATTTGAATGCTAATATATAACCATTAATTAAACATAACCTACCACCATCAAAAACCGTAATATTATGAATTAAAGCTGTAAGTATAAAAAAATTCAATTAATTTATTAAAATCATAATTAGAAGATTAAATAACATTAAATAAATCTTTGCAATGATAGGAATGAAAAAATTAATGGAATCCTAAAATAGGTATCAGATAACTACATGGTAGAAATCATATTGATAATACGCATAGATAGTGCGCTATTGCAGCAATGATCTAAGCGTATAATATTTAAAAGATTGCTAAATCATTTAGCGACCTGGGATTATGTATAAATATATATAAGATACCAAAAGGAAAAAATACTTCAAAATGAATTGTTGACATTCAAAATGAAAAGATATATTTAAAAACATCGTAAAAATCTTACATTCATAATTACTTGCGCAAATGCATCATAGTAATTTGAATGCTAATATATAACCATTAATTAAACATAACCTACCACCATCAAAAACCGTAATATTATGAATTAAAGCTGTAAGTATAAAAAAATTCAATTAATTTATTAAAATCATAACTAGAAAATTAAATAACATTAAATAAATCTTTGCAATGATAGGAATGAAAAAATTAATGGAATCCTAAAATAGGTATCAGATAACTACATGGTAGAAATCATATTGATAATACGCATAGATAGTGCGCTATTGCAGCAATGATCTAAGCGTATAATATTTAAAAGATTGCTAAATCATTTAGCGACCTGGGATTATGTATAAATATATATAAGATACCAAAAGGAAAAAATACTTCAAAATGAATTGTTGACATTCAAAATGAAAAGATATATTTAAAAACATCGTAAAAATCTTACATTCATAATAATTGCTTGCGCAAATGCATCATAGTAATTTGAATGCTAATATATAACCATTAATTAAACATAACCTACCACCATCAAAAACCGTAATATTATGAATTAAAGCTGTAAGTATAAAAAAATTCAATTAATTTATTAAAATCATAACTAGAAAATTAAATAACATTAAATAAATCTTTGCAATGATAGGAATGAAAAAATTAATGGAATCCTAAAATAGGTATCAGATAACTACATGGTAGAAATCATATTCATAATACGCATAGATAGTGCGCTATTGCAGCAATGATCTAAGCGTATAATATTTAAAAGATTGCTAAATCATTTAGCGACCTGGGATTATATATAAATATATATAAGATACCAAAAGGAAAAAATACTTCAAAATGAATTGTTGACATTCAAAATGAAAAGATATATTTAAAAACATCGTAAAAATCTTACATTCATAATAATTGCTTGCGCAAATGCATCATAGTAATTTGAATGCTAATATATAACCATTAATTAAACATAACCTACCACCATCAAAAACCGTAATATTATGAATTAAAGCTGTAAGTATAAAAAAATTCAATTAATTTATTAAAATCATAATTAGAAAATTAAATAAGATTAAATAAATCTTTGCAATGATAGGAATGAAAAAATTAATGGAATCCTAAAATAGGTATCAGATAACTACATGGTAGAAATCATATTGATAATACGCATAGATAGTGCGCTATTGCAGCAATGATCTAAGCGTATAATATTTAAAAGATCGCTAAATCATTTAGCGACCTGGGATTATATATAAATATATATAAGATACCAAAAGGAAAAAAAACTTCAAAATGAATTGTTGACATTCAAAATGAAAAGATATATTTAAAAACATCGTAAAAATCTTACATTCATAATAATTACTTGCGCAAATGCATCATAGTAATTTGAATGCTAATATATAACCATTAATTAATCATAACCTACCACCATCAAAAACCGTAATATTATGAATTAAAGCTGTAAGTATAAAAAAATTCAATTAATTTATTAAAATCATAACTAGAAAATTAAATAACATTAAATAAATCTTTGCAATGATAGGAATGAAAAAATTAATGGAATCCTAAAATAGGTATCAGATAACTACATGGTAGAAATCATATTCATAATACGCATATATAGTGCGCTATTGCAGCAATGATCTAAGCGTATAATATTTAAAAGATTGCTGAATCATTTAGCGACCTGGGATTATATATAAATATATATAAGATACCAAAAGGAAAAAATACTTCAAAATGAATTGTTGACATTCAAAATGAAAAGATATATTTAAAAACATCGTAAAAATCTTACATTCATAATAATTGCTTGCGCAAATGCATCATAGTAATTTGAATGCTAATATATAACCATTAATTAAATATAACCTACCACCATCAAAAACCGTAATATTATGAATTAAAGCTGTAAGTATAAAAAAATTCATTTAATTTATTAAAATCATAATTAGAAAATTAAATAACATTAAATAAATCTTTGCAATGATAGGAATGAAAAAATTAATGGAATCCTAAAATAGGTATCAGATAACTACATGGTAGAAATCATATTGATAATACGCATAGATAGTGCGCTATTGCAGCAATGATCTAAGCGTATAATATTTAAAAGATCGCTAAATCATTTAGCGACCTGGGATTATATATAAATATATATAAGATACCAAAAGGAAAAAAAAACTTCAAAATGAATTGTTGACATTCAAAATGAAAAGATATATTTAAAAACATCGTAAAAATCTTACATTCATAATAATTACTTGCGCAAATGCATCATAGTAATTTGAATGCTAATATATAACCATTAATTAAACATAACCTACCACCATCAAAAACCGTAATATTATGAATTAAAGCTGTAAGTATAAAAAAATTCAATTAATTTATTAAAGTCATAATTAGAAAATTAAATAACATTAAATAAATCTTTGCAATGATAGGAATGAAAAAATTAATGGAATCCTAAAATAGGTATCAGATAACTACATGGTAGAAATCATATTGATAATACGCATAGATAGTGCGCTATTGCAGCAATGATCTAACCGTATAATATTTAAAAGATTGCTAAATCATTTAGCGACCTGGGATTATGTATAAATATATATAAGATACCAAAAGGAAAAAATACTTCAAAATGAATTGTTGACATTCAAAATGAAAAGATATATTTAAAAACATCGTAAAAATCTTACATTCATAATTACTTGCGCAAATGCATCATAGTAATTTGAATGCTAATATATAACCATTAATTAAACATAACCTACCACCATCAAAAACCGTAATATTATGAATTAAAGCTGTAAGTATAAAAAAATTCAATTAATTTATTAAAATCATAACTAGAAAATTAAATAACATTAAATAAATCTTTGCAATGATAGGAATGAAAAAATTAATGGAATCCTAAAATAGGTATCAGATAACTACATGGTAGAAATCATATTCATAATACGCATAGATAGTGCGCTATTGCAGCAATGATCTAAGCGTATAATATTTAAAAGATTGCTAAATCATTTAGCGACCTGGGATTATATATAAATATATATAAGATACCAAAAGGAAAAAATACTTCAAAATGAATTGTTGACATTCAAAATGAAAAGATATATTTAAAAACATCGTAAAAATCTTACATTCATAATAATTGCTTGCGCAAATGCATCATAGTAATTTGAATGCTAATATATAACCATTAATTAAACATAACCTACCACCATCAAAAACCGTAATATTATGAATTAAAGCTTTAAGTATAAAAAAATTCAATTAATTTATTAAAATCATAATTAGAAAATTAAATAAGATTAAATAAATCTTTGCAATGATAGGAATGAAAAAATTAATGGAATCCTAAAATAGGTATCAGATAACTACATGGTAGAAATCATATTGATAATACGCATAGATAGTGCGCTATTGCAGCAATGATCTAAGCGTATAATATTTAAAAGATTGCTAAATCATTTAGCGACCTGGGATTATGTATAAATATATATAAGATACCAAAAGGAAAAAATACTTCAAAATGAATTGTTGACATTCAAAATGAAAAGATATATTTAAAAACATCGTAAAAATCTTACATTCATAATTACTTGCGCAAATGCATCATAGTAATTTGAATGCTAATATATAACCATTAATTAAACATAACCTACCACCATCAAAAACCGTAATATTATGAATTAAAGCTGTAAGTATAAAAAAATTCAATTAATTTATTAAAATCATAACTAGAAAATTAAATAACATTAAATAAATCTTTGCAATGATAGGAATGAAAAAATTAATGGAATCCTAAAATAGGTATCAGATAACTACATGGTAGAAATCATATTCATAATACGCATAGATAGTGCGCTATTGCAGCAATGATCTAAGCGTATAATATTTAAAAGATTGCTAAATCATTTAGCGACCTGGGATTATATATAAATATATATAAGATACCAAAAGGAAAAAATACTTCAAAATGATTTGTTGACATTCAAAATGAAAAGATATATTTAAAAACATCGTAAAAATCTTACATTCATAATTACTTGCGCAAATGCATCATAGTAATTTGAATGCTAATATATAACCATTAATTAAACATAACCTACCACCATCAAAAACCGTAATATTATGAATTAAAGCTGTAAGTATAAAAAAAATCAATTAATTTATTAAAATCATAACTAGAAAATTAAATAACATTAAATAAATCTTTGCAATGATAGGAATGAAAAAATTAATGGAATCCTAAAATAGGTATCAGATAACTACATGGTAGAAATCATTATATATATATATATATATATATATATATATATATATACAATGCTTTAAAAAAAAGTAATAAAGAAACAGCCCAGTGCATCAGGCGCAACGCAGCTCTTATGTGCACTAAGTAACTATAGCTTTATCGAAAGTATGCAAATCATGAAATTTATGAAAAAGAGGGTGCAAAACATAACAATAAAACTAATGAATGAGACAAGAAATATTAAATAAACAACTCCTTGCTCGTCGGATGGTGGAAGGAGTAAAAAAAAAAACAGGCACCAAATAAAAATTGAAATTAAATCCTCACAGGTTTCGCAAAATATGGACAACCCCCACACTCCAATAGTGTAAAAAGTCAAATAGAGAAACTAAAACTTCTTAAAAAAACTTAACAAAACCAAAACTGTTTTTCGACACCTCCCACCCTCCGACGAGTAAGTAGTTGTTTATTTATTGTTTCTTCTTGCATTCATTTGTTTTATTGTTAGGTTTTGCACCCTCTTTTACATAAATTGCATGATTTGCATAATTTTGATAAAGCTATATATATATTGGAATTTCAGGCATTAGGGACCTGAAGATTCTGTCTAAGCTCTACCAATATCCATTTTTCTTTTTCTTCTCATAAAATTTATTTATTTATTTATTTTATGTTTGATGGTAATTTGTATTGATTTTTAATGGCCACACACACACACACACACACACACACATATATATATATATATATATATATATATATATATATATATATATCATGTCATTTTCCTCATAATTTCAGTTTTTGTTGGTGGTATGTAATGTTTATTTAATGGTTATACATACATATATATATATATATATATATATATATATATATATACAGAGTGTCTCAAAAGGTCGTTTACAAACTTAACATTCTTGTCTGACTTATCATGATAACATAGGTGATTTACATAGGAATTTGTGTTTGAAAATGCAAACTGCGACCGCTAGAGCGCACTGAGCATAGGCTTACGGGAGAGTGAAAAGCGTAGTCATTTCAGTCAAGGACGTTGCAGGAAATGGATGAACGCCGGAAGGAGGTTTAGTAACGCCAAATTGGCCGATATGCACGTTTAAAATGCCGATATAAACGTTTGGGCTGGTATTATTGGTGACATGTTAATTGGCTCTTAGCTACTACCTCGACGGGAATACCTATCGCATTTTCTTAGAAAGAGTCTTGCCGGATCTGATGAGTGATGTTCCAGCAGCTACACGCCGAAACATCTCGTTTCAGCATGATGGAGCGCCTGCTCATTTTAGCTACACTGTGCGAGAATATCTCGATAAGTCATATCCTAATATCTGGATTGGCTGAGGCGGACCAGTCACATGGCCACCGTGATCTCCCGACCTGACTCCCCTGGATTTCTGTCTGTGGGGACACATGAAGTCCATGGTGTACGAGACGCACGTAACATCGGACATGGATCTCGTTGCCTGGAGCGTGGAATCGACAGCACGTGTCCATGACAAACCTGCTCATATTGAACGGGTCCGGGAATCCGTGCATCGACGTTGTGACATTGCGGCGAATGGAAGGAATTTTGAACACATTCTGTAAATTAAACCATGTTCTTTAATCAATGTCATATTAATACCTCTTTCTTCCCCTCCACACCTCCGCTCATCGTCCTCTAGTGGTCGCAATTTGCATTTTCGAACACAAGCTCCTATGTAAATCGTGTTCCTCATGATATGACAGAACAGCATGTTAAGTTTGTAAATGACCTTTTGAGACACCCTGTATATACTGAAGTCAAATACTCAAACATAACGCGTATCAATTTTACTTAACCACCATACGTAGTATATTATAAGTCTTGCAATCGTTTTAAAAATCGAAAAAAAAAATGTTTGATAAATTTACACGTTTCAGACAGTGGAGATTCTGAAAAACATATCTTTAGAAAAAAAAAATGTCGTCCGTCTGTGTGTATGTGTGTAAACGCTCTACCTCCCGAAAAAATTAAGATAGAGACTTGAAATTTGATGTGTACTTAGTATGTAAGAATAAGAAGAAGCCTATTCAATATCAGTAACCTCGATTATACAGAACTATTTTTTTCGGGCTCCCGAAATATTCGTTTTGTTAAAAAGTACATAAATATTTTCGAAATTGGTTATTTTAAGTCGTGAATATAAAAGACATTAAAAAAATAAATTTTGCATAAAGAATGAAGTCGATCGGACAATTAATTGCTGAGATATTTGTAATAATATTTTTCACACTCTTCGATTTTTCATGACCCTGTACTTCATTCAAATTTCAATTCGAAGATGTATTTTAATTGGAAATAAGACGCCTAATCGGACGCACTATACTGTTAGTTAATATGATTATCATTTTTGGGGTTATAAATATTTTTTTACGCAATTCGGTTCTACTTGATTATTCCATCGCCCAAAAAACTATACCCAAACTGTAAGATTAAATACCAATAATGGCTTGTCGTAAATGTCGCGTTCACTTGACATTAAACACGTTACACGTGTTTGATGCGTTGTCTTTTTATTTTTAATTCGAAGTTTTATTTGTATTTTTAGTAATATTTTACTAATTTATTTGCTCTTTCGTTATTTAAAATAAAAATTATGCCAGTTTGTATAATTTTGTAAGTAGTTTGGAGATTTGTATAATTTGTTGAAATTGGTACACGGGATAATCACGTAGTACGCGCATTTCAGTAATGGAGCATTACTATGCATTAAAAACTTTTAAATATACATTTAAATTTTATTTTGGTATTGCAATGCATTTTACAAATGATGTTTTATTTTCATATTTTATATTATGCATGTCCATGATGGGTATGTATTACTGTGGCACCCCAACGGCTAGTTTTGAATTAAAACATTTTCGAAATGTTAAGGTAAGCGCACTAGTAGTGGGTCAATGAAGGATATTTATCAAATTATTATTAAAGTGTTAGTGAATTCCAAAAGATCTATATTTTGTTAGTCTAGTCTATACTTCATGTATCAAAATAAACATTTAAAGTTTCAAAATATGTTCTTCGAAAAAAATGAAAAATAAAAAAAAATTACTTTACTCTATACTCCTGTAGGATTTTCCCATAGTAAATTTCTGATTTATGAAGCTTTAAGTTCTTATACTATCTAGTAAATTATTTACAATATAATAAAGTATATCAACAGTAGTTTATTTTAAAATAAAACATTATATTCAATAAACAGTATTTTAAATAAAACTTATCTCTTAATGAAATCTCTATGAATCTGCCACAAAAATCTCTTTTTGAAGCCATGTAGAAAATAAACAAATGTAACAGCAAATGAAAAACAATTATTCCAAAGAGTTTATGGAAAGCTAATATTTAAGGATGTTAGTCAATCAGATTTCTTTCAGTCGTTTTCCAGAAATGCATTTTGTGCTTGTTTTTAAACGTCAGATTTAGTGACCCACTACTGGTATGTTGCCCACTGTAAGTGCATTTACTTTAATGAAATTGGCACGGGTTATTATTCAGAGACTACGTCATCAAAAAACGTTTTCCATTTTTAATAATCGCGAAACTTCTTTCAGAAAATACGCTTAAAGTTGGAGTTTTGAATCGAATTTCCTAGACGACACAGCGAAAAATGAATAAAACCAGTCGACACGTGACCACAATTGCTGATAACTCGATAAGTAATTTATATGTGAAAATTTGGAAAATTCATTTCGATTCTAAATCGCTTCGAAAATCAGACCTACCAGTTTTATGACTTTACGTTTTAAAATGTGTCAGAAAATGTGCCAGAGAGCTTCGCTTTGTTGAAAAGGGAATTTCAAAACCACCTCAAAGGATTCTAGATTAACATTTTCTAATACATTGTTTTCAGGAAAGGAATGTTAAATGAAAATGAATGTATAGAATGTATAGGTGAATATAAACAGAAATGAATGTGAATAGGAAATTCAGACTTATTGACTATTCAAAGATATATTGTTTCTTCAGCAACTAAAATCGTATCATAATTAAATCCTATTTAATCCATTTACTTCCTAATTAAACACTTCGGACCATTTACTGCCAAGATATCACAACTTTGAAAATTGGAAAACTTTTACTTAAGACAAATTTTAAAAGTTTGAATTTCCTATTCACTTTCATTTCTGTTTATATTCCCCATTCTATGGTATTCATTTTCATTTAACCTTCCTTTCCAGAAAACAGTGTATTGTAAAGTGTTAAAGTACAATCCTTGAAGGCGGTTCTGAAATGCCCTTCTCAATAACGCGAATCTTTCTGGCACATTTTCTGGGGCATTTTAAAACGTAAAATCATAAAATTGGCAGGTCTGATTATCGAAGCGATTTGGAATCGAAATGAATTTTCCATATTTTCACACATAAATTACTTATCGAGTTATCAGCAACTGTGATCACGTGTCGATTGGTTTCACTCTTTCTTCGCTGTGTCGTGTAGGAAATTCGATTAAAAAAGCCAACTTTAAGAGAATTTTCTGAAAGAACATTCACGTTTACCAAAAAAGCTGAAAACGCTTTTTGATTACGTAGTTTTTTAATTACAACACCTTCCAATTCCATGCGTTTCTGAACAAAAATGAATTGCAATATGTGTCACAAAATAACCACTTTTGATTTGAGAATAGCCTTAACAAAGCATTATCAATAATAGATGCCATAAATTACTTTTAAACTTGATGAAATTCCTTTAATACGTCACATTATGTTAGCATCAACATGTTCTAAGACTTAACGTCTAGATTAACACATTTCAACATAATTAAATATATTCATAGAAATGCAAACACAATCGTGATGCTTTCAGCTACTTGTAATGTTATTTGGAAAAATATGGATTTTTAGAGACTGTTACAATCTAGAAAGAGTAACATGTCATTTGCATTCCAAACATATCAGCGACGTATTTATACACCATATCAAAACCTTACATATTCTTTAGTACAATGGATCTAAAATTTTATAATGTGTACCACTAAAACTCATACTATTTCCCGTGCCCGATGGTGACAAAGATAATAACAATTAAAATTATATAACTATATTATTAATATTTGTAAACAGACTATTTTCTCTCATTCATATCTAAGGAGTTTCAAATGGTCATGTATAAATTTAATTTTTAGGAAAAGACGTACATTTATGACTAAGATGTAGGGTAATTAGAAGGTTGCTTTCAATCTTCGGAGCGTCTAATGTAAAAAAAAAAAAAAAATAGAAATTTGCTGTTTTATGGTTTAATCAAATAAAAACTTTAATAAAATTCTTTGCAAGATTAAACAATGCCAACATTTCACACAAAACTCAATTTTGAGGAAGCTTCGGGCCAAAATAATACAGGAGTTGTTTATTACTATAAAATGTCGAAATTTAATAATATATTAAAAAATATATAAACGATTTCTCGTTGTCACTTAAAATTAAGTAACAATTTAACTCTACATATCAGTTATATGAAAAAATTAGTCCAATGTGGAGCTCTGGACAACATATCAGATATGACAGAGGACAAGAGTTTAACATAGACCTATTAAAAATTCTGATGACTGTATATTCAATTTATCCATAAACAGGACATGAAAGGAATACTCCATTACCACCGAGACTTACAATTTTAACCAACGACTGTAACGAGTAAAATAAAATTTAAAGTTGTTGGTTATGGTGATATTCCGATACTTATGTGTTTGTAAAGATCTATAAAAGTGGACAATGTATTTCACTAATTCGTATTTTCCAACCTTCTATCACACGGTCAGATAACATGATTGATATAAAGAAACCCATCATTGCACACTTGTATTAGTTTGTTAATTTAATAAGAAATATTTTGAAATTTTTTTTCTGGTAATAAGATTTTTATTTATAAAAATTTAAGCTACTTTGCTTCAACATTTACTTCTTACAGAGAACACCAAACATAGTGCACATGATTTTGATGATTTTAAGTAGTTGTAGGGGCCATAACCCTAACTATTCTGGTGCAAGGTTTTTTACAAATGGGCTTTAGTTTTTGAGAAATTGGGGGATACGTTTTAGCTTACGTTTCAAATACCCATTAGTTCGTGATCATGCAAGTGTTCCCCATGGAGGCGATGTAGGGCGCTCGTTCGCAGTCTTAGAGGAGCAAGTTCGATTCTACCTTGTGATTTTTTTTTTTTTTTATATAACTTATTATATATTTTATATTTTTTGCCACGATGTAAGTTTTAAGAACAGTTGAGTATTCTGAATCTTTGAACTTTTGATATTTTCTTAATAATGTACTTTTGCACGTTTGAGTTTTTAATAAAAAAATTATATTTTTTCTGCAATTTTTAAATTTACATTTCTAAAAAATATAAAATAAAATAGTATTGTAATGAAGTATAATACTATAAGTTAAAACACTTTTTATAAAATATTAATTCATAAATTTATCGTATCTCCTAAAATCATATCAATATAAATAATAAGAAAACGTTATAGATATTATTACATAACAATAAAAGGAAACAATATTTAACAATATACAACGAGAAAAAGAAAAAAAAATGTTATGTAATGACGAATAAATAATGCTATTGGGTAAAAGATTTTTATTAAATAATAAAGTTTTCATACCTCAAAAATTAAATAATATAAATAATAAGAAAAAAAATTATAAATATCAATTTATATTTCCGGAATTATATAACCAATGACTTTTTTTTTTAATTTTAACAACGCCCTTAATTACTCCTTATTTCAAAGATAGATATATAACTGTATTAAAATATATTAACCCGGCATTACTCGCGCAGGGTATGGCATACCCATGGTGAGCAGAATTATTAAATATCTCACCAATAATTTTCATAAGGCAATCTTCAAATTTATTCAGCGCAGAATTTGTCAGCAATGGCAATTAAATAAAATGACGATTTTTGTTTGAATTTATTGGTGGCAAAGTATAAATCGTACCTATCCTGGATATGCGCGAGCATTCCCGGATTAATAAACATCCCACTCAATAGTTAAAGTTTATATATATATAATCGAAAATGAAAGCTTAAAAAAATACAATTAACTAATAAATTCCACAAAACGGAATTATGATCTACGACTGATACTTAAACGCATATTGCCGATTTAACAATAATGACCAAGAAAACTTCAAAATAATTAAATAAATAACGAAACAGGCTTGTGACGTGAAACATGTGTTAGACCACAACTGCTACCAGTTATTTTACAACCTTTATCAAAACATATAAATTATTTTTTCCCCTAAAACTTACATCCACTCGATTAATAAAAATGACTTTAAATCTTTTTTGAAACATTTGCTTCTTGGAGTCTTCTTGGAATAAAGTGTATAGAAAGTATACAATATAATCTAGGTTAAAGATTAATTATAAATATATTAAAAAAATAAAATCTGAAGCATGAATATTAGAATGAATCAACATTATTTATATTGCATGGTTTTCGTTTCAAAATTGAAATTATATCCTTGATCATAAAATGTATTAAATCGTCTTTTTCTGTAACTTAAAATGTAACATATATGTAATCATCATTAGTTGTAATATTAAATGAAATCCTTCATTTTAATGTATTTGGATATAAAGTGTAATTTATATTTTCAACCATACCGTTAAGATTTACCAATAATAAGCGAACTATATATCTGTTATTATTAGACAAGCAAAACATTAACTGCATACAAGCCGCAAATAGCGTTGCCAAACCTAGGCGGGAGTTTTTTCAGAAATTTCGAGTTCATGCCAAAAAGTTTATATTATTAATTTAGGTTTATAATTTCATTAAATATCTATCATTATGGTGACCAAACATAACTATGTTAAGTCTTCAACTATGAGAGATTTTCTATGAAAAACATATGCTAAAAGTGACTACAGTAAACATACCAACATAAATGTCTTTTAATAAATAAACCAAGCAGTTTCGTACATACAAAAGAACGGTAAAATTCTTGAGGTCTGTAATGATAAATAAACCATTTTTGCATAAAATTGGAATTCTGTGTATTATATAATGCTACAAGAAAGACTTTATTATTTGTGCTTGGAGTAAGGTATTTAGATTTTATTTTATAACACAGAAAAATTTTACAGGACTCATTTGTAAATTTTTACTCTGATATTTCTTTCTGTTTGTCTTTTCACAACGTTAATTTTTATATTTTTAAATGCTAAATTTTAAAAACAGAAAATACATTAATATAACATGTATAGAATAACTTTAAAGAAATTTTGGAGAAAATGCTACAGACCTTTTAAAGAAATGATGTTATCTATGTTCCTTTAAAAAAATATTTCTGCATTTTTGCCGCCGGTTATTCGTTATTTCTGTAAGAAATTTAAAAACTGATATTCTAAAGCGCTACTTTATGTTTAAAGTTTAAGTGTCATTACTTTATTTCTTGAACCCACACGACAAGAATATTTTTCATGACAAAAGAAACATGAAGTTTTTTTCAAACTTTTAATAGAATTTTCACAATTATATTTCTTTGTTACAGTCAAATCGACAAAATAGTATCGTAGCTTGAGGCATTTTTAAACAATTTATATACATATTCTGTCTGCTTTAATTAAGGTTTAAATACGAAAATAAAATGCGTTTCCATATACGAGAAAGTATTTAACAAAGCCTAATGTTATATATTGCATAAAAAATTAACTATTTAAAAACTGTTAAACATTTATCACGAGTATGTTATACCATATTTTTTTTATTAATACGTTCACGCCGGCGCGGTGGTCCACACTCGACTGTCTCAGAGCTGCGAAGTCTCCGGCTCTTTGGATACCAGTATTTTAATACAGAAAATGTTGTTTTATTTAATTAGAACAATTAGGCGATTTAAAAAGAACAAAATTTTCTCTAAAATAACAGTGGTGTGTAAAAAGCCGCAGACAGTCTCTGGGACAGTTGAGTGTGACCCACCGCGCCGGCGTGAACGTGTTAAATAAAATATTTCAAAGATAGCGGAAAATTTAATGTGACAAATATTAACATGCAATAGATTTTGTTGTTTTTTACATACATACACATATGCGTATTACTGGATTCAAAAAGTACCCTTAATGGTGGCATAAGACAAAATGTATTAGTTTCTTGGTCAAAATTTATTTCATCTCATTCAAAGTAATCTCCTCCGACTGCAATGCACGTCTGCCAACGTTTTTTTCTTTTTTTTTTAACCATTTGGAAAAATGGTTATTGTTCTCGCCAGAGTAGGAAATCAAAAGCATATCTGAACGTTTTCATTGGTTTAATCCGGAATTTATTCGTTATCTGATTGGTCTATACAGTAATCTGTATTTCCCTTTGGTTTCAACAACGATGGACAACAGAGTGTTGCCACTATGACAAAAAATAAATAAAAACTACAAAAAAAAATTAATAAATCAGAAACAAATTGAGATACAGCTTTCAAACAAATTGCATTTAAAAGTACATTTTTTTTCTATCCGACGGTATAAAAAGTAATATTGTCGGATGTTTAGAAGTTTAAGAATGAAATTTTATTTAAAATTGGTCGTGAGATTTTTTGGAAATCTGATGATAGAAAAGCCTTTTCCCGAACAGCCATTGAAATGCTTGGCTATTACGTAAATTTCATAGAAAATCTGACGTATTGCAGGCGATTTCTCTTGCTTACAATTTTTACGTGTAATAACACTATTAATGTTTAATTCATGGCGTACGTAATGTATGACCAGCTCCGTAGAAGTTTAAAAATTTACAGTACCGAAAATTGTAAAACTGAAATTTCTTTTAAAATTTGTTCACGATGGTTCCAGGAATGTTATCGTTTAATCCATGGCGTACGTAACGTAGGATCAACTCCGTGCGATTTTTTATGTCTTAAAATTTAGTCTCTGAAAAAGATCATTTTCTAAATGGTCATTGAAATTTGTTAAATTGCTATTTTTTTTTTTCAGTCATCAAAACAAGCCTCAAAGTTGTTTTCGTGAAGCCCATTCAAAATTCGTGAGAATTTTCTTTTATAAAAAATAATGGACTCTTAATGGGTTGCCAGTTTGGCCTCTACTTTCAATTAAATAACTTCAAATTCACGTTAGAAATTCTGGAGGAAGAATTTATACTTTAGATGCCTATTTTACCAATGCAGTATGAATAGAGTTCCTACTGAAGCTGTTATGCTTCAGTTCACCTCTTACCGACAATGATCAGTCGGATGTTCTTATTGCATAGATGTTAGGCAATTGTGGAATTTCTTTCAAATTCCTGAGCCTGGAATCGTGGAATAGCAAGTCAGGTTTACTATTGAGGAAGGAGGAAAAGGTCCCAGAACCATACATTTTTTTTAAATATAAATTAATGTTTCGAAAATAAAATATTAGGAAAAATTACAAAAAATAGAAGTTTGCTAACAAAATATAAAATTTTGAGTATATGCCAGCAAGGATTTGACGGCTAACTTCAGCAGCCAATGAGGATGAGAAGCGCAACGAATTAAATTGCCGGAAAAGATCGAGCAAAGGGAAAGGGTTGTGACGTCAGTGTACACTGACGTCAGAGAGTTGTAGCAAGGGGAGTCTCTTTCGGATTTAACGGCTAATTTCATCAGCCAATGAGACTTCAGAGCGCATCGAATCAAAGTTACTTTGGTAAACAGGTCCGTCATTAAATATAGAAAACTACACTCTACAGATTTTCTGCTGTGAATGTAAAATTTCAGAATGGAAAAAAAGTCCAAATCTGGTATCCGTGACTCAAGACGATGATCCAGAAGAGGCAATAACAACAGTGGAAATAAGAAAAATTCACACTGTGCCATATCAGCTTCTGAAGCCGTATGTTTTAAGGTTTGGTTAAAAAAATCACTAATAAATTTTGCACTGTGAGAAGGCGCATTACGTGGTGCAAAACCCAAAAGATTTAATGCCGCGTTTCAGGCAGTTTTTGGTGAATAGCTTCATAAAAATGGCACAAAACACTGAAATAATATTTTTTATTGGCTTCTGGCCAGTTTGTAGGAATTCATAATGCACGCCACCATGGCAATCAAAAGGATCGGTCAACATTACCTTGATTTTTCAGGGGGTTTGAAGTGGTTTTTGGGTCTTACTTCAACTTTCAAGCACCATTTACTGTTGTTGTTGATCAGTTTCTGTATCAAAAGAATGCATCTGAGTTTCATCACCGGTAATAATGCATTTTACAAAAGAATTGCCCTGATTAAAAAAAAAAAAAAAAAAAAAAAAAAAAAAAAAAAAATCTCGCCAATTGAGCAGGTTGTTCTTGGAGCAACTTCAGAAGAGGTGCGTCGGAACACCAAATGCCCTGTTAAAATTACTTGACAGGTAACAAATGGTATACCTATTTCGGAACTTGTTCAATAATGTCTCTTATTGTTAAAACACGATCACTAAGCACTAATTCTCTAATCGTATGGTATCTCCATCATTAATCGAAATATATAGTCTACAAGATAGCGGATCATCTACGACGGATTCTCTACCGTCTTTAAACTTTTTATACCAATAAAATACAGTTGTTTTTGATAAACTTTCGTGTATGTATATATATATATATATAATAAAAATTCTCGTCCTTTTACCTTAGTTAATTTATTTCAAATTCTTATATACCTACCTTTTTTTCCTATCTTTTAATAATATCTTTAATATCCTTTATATTTTAATCTCATACCTTTAATCCTGCGCATTCTTTTATTTCTTATTTTAAAAATCTTTATCTGTTAGCGGCTATACTTCTTTGTAAAAACCCACTCAATTACTTTATTCTTTCATATTTTGAGACATTAAATTCTTTTTCTCTTTTCCGAAGGTTTATAAATACCATTTTATTTTTTATTAAATTCATTCGATTTTCCGTGAATCTTTCCGAGAGATTTGTCGCGCTAGCCTATTTTCGTTTTAAAACCTCCACCGTAAGGCAAAGAATACAGTGTCCACGTCATGCTTCCCCGCCTCCCTCCCGAATTTAATATTATCGCTGGCTGGCCTTTCCATTCCGCCCCCGTCTCTGTTCGTTAGTTTGGTCCATTGCCATGTAGACGTCCGCCCTTTTGTAGTATTTATACGGTTACATTGACTTTCGAGACCAGATTTTCTACGATTTTGTGTTGCTTAAAAACCTGCGTCACTTGGAGAGTGTTTTGTCATTTATTCGTGATGTCTCGTTTGTTATTTTAACATCTTAAAGCTATTTTTGAAATGTGACTTTACTTGAAAATGAGAAACTGCAACACTGGTGAAGTTATAATCATTTGCCTGTCATAAATCTAATAAATCTTTTGATTTAATCTTACGGCTTCTTCCATTATAATGAGAAACACACAAGGAATCATCATATCCTTGCCTTACCGCCAACCTTGAAGGTACGACTGCACTTTAATCATTCTCGTTACTGATATACACCAGTGATTTTTCTACTGCCTATTTACAACATGTAATAAACTACAGCTGTAGAGTGTCTTAATTAATCTACAGTCATAATGCTACAATTAACAAGACAGGATTTGAATAAATGTTACACACACACACACATATACACACATATACAGAGAGAGAGAGAAAAGTGTGTTGTAACCGTAATGCTGTTTTCTTGTTTGAAATATCATTACAAAATTACAGATACAGGCCTGAATGTTTTAAATATTCACGAACAAATAAACAGTGAGAGCTATTAAATATATTCTGCAGCAGATAAAAAACCTATGTTAGTATTACGAACACATTCGTAAACTAACGTTTAATCTATGGCAGCATTTTCTTTAAAATTTCTCGTTTGTATTTTACTTTTCAATAAGGGATACGCTTACCTATTTTAATATGATTTTTAAATAAATTTTAGACTCTATTTTTCATTTTTATTTTTTTTCTTAGGTGTCGAACATGTTGATTTCATCATAGAAGTTTAGTAATATGGAAGCAATAACTAACATGAATTAAATTAATGCTCATTCAAGTGCCGATTTTTTTGTAGTTTTGAGTAATACATATTAACTCAATTCTTTAGTCCTAATGCTATGAACTTAATTTATTTATTTTTATTTTTTTTTTTTTACATAGTATGTGTCAACTACATTAAATGAAACTAAAGAAATAAAAAAATCATGTATTTTACAATTTTATTATAATTGTAAAGCACCTGGGTCAAAGGTTGTGTTTCAACACATATGATTTTTTTCTCTGTTTAAAATTTCTGAAATATTTCCACATGACAAAAATTACAGCTCTGATTTATTATTATTCGTATTTATTGTTTCATAAATCATAACTTTTTTTTTTAAGTTTAGGGCTGAAGCGCAGGGTTCGCAATGGATACAGAATGTTTCCGAATGTTATAAAAAACGCACAGAGTTTAATTCAGTCATTGCATAAACCACGTAGGTTTCACAAAAAAAGTATTCTAATATAAAAGCTTTAAATGAAATGATTCAAATAAATTATTACTATGTAATTTTTTTTGTTATAGTTAAGTATCCCCCTATAGTACTAATGCTGAGTTTGAATGTTTTGAATATATCATGTGTCAACTCTATTACATTAAGATCGTAGAAATTAATATATATATATACACCTATATACACCTTTATCTTATTATTATGGTCTTTATTCAGGCTAAAGTTTATATTTCAACACATATGCTTCTTTTCCTTGTTTAAACTTTCATTACTATTCACTACATGACAAAATTTACAGTTGTAATATTTTACAATATATCGTCGTTTATTTATGCAATACGCGCAGTTAAAAAAAATAGGCTTAAAATATATGGCACGTAATATATACGTAGTATATTCGACAGCTCTATGAAAATGCACACACATTTTTTCAGGCACTCGATAAACACGTAGATTTTACCACAAAAGTGTACGAATATAGAATCAATAAGTGAGATAAGTGAAATACATGCAGTGGTATCACTTATTGCTTCTATATTCTAGAATTTTATGGGAAAATGTGCAATTTATATGTAGTGACTGAATCGAAGGCTATGTGTATTAATGTAGCTGTATAAAATATTACGTATATATTGTGAATCATTATTTTTTAAATATGAGTCATACACTGTAATTTTCCTTCCTTTCTTTTACGCTGACGGAAACATAAGTTTCTAGTATCTACTATATAATTTGAAGTTATTCAAAGTCTAAATGCTTCTCTAATAACAAGAGTTACTTAATAATTCTATGTGATATGTTTCTAAAATTACTACGAGTATAATCAACAATCTTGTGTAGACTATTTTTTAAAATATCGATATCTGATTTTGTAATACTTTCTATAGAGTTTTCAGAAAAAGAAATTTAAGTAATACATTTATCAGAATACTTAATTAGAAAGTATATAATAATTTTTCTTATGCATTTTACATCAAACTATACAAAATTACAGAAGTATAGTAAAATACAAGCTATGCTTAATTATAAAAGACTAGAAAAATATATCTCTGCAAATGTTTATTTTGACATTGAAATTCATTTCTGTAACTAGCCTAGCATAATTGGAAATTATTGAATATTTGTACCTCCAAAACTACTTATTTTTTCAAATTAATAGACGTTCTAGAATCTGCATATTTCAATAGAAAAAAATAATAATTTTCACTATTATAATACTCATTTGAATAATATTGTTCTAAATTATGTTTTTAAATGTATACTATTATAGATATCAATAAACATATTTGAAGTTTTTACTTAGATTATTCTTAATCTGTTTCAATCGAGATAAATAAAAATTTTATTAAAATTCTGTTGAGTATTTAAGCACCGTTTTTTAAATGTATTCTTCTAAAGTTTTAAGAATTTTCATTATATAATCTTTTAGAACATAGAAAATGGTATTGTGTGGCACTCAATATTTTGTTTCAAATAAACTGCGTCACAGTATATAACAATAATTTTTTATATTTTTATGACAAAATCTTCTTTAAAAATGGCAGAAAAACGAAAGAAATATGTAGAAAGAATGTGCCTTTTTTATACTGCCATTTAAAAAGAAATATGAATATAAATATTATACTTTTTTATTTCTTCCAAATTTAAATATGTTTAAATTCAACTTCATTTTATCCCAAAAATAGCACTCGTTTTTACACTTTTTTCAAAATGTTATTGAAAACTACTTGAAAACTGTAATGTATAAATCCATTAAGGCAATAAGTAAACAAACAGCATAAGTACAGTGCGTTTTACTGAAAAAAATATCGATATTGAAAAAGGCTTTTGCGAAACGAAATTATATTTTTAAAGAAACACATGTGTTGTATTCTTTTATACCCATTTTTACGAGTTGCTTGAACAATAACGTGGAGTTCCACAAAAATGTGAATGCTTCATTGATTACGTATTTTCTTTCTCTAACTATAAAACTGTTTTCTTTTTGTATATGCTTCATTTTTCTTTTTTTTTTATTTCCGGATCTTTTTTAAATTTTAAATTTGATTTCTATAAAGTTCTTGATCAACTACATTTAACGTAAATAAAATAATGAATAATTTAAAATACTGACATGATTTTAGATTTTTGAAGCATCAGTTTCCTTCTACAAATTTAATAGAAGAAATTTATCTGCAAATATTAATGCAGTTTCTTGTTACACTTTTTCTTTTGGAGAGCATGTAAACGTTATATATTAGAATTTCTGACATATTTAAAGCTGTTCATATATAACTAATCTTTTTTTAAGCAAGTGCATTTCTTTCAAATCCGTTCAAACTATTATTCAAAATTACTGCAAATAACTTAATACCCAAAAGTAGCAATGTAAACAGTAGAGAAAAATGCAAGTACTACACATTTAAATGAAAGAAAAAGAATCAAAACGGAAAATTGGTTGCGAAATGAAATGGCATTTTTAAGAAACAATATCTGATGCAGTTAACGGGTCTCGAGAATCTTAAAATTGGAAAAAAATGATAAAAGAGACCATTTTCAACATTTAATGTCTTAAAATGTATATGATTTTAAAACACAATTTTTATTGAGATAAAAGATATGTATCATGAAAGATAGTATGTTCTTTAATTTTATGTATTTAAAAAATTGCAAGATGTAGAATTAGCATTTACAATGGGTACCAAGCTGTCAGATATTTGACGAGTAGAAAATTGGTATAAGAGTTTACGCGCACGATTGCAAAATAAACACTTCAACTAGAATTAAAATTTTGGTTCCTATTTAAACTTAAGATTATAATAATTACACTGAACTTAAATAAATTTGTATTTAAAGCAGGTTTATATTTTTAATATAAAGTTGTATTTAGCTAATACAAAATTTTGAAAATTTCAACAACATAATTACCTAAAAAAATGCATTTTTGAACAATAAAAAGAAAATTTTAGGTTCAATTTACACAGATTAATATGAAACGCATGTTTTGAAACTTTTATGAAAAAATATTCAGAAAATTTTGAGATATCATGCGCGTTATGTCCAAAAACATCATTTGGAGAAAAATGACTTCAAAGTTTCGGAAACACCGCTGCAGCAACAGAACGAGTATAATTCTGAAAATCAAAACTTTTGTTCTAATGAGAATTTCTAGAAAACAATTATATTAAAATGTTCAGAAAAGGTAAGACTTTAACATCTAAAAAAAATCAAACATCGAAAATTTTGAACCTTTAGGAGTATCTTATCTATCGCTGACCTTCAATATCTCAACCGTTGGTCGTGGACATATATAGTTCCAATTACCAAAACATTTCAAATGAGGTAAATATTCATGTTGTGGCGTTATTTAACCCGGCATTACACGTGCGAGAAAAACGAACGGGATTACTCGCGCTGGGTATGTCATGCCCCTGGCGGTTTCTTCCAATCTTTTGCCATAAAATCTATATAAAACATAAAACACTATAATAAAATTTTAAACAGATATTAAACATGTTACATAGATTTATTTTTTACATTCGCTGCATCTATCAATATTGAATGCACGCGCGAGAAAAACTGCTGGTTTTACTCGCTCTGGGTATGTCGCGGTTTCTTCCAATATTTTTACCTTAAAATCTACATAAAACATAAAACCCTACGAAAAAGGAAGGGATAATATAGTTTTAAAGATATATTAAAAATGTTATTTATATTTATTCTGAAAATTTCTTGCGTCTATCTGTACTCAGAGCTGTTACAGAAATGCTCCCGCTGGGTGTGAGATACCCATATGGGGCGATTACGATAGATCTATATTTCGAACTATTTAACCGCTTTTCCCCCTCTAAGATTATGACATTCGAGGCAGCTACACAAAGACTCATCCATTTCTGTAGAAATGTTAGGGAGAAAAACTGCAAAAAAGTAGCACTGGGTGTGACATATCCAGGGCGAGCAAACTCGGGTTAAAGTAAAAAATTAATTAATTTTTTTTAAATCTATCTTTTTATACGGTCCCTTAGTCCCTATAGTTACGCTTATTAAAAGTTTACATATATCATAACATATATAACAAAAAAAGTTTGACATCCGTATTACAAAAATTTACACAGTTATTAAATTTCAAAGCTTGAGATATTTGCACATGATTTGTTTTTCATTGAGGGATCAGTTAAATGATGAATTAAAATAATTCGATATCAAAATTAGGGTGGAATGTCTTTTTTACGGGAAAACCAACTATCTTTAGCCGGTATCGTCAAAATAGGGGAATCACCAAAAAGGGTTATTTCATCTAAAAATTTGAGCTAAAATTATGGGTCAAACAACATTCAAACGTCAAAATAGGTAGAATCGACAACCGGAAAATAAAACATACTCACTAAGAGCTAGATAAATGGCAGCGGAATGCGAACGACCAGATGAGCTATAACGAGCATGAAAATTGGGATTATGCAAATTACAATAGTGCCGCAGCGCCCCACGTTCGTATAAAACAGGAGCCATCTAGTAGTGGACTGTGTGTCAGTGGACTAGTAGTCAGTGTTGAGATCGTGATGGCAAGCTACGCATACATGCAATATGCCAAAATGATACTTATTTCTGGTGAATGTCAAAGGAATGTCAGAGAGGCATCGCGTTTCAGAACGTTTCCCTAAGGATATACATCCAACGCATGACACTATAATCGATGCATTGCACCATTTAAGAGAGACCGGCTCTGTTTCACCAAGACCCAGAAAAAGTAGACATGCAAGATGTAATGTTCGAGTGACACCGAATGAGATGCTGGCATTTTCTCATTAAATTCCAAAAATGAGTACGGCGGAAATAATCGAGACATGTGGTCCGCATGTTTGGCATTTGTTACATGCACATGATGCGCATCCATACCATCCGACACTGGTACAAGAACTGATGCTGGGTGACCACGTACGACGATTCTATTATTGTAATTTCTTTCTCAACACCTTAGAGGAAAATACATCGTTCCCTTGTGAGATTCTGTGCACAGATGAATCAATATTTACATGGGCGGCATTGTGAACGTGCACAATGTGTATTACTGGTCTCTGGAAAAACTCCACATTGCCCGCACAGTACGACACGTATGGTGCGGTAAGTGGGGAACCCATCTTCTGGTGACCTTAACGGGCCTTAAAAATACCTGCGGACCTTAAGAATGGGACCATAAAGGGCGATCGTTACCTGCAGCTGCTACAAAACACGGTACATGATGACTGGTATGAAGAGCTGCCTCTCCGACAGGCATGCCGGATATGGTTTCAACATGTTTGGTCCCTCTCCGCGTAAAACATCAAACGTCCGGGCGTATCTGGCCACCAAATTCGGTCAACAGATCCTTGGATATGGTGGTCCACTAGAGTGCGCGTTAGCCGGACTTGACTTCCACAGGTTTCTACCTTTGGGGTTACATAAAGGCATATGTCTACGTGACTGAGACAACTTCTCTGGTTTATCTGAACAGCGCATCACCCTTGATTGTCGCACAGTTTGCTTACTTGCTATGCTCTAACGTGTCCAGGACTCAGTAATGTCACACATTTAATTGTGCATTACCACCAATGGAGAACACTTTGAGCAGTATCTCTCTAGTAGATTCCGGTGTTTGATGTATTTATTTTTTATAGTAGACCGTTTTTTGTAAGTATCATAAATTGATACTTTCTCTCTCTTTAATTTCAATATTTTATTCTTCGCTTTGTATACGACCCCTAAAAGTTAGCTCAAATTTTTAGATGAAATAACCCTCTTTGGTAATTCCCCGATTTCGGAATTCTGGTTAAATGTGGTTTCGCCGTAAAAAGCTCATTGCCCCCTGATTTTTCTCAAATTACTTTAAGGCTGTTCTTAACCCATTGAAGGCCGGTGATACCGTCACGGTATCACATAATTTTAATCCCAGATTGCCAAATTGGCACCTGAATTTTATGATGAAAATGTCATCTTTATTAGGTACGCGAAAATTAACTTTTACTTGTTTACAAATAAAATCTCTTGTTAATACTGATATCATTAAATTATTTCAACATTTTACGAATACAAGTACCTTGCCCCTTGAAGGGTTAACTGCTCTGCTCAACAAGCGCAAAACGTTCTGACACATTTACAAATTCATTTTTTAACCGAAAGATATAAAATTGAAAAGCCTGGCCATGGAAGCGATTTGGAACTTTTTTTTCCATTTTTTGATCTACCAATTACCCACTGAGTTATAAGCTATTTCTATCATGTGACAAATCTGTTTTTCGCCAACTCTTGAGTGATTTTTCTACTTTCGCGCGGAAATTCGGTTCCAAACGTCCACTTTGACACTATTTTCTGAAGGATCTATTGCGTTTTCAAAAAAAAAAAAAATGGAAAAAACGGCTTGATCACATAGTTTTTGAACAACAACACCAGCTAGTTTCATGCATTTTCGAACAAAAATAAATTTAAATCTTATGTTAAAAAGTTGCCCTTTTGGATTTCAGAACAGCCTTAATTCATCTTTTAACTGATCCTTCGATGAAAGACGAAATCATGTGCCAAAATCTCAAACTTTGAAATTTAATAACTGTGTCAATTTTTGTAGCTCAGATTGCAAACTTTTTGTGTTATATCTGTTATAATATGTGTAAACTTTTACTAAACATAACTATAGGGAATGGGGGATCGTATAAAAAGTTAGATTTCGTAATTTTTATAAAATTGATTTTTTACTTTAAATAATGCCACAACATGAATATTTACCTCATTTGAAACGTTTTCGTAACTGGAACTATATGTCTACGAACAACGTTTGAGAAATTAAAGGTCTGCGATAGATAACATATTGAACCTGTATAGTGTAAAAGGAGACTAAATTATATTTTTATAATAATATTCTTTTTATTAATAGTGTAGATCTATGTAAAAGAACTAATACATATTATTTTGCCAAAATAATCTTTATAATAAACATATAAATGCTATACATTTTTTCCCTTACAAATTGAAAACGTTTCGAATTTAACTTTATTTGATTTAAGGAAAAAATATATTTTTTTTACATTCTTATAAACAACTTGAAATCATCTATTGTATAAATGCAATAAGTGAAAGAGCAAAGAGTAATTGGAAGTACAGCAATCTTAACTGAAAGAAATATCCATATACAAAGAGTCTTTTATGAAAAGAAATTGCATATTTTTAAAAAGGATATCTTTTGAAGTTAAGTGCAGTTAGTTTTCTGAATATGTTAAACAATTTTTTAGTAAACTGTAATACAGGTTTTTCCATTGAAAATGATCTACTTATTACATATTGCACTTTTGAGAGTATAAAAAAATACAGCATTTGAATAAGATTTGTCTTTATTTTAGGTTAAACTTAACATTGGAAAAATACTGTAAAAGTCTTATTCAAATATATTTGAAGTATATAATGTCAGAGTATATAACGACCATAAATTATAATTTTACGACAGTATCCTTTTTAGAAATAGCGTATAATCTTTGTAATAAATTACATTATGTAAATTAACTATGTAAAAAAGAATTAACTATGTGGAAAGAATAATACAGAGTGTCCCAAATTTATACAGGATGTTTCACTACCAGACCGACAAAATTTGAGGTGTGATAGTAGACATGAAGACAAACATTATTAAATAGGAATCCGTGGTGCGCAAACGTCATCTGTAGGAGCTAGGGGCCATTAAAGTTTAAGGTTCAAAACTTCAAACGATGATAAAAAACGGGAAAAAGATCGATTCGCTTGCGGTTTTCGCTAAAATCATTCTTTATATCACGATTTTCTTTTTAAAAAATTTTAATGGTTATGTTCAAAAATTGTCGATAGAGGGCGTTTTAGACGTTAGAGTAACGAACAACTACTTTTTACCATTATTTTTTGTATGGGGTTAAATTATTCTAAAGTTTAGACTTAAGCTTAAATTTTATGCCCAAAATCGAAAACATTGAGATCAGGTAGCTAGCGAAAACTGAACTGTGGAAGAAAGGGGAAGGATTTTAAATGCTCATAAACATTGAATAAACTAATCGATTTTGTTGTAGTTTGCGTGTAGGTCATTCCCTTGGTAATTATTTTATTCAAAATGACGTACAGATTTGGTTTCTTCATTTTTTGATACAGGGCGCTTCCGACAAATCTCCGACATTCCAATGACATTACTCCTGGGTGTTTTACTACCAGACCAACATACTTCCAGGAATTGTTAGGGATGCAAAGGCGACTCGGAATCACATCGGAATGTAACGTTGGAAATGCCCTTTTTGAGAGTTATGGTTAAAAGAAGCAGAGAAAAAATGTAACAGAAAGAAGCAAAGAAACAGCAACACGTTAATGTGACAGAAAACCGTTTATTTAAATATTTTACTACAAAAGGTTAAATAAGAAGTTGGGTGTATGAGACTCCCGTACCTTCAGTTGAAGACCTTGCGGCTCGTATTTCTGTAGCTGCCAGAAACCTATCAGATATGCCAGGAATCTTCCAGAACATTAGGAATTCATGCGACACCGCTGTCAAGCTTGCCGGGCTACTTCTGGTCGTAATTTCGAACACCTTTTGTAATAAAACCTTTAAATTGGCTGTTTTCTGTCACATTAACGTATTGCTGTTTCTCTGCTTCTTTCTGTTGCTTTTTTCTCTCCTTCTTTTAACCATAACTCGCAAAAAAGGCATTTCCAATATTACATTTCTATGTGATTCCGAGTC
The DNA here is from genome assembly GCA_963932465.1 of Maratus speciosus. Classification (NCBI taxonomy): domain Eukaryota; kingdom Metazoa; phylum Arthropoda; class Arachnida; order Araneae; family Salticidae; genus Maratus; species Maratus speciosus. The sequence continues at coordinate 325,727,681 of OZ010794.1, forward strand.
GCCTTTGTATCCCTAACACTTCCTGAAAGTATGTTGGTCTGGTAATAAAAAACCCAAGAGTAATGTCATTAAAATGTCGGATATGTGTCAGAAGAGTCCTCTATTAAAAAATGAGGACACCAAAGCTGTACGTGATTTTGAATAAAATAATTACCAAGAGAATAACGTACGCACAAACCGCAACAAAATCGATTAGCTTGTTCAATGTTTATGAGCATTTAAAATCTTTTCCCTCTGTTCACAGTTCAATTTTCTCAAGTTAACCGATCGCAATGTTTTCGATTTTGTGCTTAAAATTTAAGTTAAAGCCTAAATTTTAAAATAATTTAACCCCATACAAAAAATAACGATAAAAAGTAGTTGTTCGTTACTCTAAAGTCTAAAGAGCCCTCTATCGACGATTTTTGAACTTAACCTTTAAAATTATTTTAAAGAAAATTGTGATATAAAGAATGATTTTAGCGGAAACCGCAAACGAATCGACCCGTTTTTCCGTTTTTTATCATCGTTTGAAGTTTTGGGCTTTAAACTTTAATGGCCCCTAGTTCCTACAGAAGACGTTTGCGCCCCAAGGTTTCCTATTTAATAATGTTTGTCTTCATGTCTGCTATCACTCCTCAAAGTTTGTCGGTCTGGTAGTGAAACACCCTGTATTGAAAACTTTGATCCCCCATAAAACCTAATCGAAATAAGGTAGAGAAGTTCGGTTTTGTGTGCGTATAAAAGCAACTCATAAACTTTTATTTGTACTAATAAAAATGTTTCTGTTTTCAGGTACGACCCAGTACGTTTCAGGTACGACCAACATAAATAAAAAACAAGTTAGAAATTGCAAAGAAAAGTGCCAGATGTGGTGCGTACGTACTATAACTATTTTTTTAAATATTCTTTTGCATCGCATATTGTACTAAATGTATATTTTGGTGCACTTCATAAGTGCATATCAATTTCATTCTGTTCTGTTATGATTACGTTTATGCTCTGTTCTTTTTCACGACAGGTGGCGCCTCTGCGGAGCGCTTGTGCAATTGGCAGATCACCGTTCAATGAACAATTTTCTTCTTGCCGCCATGTAGTGAGGTTGTCTGATACTATTAAAACCTATATTAATATTTCTATCTGTCTACTGGCATGAGTTAATACATCACCTCAAACATACAATATAACAACTGGCGACGAAGATGCGATAATGATGTTAGAAGTTTTTTTTTTCTTTTGTTCGGCGAATTTACGCAGCCGATCTTAGCCGCGCCGCGCTAAGCCTAACACGCGGTCGCGAAGATACCAGTTACCGGTAGCGCACTCCTAACGAAGCCTAAAGTGCGAGAGCGTGCTCCTTGCAGTAAGCTTTAAAAATAGCTTAAGATGGGCTCTTTTGGCCAGATTAAAGAGTTTGATCCCACTACTGAACTACATTGTATGCGGAACGCCTTGACCAATATTTCATCGCAAATGGAATTGAACAAGCGGAGCGCAAGAGAGCAATTTTCCTGACAATTGTCGGACCATCTACGTATGCTTTAATCCGAAATCCCCTGTCACCAGCGGCGCCGACTACAAAGATACTTGAAGAAATAATTAATGTGCTAAATTCGCACTTTGACCCGACACCTTCCGTTATTGTGGAAAGATACAAGTTTAATAGTAGAGTTCGACGCGCTGGCGAATCAGTCGCAAATTTCATTGCAGAACTACGTAGCTTGGGAAAGCATTGCAATTACGGCATATCGCTAGATGAAATGTTGCATGATCGGATTGTGTGTGGAATACGAAGGAATACAGCGAAATTTACAGGCGGAAAGCGAGCTAACCCTAACGAGGGCAACAGAGATCGCGGTGACGATGGAGACTGCGGCGAGGAACGCAATCAATCTTCGGGTGACACACGGTTCTGAAGTCAAAAGAATTCAATTGAGAGAAAGTAATAATGCATCGAAAAGTCCAAATCCTCGTGTAACAAGCCAAAATGCTGTAAAATGCAATCGATGTGGAGGTAATCACGTGGCTAACGAATGCCATTTTAGAAATGCAACTTGCCACGCTTGTAAAAAAATCAGCCACATCGCTAAAGTGTGCCGGTCTAGGAAGGCAAATCTTGGAGCTCGGATGCATAATTTGCGAGTGGAGGAAGCAGAAAATGTAGTGCCACCAGTCTAGACACTATTCAACATATCAGGGATGGAAGAAACTTTGCCACCTGCTAAAGTTGATCGCATACTCCAAGGCAAGCTATTCATTTTTGAAGTGGATTCAGATGACCCTTTTTCTTTAATGCCATTAAATGTATTTAATAATGTAAAAGAACATTTTCCTCCTTTGAAGCTAACTGCAATTAAGTTAAATTCTTATACAGAGCATCCTATTGAAGTTATGGGAATGACACAAGTTAATGTGTCTTATGAATCTAACAAGGAGAGGGTCAACCTTGTTAATCACAGATTTTGATTATTTTAATATATCTTGTAGGATAGAGACCACTTAGTCTCAGGTTCAACGGATTTTATACATCGCTCGTTAGTTCTTGAGAAACCGGGGGGTCTAATATTAGTATACGATTTAAATACTTATTTTGTAACAAGAAGGTTAGGTTGGTCGTAGTTCAGTTGGTACGGCGCGGCGTTTGCTGGCTGATACGCGGGCTCGGGTTCGATGCCCGAAAGCTCTAAATTTGTTTTCATTATATTTTGTTTTATAAATATACTTGTAATTATAACTCAATAATCTCATTGTCTATTAAAAATTATAACATTGTATTTCAATTATAATTTTATCCTATTTAATTTTTTCACTTTTAACTGAATAGTTGTATAAAACATCATAAAACTGTTAATTTTTTAAAAATCACTTTTAAATTGTATTTCATATATTCTTTATCGATGCAATGATATTGAACAATTGTGTCAATTCGTGATTTTAAAGAAATATCATTTATACATTGCTTTAATAAGGAAAATCAATACGATGATACTATTACTCTGTTTTTAAAGCAACAAGCATAATTACGTTAAAATTTAGCATCGGAATTAAACTACAACGGCATTTTTTACATATTGAAGATTTTTAAATTTGTAATACGTATGCTTGCGCTTTCAAATATTTTATTTTCCCCTTTATCATCTTTCTGCTTTTATTTTTATTTTATTTGAATATGTTTTATTTTATCATAACTAGATGGCGCCACAACAGGTTTATAACGATTTTAGAATTTTTATTATTCAGTAATAGATCCAATTTCTTTTTAAATCTCTTTAAAGGATGAGAAATAATAGTTCAAAATAAAAAAATAATAAATTTAAATTTAAATTTGTTAACATTATAATTAATGTACGATATTAATTTTTTAATTGAGATTATTAAATTATAATTACAAGTATATTTATAAAACAAAAAATGAGAAAGACAAAAAATGTAGCGCGTTCAGGTATCGAACCCGGGCACGCGGATCAGCCAGAAAACACCGTACCAACTGAGCTACGTCCAACCTGCCCTTTTTTTTGTTACAAAGTAAATATTTAAGTTGTGTACTAATATTAGATCCACCGGTTTCTCAAGAACTAACGAGCGTTGTATAAAATCCGTTGAACCTGAGACTAAGGGGACTCTACCCTACAACATATATTAAAATAATCAAAATCTGTGATTAACAAGGTTGGCCCTCTCCTTGTAAGTCTTGTTCATTACCCTTGATGATTGTTGGGCAAGGAAATATTAATTTAGTAGGTCGTAACTGGATTTACCGTTTACAGTTGATGAATGTTTTTAAAAACCCAATCCAGTCTTATGCCACAAACAATATGCCAACTCCAGAATTGATATTACATAACCTTTAAGAAAGATTTAAATATTTATTTTCACCAGAATTGGGTATTGTAAAAGACGTCAAAGTGAATTTAATATAGAAAGACTCTGCAACACCTAAATTTTTCAGAGCACGTTCAATCCCTTATGCCCTTTTAGACAAAGTTGATCATGAAATAGTTCGCCTCGTTAAGGAAGACATTCTTGAGCCAGTAAAGACAACAGAATCTGCAGCACCAATCGTGCCTGTGTTGAAGCGTGACGGGCGTATCAGAATTTGCGGAGACTTTAAAATGACAACCAACAAGGTGACTGAATTAGAGCAATATCCACTGCCGAACATCGAAGACTTGTTTGCCGAGCTTTCAGGTGGAGTAGTTTTCTCGAAGCTGGACCTTCGTGATGCCTACTGCCAGTTGCAGCTTGACGAAGAGTCTAAAGATTTAGTCATAATTAATAATCATGAAGGACTCTTCCGGTACAGTAGAGTACCCTTCGGAGTAGCCTCGGCTCCAGCTATGTTCCAGATTGAAATCAACAAAATTCTGCATTGTCTTAAGGCTGTTTGCTATCTTGATGATGTTTTGGTGTTCGGGAAAGATGAGGTTGAACATCTACAGAACTTGAAGGCTGTTCTAACACGTTTACAGGAAGCCGGAATGAAGCTCAAGTCTCATAAATGTGAATTTTTGAAGTCTTCGGTTGAATACTTTGGTTAACGGATTGACAAAGAAGGACTTCATCCTCTGGCGTCTAAAGTGGATACTGTAGTCAAAGCCTCTGATCCGAAGAATATTAATGAGCTACGTTCTTTTATCGGACTGAATACTTATTATGGCAAGTTTTTACCAAACATGGCCGCCCTACTAACTCCATTATATGAGTTATTGAAAGCAAAAACTAAATGGAGATGGGAGACACCTCAGAGGGAAACGTTTTCGAAAAAAAGAGGTTCTAAAAAATTCATCGCTGCTGGTACACTTTGATAATGGGAAAGAGGTTGTGTTGGCATGTGATGATATCCCTTATGGTCTTAGAGCCGTTCTATCCCACGAAACTGAAGATGGCGACCACCCGATAGCTTTCGCTTCCCGTTCCTTAACGGAAGCTGAAAAAAACTACAGCCATATAGAAAAAGAAGCATTATTCCTGGTCTGTGGTGTGACCTAATTTCGCACGTACACGTTGGGACGAACATTCACATTGTTCACTGACCATTGTCCCTTAGTGGACCTTCTTTCTGCAGACAAGCCGGTGCCAGTGGTAGGTGCTGCACGAATCCAGCGTTGAGCTCTGATCCTTGCAGCCTATTTTTATACGATTACGTACAGAAAAGGGAGTTTGCATGCTAATGCCGATGCTTGCAGTAGACTGCCCCTGAAGACTAAGATTGCTGATCCACCAGTTCCAACAGAGTCAGTGTGTTTATTAACAGAATTGGACGACACTCCAGTGACGAGGCATCTGATTGACACCAAAATCGACAAATGTCCTGACTTAAGGAGGCTGAAATCTTATATCTTGAAAGGTTTTCCTAAGAAAGTAGAGCAAAATTCGCATCCCTTCCTCAGAGTAAAAGATGAATTATCTTTCGAAGAAGACATCATTTTGAGAGGCACACGAGTATTTATCCCTCCAAAATTTAGAAAATTCATCCTCGATGAGTACTATTCATAACACCAAAGCATAACAGCCATAAAGGCACATGCTCCTTCCTATGTTTGGTGGCCAGAGTTAGATACCAATCTGGAAGCTAAAGTGAAGGGTTGTGTTGTATGTCAACAAAAGGCTTCAGCACCTCCGGCAAAGTATGTCCCTTAGCCTATGCCAGAGCAAGCATGGGAACGGATTCATATCGACCATGCTGATCCAGTGGAAGGTCACATGTTTCTTATAATTGTGGATGCCAAGACAAAATGGCTAGAAGTTGCACAAGTATCTAGCACATCTGCTAGTATAACCATAATGGTATTACGTAGCCTATTTTCTCGTTACGGCATCCCCAAAAGCGTGGTCCGCGACAATGGTCCTGGATTCAAAAGTGAAGAATTTGGAATTTATTTTATCTCGCAATGGCATTACCGAGGTTAAAACGCCACCGTACGATCCACGTTCAAATGGTTTATTGGAGCGAGCGATCCGAACGGTGAAATCAGCCCTGAAGAAAATGACTGGTGGGACTCTTGCAGAAAGGCTGTCTCGGATCCTCTTCATTTATCATACAGCACGGTCGTGCTGTATAGTAGAGCTCAGCCGCATCTTTTACGTTTTGAAACATGATGAAAAGACAACAACTCAATTACAATCCAAACCAGAAAACATTCAGTGATGAATAATGGGTTTTTGGAAAGGTCTTAATTTTGGGATGTGCCTTTCGAAGGTCGGGTAAAAAAATATCCAATATTAAGGGAATGGCACCCATTTAAACTTTACATAGCGTTCCATAATTTAACAATATAGAAATATCTCCTTCAATCTTTCTTTGCTGTTGCCAAATCCTAGAAAGCGGCACAATAATTTAAAAAAAGTGATAACACGCGTATTTTGTTTTAAATAAAAATCAGATTTCTTCTCTATATTTTTGCTTTTTTCAAATCGACGTCATTCAAATCAGAAAATGAAAATGTTTCCTATACATATGTAAAAACTTTAACTAAACACGTGTTAAAATGACGCAGTATCTTCATTTGAATGATTTGAATGTTTAAAAATCTATTTTAATGCAGGAGTTTTAATTTCAAAAAAACAATTTAGGAAAAGATAATAATAAAAAAAATCGTTTGCTAGGTATGACGTCAATTTCTGTTTAACTGACATAACTTTGTAATGATGTTTTATTCTGAAAAGAGACTCCTGATATTCTGAAATTAATCCTTATTATTATCATACATAAAACGAAAGATTTATTTTTAAGTCATACGAAAGAAATTTTCGGTAAATGCTAGTTCTTTTGGTTGTATTTATTGCATTTTCCTGCGTATTGTCAAGGAATTCGTATACTCCTATTGCACACGCCAAAGAAAGCACGCATTTTAATTTTAAAAGCCGAAACACTTTAGTATAATTACGTCATTATTACGACAAATGAAATTCAGTTTCGCGAGTTAAAAAAAATTAATATTATTGGACCGAAAGTAATAATCTAAGACAGGGACGGCGAACATATGGCATGCGTGCCATAAGTGGCACGCTGCAGATTATTTTTAACACGGCATAGATTTAAGTTTTACATCAAAATATAGTATAATTTCACGAAATGCATTAATTAATATATAGATGTTGTCTGTGTCACTTGATTCCGATTAGTTCGGTTGGTTGTGATTGTCACACAGATTGAAGAAATTGAAATATAACTTAATTTATCCGAATCTAGCTCAATATTGGCTCAGAAAATTTTGAGAATTAGAAGATTTTCGCTAAACAAAAATTAAAAGTGTAATAAGCAAAAATGCTGATTTTAAAATTATAACAACTTGGAATTCAATTCCAGACACTAAAAGTTATAGTTTCTGGCGCTTGCTATTTTGACAATTTTTTCTGCAAGACATTCTTTTCGTAAAAAAAGAAAAAAAAATGAAAAATTCAACTAAAAACGTCTTATCAAGTGAGTGCAATTAAACTTGCATTCTATCGAAAATATCTAAATACAAAGCTAATATAAATAATTTGGCATTTAAGATGAGACAACAGAAATAATATTTTTTAAATAAATTTCTACAGTATAACATCAAATGTTACCTATATTTTTTTTTATGCTAAAAACAAAATTTTAAGTAGTTTTTATTCATTATTATTTGATCCAATAAATTTTTTTATTGTTGGCACGTCATGATCAGGTAAAGTATATTTTTGGGGAAATTTGGTACGTGGGCTTGAAAAGGTTCGCAATCCCTGATCTAAGAGGTAGCAACGTTTTCGTCACTTGATTTTAGCAAGACTTATTTTTCTATATGCTCTTCCGCTTTATGGTGTAATATGTATGCGAACGGTCTGGCTGGCGGCAGACGTTAGGTTTACCTGTGGGAGAAGGGGTTTTGCAGACGAAAAAAATTCAAAATTACGTCATTTTAGCAAGACTCATGTTTCTACATGCTCTTCCGTTTTATGGTGTAGTACGTATGCAGACGGTCTGGCTTTCGGGAGACGTTGCGTTTACCTGCGGGAGAAAGGGTTATGCAGGTGAAAAAACTTCAAAAATCCGTCATTTTAGCAAAACTAATTTTTCTATATGCTCTTCCATTTTATGGTGTAGTATGTATGCGGACGGTCCAACTGGCGGGAGACGCTGCGTTTACCTGCGGGAGAAGGTGTTATGCAGGTGAAAAAACTTCAAAATTACGTCAGGAACCACTTCTTACCTTCCTTGTAACTTTCAAGGCCAATGTTGAGAAAGATTGTACGAAGGAATGTCTTTAGTTTGTTGGCTAGAAAAGTAGAAATATGTCTTTTGGGATTAAATAATCCCGCGCGTGCACAAACGTTACATTTCGATATGTTCATTCGTTACGTGATAACACGCCCTAAAATAATTTTACTGAAAGAGTGAAATAAAAACTGCCTTCATATGTTCCTGAAAATGTATTAAATGTAATTACTGTAAATTTTATAAAATAATTCATGTTTTAAGAGGTAAAACAAATCGTTGCATATTTTCTAAGAGGAAAAAACGCCATTTTTACAGAAACTGTTATAAAAGCGGAAAATAAATATGAAACGCTTGATTTTTCCCTAAAAAGAAGTAGTACTGATGCATTTTACAATATAGAGTAGTAGAATTTTTAAATTGCATTTAGTCAAAAATATAATAGGAGACAAATTGAGGTGAGATTTACCCCACGCGTGTGTTAACGTTACAAAAATAGGTGCCTGCGCCTATGGTTAAGTTAATTATGCCCTAAAGGACACCCGGTAACATGCGCCAATTGTTTGTAGGCTCAATTAAATAATTTATCCGTACCAAATACACCAATTGTCAATAGACTCGTTTACGTAATTTATCTCCTTAATTAATGCATACTTTACAAAGAACACCTACTTTCCATTTTTCCTGATTTTTTGATCAATGGTTACAGTTAGATGTAAATATGTTAGTCATTATCGTGATATTTTAGTTTGAACTCCGAAATATTATTATAAATATCCAATATTAGTAATATTTCTGATATTATTTACCGGTGTATTGTATAATATTTTCAATCACTTTTGATCATTTTTCTGCATTCAGTCGTTATCAGACTTTTCTTAACTTTAAATTCCTATTAAGTTCCAAAGACAGAAATTTTCCCTTTTTATAGTTTTTTCGCAGTTTTAATTCATTTCTTATGACTGTTTCTTACCCTAGCTTTTTGTGTGTTTGAGGGGTTGTCATAGGATACTGCATAGTGCCTTAAACCAGAGGAGCGTAAGTACATAGCAGAAAAACTCAAGAGATCACACTATGTATAAAACTTAGTCTAAGGACTAGCCTGGCGGTCAGTCCTAAGTAAAGTATAGGTCAATATCCCAATATGGGGTTTAGCAATAAGTATGATCAGAGCTCTTGAAATACACTGGTGAACCAATGTTTCTGTTAGTTTTTGATACGGACAATTAGTTGGTCCGGTTAATTGGGATCATTGGTTGGTTAATTGGGGCAGTTGATTGGTTAGTTGAAGTTGGTTGATTAAGTTCCTGAAAGGATCTGAAAAAGATATGAAATGATATAAAAAACTGGTGGAACCAGAGAGAAAAGTAAAGTTCGATCTAAAAAAGTTACAGTAAAAAATTGTCAAATAGCTTCAGTTTAAAATGTAAGTAGTGCGTAGAAAAGTAGTGGAATCAAATTATCTGTAAAGCTCATGAAATTACCCAAATTTTTGTTGATAGCTGAAAATGTGGACGGAGCTTTACTGATGCCTTATATTCAAAATCATATTTTCCACTCAAAATGAGTACTGAGTATAGTAAACAGAATGTGTAGTTATGAACAAAAAAATTCTGTCAGGCCCAGAATTGTGGACATGATTGCATCAAGTCAAGCTAAACTCCACAAAGATGAAAGAATGTAAACCATGAAGTAATATTTTAAGTATAATATTAATATAGTCAAGTTGTTGAGGAATTGTTGTTATTAACATTTCTGACATAACACATATAGCTTAATAATATTTATTTCATGTAATTACAGTGAAAAGGGAGCCTTATGTCAATGGACTTAAGCCAGACAAGTAGTTAGCATATTGTTGAATCGTACATGCTTAGGGTTTTGGGCTTATTTTGTATTTTGATCTTCCAGGCTTATCAGTGACCCCTGGAATGGAATCTGGACTATACTTCGTACTGAACGATCTCTCATGTTCTCGATACCTCTCATGTTCTCGCTCATTTCTAAATCAACCTCTAACCTATTCTTTTGAGCCCAAATTTTTAAACTGGTTATGAATAATTGGAATTCAGAATGAGTTAAAAATGCCTTTACTCCCCTGATTGATTTTAAGGCACCAGTAAAGCTCAGTCCACATTTTCAGCTATCAACAAAAATTTGGGTAATTTCATGAGCTTTACAGATAATTTGATTCCACTACTTTTCTACGCACTACTTACTTTTTTAAACTGAAGCTATTTGACAATTTTTTACTGTAACTTTTTTAGATCGAGCTTTACTTTTCTCTCTGGTTCCACCAGTTTTTTATATCATAGAAATATGCCATCAGTAACTACAGGTATATCTCCAGCCATGGCTATGTTTGGTCGTCCTCCCCGAACGCGGCTGAACCTGATTCGAGATCTGTGAGCCAGACACATGAGAAGGAAGATACCAGCTCAAAAAAATTTATGGGTGGGGCAATCCACTTTGGGTGCATTCGTTTGGTCGTGGCCCTCGATGGGTTGCGCGCACTGTTTTACGTCCAATGGGAAGAGTAATGTGTGAAGTCTTGACGCCTTTGGGAAATTGAACACGCCTCTGTGACTAGCTAAGGCTCAGACAGGTGGACCTGACTAGCGATGTTCTTACTCTACTGGACTTACCAGCTCCTACAGCTTCACAAACAGAATCTGCTGATCTGCAGATTGAGGTTCCTACTAGCACTCCCAAACCTCCTGTGCTCTCCTTAGTAAGTCCTCCAAATATAGTGGACAAGCCTCCTGAAACCCACCCAGTTTTATCACTACAAGTTCTCACTCGGGAAGAAGGTACTCCATTACTTAGACGTTCGGAACGTGTTAGATCCAAACCTGTACGCCTACACATATAGGCTGTTTTACTTTAGCATAGACTGACAAACTGTTTTTTAGTTTGAATTGTTCTTTCGTGATAGACTGTTTGCTGGGAACTATGTGTATTTAAGACTCTCTGACATTTTCTGTATTCTTTAATATGGGGATGGGGGATGTTATGATTACATTTATGCTCTGTTCTTGTTCACGACAGATGCCGCCTCTGCCGTGCGCTTGTGCAATTGGCAGATCGCCGTTCAATCGGCTGTCTTGTTCTTGCCGTCATGCAGTGAGGTTGTCTGATACTATTAAAAACTATATTAATATTTCTATCTCTGTACTGGCATGAGTTAATACATCACCTCAAACCTACAATATAACAAGTCCGAAAGGCTGTAACATCATTAAAATGCACTTGAAATAATTTTTTCTCATTGGCCGTAATGTAATGGAAAAAAATTGGCTGTCCCTGTAATTGAACTATACATCCGATTTTCATAAAAATTGAAATGACTGAACAAAATTTTGCAACAATTATACATTTAAAATTTCAAACCATTTGATTCTGTAGTTTTTGCTCTGTTATATGCGGAGTGACGGACAGATAGACGAACAAAACGACGACTATAAGTGCTACGTATTTATATAATTACGAACGCACCTAAAAATGTGTTGTTCTTTCAACCAAAGGTGCTCATTTGGAGCTCTTCTAGCATCACACAAAACTTTGAAACTTGCTATTCATTATACAATAAACAGATTTTTGTTATCTAATTTCGTTTAAGTTTTATGGAGGATTGGAGTTATAAAGGGATTTGGGACACCCTGTATATTTCATTTTGCAAAAATATTGTTTTTAATAACTATATGAGGATGCGAGTTTCAAAACTCGCCTTATATAAAAAAAATAATAATAATCTTGTTTTCTCTATCAATCTATTCTAGGGTAACTTGAGATGAGACGACTTGTTGTACAATATGCCGAATCATGTAGTTTTGAAATGCACAGGCGCTGTAGAGAAACGCCATTCAATTGTAAGGAAGAGGCTTCCTGACTGATATTTTAATTTGCGTTTGCGTTCCTTAAAAAAAAATTAAGTGGTACTTTTTTATTGCTATTTCGTCAAAACACTTCTGGTAAGTGTCAAAAATCTTTTAGGTGCCTTCTTTATTTACCTATATAAGTGTTAGTTTAAACACCACAGAAATAAATCTGATGTTTTAGAGAGTACTGGTACTTGGCCTTTCTGCAAAGCATAAATAATGGCCGGTTGCCGCTTGTTCACGTCAGTGGGGAGCACCGGCGTTTTACCCAATACATTTCGGTGAGTTGACGAAAATGTTTGGTGGTAAGATGCCGGTTGTTTTCCCTTGAGGTAAGATGCCGGGCTATTTTCCGTTGCGGACAAATGCCTGGTTGTTTATTCGTTGTATAAATTACGCTTGTATATTAACTAACGTGTCAACAATTTTAATCAGATAATTTAAATCAGTGATTTTAATCAATTAATTAAAAAAGTCATTAGTTAAAATTATAAATTTTCTAAATGTTTAAAATGGCATAAAGAAATATTATAATCTAAGGTGAAAATAATTTGAAAGGTTTCTATATGTATTCTGCCTTATAAATAAACTTTATTGACCTTATAAATAATTGTTTAATAATTGTCAATTTTAACCATTGTTAAAAGTTTCATGTTAAATGCCGTTATAAATCATTATAATAAATGTAAATATCGGTAGGATATAATATAGTTTTAGATAACTAGGGTTTTCTGTCCCTACGAACTACGCTCCCCAACCTCCAACAAGAGACCACAGACTCGAAAAGCACGCTAATTTGATCTGCTTTGAAAAGATAACGGATTAAATTTCGTACCAAGATTCAGAAGATGAGGATTTTTTTAAGTGAATGAGAATCAGTGTTAAGAGCGTCTAGCAGAGTGCAATGAAACCTCTGAAAATTGTGATTCGATCAAATGCATTCAGTGAAACTGTAAGTTATATAATTGTTGCGCAAAATGCCTAAACAATTGTGTAGTTTGTGGTAGATCTGTGTTATAGCTGAAAAGAACAAACGGGCATATGAAAAACACCAAAAAAAATCAGCACTCTTAAGCACTTAATCACAGTGGCTTAATCGTATTTAAACTTGTTATAATGTTTAAAAATAGGCATACTTAAGAGCCATAATTCTTATAAATGTTAAGTAGAACATAACTTTTTTTTTTCAAATATTAGTTTGCCCTTTTATTAAATTGCCGACGTTTGTTGCATTCATATTTTTGTAAATTCCTAATATTAAGTAAGTTAACAATTTTAGTATGTCTAAAATATTAAAGTTACTTTTATTCGTCCCATTATGCTTTATACTGCTTCACAAAAATTATTGCTTACATTGAAACTTCACAAGGCATACAAATGTTTACAAAACCAACATTTTTTATGCTTTATATAATATTTGTAAAATGAAGTAAGGTTTTAAATGATACAAAAGGATGCAAACTTCAACAAGAAATCAATGAATAACAAATAAAGTCAAAATCTAAGGCATTTTCACCAAATTTACCCTATTTATAAACATGAACCGAAAAAACGCATCAATCTGAAAAAAGCAAGTTTTAACCTGTATTTCTGTCAGTATAAAATCTTCGTTTCATTGAAAACCAGTGGACGTATTGGGATATTTTTCTCGATTTTCCCAAATTTGGTTTTCTGGATAAAGTTAGATTTGAAACTCTCGTCCTCATATAATGTGATACGTTTTTTTTTTTCTTACAAATTGAAAACGGTTCAAAATATTTCATTTACTTAAGGGGGAAAAAATTAGACTCTAGGTCTAGACTATTCTTCAAAACCACATGTAAGCAACTTTTGTATAAAAGCATTAAGTGAAATAGCAAAGAGAAATTGGAAATGCATCAAGCTTAACTGAAGAGAAATTCTATCTACAAACAGTCTGTTATTAAACGAAATGACATATTTTAAAGAAACACATTTGTGGAAGTCAGGTATAGCCATTTTTCTAAATTGATTGAACTGATCGAATTCTAACCGATTTAGTGAACCATAATGTTGATTTTCAGCATGAAGATTAATCTTGAACTGCTTATATATTTTCTTACTCAAATTATAAAGATTTTAAAAATTGGGATATCTTTTGACTTTTATTATTCTCGAATCAAATATAAATTGGAATTACCTCTTATGTAAACGTCTTAATCAACTATATTTGAAGTAATATGATTCAAAGTATTTAAAGACATCAGTTTGGATTTTTACAACAATATCTACGTTAAAGGTAGAGTAGATGGGACATTCTCACAACCTTTTGACTTTTAAGTCTCTGAATAATGATTTTTATTTCAGTACATATTCTTGTGGGGTATTTTTATTATTATTTCCTATACTGGGGAATATCCCATTGCATGGCTGCATAACAATATTAACGAGATAAATAAGTTTTGGACAATCTTAGGGGTCCAAATATCCAGGAAACTCCTGTATTGTCCCGTGTCCCTTATCCTGATTTTTAAGTTTGGACTGTCTGGATAAAATTCTTGCAATAAAAGTAATTGGATGTAAATTTTGAAACTGGAACAGTTGTTTTGTAAAAATATGTAGCAAAAAATTAACCTGCACACATTTTTACGGTTGATATTATTTTTTAAACTCTGTCCCTGGGTTTTAGATTCCGTACCGTCCTTCTTGTTAAATTATATAGAAAATCACTTCAGATGCAGTCACAAAATTTTTGTCAACTTTTTCCTCATGCAGAAATATGATAGAGAAAAAATGGCTAAAATTATTTTATAGGAAACTAGCAGGCCCGCCCGGCGATTCCCGGGGTTTGTAAATAATAACCTTAATTTAAAACTTAAGTTTATATCAATTTATATTCAAAATTGGTAGTAGTTGAAGTCAGAAATATTTTTTTGTCGTTCATGTAACAGCTGGAGAACATAAGATGTTGTTAGAAAAATAAAGCTGGTGAATCGGACTATTTTTAAGGGATCATTAGAATATAATTTAAAAGAAATGTGCAAAAAATTGGGGAAATGCTTAAAAAGGGGCCCTAGGGCCCCATTAAAAATATGTGAGTGTTAGTCTAAGGAGAAGAGTTCAGACTCAACTTTAAAATTACGCACTGCGAAGGTGAGGAAAATAGGGTGTGAAAAACATATGGCACACAAAAAATTTAATGGTCCCCGAACCGGGCCCTACGGGACCGTAGATGGGCCCATGGTCTTAACTGGAATGTAGAAACGGGAGAATAACTAAATGGAGAATGTATCCCAAAATCAAGATCAGATAAAAAGGAAGCAACTTATTAAAAATTTAGTTCACTAAAACTTCAAGGGGCCGTGTACCGGCCCCTTGCAAGGGTGACAGGGTCTTAACTGAAATGTAGAAATGGGGTAGAAACTGAAAGGAGAATTCACCCCAAAAACGAAGAAGATCGGATAGAAAAGAGGCATGTTATTAAAATTTAGTGCACTAAAACTTCAAGGGGCCCTGTACTGGGCCCCTTGACAGGGTTCCAGGGTCTTAACTGAAAATGTAGAAATAGGACAGAAACTGAAAGGAGAATTCACTCCGAAAACGACGAGGATCGGATAGAAAAGAGGCATGTTATTAACAATTTTCTGCACTAAAACTTTAAAGGGCCCTGTACTGGGCCCCTTGACAGGTTTCCAGGATCTTAACTGAAAATGTAGAAATAGGACAGAAACAGAAAGGAGAATTCACTCCAAAAACGACGAAGATCGGATAGAAAAGAGGCATGTTATTATTTAGTGCACTAAAACTTCAAGGGGCCCATTACAGGGCCCCTTGACAGGGTGGCAGGGTCTTAACTAAAATGTAGAAATGGGACAGAAACTGAAAGGAGAATTCACCCGGAAAACGAAGAAGATAGGATCTAAAAGAGGCTTGTTATTAACAATTTAGTGCACTAAAAGTTCAAGGGGGCCCGGCCCTTAAAAAATTAAAAATCTGAGCCCCAGGTGCATCAAGACCTGTCTTGGACTAATCACCCATGAATTTTCAAGCTTCTACGTGCGGCAGATTTCGCTAGCCATCGCCAACAGACACACACACACACACATAACGATTTGTTCTTTTATTAATACGAGTTGCAACCCGTCGAAATTCGACGTACTAAAATGTTTGAAAGGAACTGTCAGATCGAAATTATAATAAACCTACAAAAATAATTACAACAAAAAAATCATCTTACATTGGTTGTCTAACTCGTAAAACAAATAATATTTTAAACCCAAAATTACCAAAATATTATTTCTACAAACTTCAACTGCTTAAATTAGTGAAAAATTAAACTGTATTAGATTACGTAATCAAGATGAATAATTATGATGAAGTTATCGATGGAGCTCTTACGTTTGTTTTTACGGGATGAAAATCAGTAAAAAGGATTTTGCTTTGTCACATCATAAAATTTCCCCCCATAAAATCTAAACTGTACGTTATTTTCACATTCTCGTAATTGACATACGCACCACTCAAATTCACAATTTGAAAGTATTTTAACGCGCAAAAGAATAGATTATTAATGAATGCATTTCCAAAGTTAAAGTCACGTTTGTCCGACACAACTTTTCATGTGAACGTTCGCACAAACCTTAAGTTCTAATCTTAGTACCCGCGAAAAAAAAAATTCAGAAATTGACTTTAGTTGTCATAGTATTCGCCATTTATAGTACTGGTCAAATATTTAGTTTTATCAAAAAAAAGGATCGTTTTGTTTTAAATATATCATTTTTACTCAATGAATCATTTTGCCGAGCGCCTCAAACTCATTTATCAGCGTAATGTAAAAATATTAAAATGTAGCTGATTTATGAAGAAGAATGCGTATTTTATTTAATGTCTGACATCATTTTCTGTTCAAAAATTATAAAAAAGTTACTTTTATTTGTAATGTGAAAATGGCATCAATAAGGATATAATGAATAAAAATAATAAACCATGAATATTTTCCCTTTACTTTCAATATAAATGGAGTACTTCAGTTGCCACAATTACAAAATTTGTAATAAAAACTACAAAAAAATTAATATCTCAAAAACAAATTGAGATACAGCTTTCAAACAAATGGTATTTAAAAGAGAATTTTTTTCCTTATACGACTGTGTAAAAAGTTAAAAAGTGTGATGCATAGAAGTTTAAAAATTTGCAGTAGAGAAAATGCAAAACCAAAATTTTATTTCAAATTTCAAAGTGTTGCCGTTCGCAAAATGACGTATGCGTTACGCACAGATATGTTTGTCCTTTATAATATAGATAGATTTACTGCAGAATTTAAATCAGCATTTAAACACCAATTTCAAGCATCGTGGCTTTATTAGCGTGGCTTTATTAAGCATCGTCTCTTACCATCCCCAAAGTTAATTCTGCACTTTTCGTGGTAAATTGTTTTTTTTTTAATTTACTCCAATGTCAATAACTATTTCTAAAAATCAATGAACATTGTGGCTATCACTGAGTCTTAACATGATTTGCCTAAAAGTATGTGGTAATTTTTCTTACCGTCCCATCCTTACCATCCCTTCTTTTCCCTTTATCGTCCCTTTTTTCCTGTACTGCCCACTCTTTTTAACTTACCGTCCCTTCTTTAACACCCCTTTAAGACAATGTTATACCGAAATTTTGTACTAAAAAGACTATTTTGTTATTATTTCTTATTTGAATGTCCTGTGGGTACTATGCAAATTCTTGTTATCTTAGTTATTATTCTTAGTCAAATCTTGTCATTATATGTAAAAATTTAGAAGAAAATAAAAAGTTTTAGTTGTAAAATGATAAGGAAAATTAAACTCGCAAGTTTAACTTAAGCCTCAGTTAAGTAAAAAAAGTTTCGCTGCTAACCATTTTTTCTTTATTTTGAATCATTAAGGCATTCGTCTATCAGATTAAAATGTTATTTTAGCAAGTTTAATTTCACCAGAGTTTTATTTTTGAAAGTTAAAAGATTGTAAGAATGCCCCAGATACGAGAAATCTCTATGCGGAAATAATAATGCGATTTCTTTTTCTGATATCTTTTTTTTAAATATGAATTTTATACTTTTTTACTCCTTCCAAATTTAATACGGTTCCAAATAAATTTTAATAGGAATATAATGACCAAAATTTACTGAAGCTTGATCCTGAATTCCGGGCACTGAATTTAATTTATAGTATTACACCACCCTTTTTTAATTTGTTTATTTATGTTTTATAATATATATATATACATATATATATATGTGTATTTGTTAAATTGTGAAAAACAATTACAAACGTTTTAATATCATACAGCAAAATCAATTTTACAAAACTTGTTTTGAAAGATTTTTCAAGATTAATATTTTTAAGTCGCTCGCTACAATTGTTTAAAATTTTATTTTCTTCTATCTATAATAAATAAAAGTATTTTAATCAAAATTTTTTCTGACTGCCGGTTTACACGGATTTACACGTTTTAATGATCACAGATACCAAATAACATGTTTTTACAAAATGTCTGCCTGTCCGTGTGCATGTGTGACCTCTTTGTATCAACAAAAAGTGTATGAAGTTATGCATAAAATTGAACTAAATTTCATATGCATGTTGTAGCTATTTTCAAGAGGTCCAGTTAGAAACTTGGGATATTCCGCCCGAAGGGGCCACTGTAATAACAATTGAAGAGCTGAGTGGAAGTACATGTTAAGTAGCAAAAATTACATTTGAAGAAATTTGAAATGAAAGTTTTTTCTGTCAATTTTAATGATTTATTTTCTATTTGATACCAAGTGTTTAAAATATTAACAGGTATGGTACTAAACTCTCTCAGAAAACTTATTCATATTTAATTTTCATATATTAAAAATTATTAATATTATTGACTTTATTAAATATTAAAATATTAAATATTAATGAATAATGTCTTAAATCTTCAAGACTAAATGGAATCTTAGTATTTGAGCTTCACCATGTGATAGGATACCTCATAACGCTTTCATCCAGAAGATAATTTTTTTTTTTAGAAAATGTAACATAACATGTTCATCCACCCAGCTCTTCAATTTTGGCGCCATTTTCTTTATTGTCTCATGTAAAAGTCTACTATTTATGTATTGATCCGAACATCTTTTATATGTTTTTGACTATGGTCATTAGGTCCGCATTCAACTGAGGATATTCCCTCGTAGTATAAGTAGTAGACCCTGTGTTAGTAATTTTCCAGCGATTTTCGGGACGAGATAGGGACAGAGCAAGTTGTTGTGCTAATGTATACCAGATGTTCACAATTCGATGGCCTTGTGGAACGCGTATGACGGGAAGCCCTGTATACGTGATGACATAAGATTCGACTAACCGGAGAAGATGGTAAAAAAATCATACTATCGTCATGAAAAAACTATACACAAGTGCCCAATCTAGATTTAATTTCCGACTTTGACAATGTTTTTTCCAGTATTATCATTTATGTCCAGTAGACTAATAGTCAGCACGCCTGTATACCACGCTACTGGTCAAGAGTTTGAATCCCTGTTGGTTAAGTTTTGCTCAAACCGTCTTTCGTAGTCGATAAAATGGGTACAAAGTTAGCTTGAGGATCAAACATTGAGGATCCTGCGCTAGGTTGACCATGTGATCGGGACGTATGCTGAATCTGTGTAGCACATCTTGGCCCATAGGTTTAAGGTTTGGGCACTATAGAACGTGATTCTCAATGGATCAGAAAGCAAGAGGCTTTAATTTTCATTAACGATCATGATACAGGAAAAAGTTTTAGGATTGGCACATCCAACTAATTAATTTTACATCCGTTACTGTGACGAGAAATAAATTCCAAAAAATCAGTTTTGCTGCTATTATATGTATTTAGGATTTCTTCTTAATGCTGTTGTCAGTATGCATTTTTTTATGCTCAGTGCAAATTTATCTTAAATATACTTAAAATTCATATTTACTTGAAACATTTTCGGAAACCAGATTTTTGCACATCTTTCTTCATTTATTTGTTCTCATTCTAATTATAGCAAGATGCACAAAGCTACTTAACACCATAACAATTAACATAGAATATTTATAACTCATAGAAAAGTACAGAATATGTAACAAATCCATTTCTGAGTATTCATTATTCTTTTTTTAGGTATGTATATCCAATTTCATCTTTCACATAAATCGGATTATAGCTTTTTAAAAATTATATCAGTGACTTTCCCAGTAATTTTATTTTTAGTCGTCTTGCAAATATCTTTTATTATAGTTTTCTTAAACGTTATTAGCTTATAAGTGTCCTTCATTAGAAATTAATAATTTTTAAATATATCTTTGAATTTTATATGTCACAACGATGTAAGAATTTTGAATTTATGTTTGATATATTAATTTTCCACAAATTATATTGTATTTTGCTACATCCTTTTAAGTAGATTTATAAATCTAGTATGATGCATTACGATTGAAATTTATTTGAAACTTTAAAAAAGATATTGCGAAATTTTGGAGCAAATTGATCGGAAATAATTTATTACTTAAAATCATTCGATTATCAATAAAACTCTGGTATCAATCATTCGATTAGTTGAATCATTACCCACTTTTCTGACTCGTTTGAGCAACTTATTTAACTAAGTGCAAAGCACTTTTTTCCAATGAAGAACAATGCTATACGGCTTACTTTATATATATATATATATATATATATATATATATAATGATTTATATTTTCTTGCTAAATTTCACTTTCTTTATTTCGAGATATTTTTAAATAGGAAATGTATTTTCTTTAAACATCTTACATAGTTACAATGGATTAATTTGTGTGAAAGTACATTAACGACATTATATTATATTTCTACAACTCTCTATATATTTAAAAGACAAGACTGTCTCTTTAGTCACCTCACATAAGCTTTTCTGCTGAACCGAATTTACTTTTTTTTTTTTTTTAAAGGAGTTGTTAATTTATATATTTGCCTACACTAACTATTTTTTTTAAATATTCCCATATTTCGATTTTGATTTTAATTTTAAAAGTCATTTATGAAATTTCTTCACATTGGTGGCAATCAGGTAAAATCCATTGTCGAAGAAAGAAGGGAAACAACGGGTATTAGCATATCATTAGGGATGGCATTTTCGTATTACAATTAAAAATAAGTTTTTAAAATATTTTGAACAGAAAATAACATCATGTTAAAAAAAAAGTTACAAAGCTGTTACATTTCAAAAGATTTACATTCTGCTGTTACTGAGATTAAGATGTTAATCTCAGAGGGCTTCAGTTAATGAAAATGAGGTCATAGTAAAAATGAAATGCGTATTTTCTTTGATAAAAATAAACATTTTACTTCGAATTGTCTAAAAGTGTAAAGTTCAGGATTTTGTCGGCACTCAGATTGGGACCTCAAGTCAAGAGTGATTTTGTTTACATGCAAAACTGTATAAGGCAAAAGTGACATCAAGTTTGAGAATATATTTATTAATAAGCTATTGCACGTTAAAATATTTTTTAGTAGTGAATATGAATATGAAATGTATATATATAAATTTTACGACGATGAAAACAATGTTATTTTTAGATGTCTTTCAAAATAATTATGACTGTGTCGTAGTGAAAAAATTTTCGGTGATTTTACATTTCGCAATAACAAAGACCAAAGCCTCAATTTATAACTTCATTATTTCTTATCTTAACTGCATATTACTGATTACGTATAAGTATAAAGTTGAATTTTTCAATAATTTGAAATGTTGAATTTAAACTTTAGTAAGAAATAATATTTGTTCTAAGAGTTAGGCCAGCCTATATAAGACTGCTTTTTTATTGTAATTATTTTTGTGATTTTTTTTTATAAATTCAATCAATCAATCTTTTTAAACACATTCATTCCTCGAATTCGACGGTTTTCGATTCGGATCTTCGTAAAAGTGTTAAAAAAAGTTCATAAAGAAGTATTAACACAAGTTATTTTATTGGCATTTATGCTTTTAGTAAATATTTAAATGTTATACATTTTTTTTATTACTTACAAATTGTTTCTAATTCATCTTCATTTTATTTAAGCTAAAACATTTATTTTTCATCCGTTAAAAATATTCTTCAAAAATACTTGAAATCTAGTAATGTATAAATGCAGTAACGCCAATCTAAAAGCGAAAATGAAAGGGCCGCACGTTTACCAGGAAACAAAATCGATACAGAAAGAGTCTTTTCTGAAATTGAAATGTCCTTTTTACGAATTTAGTTCTGTTGCAGTCATGTATAGCCATTTTTCTAAATCGCTTAAATAACTTATTTTAAAATGTAATTTAGTTATTTTGCACTAAAAGTCAATGACTTAGTTATTACATATTTTATTTCCCAAACAATAAGGACATTTATTATTTTAAATGTGTTTTCTTCCTTTATTCTTGGTTTATCTTTAAATTTGAAAACTGATTTCCAAAAATACATTCCTTCCCTTAATTTGCAGTAACTGATTCAAAAAAAGATATAGAGTCTTTTGCGAAACCGAAATACCTTTTGTTTCAGATTTAAATCTGTTGCAGTCATGTCTAGCTATTTTTCTATATCCCCTAAATAACTTAGTTAAAAAAAAAACAATAATTTAGTTACTGTTGACGTTAGCGTTTTGACTAAAATTTAACGCAAGTTATTATATATTTTATTTCCCAAAGTATAAAGATATTTATTATTTGGAATGTTTTTTTTTTCTTTCGTTATACTTGTTTAAGCTTTAAATTTGTAAAGTACTATCCAAAAACATATTCCTGCACTTTATTTGGAGAAACTTGTGTCAAGGTAGACAATGACATCAATTTATACATTTTTACAAGATCAAATTAAAATAAAATATAGAAAGATAAAAGTCTAATTGCAAATAACAAGAGAAATTCTTACTGACATACTGTAATACTTCAACTTACGTCAACAATTAGTCCCAAGACTAGCGACGTAAGTCGAGGTACATTTAGATAAGCAGAAAAAGGATAAGCAATAAAAATTCTCTGAAATCTAAGGATCATGTTTTTTTTGTATTTAGGGATTATGTTTCACACCTTTAACATTACCAAAAGGATGCGTTTGCAATACAAGAATTTGAAATGAATCAATAAGTTGTTAATTTACAATTTCTTGCTCTATAAGCTGCCCCGTTCGAATTTTTGAAAATGTAAAATAAACATTGCATTGAAGTTTGGACAAACAATTTTTCCTTATTTTTTTCTCTTTTTAAACTCATTGTAACAGGAGAGTGAGTTTTCTTAACCTTTTCTAGCAACTTCTTTATATTTATTTGTCACAATAATATGGCTTTGTGGGAAAGTTTCCCTTCATAGAATCAAATGTCTTCACAAAATTTCAAATTCCGTCTTAATTAAGGATTTCTTTTCAGGCCAGACGACGTAAATACGGGATGACGTAAGTCGGTGCACTACTGTAATTTTTTTCTAGATATATAAATGTTATACATTTTTTTTTCTTCGCACATTAAAGAGATTCGAATCCAATTTCATTTTATTTAAATAAAAGCGCTGTGTTTTTAACAATTCAAAATATTCTTCTAAACTACTTAAAATTACCCATTAAAGACAGTAAAGGAAAATTACAAATACAGTCAATCAGGGTAACTTTGAACCACGGGTTGTAACTTTGCACCAACTCCTGTTTTTCAATATTTTTGACTCTAAAAGACTAAATAAACTTCAGAACTGTGCTCTGTTGGCAAGGCTCTGAACTGGGATTTCTACTCTTTATTTTAGAAAATAAATTAGCAACATTATGCACAATTGATTGCATCATCTAACTATTTTTGTGAAGTTCTGTTTTCAAGTTAATTTTGAATGCTGTTTTGAAGTTGTTGTAATCCAATTAAATTTTCATAGTAAGTGACAATATACACATTTATCAAACATATTATTATCTAAATGTTGTAAATGTGTTAATATTTTGTGATTATTTCTTTATTAATAGTTAATAAAATGTAAAATAAGAAGGCACTAGCATTTTACCGCATTTTCAGGGTAACTTTGAGCCGGCTCAAAGTTACACTGATGCTTATAATATACAGATTATAGGTGCTACTGTCGAAAATTTCCCATATTTGCACGTATATTTTATATAAATGCCGAAAGTGTGCATTAGATATGATATGTAAATATTTTTACAAATATGTGTAAAATACATAAAATTCATTTAGAGGCATGATTAGGGGCGGAGCTACTCAAATTTGACATTTCATACGTTCGACGTTTTTTATTCTTGTTTGAATAATACTAGTACTTGTATGTATTATTGTAACTATGGATATATTATAGAGTTAAAACATTGAAAATTGTTTTTCACTGCATTTTTATGTTTTATATGAACAATAAACAGGTTTTTTTAAATTCCTAAATGTTCATGGTTCTCTTCTTCCACTTTTCTTATGCCTGATATTTGTTGTAATATCATAAATTATACAAATCTTGTGATGTTGAGAAATGTAAATTCGCAGTCTTTACATATCTGAAAACATTTTTTGGTGTTTAAAGTTGTCCTGTCTACAATACTTTTTTTTATAATTAATTATTTTATATAAAAATTTATCATATGGTGCAAAGTTACTCTAAATGGCCGGGTAACTTTGAACCAGGCTAAAAATTCCTTTTTTATTGCTTTTATCCCTATTATTCCTTAATTTTTTATAGTCAAACAATAATTTAAGATCATTTCTTCTCTTTTATACCCCTAGTTGCGACAATATTCTTAAAATAAGAGTGTGGCATATGAAAATAGAGAAAATGCGGATCAAAGTTACCCTGATTGACTGTACTCGACATTTAACTGAAGCGAAACACACAAAAAAATGTATTTTGTGGAGTGAGATGACCTTTTATAGAAACACATCTGTTTCAATCATGTACAGCAATTTTCTAAATCAATTGAAAATCTTATTAAGTTAATTGTAATGCAGATGTTTTCGAAAAAAATCAACGATCTTTACTTATGAATTTTCTTTCACAAACAATTAGGATTTTTAACTTTTTGAATAAATGCCATCGTTCTTTATTGACGGTGCAGTTTTGAATTCAATTCTGCTTTCTGTTAATATCTGAACTCATTGTACGCGTAATACAAACCTAGATTTAAATTTTAAATTGAAACATATATCATAATATCTCGACAGAGTTTCTCGCGAAGCAAAAGAATCAACATTGAAATGAACCTTAAATTGAAGGAATTTCCGACATTGATGCCAAACAATTTTACAAAAATTTCTTAATACTCTGTCTAGATTATATTTTGCGGACTGACCAAAACGGGATATTGAAACCTCCATATCTCGCGTTCTATTTATCCTAGGAACAAAGTTCTTGTTTCTATGGAATGGGGCTTGTCAATTGACTAAGGAAGCAAAAATAAAGCTGAATCCGACGAATAGGTTTTCAAAAAATGCGATTTTAAAAGTGCTGATTTTTGCACGTTTTAAATTCTTGTTCAGACACAAAACCCATAACAGTACCACAGCGATGTATAATTATCGGATTTGTACGCAGATTCCTGAATTTCTATTGTTTTATGGGCAATTAACACCTTTGAAAATGTCATGTAAAAAAAAAAAATAATCAGTTTATATATATATACCAGTTTAAAGTAATTGGTTCTTATACCTAATATAGAGCAAAAAATATTAAATGTCCTAACTCTTCTCGAAATAGCCGTATACACATGATATTAAGATATGTAGCTACAGTAGATCCAAGTAAGCTACCTATTGTAAAACAGAATTGCAGCATTTACGGTTTGTATGCAGGGTTTCTCAAAATATCTTTTATTAGACCTAAGGAGTTGTGTAAAGGTGTGCGCTGTTTGCCGCGTTTGAATTGTTTTTATAAGTAGTTGGATTTTTTTTTTTTCGAGTTAAAATTTTCGTTGGTTTTTTATTTATACCTTTTAAACAAATTTATTCCAATGCTTAACTTTCTCGCTCTGCAATCTGAAATTTCCTCGGGGATTCATTTTTTCCACTGGCGACTATTTCAATTCCTACTATTAGTTCACACTCTCCCTATATTTATTTATTTATTTCTTTAGATATACACTGCTCAAAACAATTAAAGGATATTGCAGTTTTAGGTGGATTTTGTATCTGGTAATCTGTTTAGCTGATTGATACATGTTTGACAGACATAGTAGGTTATATGAGAATAAATTACACATGTTTGGCAGAAAAAAATGCATTTTATTGCGCATTTGTGTACTAAAGGAAAAAACACAATTTGTGCATATGATAAAAAAAGAATAAGAAAAGGTGTTTTCTTCAAAGAAAACCATTTTCAGTAGGGGGTATGGTTTCCACGGGCGGCCAGCAACGTTGAACACCTTTGAGGCATGGACTCAATGAGGCTATTAATGACGAGTTGGGGTATTCTGCCCCACTCTTCCAGAAGAGCTCTTTCCAGTTCTTGGAGAGTTTGTGGGGGTTGTTGGCGGCCAGAAACTCGTCTTCCTAGAGCGTCCCAAACGTGCTCGATTGGATTCATGTCTGTAGAACACGCTGGCCATTCCATTCGAACGATTCCTTCCTCGAAAAGGAAATCCTCCACCAGGTTTGCACGATGTGGCCTGCAGTTATCGTCCATTAAAATGAAGTTATCTCCGATTGCTGCAGCGTAAGGGACTACAATAGGTCTGAGGATCTCATCCCTATATCGGCGACCAGTCAGAGCTCCATCTCGAATGATGTAGAGGTCAGTGCGCCCGTCAATGGAGATGCCACCATACACCAACACTCCTCCACCGCCAAATCTGACACTTTCGTGCACGAACGCAGGATTATTCCTACTGCCACGGTCCCTCCAGATGAAAATACGCCTATTATCCGGATGCACAGAAAAACGGGACTCGTCAGAAAACAGAATATCGCTCCATTCTTTTCTCCTCCAGTTGACATGCTCGGTTGCCCACTCCCTGCGGTCGCGACGATGCCTTGATGTTAATCTAACACATACCATCGGTCGGCGAGCATACAGACCTACAGCATGGAGCCGGTTTCGGACAGTCTGAGTTGAAATCGTGGTGCCTGTAGCCGAGCGAACGTGTTGTTGGAGAAGAGTAGCGTTCATGGTTCGGTGTCTCCGAGCTGTTAACGCTAAATACCGATCTTCATTGGGCGTTGTTGCCCGTCTACGACCTTGCCCTGGTCTTCGGCCTGCACATCCACTCTCCAAAAAACGGTTCCAGATCCTGGAAATGACACTTTGTGACACTCCAATGGCTTGCGCTACTTCGGCTTGAGTTTGGCCCGCTTCTAACCTACCAACAATTCTCAAAGCTTCTGAATCTGTCAAATGACTTCGCTGAGACATCGTACTCATCGAAACAAAGCAATCACTGAATGCCGATCATCCTTGTCTTCATTCTCTTTTATCCAGTTGAAAGTCAAATTTCATTCGCTGCCACTGAAGCGACGTTTTTGACGTCGAACTCAAAATTTGCATACTCCACAGTTTGAAAACCAGAAAAATTTGCATTTGTGATTCTCTTCTTCTATTTTCGGCAAAAAAAAATTTCGTTTATATCTTTATTTTATATAAAACTTCAAATATCCTTTAATTGTTTTGAGCAGTGTATATGTCTTGTTCAAATTTTCAATCGGTCATAAAATGCTTATTATTCATCCTATCAAGTTGAAATAATTTTTTTAAACTTGTACTGGATGACAATTGATTTAATACAGTTTTATCAAATATTAATTCATTAATTAAATTTTAATTAATAAATTTTAGTTTTACATGGGAGACAAAATGGCGGCCATTGGTTATTGAAGCATTTAATGCATCTTCATATCTATAAGGGGGGTTACCATAGGGCGGACTCTGTTTTGTCGCCAAATACCGCCAAGTTTGTCGCCAACTTGGCGATATATCGCCAAATTTATCGGCCAAAATGAGTCGCCAAAAGTGACGCTAACTTGGCGATATCTCTAATATTCGTCAAATTCCCATAGACTTCCATTGTAAACCTACTTGCTTATAGTAAATCAACAAATTGAGATATTTTAATGCAACAAAAACTAATATTAACTTAAGGGTTTATATTAATTTTTTCTTTGATGACCTAAGTAGGAATTGACTTTAAAAACAAAAATTTTATATTACTTGTTTTTATTTAACTCGGACCACTTTTTAAATACAATAAATTCCATATAGACTTTAACAACATCTACAACAGAAATATACTGCATAAATTGATTTTCATAAGTTAGTGGTGCGAGAATATAAAAATAGTCTGACTGTCCCGGTGTAGCCTGATTTTGCGCAATTGTTTAACCTATTTTGATTTTTTAAAAATTACGCAGCGAGAGGCTTAACATAGAGCGAAAACATATTAAATGTTATAACTATTGTCAAAATGGTCGTATATACATGATATAAAGATATATTACTACAATAAAACACTCATACTACAATATATATTAAAACACACGTACACACATAAATAACGCCTGCATTCAACAGTTAAATGTATATATAAATATTAGGTACTTTTCGGTTAGCCGGGCGCCAGTGTCATATATACATATGTATGTATACCTATATATGCATATATATGTATATTTATACATATATAGAAGCTATATGTATATATATCTATATATGTGTGTATATATACATATATATGTATATATAGATATACATACATATGTATATATAACACTGGCGCCCGGCTAACCGAAAAGTACCAAATATTATACAGACATACATACAATAAATACAATAAACCCAACTGGAGTTAAAAATTAGCCAGAGCCAGGAATCAAGCCCGTGACCACAGTATACAAGACTGCTGCTCTAACCACTGAGCTACTCTGGTCAATACCTGAGTCTGCAATTTCTCACTAATAAACCATGTTGGGGAAGTCACCAGCCATCTGTACTGCAGCCTTGGATGAAAGGACAACGATGAATAGATTTTACTATTACATCGATCTACGATAATTATAATAAAACACTCATGCTACAATATATATTAAAACACACGTACACACATAAATAACGCATGCATTCAACAGTTAAAGGTATATATAAATATTATACAGACATACATACAATAAATACAATAAACCCAACTGGAGTGAAAAATTAGCCAGAGCCAGGAATCGAACCCGGGACCACGGTTTACAAGAGTGCTGCTCTAACCACTGAACCCGGGTTCGATTCCTGTCTCTGGATAATTTTTCCGGGTTTATTGTATTTATTGTATATATGTCTGTATAATATTTATGTATACCTTTAACTGTTGAATGCAGGCGTTATTTATGTGTGTACGTGTGTTTTAATATATATTGTAGTATGAGTGTTTTATTATAATTATCGTAGATCGATGTAATAGTAAAATCTATTCATCGTTGTCCTGTCATCCAAGGTTGTCGTATAGATGGCTGGTGACCTCCCCAGCATGATTTATTAGTGAGAAATTGCAGACTCAGGTATCGGCCTGAGTAGCTCAGTGGTTAGAGCAGCGGTCTTGTATACTGTAGTCCCAGGTTCGATTCCTGGCTCTGGCTAATTTTTCACTCCAGTTGGGTTTATTGTATTTATTGTATGTATGTCTGTATAATATTTATATATACCTTTAACTGTAGAATGCAGGCGATATTTATGTGTGTACGTGTGTTTTAATATATATTGTAGTATGAGTGTTTTATTATAATTATCGTAGATCGATGTAATATTAAAATCTATTCATCGTTGTCCTGTCATCCAAGGATGTCGTATAGATGGCTGATGACTTCCCCAACATGGCTTATTAGTGAGAAATTGTAGCCTCAGGTATCGGCAGGAGTAGCTCAGTGGTTAGAGCAGCAGTCTTGTATACTGTGGTCACGGGTTCAATTCCTGGCTCTGGCTAATTTTTCACTCCAGTTGGGTTTATTGTATTTATTGTATGTATATCTGTATAATATTTATATATACATATATTACTACAGTCTACCTAAGTATACTTCCTATTGTGAAACAGAATTATAGCATTCGCTTACAGGGTAACTCAAAATATCTTTTCATAGCACTAAAGATTTGTATAATTATCGTAATTTAACGCTGTTTACAGTATTTTATTTGTTTTTATTCGCAGGTCAAATAATTAAAATTACATGTTAAAATATTAATTAGCTTTTTATTTATATGAATTTGAAGTAATTGGATTCTATACTTAACATACAGCAAAAATATATTAAATGACAAATAATCTTTTATCTATTGTCAAAACAGTCGTATACACGTGATATTGAGATATGTTTACTACAGACGACCCAAGTACGCTTCCTACTTTAAAACAGAATTATAGCACTTACGTTTCGTGTACTTAAAACATCTTTTGATAGGGCTACAAAGATGTGTAATAGAATTTGTAAACTGTTTGGTGTATTTTATTTGTTTTTAAGCAGTTCAGGCCTTTAAAATTTCGTATAAAAAAAAAGGATTAGTTTTTGATTTACACCATTTTAAAGTACATGATACTATATAGGAAAAAAACACTATCTAGCATAACTTTTGTCAATGTTATTGTATATGCACTATATTCTGATATGTTACTGCATTCGACGCAATTAAGCTCTCTATTGTAAGGCGGCATTGAAGAATTTAATGGATCGTTTACAGGGTCACTTTAAAAATCGTGATTACGTTACAACCCATGGTTATTATCTGAGTAACATCTATTTTGATGACTTTATACAATTTCAATCTCTATAAAGTTCTATTATATTACTTGAAAAATGAATATGAATTCAGTTTGTTCATCTAAAAGCTCGTCGATGCAGGTTTCCATTTTTTTTTCTATTACACACAAGATTTGGCTATTAATCAACTTATTAAAGATGCTTCTAGATTTCAGAAGGCATCCTTTTAAAAATTCAATACTATAGAGATCTTTGGACACAAAATTTAGATGGCATTAAATGAATTTTTTACAGTCAGGAAAACGATTTGACAGAGCTTTAGGATTGCTATTTATACTTCTGAAATAAGTGAAAAAACGTTCTCTTACAAACCTAATGCCACTTTCAAACACGCGTGTGCTTTACGAACGAACCCTGTGGTGCAAAGGTTCAAGGTCAACTGACTTCAGCCAGAAGCTGTAGCTGACAGCCAACACCACACGTGCAGCCCTCAATGGCTTTCTGCTATTCACGGAAAATTCAGTCTCATTACTTCCTCCACTGACCCTGTATCACTTAAAGCAGACGTGCACTTATTAAAAAATTAATAATAATAATAATTGCAAGCATCCTACGATTAACCGAAAAATAAGTTAGTATAAAAAAGTATTTTGAGAAAAGAAATGACCTTTTTAAAACTTTCTAACATAGTTGAAAAGTGTTTACGAATTCGATTTTTCTGTCTGCCATCTCTCCCTGCTCTAAATCGCGTAAATATAGACAGATTTCCATGAAATTGATATATGTTCTTGGATTTTACCACAGCATGTTTGGTATTGCAAATGAAATGTTCAATATTTATGGATCGTTTACAGAAAACTCAAAAGAATTCCGTTATATCACGGCCTATGTCAAAAAATTGCCGGCGGTACATTTTAATGATATTACACTATCTTAAACATATTGAAATTTATATGTATAACTCACGTGTACTACAAAGCTCTTAATGTAGGATACGGGGTGCATGAAATTCGTCGTCCTGACAGTGATTTTTTAGTTATGGTACGTGTGATTAAATGTAACTAGTGTTTGGCTCATTACTTAGTATGTAAAAATTCTTTAGATCATATACAAGGCTGCACAACTGATCTCACGTACATTACCGTTTATTGACGGAAATTGCTGAAAGGGAAGTTTCAGTTGTGAGATGCGTTTGACTGAACTAACTTTTATCATACCATGTAGTATATATACAGATCTATAGATCACACACAGGGCTGCATAAAAAAATCGGATATTCTTTTCACTATTGATGGTATTTTCAGAAGTCAGGTTTTCAACTTCACTATGAGTTTTCCAATATGTAACTTAAAAAAAAAAGATTTCGTCTTTTTATTTCTGGTTCAGGCTTAAGAGAAATAGTTAAGAAACTGTTAACTATAATTCTTCTTTCTTAACTATATTTTAAATTAGGTTCAAATATAGATCAAATTTTACACTTTTGTAAAAAAAAATCTTTTTTTTTTTTTTTTTTTTTACTTGAAAAAAACAGAAAAGTTCATGTGTAAATAATATTGAATCTTTTTTCATCGACATTTTTTTAAGAATATCTAAATATTCAAAATTCTTATTTCTTTAAATTTTGAAAGGGAATATTCTATGGTAAAATGGGTCATCTATTTAAAATATTATTCGAAACGATTACAAATCCTCTTCGCAATGCAGTAATGTAAATTTTCAAATTTTAAAGGAAAATTATAAGTAGTGCAAGTTTAATTGTAAACAAAAATGATAAAAGAAAAGTCATTTCTGAAACGAAAATACTTTTTGTGAGAAACATATTTTTACAGTCATGAATAGGTTTTATTTTTCAATCTTGTACCACAAATTTAAAATTATTTTAATTTTCGAATTAGCATTTTATCTCCTTAAGCAAATATAGGGGAGACCGGGACTAGTTGGCTACAGGGTTAAGTAGTCGCAGTCCTCATAAATCGCCTGTTTGTGGATAGATTGCACAACCAGTCACAGAGTACCTTTCTTCTTGCTTTTTACAATCCTCATTGTTGTTTTGCAGCGTTACCTACGTGCAGTGGACATTTATTACGATTTTTCTATTTTTTGTACTCATGAGTAATTTTTTGTGGTTTCATTCTTTTTCTAATTTCTAATACTTATCTTAATAATTGCGATTTAACTTGTGCAGTTTTTCTTAGTGTATGATTAACTGTACCTACCCCATTTGTGATTTACTTGGATTATTTATGTTTAGAAGGTTACGTGTCCCTTTTGTGAAGAAATTTATTATGGGGCTAGTAGGCGCATTGAACACGGCGCGAGTTGGCTCGGTGTCTGGTGTGTGCTGGCAGCTTGAAAAACAGCAAACACCGAGATAAGTGGTTTCAATGCAAGATTTTGGGTACATGAGGCTTGCCCAAACGGAGACAGTCGAATTTTTATTTGTGACAACTGTAACTCTGATGATAGTATCGAATAGGATAAAAGTTACTCAATATTAATGTTTTATTCATTATTTTTATGTCTGTATAATTTAGAATTTACATTGTACGGCGATAACGCCTTTGTTTAAACTTACTGGTAATAATGAAATTGATTTCTCTCAACTGCGTGTCTTATTTAAGTTTTATTTGAATTTTTATAAAGCGTATGCCAACTTACCCCATAGGTATAGGCAACTTACCCCGTGACGGGGTAGGTTAGCGCACAATTTTCCTTTTACTTTAGGCTTCCACTAAACAGAACTACAAAAACTACAAACTGAAAACTCCGGGTTATTTATAGCCAATCGCCTGTTCTTTAAAAGTGCAGTTGAATTTTGTTAAAAAACTTAAACAAAAAATTAATAAAAATTAATAACTAAAAACTGCGCCTACTAGCCCCGGTCTCCCCTACTTATATTTTTCTTCTGGTTAAGATTTACATTGGAAAAGACCTGGCTGCAAGTATATTATTCTACAAAATAGAACCGAATAGTCTGATATTACATTTTTGCAACAATATAAAAAAAGGGAAAAAAAATTAAGTGCAAGTAATAAAATGATAATTTCTTTTACTGACATTTATTATTTTGGAAACAAATACGTGTTACATTTTATATATTTTTTCCAAATTTAAAATCACTTCAATTACCTTTTTTATTATTTTTTTTATTTTTTTTTTTTTGTTGTTGTTAAGTAAAAGTAAATCTTTTTTTCCTTTGTTGAAAATACTGTTCAAAATTAGTAGAAATCATATAATGTTTAAGTGATTTAAGGCAATTAGTAAAAGATAATTGCAAGTAAAACACGCTTTTAAACAGTTTAACTGAGAAAGAATGTTCATATACGAAAAGGCTTGAACAAAATGGCATTTTAAAAAACACATCTGTTGTAGTCATCTATAGCCATTCTTTTAAAAATCTCTTCAAAACCTTACTTAAAGAATTGTAATGTAGATATTGCCTCTCAAAACTGGTACTCCCTAGATTATCTCCCCCCCCCCCTCTCCAAACTATAAAGAGTTTTCAGTCTATCTTTATATTATGGTTTTTTATTATTATTATTACTGGGAAATCGCTTTTTGTAATAGCTTACACAACTACAGTTCACATAACTTCTACCAAGCCAAGTAACGACATTGATTTTATATTTTTAGAAAAAAAGAAGAAAAATGTATGGTTAGTGTGTAAAAAAAAATATATATATATATATATATATATATATATATATATATATATATATATATAATGAAAAGTTTTAAAATAATTTCTTTTACCGTCATTTTTTTTTTCATTTAGAGAATAAACGAATAAAATATATGTTACAAATTTATAATAGTTCGAATTCAATGTAATAATAAATAAATAAACAGTGAAGACAAATTATAAGTAAATAAAAGAAGTACTGTAAGTTTAACTCAATTTAAAGCACGTTACAGAATGAAAATCTTTTGTGACCCGAAAAAACCTTTTTATAAGAAAGACATCTGCCGCTGTCATGTAAACTTTTTTTTCCAAATCGCTTGAAAGATTTATTTAGTGAGTTGTAATGCATATTTTCCACTAAAATCACTGCGTCCCTGGTGAAATATTTTCTTCCTAAATCAATAAGTTTACAATTTTTTAAAACTAGTTTCGGATTTTATTATTTCCGGTTCAATTTTAAATTGAAAAGGACCTTTTGTAAACATTCCATTGAAATATACTTGGATTAATTACTGCAGCAAAGTACACAGTGATAAAATTTTACATTATTATAACAATGTCTTTTATTTTTAAATAAAGGCTTTAGTGGAATGGTCTTTTTATAAAACACATTTGTTGGAGTCATGTATTTTTAAAAATCGCTTGAACAACTTACTTAATAAAGTATAATCCTGCTATTTAGATTGAAAATCAGTGGATCATAGCTTACATATTTTATTTCTCAATCTATAAAGATTTTTAATATTTGCATTAGTCATTCGATATTTCGGGTTTTTTAAATTGGGAAATCACTTTTCGTAATATCTGTACAACTACAGTAAAATAAATTATGTCAATATACATAATAATATGAATTCGCATTTTTAGAATAATATATTTAACCCTACGATACTTGATTCTTATTTCCTCTCTTCTTCTTCCCACAAAAACAATATAATATCAGTATATTGAACAAGAAAAATATTTAAATAAGAAAGAAAAATCATGCGTATAGCATAGATTATGAAACACTTCCCAACACTTCCTAAATGCTATAAGAAAACTTCGTTATTTAGGGATATAAGGTAAATAAGATAACTAAGTAAACATTTTAAAAAACGCGCAAAACATTTAAAAAACTCATTTCAGCAGTTACCGTCCATAGCCAAATATGTATTACAGATCTTTTGAACTTCCCTGTATTTGTTCTGTACGTTGATATATATGCAATATATTGGGGAAATTTTTATTAGCAATAAAACGCATAACAGGTTGAAATTTCTCTTTTACCAAATTATACTAATAGGTGGAAATATACTTGAATACTGTTGTACAGCCCTTATTAGACACCACTATTTAGCTAAAATTTTATTCAAATTAAAATATACTTAAAACTACTGAAATCATATTTCTAGAAATTATCATTTATAGACGATCATGCATCCATTTCTTTGTGTGACGCTGTATATCATTTTATCTATATTCTACAAACACCAATGAAGAAAAGTGGAAAATATGGGTACCAGCCAATGGGAGAATAGTATTGGTAATGCCACCAGAAATGTGAAACAAAAATTGGTAGTAATTAAACAAAAGAGGAATTTATGAAATGTTTCCAGCAATCTGATATAAAAGGGGGAATAGAGAATTCACTATTAACAATATTGTCATAATATTTGTAGATATGAAATGCTTCAAGAAAATTAAGTTCGTGTATAGAAGTGGGTTTAGAGATGATTTTGGCTGAATTAAAAGAGTGGTTCATCTACCAACAATGCTTAGCAATTGCAGATTTATTGGTTTCTGTTTTTGAATATATTGTTGGTGTTCTTTAAAACGAAATTTTAAACCCCATTTGGCCTGTACAATATAGGAAAGACCTCACTGGCAATTAATACTATAAATACACCAGGAGTTGTATAACTCAATAGGATCTTTGAGTTTTGAGAGGGTAAGCTTATTCGTAGAGGTAAAAATTATTCTGGAGTCATGCTGTCTAAGAATTTTGGCAATAGGAAAGCTGGATTTAGGAAAGAAAGGTAACACAATGCTACTTCTGGAAACAGAAGAGGACTGATTTGAGTTAGAGGAACGTGGTTGCTGTTGTTTACGTAAAGCAGTATCGATAATAGAAGGGCTGTAACCTCTGTCAATCGCAATGTCTCTAAGATATTGAATTTCACTATTAAATGAGTGAGTATCAGAACAAAGATGTATGGCACGATTTATGAAAGTAAAAAAGGCTGCCAAAATTCTTAGACATCATGACTTCAGAATAATGTTTACCCCTACGAATAAGCTTACCCACTTCAAACTCAAAGATCATATTGAGTTATACAACTCATGGAGTATCTATAGTATTAATTGCCAGTGCGGTCTTTCCTATATTGGACAGACAAAATGGGGTTTTAAATTTCGTATTAAAGAACATCAACAATATATTCAAAAACAGGAAACCAATAAATCTTCAATTGCTAAACATTGTTGGTAGATGAACCACTCTTTTGATTTTAATTCAGCCAAAATCTTCTCTAAACCCACTTCTATACACGAACTTAATTTTCTTGAAGCATTTCATATGTAAAAGATTATGACAATATTTTTAATAGTGAATACGCTACTCCCCTTTATAAGATAGCTGGAAATATTTCATAAATTCCTCTTTTGATTAATTACTACCATTTTTTTCACATTTCTGGTGGCATTACCTATACTATTCTCCCATTGGCTGGTACTCATATTTTCCTCTTTCCCCATTGGTTAATGAAATTTTCAGTTGAATCTGCTATTTCTCCTCTATATAAGTGAGCAAGTTTCCGTTATTCTTTGCACTGAGGACAGTACACTAAACGCTACCGAAACTAGCCTGCTGAATATTTGCTTATTCTGGCGTTTTTAACGTTGCTTTTAAATTTATATCATTCTGCGCCAAGTAACATCTTAATAATTATTATACTACACTTTTACTAACATTTATATTTTGGAAGCAAATACAATATGTGTTACGCACTAAACACATATTTTTTCCAAATTTAAAAATGTTTAAATTCAATTTGATTTTTTTAGTAAGATCAATTATTTTTTTTTATTTTCAAAATATTCCACAAAACCACTTGAAATCATCAAATGCTTAAGGCTGTTTCCAGCTGCTCTGCTGAACAAGCGCAAAACGTTTTGACACATTTACAAATTCATTTTTTAAAGGAAAGGTACAAAATTGAAAAGCCTGACCTTGGAAGTGATTTGGAATCGAACTGTGTTTTCCATTTTTTAATCAATAAATTACCTATTGAATTATCAGCGATATTTATAACGTGACAAACACGTTTTTCGTCTTTTCTTGAGTGGTTATTCTACTTTCGCGCAAAAATTCAGTTCAAAACGCCCACTTTGATATTATTTTCTGAAAGATCTATTGCGTTTGCAAAAAAAAAAAAAAAGGAAAAAGGAAAAACAGCTCGGATTACATAGTTTCTGAAGTTTTCTGCTAGTTTCATGCATTTCCGAACAAAAATAAATTAAAATTTGCCCTCTTGGATTTGAGAGCAGCCTTAAATGTATTAAAGCAATCAGTAAACGAAAATCGCAAATGTAAAATACTTGCAAATCATTTAGCTGAGAAAGAATGTCTGTATAAAAAATGCTTTCCCAAAATGACCCTTTTAAAAAACAGTCTGTTGAAGTCATGTACAGTAAAGCCCCGATTATCCGTGAGCGATTTTTTTTTTTTTTTTTATTGAAGCCAACAACAAGGAAAATACAATAAGCTTTACTAATAAATATAAACAGAAAACATTCATATATTCGAAAGTAATAGAAGAATATTTCTAAATTCGGTTGCCATGTTCAAAATATCAGATATAAAGTCTTGATGTCTTTTATTGATTTTATTAACAAAACGTAAACACTGCAATTAAAATATTGAACAATTAAATAAGACTATTATGATAAATTCCAGGAGAGCATATCAAGAATAGTTTCATTTTTGAGATAGAAAAGGTGTTTCAAAAGCAAGAAGCAAAAACAAATGACTGATTTTGTTAATTTTTAAGTAAATTTTAAGTAATGTTAAAAAGGTGTAACTTAACACCTTTTGTATAGTAGGTATGAAATTGTTTCTTGTTTACTGTTCTTTAATTTAGTGATTTAGACATAAAGCAAAGGTTTCTGCTGTTCTGTGCATGTGCATATGTATGTATTTTAAACATTTTATTATGTTTTTTGTACACTAAAACATAGTTTTGTGTTGAATTTTCTTTTTTTCATGCTTAGGCACAATTTTCAGTCTTTTTCGGGTAATCCGAGGTGTCCTTGCCACCCAATTCCGCGGATAATCGGGGCTGTACTGTATAACCATTTTCAAGAATCGCTTGAACAATTTACTTAGTGAAGTTTAATGTAAGTATTTCTTCTGAAAACCACTGTTCCATACCTCACTTTTTTTTAAATTCTCAAAATATGGGTGTAAAGAGCTTAACTTTTTGAATATTTAGTCTTAATTTATTTTGTGAACTTTTTAAAATGGGAAATCGCTTCCGTTAAGGCTGTTCTCAAATCCAAAAGGGCAACTTTATGAGAGAAGTTTTAATTTAATTTTGTTTTGTATGGAAACTATGTAATCAAAAAGTTTTTTTTTTTTTTTTTTTTTTTTTTTTTTTTGCAAACGTGCTAGATTTTTCAGAAAGTAATGTCAAAGTGGTCGTTTTTAACAGAATCTCAACGCGAAGGAAGAATAACAACTTAAGAAAGGGTGAAAAACGTCTTTGTCACGTGATCAAGATCGCTTATAACTCAATAGGTAATTTATTTATCAAAAAATGAAAAACACCGTGCGATTCCAAAACTCTTCCACAGTCAGGCATTGTAATTTTCTATATTTCCGTAGTAAAATGAATTTGTAAATGTGTCAACACTTTCTGCACTTGTTGAGCAGCGCAGGTGAGAACAGCGTTAATGCTTTATGTAACTACATTTCAAATAATTTGTGTCAAAGCACATAACGACATGATTTCACATTTTTAGTAAAAAATTTCTTTTATAAGAAGAAAAATAAATGGTTAATGTGTAAAAAAGAAAAAAGAACAATTTATTTTACTGTCTTTTTTTTCATTTAGAGAATAAATGAATAAAATATATATTATTTATTTTTATTTTCAAATTTGAAAGGATTCGAATGCGGTATAAAATAAACAGTGAAGAAAAATGACAAGAAAAGAAAAGAAGTAATGCAAGTTTAGCTGGATTTAATCCACGTTATTGAAAAGTCTTTTGTGAAACGAAATAACCTTTTTTTAAAAAAGACATCTGTCGCTGTCAACTAAACCTATTTTCCAAATCGCTTGAAAGACTTATTTAATGAACTATAATGTATATTTTCTACTGAAAATCACTTCGTCTCAATATTTTTTTTCTAAATCAATAATTTTCTAATTTTTTAAGCTTGTTTCTGTTTTTATTATTGCAGGTTGTGTTTTTAATTGGAAGAGTTTTCTATAAACATCCCACTGAACCATACTTGAATGAATTTGCGCCAAAGTACAGAGTGGCCTCATTTTACAATATTAAAATTATATATATATATATATATATTTTAATAAAGGCTTTAGTGGAATGATCTTTTTAAAAAATACATCTGTGGATTTCATGTATAACCATTTTTAAGAATCGAACAACTTACTTGGTTCAAGACTACGTAACGTAGTACAACGTATATATTTCCTCTAAAGTCAGTGGTCTATAGTTTACACATTTTATTTCTCAATGTATACAGATTTTCGCTTTTTGAATGTCTAGTCATTTTTTATTTTGGGTTTTTTAAATTGGGAAATCTCTTTCTGTAATATATTATACAACTACGGTTCAAATAATTCATGTCAAAGTGCATAACGATATGATTTTATATTTTTAGAATAATAACTTTTACCCTGCAACAATTGATTTCAATTTCCCCCTTATTCTTCCCCAAAAAAATACAATATCAGTATATCGAACAAGAAAATATTTTTAAAATCACATATCAACTTTTATCCATATTTTAGGAGAAAAATAACACATGCCCAATGGCTGCATTATCTGAACAACATAAAATTTGAAATTTAAAATGGGTCAAATAGCTACACTATATTGTACGGTTAAATAACAGAACAAATGAAACTTCCATGGGCAAAAACTAGAACATTTCTAGTGACATTTATAATTTGGAAACAAATACGTGATACACATAAAATATTTTTTTTTCAAAATTTAAAACCCTTTGAATTCAATTTCATTTTTTTTTAGTAAGAGCAATTATTTTTCTTCTTTTAAAAATAATTTTCAAAACCACTTGAAACCATCTAATGCTTAAATGTATTAAAGCAATCAGTAAAAGAAAATCGCAAATAAAATACGCTTGCAAATCGTTTAGCTGAGAAAGAACGTTCATACAAAAAAGACTTTACCAAAATGACCTTTTTATAAAATAGATCTGCTGGAGCCATGTATAGCCATTTTTAAGAATCGCTTGAACAACTTACTTATTGAAGTGTAATGTAGATATTTCCGCTGAAAATCAGTGTTCCATAGCTTACATTTCTTACTTCGCAAACTGTAATGGTTTTTC
Organism: Maratus speciosus; assembly: GCA_963932465.1. Classification (NCBI taxonomy): domain Eukaryota; kingdom Metazoa; phylum Arthropoda; class Arachnida; order Araneae; family Salticidae; genus Maratus; species Maratus speciosus. The sequence goes on from OZ010794.1 coordinate 325,768,604, forward strand.
CCTTTTGAATGTCTTGTCTTTCTTTATTTTCCGGTTTTTTTTTTCTTTTTTTTAAGTTCTGAAATAGATTCTTGTAATACTTAGACAATTGCAGTTCAGATAACTTGTGTCAAAGTACAAGATTTCATATTTTTAGAAAAATACCTTCTTTGATAAAAATAAGAAAATGAATGGTCCATGTATTAAAATATACATATATATATATATATATATATATATATATATATATATATATTCTTTCCCTGTCATTTTGTTTTCCTTTAAATAAATAAATAAATAATTGATACTAATTTTCATTTCAAGCAAATTTAAAATGTTTCTATACAAAGTCAATCTTGATGATAAATTATGAGCTGGGAACATAAATGTCAGGCGTTTAACTGAATCTAAAACCCGTTATAGAAAAAGCCTTTTGTGAAATGAAATAACCCTTTTCAAGAAATTCAGCTGTTGGTATCATGTCAGACATTTTTCAAAATCTCTTGAACGACTTATTTAGTGAATTGTAACTTAGATTTTACATTGAAAACCACTACACCACTGCTTACTATTTTCTTCCAAAACCAAAAAGTTTGTAATTTTTTAAGTAACATCCGGGTTACATTATATCTGGTTCAGTTTTTAAATTGAAAAGTGCTTTCTGCAAACATCCCACTTAACTATACTTGAATTAATATGAGACAAAGTGTATTATGACTTGATATTACATTTCTACAGTAATTTACATTTTTTTAAGGAAATTTAGAATAAATAAATAAATAAAAAGCAAATACTAAAGCAATTTCTTTTAAAATAATTTTTTGAGTAATCCTAAAAATGTCAGTAAATATTTTTTTTTTTCCAAATTAAAATACTAACAGTTCAACTTTGGTAAGAATATTATTTTTATTTCCGTGCATTATTATTCGAAATCCATAATACATTAATGCATTAACCCTTTATCTACTGGCGGTACTTATAAGTGCCATTAAAATTAATTTTTATAAAACTCATTTAATACATCGATTAGTAGCAATACTGTTTAGAATGAGTTACAGATACATTACTTTATCTTGGTCCAAAAGCTATATTGGTTAAACAAAACAAAAATATTTTTAAATGGACGATTTTTTTTGCCTTTGCGTCTTTTCAGCTTTCTAGTGCTGAGGGGAAGGGGGGAGGAATTTTTCAATTCGGAAGTATTTATATATTTCTATTGTAAGAACATTATATTTGTGCATTTCCTAATTCTACAAAATACTAAGAAAAATATTTAAAATAAAAGATTTGAGTAGGGATATAAATATTGCACAAAATCCCTATAAATTAAAATTTAATGAATCCTTCTAAATCCCTCAATGCTTCTAAAATCGTTTTAAAATTTATTAAATGATTATGTAAATCTTTTATTTTTGTTTAAACAATTCACGAAAAATGCTTTAGAAGATAAAATTTTCATGAACTCATAATTCAAAAGATAAAGGGTTAAAACCAACACTAAAGAAACAAGAGCGAAAAATCGTGCGAACAGCATAGATTATGAAACAGTTTCAAGTACCATTCAGAATACTATTAAAAAAAAAGTCACTGTTTGCTAAGGTGAAAGATGATGTCTAAATGAACAATTTTAAAAACGCATAAAGCATTTGAAAACCCGATTTCTGCTATTACCATGAATAGTCGATAAATATACGATTTTGTTTTGTGCAGTCCTGTATATGGTCTACAGTTATGCATGCATACTAAATATTATGCCAAAAGTTAGTTCAGTCAAACGCATAGCGTAGTTGAAATTTTCCGCCAATAAACGCATGTTGCTCAAAACTTTTGTACAGCCCTTTTTATGATCTTTCGAATTTATACACACCAAGTAATATTTAAAAAATATTTAAATTTAAAAAGCATACCACAACTGAAAACGCACTTGCAACAGTTATTGCCTGCTGGCTTCAATGGTTAAATTATTGCTCAGTTTCCTTTGTAGTCAAATCCTTTTGTATGTTCTGTAAATGACTGATAAGTTCTGTGCAAACCACATTTTATTGTAAGAACCTTCTAATACACCTCTGTGATGCATATCGATTTCATTATGCTTAAAATACTGTAGTATCATTAAAATGCACACCAAGCCAATTTTCCAAATAAACCGTAATGTAATGAAAATCTTTTAAGTGGCCCTGAATATGAACTGAAAATTCTACATACTTCATTTACAATACCAAACATGCCGCAGAAAAACACAATAACATACATCAATATCAATGCAATCAGACTATATATACGCGAGTTAAAGCACGGAGAGATGGCAGACAGATAGAAGGACGGACAGCACAATGATTTTCTCATTCATATTCCACATTTACAAAAATATTGTAATATTTAAAAGTAAAAAGAAAGGTAGAAGACCAATGCTAGAAGAGAGGTGGGGAAGGATGGGACATAAAACAGATTACGATTCGATGGGAAAGGATGACGTCGATAATGAACTCTTTTGTACAGCGTCAGAATTAAAGTGCAAATAATGCTGGCGGACGCATGGAATTGTGGGTATAGAATAACAACGAATAAATGATATTAAAACATTCGAAAGAAAGAGAATTTAGTTTTAGAATAAAATGAAAAAGTAATTTAATGGGTTTTATAAGATTAGGCGAATGGATTAAGGTTTTTAGAATAATAAAAGAATAAGCAACTTTAAATGCATGAAATAAAAGACAAAAGATATTAAGATGTTATTAAATATAGGTAATAAAAGGAAAAATATTAAGAATTTGGAATAGTTTTACTAAGAAAAAGAGGCGAAAAATTTTATTATTACATATCCCGCAACTCAAAAAGACTGGATAAACTGGTAGGTCCTAAGACCCACAAGTTCATAGAAAGGAAATGTTACATAGGCTTGGTTTACAATTTCGCCACTTTGGAGTAAACGATGAAGATTTAACTTTTTGTAAAAATCTTAATGCTATATTAATTTAAAATTTAGAACGTGAACTACTGGAATTATTAATTAAATACAATAACAAGTTTGTTTGTGTTTATGACGGCCGATTATCAACACGTGGGATATAGGCCCTGGGGGGAGTGCCCTTCGTGGGGGTCTTTCTAAGGGAACCTAACCCGTATTTACGCATGGAAAACCACGGCTTCGAAGAAAACCACGAAAACTCCGAAACGGTTAGGCCGACGGGCGCGATTGGGTTTGAACCCAGCACCTCCCGTCTACCAGCTTCGAGAGCAGAACCTCTCAGCCACTGGTGGGGCTACAATAACAAGATATTAATCTTGTTTAGAAATTACAAAGATGTAAAATAAAAAGTTACTATAAATATTGAGAATAATTATTTAACATAGTTTTGTTATTTACATATTATAATAAATGTAAGGCCATTCATGGCTCATATTCATGTGCAAGGCATTCATGAATTCAGTTGTAAATACTTGAACGTAGCATTTTATAATATAAATGTGCTAATGGAATTCTGAAAAATGTCTTCAAAATATAAGTTCAAAATTAGATTCGTAAATATAATCTTCATTTGAATCTACTTATCCTTACATTAGCAACTCAGTTTTTCCAATCTAAGTTCATTTTTAGTTCAGTAAATGAAATTAATATATTACAATAAAAAATAATAATAAAATTCATAATAGCAATAATAATAACAAAATTTTTAAATAAACCTATTTACAGTATCTTTGAAGTGTATTGACACACATACATCGATGGTATTGATGTCCATCTCTTTGCGGGTACCTTTTTACTATTGGTTATTAGTTACTATTTACCATATGGTATTTACCTATTACAGTCATCATAGGTTTTTCAGAAACTTCTTTGGAATTCCTCTAAATTGAAAAAATTTTAATAATCTAAAATTTCTAACTCATAAATTAATTACTCATAATTAATCAACTCTCTAACTCATAACAATTAAAACCATTTAAATCAGATATTCTCATAAACTAACAAAAACTCTTAAAACCCCCTCACTGACAAGCCCGTGTTAATACGTTCACTAAGCCCAAGGTTTCACTGCAAAACAAGCAATATTTAAAGTAATATAATTCTATTCATTTAATGTAATTTTAATACATTGAACAATGATTAATACTTCCAAGGTTGCATTTATATTCGTTATTAATTTTTTTTTTTATAAAATGTTCAAAGAATCATTTTTTTAGCATTTAAATAAGATGCAGAGAAAACAACATTACAAATTTGCCCATTTCCAAGAGAGTCAGAGGGTTAAAATCTAAAACTTCATAAGATTTTTTTTTAATCTTATGTTCTGTCTATTAATTAGTTACACGGTAATTATCTTCCAATTATCTAATAATAAGCATATTATATCTTATAATAATAATATCAGTTTCTAGGACTAACTTACAATGAGTAATTGAAATTCATGCTAATTGGGTTATCACAACTCATAGCATAAATACTCTCTCAAGTATGTCTCCCATGTTAAGTATTATCATCCCACTTATTATAGTAATCAATATTCTTTATGATCTTTTTCTTTCAATATCAGTAATGTATAGTATAATAAATAATAATAACAACTACATTCAACAACACAGTCAATAGTATTCAAAAGTATCAAATAAATTTCTTTAACTAATCCATAAAGTATCTATTGATATCTCATCCATATGAGCGAATGAGGTATGACAATATACTCAAATATTAGGCATAACATAAAGTAACAAAAATAAATAAGAAATGTTGTGAAATAACTATCAATTCAGCATGATTATGCAATGATCTTGTTTTCAATCAAACAAGAAACTATAGTTGCTGAATGAAAATGAAACTGTGTAGCATACTTAAGAAAGGTTGATAAAAGATCCAGATCATTGAATTATAGTAATTAACTTTAATCCTAGATTCAAATTCAGTTTAAATTTAATTCTAATCCAGTTAATTTTATTTATTTAGTTAATTTAGTTTAAGTTATTAATTCAATTAATTTCAATACAAGAAATTCTCAACCTAAATCGACCAATTTACGCCAGCATAAATAGTTAACTCAAGTAAAAAATCTCAGCAGTAATATTCCTGTCGCGATTGGAGAACACACTGTTATATAGAAAATAATTGCTTACTAACTTATAAATGTATTTATTTAGTTTAGTTAAATTACTTATTATTATAAATTTAAGACGCGGCTATGGATTTAACATTAGTTTGCTGGGGGTTTCTCATGGGATAACTTTAATTGATCCGGAGAATAATATTTTCGTAATTTAGCTACATGGACAATCTCCGTATTTCGGTTTGAATTTTATATCTATCTCAAAGTTGACATCAGATAATTTATTAAGGATTAGATATGGGACAAGTTTTTAGTGGCTCTTAAGAATAATTTATAATTATATACTTTCTAGTGCAAAACTTAAATTTAAAAACAATAAAATATTTTTCAAGAACAAAATAAAATGATAAATAATTCTCTTTTAAGGTTAAACTTTTTGGAGTAGTAAACGGTAAACACAACACAACAATTCCTCAACAAAAACATTCAAGAAAAGTTATTAAACTTGAGTAGGTGCAATAGATCTTAGCATTAGAAATTTTATCAGAACATGGTGAAAACAAGGTCACTTTACTATATTTAATCAATTTTCTAACTATATTTTAATTGTCAAAATCCCAGTAAAAGGTTCACTCAATCCCATCTTTTCTCACTGAATTTGTTTAAATTATAAGAAATTTGGGATAAACTAACCTTAACCAGAAATTCTATTCAATAAAAACATAGACACTTAAACATCATAGTTATAATTTTTTAAAGTTAGACTAATTCTTTTATAATTCATAAAATTTTTCAAAAATGTTAATTGCATGCTATCTTTTACTTCAATTTACAAAATTTAATTAAATTTATTATAATTTATCTGACAAAATTCTAGCACAAGTTTCGCCAATTCCATCTTTTCTTACTGAATTATGTAAATTATAAGAAACCGGGAATTAACATTAACTGCAACCAGAAATTCTATCAAACAAAACTGTAATTTGTTAATTTAGCTTCATATTTACCTTTTTATGAAAATATTGCTCTAATTCATTTAAGTCATTTAACTTTAAAGCTGCAAATTCAGAAAATCTTGGAACATAAACACTAATAAATTTGTCAGTGAGAAGCTCAGAAATTTTTTCAAAACTAGTGCACTCCAGACAATCATTTATATAAACCTTCAATGCTTCTCCTTTCAAATATTTAGAAATATTATTTAATTTCCAATTTTCATCTTTTTTTCTCTGTAATGCAAGATTTCTCAAAATGCATTAACCAAGGTTGTATTTTCATACCGGACTCTGGGTCAAAGGGAACAATATTTATTTCACTCATGGTGTTACTCGATTTTTTAACAATTCTAGATCTTAATTGTATATAGGAGGGATAATTCATTTATATAAAAATGCAATAGTATAAACATAATTAAAAAATATACAACTTTAAATTAAATAAACAATGTAAATATTTTTTTCCCAATAAATAATAACAACAACTAAAGTATAATTCATTTTCTAACAACAATAATAATAATAACAACAATATTGTAAATAAATAGAAATCTACTAAAATGCTATAATAAATAATATATTAATTCTCACCCACAGAAAGGTATTATTTCAAACATGACTTCTGGACGGAGAGCTAGAATTTTATTTAAAAAGAAAAATCGAGCATTCAATTTAATGTGAGACCTATGCCCGCCACTTGGAGCTATCAGGGATTTTTAATTATTGTATTGAGTCGTTGAAAACTTAGTGACGTTCCATTGCCAGAGTTTTACTGACATTCGTTCATGTAAACTATCGCTCTTCGTAATCATACTTGTTGCTAGTCGATGACATTAATTTACTCTGCATATTCAGAACATTTCTGACATTCTGAAGTTTCGATGAGTTTCTCTACTAATCATTACTTTAGTAAAGCAAGTGAGGACATCCTGTGCGGCTTATGTAGCATTTTGCTACCGACTTTCAGATATTTAGGCGACACCAGTACACCTCGACATAAAATGTAGTAGAGCAATCAAAACCATCCATCCGTTATATTGAAAATATCGGATTGCAGCCAGGGTGGCGAGTAAACACAGGATCGAGACACATTGAGATAATTTCCATTACGTAATGAATATAGAGAGTCATCGTCACTTGAAACTGGTTTTATTGACAAAAAACATAGTAAAACACTTCCAGTAGTTATTCCATCAATTCTCAAAAATTGATCATCACTTCACAAAACTTTAGATGTTACAAGCATAGGATTTACACATTAGAACGCTTACTTCAAGCGACGCAGGTTAATTAGACAACCAGAAAAACGTAAAATCTTCCGCTCCTTCGCCGATGTAACGATATATGTACTCCGAAAAACAGCGTGCTGACGGTTACAGAAAGGTAGAAGAATGATTAATTAATAGTAGAATGATTAATTATTAGTAGTAAATAATAATTAATAAATCAACAAGCCAACGAATTCGAAACATGCAAGTTTAATAATTTTTTTCTTTGTTTTGCCTGCTTCGTGTGACGTCATAACAAAGCAGGTTACTGCTTTATCCAATCTAGAGGGCGTGGTTTGAACCCACCACATTTTGTTTTGAAGACATCGCCCTTACAATTAGCTAACCTAGTATGCATTTTTATTTTCTCTCTTAGGAAATGACAAAATTATTTTTCTGTATAAAATTTTTATAAGGATTATCTAAGCCATTTACTGCACCATGTGCTGTGATAGCGTTTCTGTCCCATAGCTTTCATTTTTATTCAAAATTTAATTTAAAACATAACTTTCTTACTTTTAGATCATATTATCCCCCCCCCCTCTTTCCTATAATGAAATATGTGATTAAATTCATTTCTCAAAACCATCCAGAGTTTATTAAAGTGATTTCTTTCTTCTTTCTAAAAATCATCTTTAATTCAAGGCGCTCAAATAATCATTTCCTTTTTCCCTTTCTCATTTTAATCTGTATCTACCCGTTACCGCTGCTTGTGTAAAGAAATAAATAAGAATTAAATAGCACAGCTGCTAGTCTCATTTCATTTTCTTGCATTAGATTTTTTCCCCCGCCGCAGTGATAAGAAATTTTTATCGCTACTAATACGTGAACGTTGAATATGTATTAACAATAAAAAGTAAAAATGAACGAATCTTATGGGAAGCATGTATTTATCGTGTTATGTGGTCGGGCTAAAAGCCAGATGTCCTGGATTTTCTGCATTCTTCTCATCGAGCAATCTGCAGTCTACAATTTCATGTAACAGTTAGTTGGGCAAAGGCCTATCTGCAAGATAAACAATTTCGGTTTGTCTGTTACTTTTCTCATCCTATTTAGAAGCGCTTACTTGCAATCCACATTTTTGCGGTAATGTTTATCGCCAAAAGCCTTTGTACACTTTCGCGCAGTCACCAAAATTTGCAAATTGGCGTTTCCATTACGTAATGAATATAGAGAGTCATCGTCACTTGAAACTGGTTTTATTGACAAAAAACATAGTAAAACACTTCCAGTAGTTATTCCATCAATTCTCAAAAATTGATCATCACTTCACAAAACTTTAGATGTTACAAGCATAGGATTTACACATTAGAACGCTTACTCCAAGCGACGCAGGTTAATTAGACAACCAGAAAAACGTAAAATCTTCCGCTCCTTCGCCGATGTAACGATATATGTACTCCGAAAAACAGCGTGCGGACGGTTACAGAAAGGTAGAAGAATGATTAATTAATAGTAGAATGATTAATTATTAGTAGTAAATAATAATTAATAAATCAACAAGCCAACGAATTCGAAACATGCAAGTTTAATAATTTTTTTTCTTTGTTTTGCCTGCTTCGTGTGACGTCACAACAAAGCAGGTTACTGCTTTATCCAATCTAGAGGGCGTTGTTTGAACCCACCACATTTTGTTTTGAAGACATCGCCCTTACAATTAGCTAACCTAGTATGCATTTTTTTTTCTCTCTTAGGAAATGACAAAATTATTTTTGTGTATAAAATTTTTATAAGGATTATCTAAGCCATTTACTGCACCATGTGCCATATCTGGTAATACCTAAAACATAATAATTTTCATTATGTGTCATGAATTTGGCCAGTATGATCTCTGTCCCTAATCAAGAATAATCCAAAGAATGGAATAACACTTAATTTGTCCATTTCAGATGGCTGCATTAGACAAAAATTTTGGATTTGTTATTCGAGAACAAAAGAAATTTCTATTAAGCTATTAAGGTAAGATTTACTTTCATTATTTTTACTGACTACTTAAAAATAATAATGCAAAAAATGTTGCAGAGTGTTAAGCAGATAAAATTAATTAATTTAAGTTCATTTAGTTACAAAATATAGTAATACAATATTTAAAAACTCTAATTATGTGCTTATAGCAGACACCATAAAACAGTAAATTTTAGCTGAAAATTTGATATTTAATATTTTCCACTATTTTCCCCGTTATTTGACCAATACAACGATTTCAAATAACTTTTTTTCACAGAAATAGAAAAATTTGTGCAATGAAGTCTTAATTATTCTTCGCAAAATTTTTATAGCAATGCGTCGTTTGTATTGCTTAATAGGAACTTGTGCAATTATTTTAAAAAGCCCGTACTATAATTTTCAACGTGTGTATTTAATACTTCGAAAACCTTCTTTAAAAAAGAAAAAAATCAATAGAAATTATTTTCAAAGAGTCGAAATCATTCCCCTTCCAGTAGAACATATTTCCGTGTTATGCCCGCGTACTTTATTCGTGTCAGAAAAAAAAATCAGTAATAAAATGCTTGAGCTTCCTCATATTCAAAACATTTCATTTTCTTCTTAAACTAAATTATTAAAATCAAATGTGTACATTGTTGATCAAAATATTGAGAGTAAATTGCTTGCTTCCTTTATAAGGTTTCCTGTAATGCACCTTGAAATATTTCTAAAGTAATTAAATTTTGATAATGCGAAAATACTTCCGCATTATGGTAGTGTATATTATACGTGGAAAAATATAAAAAAATAAATTGTATAAAAGCTTGATATTCAAAATATTTATTTTCCTCTTAAACTAAAATATTAAAATGAAATATTCAATTTAGAATTAATTTTGAACTCTCACTTCTAAGATTTCCTTGTAGTGAAAGCCTCTTTGTGTATTTATTTTATGAATTTATAAATTTAGTTTCCATTAAAAAAAAAAAAAAGAATGTATGTAACCTAATTTTTAAGGTTTCACTATAATGATACTTTCCGTATTTTCTAGGAACAAACGAAACTATTCCTAAGAACCTTCTTATTTTTAACAATTTCCAACATAGTTGAAAAGTGTTTATGAATATAGTTTGTCTGTCTGTCCGTCCGCGCATGGCCAGATTACCATGAAATTGATGTATGTTATTGGTGTTTACTGTGGTAAGTTCGGCATTTAAAATGAAGTGTGTAACGTTAGCGGTTCACTTGCAGGGACACCCAAAATAATGCCACTATATTACGACCTATGAGAAACATCGTTCGCAGTGTATTTTAATGATATTACACTATTTTAAATATATTGAAATTTGTATATATAACTGAAATTTACTAAAAAAGCGTACTGTATTAGCTATAGTACTGCCTATAAAGAATAGCTGATGGAAAAGCGTTTTCATTTGTAATACGCGTTAAAAAAATTAACTAGTGGTTGCATATTGCTTCGAGTGCAGGATTTCTATAGATCATATTCATGGCTACAGAAAAGATCTGAAGTGTAGTTTCGTTCTTGACGGAAATTGTTAAGAGGTCTCAACAATTGAAAAATTGAAAAAAAAAAAAGCCCATTTTCAAGATTTAATACCTTAAAATGTATATAGTTTAAAAACACAAGTTTAATTGGGGTGAAAGATATGAGGCATTCTCACAATCTTTTGACTTTCGGGAATAAAAAGCTGCCGAAATTAAACATGTTAAAATAACATTTTAATCTGATAGACGAATGCCTTAATGATTCAAAATAAAGAAAAAATGGTCAGCAGCGAAATTGTTTTTATTTAACAGAGGTTTATGTTAAACTTTCGAGTTTCATTTTCCTTACCATTTTACAACTAAAACTTTTTATTTTCTTCTAAATTTCTACTTATAATGAATTTGCATAGTACCCACAGGACATTCAAATAAGACATAATAACAATGTAGTATTTTTAGTACAAAATTTTGGTACATATTGTCTTAAAGAGGTGTTAAAGAAGGGACGGTAAGGTAAAATAAGTGGACGGCATAGGAAAAAAGGGACGAAATGGGAAAAAAAGGGACGGTAAGGATGGAACTGTAAGGAAATTGCCATCTATTTTAGGCAAATCGTGTTAAGACTAAGTGGTAGCAACAATGTTCATTGGTTTTTAGAAACAGTTATTTACATTGGATTAAAAAAAAAAAAAAAAAAAAAAAAAAAAAAAAAAAAAAAACATTAATTTACCTTGAAAAGTGCAAGAATAAACCTTGGGGACGGTAAGATTACAGATAAAGCCACGATGCTTGAAATTGATATTTAAATGCTGATTTAAATTCTGCAGTAAATTTCCTGTCAAAGAATTTTAGACATTCATTCTCTAGCATACTTCTGCATGAAAAAAACACTTGAAAAAAATCTTTGGCTGCATCTGAAGTGATTTTCTGTGTAATTTTAAAAGAGGGACGATAAGGAATCTAAAACCCAGGGACAAAGATTAAAAAATAATATCAACTCTTAAAATGTGTGCAGGTTATTTTTTGGTACATATTTATATAAAAAAATAATTCCAGTTTCGGAAAAAAATTACATCGAATTATTTTTATTGAAGCAATTTTATACAGACAGTTCCAAAGTTAAAAATTAGAATCACGGACGCTATAGGAGTTTTACTGGTATTTGGACCCCCAACATCGCCAAAAATTTATTTATCTCCTTAATATTGTTATACAATCATGCAATGGGATGTTGCCCAGCATATGAGAAAAAAACTGAAGAACATGTACTAAAATAAAAATTATTATTTAGGGACATAATAGTCAAAAGATTGTGAGAATGTCCCATATAAGTATGTTCTTTTATTTCACGTATTTAAAAAATTGCAAGATGCAGAATTAGTATTTATAGGGGCCTCCAAACTGTCAGACATTTGTCGAAAAGAAAATTGGTATACAAGCTTACGCGCAGGATTACAAAATAAATTTTGCAGCTAGACAGAAATTTCGTGTGTCTAATTATACACCCGATTATAGTAATTACCCTGTCCCTAAATAAATTTGTATTTAAATCATTTTTATCTATATTATAAAGGACAAACATATCTGTGCGTAACGCATACGTCACTCTGCGAATGGCAACACTCTGAAATTTGAAATGAAATTTCGGTTTTGCAATTTTCGCTACTGCAAATTTTTAAACTTCTAAATATCGCACCGTTTCAATTTTTACACCGTATAATACAGAAAAAAAATTTACTTTTAAATGCAATTTGTTTCAAATCTCTATCTCAATTTCTTTTTGAGATATTAATTTTTGTATAGTTTTTAGTACGAATTTTGTAATTGTGGCAACTGAAGTACACCATTTCCATTAAAAGTAAAGGGAAAATAGTCATCGATTATTTATTTTTATTGATGCGATTCCTTTTTAGAGAATTCCTTGAGATTATTATTCCTTGAGATTATTATTCCTTATTGATGCCATTTTCACATGACAAATAAAAGTAACTTTTTTATAATTTTTGAACAGAAAATTATGTCAGCCATTAAAAGAAAACATGCATTCTTCTTCATAAACCAGTTACATTTCGATATTTTTACATTACGCTGATACTGAATTTGAGATGCTGGGCAAAATGATGCAGTGAGTAAAAATGATGCCCTATTTAAAACAAAACGATCATTTTCTTTGACAAAACTAAATATTTGACCAATACTATGATAACTAAAGGCAAATTTCTGATTTTTTTATTCGCGGGTACTGAGATTAGAACTTAAACTTTGTGAGAACGTTCACATCCAAAGTTGCATCGAACAAACGTGACTTTAAGTTTAGAAATACATTCATTAATAATCTATTGCGCGTTAAAATACTTTTAAATTGTGAACTTGAGTGGTGCGTATGTAAATTTTGAGAATGTGAAAATAACGTACAGTTTAGATTTTATGGGGAAAAATTTTATGATGTGACAAAGCAAAATCCTTTTTACTGATTTTGCATCCCATAAAAACAAACGTAAGAGCCTAAATTGATAATTTCATCATAATTATTCATCTTGATTACATATTCTAATACAGTTTAATTTTTCAATAATTTAAGCGGTTGAAGTTTGAGGAAATAACATTTTGGTAATTTTAGTTTAAAAATATTATTTGTTTTAAGAGTTAGACAACCAAAGTAAAATGAATTTTTTATGGTAATTATTTTTGTAGGTTTATCATAAATTTGATCAAACAGTTTCTTTCTAAACATTTTATTTCGTCGAGTTTCGACGGGTTCCAACTCGTATTTTTAATGGCAATTTGTATTTAGCTAACACAAAATTTTGAAAATTCCAACAATATAATCACCTAAAAAAAGTATTTTTTGAACAATAAAAATGAAATTTTAGGTTCAGCTTGTACAAACAAACATAACACATGTGTTTTGAAAATTTCATGAAAAAATATTCAGTTGTTTTTAAAATATCCTGCGCGTTATGTCCAAAAACGTCATTTGTAGAAAAATGACTACTAAGTTTCGGAAATGCCGCTTCAGCCATTAAACGGGGATAAAAAAAAAAAAAAAAAAAAAAAAAAAAAAAATCATTTCGAAAGTTTTGTAGCTTTAAGAGTCCTAAGGACTCTTAAATGGGAATTTTCAACTGTGCTATGCATTTATTTGAAGTAACTTTTAGCATACTATGTAATATATATGTGTATCTATATACAGGGATGCAGGAAAACAATCGGATATTTTTCGTACTATTCACGTTAATTGCAGAAAATTGGTTTTCAAATGCGTTTTGCATTTTTTAAATGTTTATTTAGTCATCCATCATCTTAATAAATTTCACAGTTTTATTACAGTATTCTGATTGTCTTGGAAAGCGTTTCTTCATCTATGCTGGACGCCCGATTTTTCGTCCTTGTTTAAATATGTAAGCGTTTCTTTTGGTTAATTTCATAAAGATTTTTTTTCTTTTAATCATTTATATGGGTTGCTTGTACTGAGTCTTTTTGCATTTTATTTGAGTAATCTGAATAATACATTTTGAATTAGAAAATTAAATAAACTTTAAATTTAAGTAATGCTCATACCTTTAAAATATTTCAAATTAGAACAGATTAAAAAATACTTTAAAATAAGGTTCAACAAAATGTAATATTATCATTTTAGCAAAGATGTTTTGCGCATTTTTCACAACATATAATATACTTGAAATAATATGCTGAATATGTCATTTATATACATAAAATACTTTTCATTTTTCTTTTTCTTCATTTGTTTTCTTTTTTTTATTCACTTCGTAATTCATAACTCTATTTTGTTTCATTCATTCATATCTGTACTATATATATATATATATACACATATATATATAATAGTACCTGTATATATATATATATATATATATATATATATATATATACATATACTAGGGGGCTCTGCCACCTGCAAGCAACGCTCGCCAACCCCCATTCAGACACCGCAGAATCTAAAAATCTAAAAACATACTGATCTGATGGGTTTTAAAAATATTAGAGAAGTTTAAATTATACTGAAAAAAGCTGTGCAGATCTCCTTGTAAACGGGTTTCCATTCAATTCCCTTTGATTGCAAAAATTTAAGGGCGAATCAGTTGCTGTTAAGACATCCAATGGTTGTTTTCGTTTTTGATTAAAGATGATCAGTTAAACATTTGAAAAGGAGCTAAAATAAAATGAATTAAGTATTCAGAGTCTTTGTCAACCGATATTTTAAAACACTCTCTATAACAATAGCCTAAATCATGTGACTATCATCAACAGTTACGGGCAGAACACTTTGCTTTTTATACCCTAGGTGTCATTTTGATTTTAATGTTATCCAGGCACAGGTGATAAGTCGCCAAATATTCTATCCCGATCTTTTCATCTATATTATAATAGTTCAAGTCATCAAATGCCATAAACAAATACGATCTGATCCCTTCGCCTTTCATATGAAGGTTTTGCACTAATGCCATATAATGTCATATATTGGCGTGATTTTTTCCCAATGCCTATTTGGGGAACGCATCAACAGCATAAACAACAACATCCGGCTTACCATATCAAGCAAAATAACGGTACTTTGGCGCCAGTTAAGTACCCGTTGCGTATATGACATTGGCATCAGAAAAAAAAATCGCGTCAATATGGGGCCGTATATCACATCTGTGCCGAAAGAAAAAAAAGCCGGGTGCAAATCTCGCCTTTTTTTTTTTTTTTTTTTTTTTTTTCAACTAGCCAGTTATCATTTTTTTTTTTTTTTTATTGTTCGAATGGTAAATTAAAACATTCATTTGAAGTTGAAATTAAATGCCATGGTTTGTTACATAATTTAATATTTAGCCAGATGTCATATACGCATCGCATATTTGGCTTTTTTTTTTCCTTTTCCTTCTTTTTTTTTTTTTTTTTTTTTTACGAAAATTTGGCGAAAACCTCGTTTTCGAATACCAGTTACATATGTATTTTTGGTACTACTTAGTTATCCCGTCGACCAAAATTCTATCGCGAACTATAAGATTAAATGCCAATAACGGTTGATCGTAAATGTCAAATTCACTTGACTTTTAGCAAGTTACATTGTACCGTACTACATTGTACCATATTTTTAAATTATTTTCTATTATTTTCAAAAGGAAATAGCAAAAAAATAATTAATAACTATAGAACAAAATAATTTATATAAATAAAAAAAAAGTAAATAACCATTTATTATTAAATAAACAACAATAGCCGGGTTACCATGTCAATCACAATAATGTCATTTTGGCGTCAATTAGGTACCCCGGTGCGTAGATAACATCTGTGCCTAATTTTTTCTTTTCGTTTTGTTTTTTAAAAAAAGAAAGGAATGAAAGCCATCAATTTTAAATGAAAGTTGTGTATTTTAAATAAAAAGAATGAAAGGATTATATTTTAAATGAAATGAATGAAATATGAAGAAATGCGACGGGAAAAATGTTTGGCGAATTATCACCTGCGTCTCGCTAACATAAAAATACCGTCAGAATTGATTTCTCTATCAGAATCTTTCAATTTGGCGAAAGATTGTTCAAATAAATTGAATTATGAATAAAAGTAGCATGATACATTTCTTAGCATACATTTAAGGTAACCTTTTCTGAATTATGAAAAAAAAATATATGTTATGATTAAAATTTGAGTTGCCATCATTAGAAAAAATGTATTTAAAATTAGAAAAAAATTAATATTTCGAAAACTAATTCGAATTTAAAAATTCTAATACCAGTTTTGAGATCTGTGGATAAACACGGATTTTTGGTGTTAATTTCATCGCAAAGTATTCCATATTTTAGGAGAAATCGCCGTGAAACAAAATCAGTTGTTTAATCAGTCCATTCAAAGAATCGATGCATTTCAGCCGTTTCATATATTCGTTTCATTAGGATTTTATATATATAGGGAAGATATAGTATAATAGTATATATATATATATATATATATATATATATATATTTTATTTTATTTTATTTCAAAATTAATGAAAAATTACCGCATGAATGGCGCTACAGCAGCACATATCAAATGCAATAAAACATATTACATTAGGTATTTTTAAATGTTGTAATATATATAATATATATATATATAAGTATTAAGTATTTTTTATTGCATTTGATATGTGCTGCTATAGTGCCATTCATGCGGTAATTTTTCATTAATTTTGAAATAAAATAAATTATATATATATATATATATACAGCTGTTTTGAGAAATATTCTAATTCCACTAAAATACATTACTGTATACTTTTGAGAGGAAATTAACAATTATTTATACATATAAAAAAAAAGAAGCATTATATAGAACATTTGCGTATTATTTTGGGAATTTGAAAACTCAATTTGTAAAAAAAAATATATATATTATTATTTTTTTTTTGTTAATTTTATATTTCTTTTAATAATCTCATTTTTAAGATTACAATGTATTGAATTATTTGTGTAACTATTTTTTTAACAAGAAAACTAATATTTTTTTTCCCTTTTTTTAATTTGAGTATCAATTATAGCTTAATATATGTCTAGAGACAAAAATAATGTAAAAAAATGTCAAAGAAATTCTTATGAAATTGAGTTTTTCTTCATCAGAAAAGATATTTCCGCAAGTTAGCCACCAAGTATTACCCGTGTCATATAATAAAAAAAATAATTATGCAGACTTCGTCGCTGACAAAATCTATTTTATTATATTTCTTATAGAAATAGGGGGTTATACTTACATGGATTTCTTTATGTTTTCAGTTTTCACATTTTCATATTTTTATTACCTAATAGTATCGTAAAATAATAGTTTTACAATTTTTACAACTGAAGCACATGGCGTAAGAAATTTCAAAGGAAAATTTCATGGAATTTTGCTCATGGAATTTTCCACAATTTAGCCAACAAGCATTGCCATATATGTACACTGACGGAAAGAAAAATCCCAACACCAAGAAAGACTTGTGCTAGATAAACGAAATTTGGTAGGCGTGTTTATATATCTGAAAGATGACATCGATTGAAATTTCACGCTTAGCGCATAAGTGTGGCGCTAGTAGCGCCACTCATAATTTGCAGATCAGGTTTACTTTAAATGCGTGCTGTAAAGTTCGTAGGCGTTATTTAGCTTCGAACTGTAACGTATTGAGTTGATGTCAGCCAAGAATGCCTTTAACAAAACGAAGAATCTACTGTCAACAGCTCACCGAGTTGGAACGAGGTCGCATATTCGGGCTACGAGAAGTTGGATTTTCTTTCCGCGATATTTCAGAAAGACTTGGCTGGAATGTATCCACTGTGCATTCTTGTTGGAAGCAGTGGTCAAGGGATGGAACTGCCTCAAGAAGACCGGGTTCCAGGTGGCCACATGGCACTCCCGAGAGGGAAGATCACCGTATTCGGCGTACGACTGTGGCGCATCGTACTGCGTCTGCGGCAGAAATTCGAGCTGCAGTTGGTACAACAGTGACACAACGAACTGTTAGAAATCGGGTACTTCAAGGACTGCTCCGAGCCAGGCGCCAGGTAGCATGCATTCTACTGACTCCAAGCCATTGCCGTTTGCGAAGCCATTTGTGTCAAGCCAGAGCTCACAGGTGGGCGGAGTGGAGATCTGTTGTGGTTTTGTGGAGACCTGTTGTGGTGATCTGTTGTGATGTTGTGAGTGGAGATCTGTTGTGTTGATCGTCGAATACGGCGATCTTCCCTCTCAGGAGTGCCACGTGGCCGCCTGGAACCCGGTCTTCTTGAGGCCGTACCATCCCTTGACCACTGCTTTCAACAATCATGCACAGTGGATACATTCCAGCCAAGTCTTTCTGCAATATCGCGGAAAGAAAATCCACCTTCTCGTAGCCCGAATATGCGACCAAGTTACAACTCGTTGAGCTGTTAAGAGTGGCTTCTTCGTCTTGTTAAACACATTCTTGGCTAATTTAAACTCAATACGTCACATATCGAAGCTAAATAACGCCCATGAACTTTACAGCACGCATTTAAAGTAAACCTGATCTGCAAGTTCTGAGTGGCGCTAGCAGCGCCACACTTATGCGCGAAGCGCGAAATTTCAATCGATGTCATCTTTCAGATGTATAAACACGCCTACCAAATTTCGTTTATCTAACACAAGTCTTTCTTGGTGTTGGGATTTTTTTTCCGTCAGTGTATATATACAGGGTACAATATGTTATCTATCGCCGACCTTTAATTTCTCAACCGTTGATCGTAGACATATAGTTACAATTACAAAAAACGTTTCAAATAAGCTAAATATTCATGTTGTGGCATTGTTTAAAGTCAAAAATCAATTTGGAAAAAATTACGAAAACTAACATTTTATACGGTCCCCCAGTCCCTATAGTTATATTTAGTAAAATTTTATACATATCATAACAGATATAACACAAAAAGTTTGACATCTGTACTACAAAAATTGACACAGTTATTAAATTTCAAAGTTTGAGATTTTTGCACATGATTTCGTCTTTCATTGAGGGATGAGTTAAAAGATCAATTAAAGTAATTCGAGATCAAAATCAGGGTGCAATGTCCTTTTTACGGGTGCAATGCCACTTTTAGCCAGTATCGTCGGTACTTTTGAATGTTGTTCGTCCCATAAAAGTTAGCTCAAATTTTTAGATGAAATAACCCTGTTTGGTGATTTCCCGATTTAGTGATACCGGCTAAAGGTGGTTTCCCCGTAAAAAGGACATTGCACTCTTATTTTGATCTCGAATTACTTTAATTCATCTTCTAACTGATGCCTTAATGAAAGACAAAATCATGTGCAAAAATCTCAAACTTTGAAATTTAATAACTGTGTCAATTTTTGTGGTACAGATGTCAAACTTTTTGTGTTATATCTGTTATAACATGAGTAAACCTTTACTAAATATAACTATAGGGACTGGGGGACCATATAAAAAGTTAGTTTTCGTAATTTTTATAAAATTGATTTATTTTTACTTTAAATAATGCCACAACATGAATATTTAGCTCATTTGAAACGTTTTTATATTTGGAACTATATGTCTACGACCAACGGTTGAGAAATTAAAGGTCGACGATAGATAACATATTGCACCCTGTATATATATTAGGGTGGGTCGAAAAAACCGAAATATTTACAATCGAAATGTAATAGAGCGGAAAAGTTGCCTTTTGTAATAAAGAATAAATTCGTAAAATATTATACCGATCGGTTAATATCTTTTACCGCCGCAAGGGGGGCCAAAATTTCAAAAAATTGCAAAAAACATGTTTTTTTCAATGTTTTTTTTTTAATTATCCAAATGTACGAATACAATTTCTAATAGGACGCAATACCTACATGAAGATATAAGAAATGTCCGGTAAATGTTCATTATGATAAAATCATATCTTTTACTGCCGCAAAGGGGCCATATTTAAAATAAAATCGTAAAAATTTCAAATTTTCTTTTTTTCTAAATTTTTATGATTTTTATAATATGTCTAGAAGTAAATAAATTTACTTTATATCTAGTAATATGTCATACATTTTGTTAAATATTTGTCATAGACTGGAAAATAAAAACGTTAATCATTCATTGTTCTTGACGATCGTTTCACCTTCTGCTGTTTTACTGCATATCAGCAGTTCATATACCACAAATCACAAAAATGATATAAAATGAACAAAATGTTTTAGTATTTTATTAATTAAAATACAGAGATATTTAACCGAAAATGATTAAATAAACTTAAAATGAAGAAGTGGTAAAAGAAAACGAATTTTATAATATGACTTGCTTTCAAATAAAGACATTGTTCTTTGAGAGGCCGAAATTGATTATATGTGATCCTCACTCTGTTCTGGTCCACAAACTTTAACTGCACTTCAGTGACTAATTTCACGCATCTTTCTACTAATTGAGTTGGACGAGGAAAGTTATAACAGCTGGTATCTTTGATCGAACATTCTAAATTCACCAGCATTGTTAGATCGTCAGTTGATAGACAAGCCGTAACAGGTGGTTTCGTTAGTTTACAGTTTTGCCTTTTGTCTAAAGCCATACAGTTTTAAGCTTCAAAGTTGAAGTCTGTAATGACAAAATAGCGGACGGCACTATTCGTGTCCACAGAACTTCGTGTTTTGGAAAATTTCAATTTTGACAATCGGCTGATGCAGTACAGGATGTACTCAATGAGTACATCCTGAAAGTGTACTGCATCAGTTGGTTCTCAATTAAAATGCATCCATCATGTTTCTCAGATTCTGTGGACTATAATTAGTAACCCCCGTTACTTGCCATATAATCTACGAAAACATATAGTTCCTGTAATTTCACGAAATGCCTGTTTCGCAAATCATGAAAATAGCCTCATTGGAATGATAGCATATGAAGGCGAGGGCATCATGACCCCAGCCATAAAGAAAATTGCCAAAGCATGAAGTTCTGTGGACACGAATAGTGCCATCCGCCACTTCGTCAATCCAGACTTGAACTTTGAAGCTTAAAATTGTATGGATTTATTCGAGTGGCAAAACTGTAAACCAACGAAACCACCTGTTACGGTTTGTCTATCGTCTGACGATCTAACGACCCTGGGGACTTTAGAATGTTCGATTAAAGATACCAGCTATTATAATTTTACTTATCCCACTCAATCAGTAGAAAGATACTTGAAATTAGTCACTGAAGTGCAGGTAAAGTTTGTGGAACAGAACAGAGGTAGGATCACATATGATCAATTTCGGCCTCTCGAGCAAAAATGGCTTTATTTGGAAGCAAGTCATATTGTAAAATTCAATTAACTTAAATATTTCTTCATTTTAAATTTATTTAATCCGTTTCGGTTAAACATGTCTGTATTTTAATTAATAAAATACTAAAATATTTTGTTCATTTTATATCATTTTTGTGATTTGTGGTATATGAACTGTTGATAAGCAGTAAAACAGCACTAGATGAAGCGATCGTAAAGAAAAATGAATGATTACCGTTTTTATTTTCCAGTCTATAACAAATAGCTAACAAAATTTATGACATATTAATAGATATGAAGCAAATTTATTTATTTCTAGGCATATTATAGAAATTTTAAAAATTTAGAAAAAATAAAAATTTGAAATTTTTACAATTTTTTTTTAATATGGTCCTTTTGCGGCAGTAAAAGATATGACTTTATCATAATAAACATTTACCGGGACATTTCTTATATCTTCATGTAGGTATTGCGTCCTATTAGAAATTGTATTCGTACGTTTGGATAATTTAAAAAAAAAATATTGAAAAAAACATGTTTTTAGCGATTTTTGGAAACTTTGCCCCCCCTTGCGGCGGTAAAAGATATTAACCGATCGGTGTAAAATTTTGCGAATTTCTTATTTATTACAAAAGGCAACTTTTCTACTCTATTACATTTCGATTATAAATATTTTGGTTTTTTCGACCCACCCTAATATATATATATATATATATAACCAATAATTAAACATAACCTACCACCATCAAAAACCGTAATATTATGAATTAAAGCTGTAAGTATATATATAAAAAAAATAAAATAAAAAAAAAATAAATAAATTATTTATAAGAATTATTATGGAAGAAAAATAAGAAAGTGGACACCGACAAATAATGGAAATGCTTATATATTGAATTACGTTTTCAAGGGCACAGAATTCAATGATATAAGCAAAATGGTGGTTTTCTGTGGGAAAAATAAGCTAAAGCTAAAAGTTATTTTCCCCTGTGCCCAAACAACCATTAAAAATCAAGTGAATTGATTAAAAATGAAAACAGAATAGAAACAAATAATATGAAATGGAAAAAACAATAAAACAATTTAAATATTTATAGGATATAAAATGAAATAATAAACACCATACCGATTAATATTTTAGAATAAATCCACGCGCACATGGCACCCATATCGTAAAGATTAAGGTTAATAAAACAGTTAAGAAATCACAGTAATTGATACCATAGGATGCAGTTAATACATATTGAAATAAATGTTAAATAACTTTTAATATAATATAAAATAATATAAATAGAAAGTAATTACATAATTAAAATGCACTATTAAATTAATTAAAAACCGTTAAACAATATCGTCAAAATTTAGATATATATATATATATATATATATATATATATAACAAAATCTATTTGATTATATTTCCCATAGAAGTAAGTTGTCATAGTTATACGGATTTCTTTTCGTTTTCATTTTCACCTTTTATGTAATGTATATGTTTATTACGTAATAGTATCAGAAAATAATAATTTCACAACTATTTTTACAACATTTTTTTACAACTAAAGCGTATGGCGTATAAGTGTCATAAAGTATGCTACAGCATTTTAAAGCTACCTTTTTCTTCTTTTTCTTGTAAACAAGCTTTCCTTTTATTTTATTTTATTTTATTTTTTGCTGTGCGTAAACTTTTCAACTTCCTGTTTCTAAAAATCTCACAGTAGAATGTATTCGTGTATCTCTTTTGAAGATATAAATTCCGTTTTTGGAGGGACTAAAACAATTCTTGACATTAGAAATATTGTAATAATTTTATTTGTTAGATTTCATTATAATAAGATTTTGTATATTCGTATCGAAACATGTAAATATTTTTTATGTCTTTTTATTTAAGAATTTTTTTTCTAAAAAAATAAAAAAATATGTTAAAAAAACATTTTAAAGAAATAAAGTTCTTACGTTTCAGAAAACATATTTTTGTATTTTTGCAAGAGTTTTTCCTCTGTACATGTAAAAAATAATTTAAATAAAAATGCGTTAGAAGAATTTGATATGCTAAGTATAAGTTTATTTCTTTATATTTCTTTATTAAATGGCAATATTTTTTAAACCCGAAGAAATATTTCAAATATTTTATTTCATATCTCTCAAAGGACATTTGCAATACTATCTCTGTAAGTGCGAAAAACAAGAAATCAACATTTATTTTTTAAATCTTATTTTTTTTTTTTTTTTTTTTTTTTTTTTTTTTAGCTTTAAGCAATTTGAAAGAATTCTATCTGATGTAATTTATCACTTCGGAAGGAAAACATAAAAGTGTCTTATGTAAGGCATTATTAAATATTGAGTATGCAATATCCTCTGAAAACACATTATGTGAAATATTGAAGTTATTTTCTTTTTTTTTTTCACCTAGATGGAGGTCAATAAAAGTTTTCCTGAATTTTGGAAAAGTCCAAATCTAATTTATAGGATTTAATTATAATAGGATATTATATTTAGGTTTTAGGATCTTGTAAATTTACTGTTTTACGATAATAGAAAAAATGATCGGTCAAGTGCCAAATTTAATAGACATGTTTTTAATTGATATCTAGGATAGTTATATACATATTATTTTATGAAAATTCTTATCAACAAACATTGGATAATTCGGCGTCGATAGGAATCTAAAGCGTCGCTCCCCCTACCCCCGATAAGCGACCGAAAAGTAAATGTTGTGTTTAACGGAAAAATGCGATTTTCTCAAAAATAATGTAATCCAGGGCAATTGGTGTATATTTCATGCCTTTTAGTTTCAGTAGGTTAGGAAATAAGGGGGTAGGAGAATGTTTATGCAGTACATTTTCGACGATACCTCTGAAAATATAATACCTAAAATTAAAACAAACATATTTTTCGTGCTACGAGAGTTCCGTGTTACGAGATTTTCTGACCGATACCCCACAATATATATATATCTACCCTATCTATATTATAAAGGACAAACATATCTGTGCGTAACGCATACGTCATTTTGCGAATGGCAACACTTTGAAATTTGAAATAAAATTTTGGGTTTGTAATTTTCTCTACTGCAAATTTTTATACTTCTAAACATTGCACATTTTAAATTTTTACACCGCCGTATAACGAAAAAAATGCTCTTTTAAATGCAATTTGTTTGAAAGCTTTATCTCATTTTAATTTTAAGATATTAATTTTTTTGTAGTTTTTATTACTTTTTTTGTAATCGTGGCAGCTGAAGTACTCCATTTCTGTTGAAACTAAAGGTGGAAAAAATGAAAATAGTAGATTGCTGTATCTTTTTGATGCCATTTTCTCATAAAAACCGACAAAAAATTGAAATTAAAATGCGTGCTATGTCAAGAATATCGTCTGTTATAAAACCCAGTGAGTTTTGGCTTTGTTTCGTTGTTATTTATCAATTAAATGATTTTGCCGTGCCGGTTCCATTGCGAAATATTAATAAACAATTTGCACATTTAAAAAAAAGTTCAGAATTTCTCCCCCGCTAATTTTCTACAAAGAAATTAAAGTTTCATCAATAAATAAATAAAAGAATAATATATAAAAAAGCACGAATTTAACATATATGTAGTCGAACAATTTAAATTTTTAGAGCCGAATTGGGAAAAATATGTGCTTTTAAATGTAATTTGTATGAAGTAGAGTTGCTAGGCAACTGTTAAAGTAAAAGAGAAAAAATAATCTATATATTGAAAACACAAGATAGCTTTTTTTGACATCTTCCTTGAACTTTCTACTGTACCAATTTTGCTAATAATTCTTTTTTTAAATGAAAGCTGTTCATTTGTAGATGTCCTCGCACTAGCTATTTTTCTAAATATTTTAACTTTTATATATCTAATTTAATTTGAAAAGATTTATTGAAATTTCATCAAAATGGTAGCAATTGTATTATTTCCACTGTTGCAGGAAAAAAAAGAAATATTGGGGTTTATTTATCCGTATTGATACCATTTACACATTACAATTAAAAATAACTTTATTTTAAGTCTGAACAGAAAATGACGTCACTATTTAAAAAACATTTTCGCTCATAAAGCTAATGTTATAATATATTTTTATTCGGCTGATACCGAATTTGAGACACTTGGCGTAATGCTTCAGTAAGTGCCATATTTAAAAGAAAATAATCCTTTTATTTGATAAAACTATTTATTTTTACACGAATACATCTAAAAGACATCAGTTTCTGGAATTTTTACTTCGCGGTACTGAAATTAGACCCTCAAGCCAAAAGAATACATTTTCACATGCAAAGTTTTAGCTGACAAACGGAACTTCACGTTTGAAAATCTATCTAAAGGAAAAATATGTCCATGCGTACGGCTGACGTCATTTTGAGAATGGCAACGCTTGATGATTAAATGTCGTATTTGCAATCTTTGCTACTGCAATTTTTTGAATTTCTAAACATGGCGCATCTTCAATTTTTACACCCGTTATACAGGGAAAAAAATCTACTTTCAAATGCAATTATCTTGATAACTTTGTCTTAATTGATTTACTTATTATGTCTTTTTAAATAATTTTCAAGAATAATGTTTTTTAATCTATATCCATTGCGTATAGACTCCATTACGGAATAAGCGTTTTGCACTTTAAATAATATAAATAATTCAGCATTTGTCTCTGACTAATTTTTTATAGCGAAATTAAAACTTCATCAATCTATTATATTAAAAAGGGACTGTCCATTTGTATTTCACAGCTGTTCCTCCTAGAATATGGAATGTTGGGTGATCAAATTAATGCCAGTTATCTGCATGGGTCCAAGAATGTTAAACGTGGTCGTAGAATTTTAAAATTTGTTTAGTTTTCGAGATATAAATTTTTACGTTATTTTTTATGACATTTCTGTAATGATGGAAACTAAAATTGCTCCACTTTTGTGGATAAAAGAGAGAAAAGGGAAAATGACAAGGATTATTAGGTATCATTGTTTGAAATCATTTTTAAATTGAAATTAACGTATATTTGAATAAATAGTGAAAAAATGATTGTAGTTTTCAAGAAAATTTCACGAAATACGAACTCACACATATTCAAGCTTCAGGAATCCGTTTATTTTAGAAACACAAATTCGACTCTCGACTGGAACATTGAGATAAAATGTTTACGTCAAAAGAAAAAACAACATCGTACGTTATTTTCGTTTAATTTAAAGTCGTAAAGTAGATTTTCAACCATTGCCTTAAGATGGCTAATGAAACATTTCAGAAGCGGACATTAAAAATGCTATAAAGCGAGAAAAAAAAAAGAGAAAAGTTTTAGCGAGAAAAAAAATAATTCTTTAAATATTTATTTTAATTCATAAATATAAAATGCTTCTGAATAAATTCGTTTAAACAAATTCATTTTTGTATAAGTTGGCCCAAATGACATCATTTCTACGAACTCCGAAATTCGAAGCAAAATCTTGGAAGAGCGAAAAGCTCTAGGCAAATAAAGCTAGGCAATTTTTATTGGAAAGTTTTGACTTAAATTGTAAATATAACTTATTATTTGAAAGATTGTATTTAATAAAATTAATATTGCAATGCCTTTCTAAATTTACAATAAAGTTAAGATTTCATTTTTCACAAAAAGATCGATTGTCTCATGCAATTCAAACGCAACACAACGGGTTGCTACGCAACTAGTATATATAAAATCCTAATGAAACGAATTTACGAAACGCCTGAAATGAAAAGAATTTATGAATCGATTTTATGAAACGACTGAATAAACAACTGATTATGTTTCACGGTGATTTCTCCTAAAATATGGAATTCTGCGATGTAATTAACACCAAAAATTCGGATTGATCCGAAGTTCTCAAAACTGGTATTAGAATTTTTAAATTCGAATTAGTTTTCGAAATATTAATTTTTTTTCTAATTTTAAGTACTTTTCTCTAATGATGGCAACTCAAATTTTAATCATAACATATATTTTTTTTCATATTTTAGAAAAAGTTATTATTTTAAACTAATTTGGCGACCAGTTTGGCCTCCCATAAATGTATGCTAAACAATGTATCATGTTACTTTATTCATAATTCATTTTGTCGCACTTTTTATTATTATTATTATTATTTTGTACTTCATTATCATTTTATTTAATACAAAACTTTCATTTAAAACTGAAACATTTCAAATTAATGGCTTTCACTTCTTCCTGCTTTTTAAACAAAACGAAAAGAAAAATATTAGGCACAAATGTCATACACGCACTGGGGTACTTAATTGGCGCCAAAATGACGTTAATTTGCCTGACATGGTAACCCGGCTGTTGTTGCTTATTTATTAATATATGTTTACTTACATTTATTTTCTTTTTATTAAAAAAATAAAATGTTATAAGTTGTGTTGTTCTATAGTTATTAATTAAACTTTTTTTTATTTATTGTTATTTCATTTTAAAAATAATAGAAACTAATTTAAAAATACATGTGTAACTGGTAGTCAAAAACGAGGTTTTCGCTAAATTGTCGTGAAAAAAAATTGCGCCAAACCACACAAATCATGACATTTAATATCAACTTCAAATAAATGTTTAAATAGTACTACTTAGTTATCCCGTCTACCAATTTCACATAAATCGCCAAACCACTCGGCAAATTATATAAATTGACATAATGTTTATTTTAACTAATGAAAAAACAAATAAATTAGTATAACATTAATAAAAATACAAATAAAACGTCTAAATAAAAATCACTTGATGCAGTAAACACGTGTAATGCGTTTAATGTCAAGTGAATGTGACATTTACGATCAACCAATATTAGAATTTAATCTTATAGTTTGGCGATAGATTTTTGATCGACAGCATAACTTAGTAATACCAAAAATGCATATGTAACTGGTATTTGAAAACGATGTTTTCGGCAAAAAAAAATCACGCTAAACCTGGTTTTTTACCGGGTGGCAAAGACTCTGTTTTCTTAATTCATTTTATTTTAGCTTCTTTTCAAATGTTTAACTGATCTTCTTTAATCAAACACAAAACAACCATTGGAGGTCTTAACAGCAACTGATTGGCTTTTAGGTATTCGCAATAAAAGGGAATTGAATGAAAATTCGTTTACAGGAAAATCGCTACGGGGTTTTCCATTATAATTCAATATTCTCTAATCTTTTAAAAACCGATCAAATTAGCGTGCTTTTAGAGTCTGCGGTGTCTTAACGGGGGTTGGGGAGCGTCGCTTTCAGGGGGCAGTGCTCTCTAATTAGTTTCTCCTATTTTATTTTTTCCTTCTCCGGAAGGAACTTTCCGGCAATGTATTTAGCTTTATTTATTTAATTATTTATTGATTTGTAATAAATTTAGCTTTTAAATTTTTTACTTAAAAAATAACGCTTTTAATTTTTTCCGTTCATAAATTTAGCTTTTATATTTTACTTGGCGGCATTTTGCATGACCGAGTATGCCGCCTACCGTTCCTGTTAAGCGTCAAGAATTGTATATGGACTTCAAAAGTGAGTGCGGCTACTTTTTCATCAAACTAGAGGCGGTATGATATATGTTATGAGAATAGAGTGCTTTTAAATTCTGCGGTGTCTGAACGGGGGTTAGCAAGCATAGCTTGCAGGGGTAGAGCCCCCTAGTAAGCTAATAATAGGTTAAAAATAAAAATAAAATCCATGCCATAAGTACTACAGCTGCCAATAACCACACAAATTATATATAGTACTTTCTGTATAAAATGTTTTCGGCAAACCCCGAATTTCGTGCCATAATTAAACTAGTAATAAACAGAAAAAAATTAAAGAAATATCAACAGATACAACCTGAAATAGAAAAACAAAACCAAAAAGCTGTGGCCTCATCGACAGTGGGTAATTTATAAAAGCACATCAATGTTTCAGAGTAAATACCATACACAAAAATCTATTGCAGTAGTGGCGGTTGGTTTCGGACAGAGTTTCGTAATGCTTAAATCAAATGGAAAAAAAAAAAAAAAAATTAAAAGCTTATCACGAACACTTTCCCACCGGATCCGACGCCACAATAAACAGCAGATCTTCCATTCTGAAGATACAGCTGATTTAAAACAGATGTATAATAGACACTAAAACAGCAATTAAATTCTTTTACCCAAACCTGAGCGACACAGCCACAAAAAATAAGCAACATCCAATGTTCCATAATCTATCCGACCTCGTTCCATGTCTGTAGCCCCACAATTGCAGACATCCTTGTAAAACAGTCCAGAAACTCTTTAAGTGCTACAAATCATTAACTGTCGATCACATACGTACTACTCAAAAATGAAGACTGTCTGTAAATCTAGCATATCTGTTAATGAACTTCAGATGTATGTTATTTTTATAGTTAAAAATACTAACCCCTTGAGAGGCAAGCAAAAATATCTCAAAATATTGAATTCTCATCGGAATAATCGAAAAATTTTATTTTTAAATAAGCAAAAGCAACTTTTCAAAGATTTCCCCCCAAAGTTAAAAATATAAAATTTAGTTAAAATTTTCTGATGAGAATCTTATTTAAATTAGGTTGGATATATTTTATCCCACCGCCCCTCAAGGGGTTAAATGAAAAAGTTCTTTAAAAAATAAATTTGTACTCGAACAGAGTTTATAGTAGTGAAAAATCTGATCTATGATTATATTGATGTAAACGCGTATTTTCATATTTGAACTCGGGTTAACTAATTAGTTAACATCAAAACTAAAGTTATCATGTTTATTGTAGATTGAACTGTGTGTACCATTTGAAATGTGGATTTTCAGATCAAGATAATCAGCGACACTATTGTTTTCATTTGTTTTTGTTTTTTTCAATACTAGCATATCAGGAAAATGTTAGATGATATTCCCAAAAAATCGCGATAACCGTTCAAAATGATTAAATCTTCAATATAGATGAAAGCCAGAAAATTAACATTGTTATTGACACTACGAAATTGAAATTAATAATAAAAAAATAAAAATAGGTTAGCTGCTGTGGAAGAATAACTTGTTCCTATTCCTATCCCGTTATTCCGTATACAGGGTGATTCATAAAAGATGGGCAGAACTTTAAGGGGTTATAGTACACTTAAAGACAAATAATATTAAATAGGAGACTAAGGGTCCCAGACGTATTCCCAAGGAGATAGGGGGCATTAAAGTTTAGGGTCCGAAATTTCAAATGATTATAAAACATGGAAAAATTGGTCGATTCGTTTGCGGTTTTTGCAAAAAATTTTCTTTATGCCAGTATTTTCTTGAAATAAAATTTTAAAGTTCAATTTCAAAAAATGCCGATAGGGGGCGCTTTAGACTTTGGAGTAACAAACAACTATTTTTTAACGTTATTTTTTGTATTTCTTTAAATGATTTCGAAAGCTTAGACTTAAACTTAAATTTTGATCTAAAAATCTGAGTCCTAACGAGTAGTTAAGTAGCGTAAACTGAAATTTGAAATTTGAAACCCTTCTCCCCCCAGAACAAAAATCAGTTATTCCCGATCTTTGTGTCGTAGATTAGGCTCTAACTACTGCCGCGTTTTGCTAAAATTATTCTTTATGTCAGTATTTTCTTGAAAATAAATTTTAAAGAAAATTTTCAAAAAATTCCGATAGAGGGCGCTTTAGACTTTGGAGTAACGAACAACTATTTTATACCGTTATTTTTGTGTCTCATTAAATGCTTTCTAAAGCTTAGACTTAAATTTTCAGCCCAAAATCTGAATCGTTAGACGTGGTTAAGTTTCTGGGGAGAGGGGTTTGAAATTTCTACTCCTGAGCACAGTTCAGTTTACCATGTCCACACATTGTGTGCTGTGATACGAGGTAAAAAGACACAAATTAGGATTATGTTACCAAAGCATATTTATTAACATGTAATTACAATAAATGTTCAAAATTGTGACCACCAGAGGTTATGCACGCAGAACAACGGCGAAGAATGGAACGGCGAACATTCGCGAAAACATCAGGCTTTTCGAGCACTTCCCTTACAGCGGCGGAAAGTCTGGCGACCAGTTCCTCGGGGAATTCAATGGGTGTCTCATACATAAGAGCCTTCAATCGTCCCCAAAAAAAGAAATCGAGGGGTGAAAGATCTGGCGAGCGAGCAGGCCAAGCAACAGGACCACCTCGACCAATCCATCTGTTCGGAAATGTGATGTCCAGATAGTTGCGGACGTCTCGTACGTAATGGGCTGGCGCTCCATCGTGCTGGAACCACATGACCCGCCGGATGCGTGGAGGAACAACGTTTAACAGGTCTGGCAGCACATGTTGCAGAAATGTGAGGTATGTTTTACCGTTGAGGCGTTCAGGAAGAAGGTACGGTCCGATTAGGTGGTCTCCGAGGATTCCTGCCCAAACATTGATGGAAAAGCGTCTCTGATGAGCATGTGGATACGTAGCATGTGGATTGACATCCGCCCATACATGTGCATTGTGTGTGTTAAATGTACCTTCACGTGTGAAGGTACATTCATCGGTGAAAAGCACAGTTCGTCCAAAATGTGGATTTAGCGCGTTCTGCTACAGAAACCAGCGGGCGAATTCAATACGATTTGGATAATCCCCTGGAGACAGTTTCTGGACTCGTTGCACATGAAACGGGAGCAAATGTTCATCCTTCAGTACCCTCCAAGTCATGGACTGTGAGGTATCCACCTGCCTAGCCACTGTTCGTGTACTTGTACTTGGCTGCGCCGCTACTACATCCAGAATGGCTTCTGCAACAACTACTGATTCGTCCTTTTTTGCACGACCTGCATTCGACCGGGAAGCGAGAAATGATCCCGTCTCACACAACTGTCTGTGCAAGCGCTCGAAAGTTTTGCGGTTAGGCAACCGCCTGTTGGGAAATCGCTCTCCGTACATTCGTTGTGCCTCTGCACCATTTCCATCTGCGCTCCGTAAATTAAATGCATCTCAGCCTTTTCCTTATTCGTGAAGGGCACCATCTTCCGATTCATTACTACAGCGACTTACACTTGACTCACCGTTCAGTGGTTTTTATGCCTGAATCGTGTCGAAATTTTGCATACGTGTTCTTCTTCTTCCCCATTTGACATTTGCATACTTTCTGTTTCCTTCTTCACCCGGTGACTAGCGTCAGGAATGGAGCTTTAACGTTTGCATGAGCGACGTTTCCAACTGTGCCAGTGCCTTTATGAGTGAATTCCGACTATGCAGTCCTTGACGAAAGTTGTATTTTTGCCTCGTATCACAGCACAGAATCGTTGGGCATGGTTAAGTAGTGCAAACTGAACTATGTTCAGAAGTTGAAATTTGAACCCCCTCCCCTCGCTACTGAACCACGCTCAGCGATTCAGATTTTGAGCTGAAAATTTAAGTTTAAGTCTAAGCTTTAGAAAGCATTTAATGAGACACAAAAAATAACGGTATAAAATAGTTGTTCGTTACTCCAAAGTCTAAAGCGCCCTCTATCGGAATTTTTTGAAAATTTTCTTTAAAATTTATTTTCAAGAAAATACTGACATAAAGAATAATTTTAGCAAAACGCGGCAGTAGTTAGAGCCTAATCTACGACACAAAGATCGGGAATAACTGATTTTTGTTCTGGGGGGAGAAGGGTTTCAAATTTCAAATTTCAGTTTATGCTACTTAACTACTCGTTAGGACTCAGATTTTTAGATCAAAATTTAAGTTTAAGTCTAAGCTTTCGAAATCATTTAAAGAAATACAAAAAATAACGTTAAAAAATAGTTGTTTGTTACTCCAAAGTCTAAAGCGCCCCCTATCGGCATTTTTTGAA
The DNA here is from genome assembly GCA_963932465.1 of Maratus speciosus. Lineage (NCBI taxonomy): Eukaryota > Metazoa > Arthropoda > Arachnida > Araneae > Salticidae > Maratus > Maratus speciosus. Next base: position 325,801,791 of record OZ010794.1, read on the forward strand.
ATTGAACTTTAAAATTTTATTTCAAGAAAATACTGGCATAAAGAAAATTTTTTGCAAAAACCGCAAACGAATCGACCAATTTTTCCATGTTTTATAATCATTTGAAATTTCGGACCCTAAACTTTAATGCTCCCTATCTCCTTGGGAATACGTCTGGGACCCTTAGTCTCCTATTTAATATTATTTGTCTTTAAGTGTACTATAACCCCTTAAAGTTCTGCCCATCTTTTATGAATCACCCTGTATAGATATTTGTACCGGTATAAACATAGTTGTTACATAAAAAAATTTAAATAATTGAAATTTGTGTTATTTAAATAAATTGAAATGTACATTAGTATCAGCCATAATTAAATCCACAAATAGTAATAGGATATCTTTTAACCCTGTAATAGGAATATTTGTGAAAAGATTCTCAAAATCATATGTTAGAACATTCTGTATATCTTTTTTAATTTATTCATTTCATAATTCCTTTCAGTTCACAAAGCTTCATTTCATTAAAATAGAGGAAAAAGAGAGAATCACTCAAATAAAGCATTGTTTGTCCGATATAAAAATATAAATCCAGACGATGTATTGCATGATTTATGCAATTCATTTAATAATAATTATAACATTAAAGAAATTAAAACTATTTTATTCAGTTTAACATTTAAAATTTTACGGAGATTGCAGCCGAAAATTAAAGAGTTTGTTTTTGATAAAACACAGTTTAAGGATTTATTAGCGGATTTTTTATAGTATAAAATAGGTAAATATAAACAGTGTAATATGGATAAAATATACTTTGTTTATATTTTTCAACAAAAAAAGGTTTGATAACTTATATCTAAATAATATTATTACTAGACACAATGAAATATTTCCAGTTAAAAATGTGTCTATTATTTCATCTTATAAATATGTAAATACCTTGGGTAATAATTTATTTAATTATAGAGAGGTTGCACACAATTTAGACTCCTATTTGAATTTGCCTCGAAAGTGCAGGAATTATCAGGATTCATCTTATTACGATGAAAACACACAACATATAGTTACTGGTGACCTTGATTTCATATTCAATGGTGATCTGAAACAATTAATGAAGTTTGGCACTAAATTTAGAGCAAACAAGTAGATCCATTAAAAAAAAATCTTTGAGCCTATTAAAATTTGATTTACACATGTTCATATATGATTTAATCACATTCAATAGACCTATCCCCCTTTTCATGAATGGCAATTTAAAATTTTGGATGATTTTGCTATGTTGAGCAAAAAGTTCTTGGAAATTTGTGAAAGTTGCGTTGTTATGCTCAAATTAACAACAGAAGTAACAAGGACAATTCTTCAAAGTAGAGACCATCATAGTCACCGACTTTCTGCCATCGTTTTTCCAGATTCCGGATTTGCTGGAAGTACCATGGCGGCTTCTTGGAATCGAAAAACTCTTGGCATGCTTCTTCAACTTCATTCGTTCAGAATCGTTAGACCTTTTCTCCAATAATGCCGCATCGACACACGCAAATCATACTGTTCATTAGGAATTTCGGAGACGAAATTCCTGAACTACTACAGATATACCACTTGTACTCCTATATACGATACAAATTCTGGTAACTATTAGATTAAAAATTTCCCAGAGCTTTTTGCTCAACCTAATAAATCATTTCAAATGAAATATATGAACGACCCTCTACTTACACTTACCATGGAATAAATACAGATGTAGAGAGAGCTATATTGAAATTGGAACATACCTTTTTTTGTCCAGTTTGCAAAGCATCTAACAATTTTGCAGTTATTTGAAAAAAGCTATTATGCTAATATGATAACATAGTGCTGTGCTTAACAATAACGTCACCTATAGTTTATATAAATCTACTATTCAAACACTGATCAAGAAACATCTGGCCTTTTCAAAAATGGTTCAAATTACTTTACCTAGAGTAAAAAATTTGTCATTTCCTTTTCTTTTCATAACACCAAAATTTCATAAAATACCAATTAAGTACAAGATTATTAGTAGTAATGTAAACAGTATTGGTATTGGTTTTAAACGCAAGTTTGAAGAAATGCTAAAACAATTTTTGAATATCCTAAAATTAAAGTATAAAGATAGTAATATGTATTGGATTATTTTGAACAGTTAGAAAATGAATTAATTAAAAAAGTTATACAAAATATCCAAACATATGATTTTGAAAATATTTTCACAAATATTCCTATTACGGGGTTAAAAGATCTCTTATTAAAAATTGTCGATTTAATTGTGGCTGATACTAATTTAGATTTTAATGTGCTTAAATTATTATTATATAAATTTTGCTTATATAACAGCTGTGTTTATACAGGTTCAAATATCTATTTACAGAATAATGGTATAGGAATGGGAACAAGTTATTCTTCAATAGCAATTAACCTTTTTTTTATTTTTTTTGTATTAATTTCAATTTTGTAGTCTCAATAACGATGTTAATTTTCTGGCTTTAAGATATATTGACCATTTAATCATTTTGAACTGTGATCGTGATTTTTGGAGCTGTCATCTGACATTTATCCTGATATGCTTGTCTTGGAAACAAAATGAAAACAATACTGCTGCTGATTATCATGGTTTCAAAATCCATTTCAAATGGTATACACATTCCAATCTACAACAAACGGGATAACTTTAGTTTTGAGGTTAACCAGTCAGTTAACTGGAGTTCAAAAATGCATAAACGGGTTTACATCAATATAATCCTACACTGTAAAAAAAAAAAAAAAAAAAAAAAAAAAAAAAAAAAAAAAAAAAAACGACATTTTTACAGTACAAAGTACTGTTCATCTCGCGCACAAACTCGATCATAGTGAATGTACTGTATCTTTCTTTGGTTTCCTCACTATATTAACATGGAAAATACAGTAGTTTCGTAAAATTAACAGTACAATGTGCTGGCAATTTGGACGCCAGCAGTTTGTGCTGTAAAAAAATGCGTCCAAATTGCCAGTACATTGTGCTGTTAATTTTACGAAAGAACTGTATTTTCCATGTTAATATAGTCAGGAAACCAAAGAAATATACATCACATTCACTGTGATCGAGTTTGTTCTGGCAAATTTACAGTGTAGGTCAGATTTTTCGCTACCACAAACTCTGTTCGAGTAAAAATATAATTTTTAAAGAACTTTTTCATTTAATTAAAATTTGGTACCATAAAAATAACATACCTTTGAAGTTCATGAATAAATATGCTAGTTTTACAGACAGTCTTCATTTTTGAATAGTTGCTATATGCTCGACAGACAATGATTTGTAGCACTTAAAGCCTTTTAGACGGTTTTACAAGAATGTCTGCAATGTGTGGCCACAAAAAATGGGATGAGCATGGGCGGATTATGGAACATTGGATGTTGGTTATTGTTTGCGGATGTGTGGCTGAGGTTTGGGTAAAACAATTTTATTGCCGTTTTAGTGTAAATTATACATCTGTTTTAAATCAGCTGTATCTTCAGATTGGGAGTTGTGCTGTTTATTGCGGCACATGGTCCAGTGGGGGAGTGTTAGTGAAATGCTTTTAATTGTTTTTATGCATTCGATTGATGCATTACGACACTCTGCTCAAAACCCACCGCCACTACTGCAATATTTTGTTATGTATGGTATTTAGTCTGAAATATTGCTGTGTCACCTGGAATTGAAATCCCACCTGGAAGTGGCCACGGGTTTTTGTTTTGTTTTGTTTTGTTTTGTTTTTGTTGTTCAGGATGTATCTGTTCACATTTCTTGAATGTTTTCTTGTTTATTCTCAGTTTAATTATGGTGCGAAATTCTGGGTTTGCCGAATACATTTTATGCATAATGTGCTATATATAAACATTATAAACAATTACAAATTACCAACAAAAGTTGTGAATATATAAAATAATTTAATCAAATTAAAAAAACGTATAAACCACAATATATGTCCTATGAAACAGATCCCCATAAGAAATACGACATGGACTTGAAATCACAGTAAACATAGGAATAATCGAAGTTTGTGGAAAAAAGTAGATTCACCGTGCCGCAATTGCCTTAATTACCATAAATAAAATGTGCGGTTTCATCTTCCTATTACCAATAACAATCTAAAGAATTCGAAATTCGGGCTACCGCACACAATAAATCTAGAAATTAAGATGCTAGAAAATAATTAATTAAAAAAGTATTGATTGAAATGTATTAAAAAATAAAAACATGTTACCAATTGAAGAACTAATCTGAAGTTGAATGATAGAGCCAAAAAAAGTATAGCAGATGACTTTTACATGTTGCCAAAATGTTCTTAAAATAATTATGGACCAAGGAATAATAATGTATAGTATAATCAGGTATAAATATTAAGATATGATGCTGCCATCTGTATTACATTTAAAAGTGGATTCCAATGCGTTATCCAAAGAATCAATAAAGAGCTGCCATCTTCTGTTAAAGGATACATTTAAAAAGATTTCAAAAGTATTTATTATTAGTAAAATTGATTGTTTGGAATAAAACAAATGGATAATTAAAATAAGTATATTGATAAATATTAATTACTAATATTGTATTAAGTTTTAAAAGCATAAAATGTATGGATATACTATAAATGATAATTAAAAATATGTTAATACTAGCTGTTACTCGTGACTGCGTTCACGTAACATTTAAAGAAGAAGAAATTCATCAATTAAGCAAAAAATTTCGATATTTAAAAGCATATATACTTAACCTTTTATCACATTTTATAGTAGAAACGCTTCTGATGATCCCAATTTGCTTATTTTTGTTTATGCATATAGGACCATTTAAATTTCTTTTGTGAGCATGATATTTCATACACCTTTTCTAAGAATAAATGAGGAATAAATTTACATCTCTGTTATTCTATTTTATTATTTATATTTATTTCGTTCAAGGATATTGATTTAATTTATATTTTCGAGACAAAAAATATTATTTAAAGATATATATTAATAAAGAATTTTAAAGGAAATTGGTTATTAGTAGGTCACTTCAGACGTGACTTTAATATGATTAGAATAAGCGAAAAATCAACATGCACCATTATGGTTATATTCCAAAAAATCACATATTGGAAGAGAAAAAAAAAAGATAAATGGTATTAAAAAAATAATCAAACGTGGTGATAAAATAATCAAAGTTCAAAGTAAAAAAATAATCAAAGTTCAAAAATAAATAATAAGAGCACGGGAAATATCTTTAACTTTCAAATATTTATTACATTTTAATTTCACGGTACCACACTTTTATGAGCTCTAGATCTACCAATAATATCAAAATGTTTATCACGCTCCAAAGACTCTTGAGCCTAAATACTTATTATTAAAGCAATAGAGTTAACTTATTGCTTTCGAGGAATAAATCGATTTATGTAAAAGCACCACAATTATGAATAAACATTTTCATATCTATTGTGTGTTGTATTTTGGCTTATGAAAGCTTTGAAATTTGCAGGAATATGCTCCAATGGGGTAACAGTGATAGATTGTGTTTCAGAGAGATTTTTAACTATAGATTTCGATAATTTAAAATCTAAAGAAAATTTCCCTTCTTCCTTTGCGCTTTTCGATAAACACGGTGCCTATATACATTAGAGGGATGTGAAGTGAAAAGCAAATTTATTGCTTAGTTAAGGTTTTGGCTCTTGTGTACAGGTAAATGATGTCACATGTAAAGCCTAATCTCAAATTGAAATTACTTGCTAAATTTTTTTAAGTTGACTTTCCTGTGCCATTTATTAAATTTTATTGAAACCAGTGTTATGGGAGATTGTACTGTAAAAGGATGTTAAACTTATATATTTGCGATTGTTAAATTCTGTGCAAATCACGCCATTTTGTATAAAAACTGCTATAAAATGCTAATATTTTCTGAAAGAAAAGCAGCTAAGACTAATGTCAGACGAACGTCTTTTGCACGCTTTTTTCCTTGCGTATTATCCCTATACAATGCTAGCGGCATATATGTGAGGAAAAAAGCGTGCAAAAAGACGTCCGCCTGGCATTAGTTTAATGATTTAAAATATGACGACACTAGGTTAGTTTTTCCTACGGAATGTTATTTGTCGAAATAAATAAATATATATATATATTCTTTCACTTCATGGATCATTTAAAACTATGCATTTTAATTTATTTAAAAAAAGGGAAACCGATTAATGAAATCCAATATTATTGTACATTTAGAAAAACATTGTAAAATAATTTTTTTAAATATACTAAATTTCATGTAAGAAAATGTATTTAAAATGTAAGCTAAAATTTCACTTTCAAAGAATGCGACTTTTGATGCAAAATTTTATTTCTGAAAAGTATATTGTTATTTTAAGATTTCGTTTTAACATTCGAAGCTGGTGTAATGAAGACGATATCGCATTGACGAAATTAAAATAAATCTATGTTAATGTTTTCGTATTAAAATTAATGCTTTCTATGAAAAAATATTACATCATTTTTAACCGATAAAAGCTTTTACTAAAAACGCCTTTGTGACATGTTTTAACTGCCATCTTTTAAAATTAATCAATTAAAATAGTATATGATTATTTTAATCAAGGCCTCCTGATAAGGGAGTCTTGATTTTAATTTTAATTCGTATGAATAGTGGGCAATAACTATCCACTTAAATGCACAGAAGTTATATTTACTCCTTGGTTGCGTCAATATGTCGACAGACGATTTTTGTTTCTGTGGAATAAATTCATTCATGAAGTTTCGATGTGTGTAAATATGTTTTCAATTTTGGAAAATTTAATTTAATCAAGTTTTTGCACCATTTATACTAATTGAAATTCTATTCTTTTTAATTTTAATGAGGAAATAGCGTCAAAAAATATATTAATCCGTTTTAATTCCCCTTTTTTCCACGAAAAATATCTTCTCCTGATAATCATAACGTGACTTTTGAAAAGAAAACTCTCATTTGTATGTAACTTACATTCAAACTTTTTAATCAGTATGGGCAGTATTCCTGTGACGTCACAATTGGTAAAATAGCGGTTTTTATAGCCTCGAATCAAAAGCGAGAATAGGGTCCATTTGTAAAAAATATTTGTTATTCGTTTTGATATGACGTCATTATTTATCTATTTTCATTAGTTACTGATATTGATGATGAAGCGATGTGCCAGTTCAGGAAACAGGCTGAAGTCGCAAGGTGAGAGATCAAGGAAGTAAGGAGGATAGGGCAAAATAGTTGTTTTCGTTTTCGCAAGAAAGTTAGCAACGACTGGGGATCGGTGTGCTGGAGCGTTGTCATGCAAAAGCATCCATGACTGCTCAGCCCACAATTTTAGCCTCTTCTTCTGGAACGACTCACGCAATCGACGCAGGATGTCTACATAGAGTTCTCTGTTGATAGTGCGTCCTTCAGGGATAAATTCCAGATGCACAATGCCCTGGATATCGAAGAATATCTCTAGCAGGACCTTCCTTTTAAAGCGATCTTGGCGGAATTTCTGCTTCCGTGGTGATTTCCACGTTGCCGATGCTCTCTTGGATTACGGGTCGTATAACAAACACGACTTCTCGTCTCCACTAATAATTCTGCCCAGTCTGTTTTGCCACATCCTTTTTACTCTCCTGATATCTCACCCTGATACCTCAGCCTGTTTCCTGAACTGGCAAGTCGCTTGCAGGGTCGTCGATTTCAATCTTCAGATGAAGTTAAAAATGCATCGCAGGCTGAATTATAGGATATGGCTAAAAATGGATTCCAGAAGTGGTTCGATGACATTTACAGCCGATGGTAAGAGTGTGTTGTTGCGCAAGGATCTCATTTCGAAGGTGGATGTGTTTCAGCAATGTAATTTGTAATATTTTTACAGTTATAGAATCAGTCCGGGAACTTTTGAATCCTACCTCGTATAGTACGCTAACGTACGTGGCACAGAGATCGCAATTATTTGTTAATTGTTTAATGGCAACGCCCAAATGAAATGCATCTCATTGGTTACTGAACAGCATTTAATGCATCTCTATACCTATAAGGTGGGTGTGTCCGTGGGGGACCCTGCTCTGTCACCAAAAGCGACGCCAACTTGGAGATATCTCTAATAATTCGCCAAATTCTCATAGGCTTCCACTGTAAACCAATGGGGTTTATTTGCTTACAGAAAATCAACAAATTGAGGTATTTTAATGCAACAAAAACTAATATTATCTTCAGCAATTATATTAATTATATTTAACTCTCTTGCTGTGTATTTTTTTTTTTTGTATCAAATAGGTTCAAAAATTGCGCATTTTTTATTACATATTTCAAATCTATATATAGCTTAGAGTTTAAACATGTAAACATTTTTTGTAAAAGAGTTCAAGATCTTAGATGGGATATGATATTGTAAATTAGGCGAAATCAGAACTGTCACTGGAGACTATTTTTATTGTCTCGCACCGCTATTGAAAGAAAATCAATTTTGCAGTGTATTTCTCTTGTAGATGTTGTTAAAGTCTATATGAATTTTTTTCTATTTAAAAAGTGGTCCGAGTTGAAATAAAAAATAGTCGCCAGGGGAAAAAATGAATCCCCGAGGAAATCTCGGATTGCACAAATTTTGTTACTTTTACGTTGCTACAGGAAATCTCGGGTTGCGCAGCGAGAGTGTTAAGGGTGTCCAAGTAAATTAAATTATGAATAAAAGTAATAGGATACAGTGCTTAGCATGCTTTCACAAACATAAATTTTAAGGGAGACCAAACTGGTTGCCAAAGGCGGCTAGTATGAATACTTTAAGGTATTTCTTTATTACAAGGTCATTGACATAGCTCAGGTTTATACGCTGAACCAGGATGTCTGTTTATATCATGAAGTAATAAGAAAATGGCAAAGATGTCATATACGCACCGGGGTACCTAATTGTCGCCAACATAGATTATTTTGCTTGACATGGTAACCCAGCTATTGTTGTTTATTTATTTATAAATTGTTTATTTACTTTAATTTTCTTTTCAAATTATATAAATTGCTTTGTTCTATAGTTTTTAATGAAACATTTTTTTTTATTTATAGTTATATCCTTTTTTAAGTAATAGAACATAATTTAAAAATATACATGTAACTGGTATTCGAAAACGATGTTTTCACCAAATTGGCGTCAAAAACAGATCGCGCCAAACCAGGTATATGGCATCTGTGCCAAGAAAATTATCGGATGATAATGTTTTATATGTCTTACAATCATACTTGGCATCAAAGGTGGGCGAAGAAATGATCATCTGATATATTAAGTCTTTATCACACAAAAAACAAACCTGTTTACAACAATGTATTTAGTTTTGCACTAAATTTCTTTCTCTAAAAAAAGCAAATTGATTAAGAACCCGATTACAGAACATTACCTTTCTATCTAGTTAATTTTTTACTTTTTAAGAATGAAAATACATATTTCCTGCTAATCATTACGTGATTTTCGGCAATGATAATTTTACTGTGCATATTATTGACATTTGCTATCCATTTGCTCTTCAAAAGCTTTTTTTTTTTTTCCTTAGACCAATGTCAGACGGGCGTCTTTTTTGCTTAAGTATTATCCATTCATAATACTATAGCATTGTGAATGGATAATACTTAAGCAAAAAAGCAGCAGAAAAGACGCCCGTCGGACATTGGTCTTAAATAGAAAATTGAAATCTTTGTGTTAACCGTGCGCAGACGATAAACCGTTAGCATTGTTAACAATTTTTTTTTTAAATAATAAGAATTAATACCATAACACAATCTCATTTTATATCAACATAAAAGCATATCCGTTTTACATTTTCTATATATGACGTCACATTTGCCTTCTTTCCGCACTTACTTAAAATTCATGCACCTTGTATTATTAAAAATACTTGAAAATTTCCGTTTTAATCTTTCAATTGGAAATTAAATTATTATTGTGGGTTTTTATTTTTTGGCAACGAAAAAAGGAAGATGGTTAAATTTTATCGGAAAAATGTCAATTCATAGTGTATGAAAAATAATGAAAATTTGGATTATTAAGCAAAATATTTGAATAAAATAAATTAAACATAGCCTATGTTCATTTCCGGTTTGTAATCCATCTATATCCAAAAATAAAAAAAGCGTTAATTCATCCGTTTAGATGTTGACTTCATTCAAACATTCGGACACACATTGACATTTATAATATTATAAGGATAAGGATATACATAACAAAACATAAGAATAAATAAATAAATGATTTAACAAATAATAATAATAACTATCAGTGAATTAAGCATAAAGCATTTATTGTATTTACTAAAACAGAATTGATGAATTAAAAATATGTATATACAGACTGTCCATAATTAAACGACCCTACTTTAAAGTTTTCTACAGACGAAATTATTTGTCAGAAAGTTGTGAAATTTTGTGAAGGACATAATAAAGGGATGGTAATTTGTTTAAGCGAAGAAAAGAAAAGTTTAAAATTTCGCCACTAGACGGTGTTTTCAATGAATTGCTCATTTAGCATACATTTACAGGAAAAAAATATTACATTGCCATTGTTTACATATTTTATTGCAACAAAACATGATCCACATAATGGTCATAATTTTCAGCTACCATCTGGAAACGTAAAATAACATGTTGCACAGTTAGTTGACCGCAGTATGTTCTGTGAAATGCTAAGAACATGTCATGAAATGCTTAGCTAAGAACATGTCATTAAATATTTCTTTAAAAAATAAATTTTTACTCGAACAGACCTTATAGTAGCAAAAAATCTGATCTATGATTATATTGATGTAAAAGCGTTTATGCTAATTTGAACTCGAGTTAACTAATTAGTTAAGATCAAAACTAAAGTTATCCTGTTTATTTATATGCTCTCTTTAAGATAAGGTAAAGTCCCTGGATTATCATGACTTAACAAATGTTACAAATGCCCCAAAGCCAAATGTCACATGGATAGAGATCTGGAGATCTGGGAGGCCATAGCTTACGAAAGTGGCGGCTGATAATACATTCTTCTACGAAGTGACATTTTTCTTTTTTTAAATTACCTATTGCGTATTAACCTGACAACGTCGCCCTCCTCCGTACTCTAACATCTTACACCATGCCATCCATCCAATTACATATTTTTTTATTTAGTATTTTTAAATTTCTATTGTTATTTCATGTTTTTTTATTTAAAAAAATACGCAATTTGTTAATTGTGTTGTTATATATATATATATATACAGGATGGTCATAAAAAAAACTTTGCTGATATATGGACCTGTAGCGGCCGGTCCGCCCAACCGATCGAGATGAAATTTCAGATATAGTTATTCAAAGGTATGAGCTCGGGATTCTGTGAACGGCAACAAAGTGGCGCTTACGGTTACCGTTATAGGTACAGAAACTCTAAATTTTCGAAATACAACGCTCATTTTCCCCCATCGCAAAATGCTCAGCACATGCGAAAACCCTAAAGAACGTTGGCACGGTAGGTGTGTCACAATAAACGGGCGCGTTATGAGCTCTCAAACAATGGCTCTGCGAACAGCTTAAAAAAAAAACACGATCGGGTCGCTCGGTTGAAATTTGCATATGACAGAGGCAAGACACCAGTCACATAAAGCCATTTGACAGATATTCAACACTGAAAACGGATAAAAAGCGGGTTGGGAATGTTGGTTCTTCAGTCGGGAGCTCACACATGCCGATGAACTGACTCTGCCAGCGAATGTTCGTGGTGAATTGGTAAAACTCTATTATCAAAATGGGATGAATACCGAGGAAGTCTTGCGTGTTTACCATCGTAACCATCACCAAATACGTGACCCACGTAACCCGCAAGCTCTGCGCGATTTAGTAAAGGAATTCGAAGAAACTGGCTGCACCAGTAATAGACCACGATCCGGGCGACCAACTGTTCCTGAGGACACTGTTATGGAAGTGCATCACATAGTGACTTTAGGACGCGTGTAAACTGCAATAGGTGCAGCTCGTGTATTGGATATACCGAAAAACACGGTTCTAAAGCCTACTGTGCTGTGTAATCTGCAAGTTTCCATACCGGTACTGGCGCTTCCAGATCTTGGACACAAGGGACCATCAGGAACGTACTGTCTTTTGAAATGGATTTCTTATCCGATATGATGGCGATAACGACTGACCTCTTTGCATGTTATGGACGAATGAGGCACATTTCCCCTTACCTGGAGGCGTCAATACCAAAAATTGAGTGCACTAGGCAGAAACGAATACGCACGCGGATATGGCACAATTATCTTTATACGACGCCAAAGTTACTTTGTGGTACATTGCAGGCACAATTGTTTTCGACCCTTACTTCTTTGAGGAAGCGATACCAACGGGTTTTGTAACGTGCTCTGTGACAGGCTCTCGCTATACAGCTATGCTACAAAATTACGTTAAACCAGAATAGCTGCATCGAAATGCACTGAATGACATTGCTTGGGCTTGAATCAAGATGACGCATATCCACATATAGGTATTGCAGGGTCCTGGACCAGCATTTTAGCGATCGCGTCATCTCTCACCATTTTCCATTTCTACGGCCTCCGCCATATCCAAACTTCACTTCTAAAAATTTCTGCTTCTGGGGATATCTCAAATCTAGATTGTACACGTGCAATCTGAAAACTTCGCCGGATTTGAAAGACTCTACCAAATGTGAGATTGCAAACATGCCTCATGCTATGTTACTTTCGGCAGCATTGTCTACAGTCTCCACTTCCAGTACGTAATTACCTGTGATGGCACCCAAGTGGAAAATGTGAAACCCAAATAAGTGTTTTCCTTTCTCGGATCTGTGTAGCAGCCGGTGATTAGCGTCTTGCCTCTATCATATGGAAATTTCCTCCGCGGCCTCAATCGTGCTTTTTTTGCTCGTTCGCAGAGCTGTTTTTGTGCGTACATAACGCGTCCGTTTTTTGAGATACGGGTAATGTTCCAACGCTCTTTAGGGTTTTCGAATGCGCTGAACATTTCGCGACGGGAAAAAATATGCTTTGCATTCGAAAATTTGGAGTTTCTGTACCTATAACAGTAACCGTGAAAGCCACGTTGTTGCCATTCACAGAATCTCGACCTCATACCTCTGAATAACTATATCTGAAATCTCATCACGATCTGTTGAACAGACCAGCCCCTAGAGGTCCATTTATTGGCAAAGCTTTTTTATGACCACCCTGTATATATATAATACTTTTAAAAGGTGTATAAAGAAAACAAGCCCAGTGCATCAGGCGCAAAACAGCTCCTATATGCACTAAGTGAATAAATTTTTATCTGAAAAGTATGAGGATCATGATGAAAGTTATGAAAAGAGGGTTCAAAACATAACAATTCTACAATTGAAATAAAAACAATAAATACACGTAACTACTAGTTCGTTGGAGGGTGGGAGGAGACAAAAAGTATTTACCAAACAAAAAATCGATTCTTCATAGGTTTTGCAATATACAGCCACCACCCATGCTCCATTAGTGTAACAAAATTAAATATAAAAACTTAAACAAATTAATTATTGAAAATTATGTAATATAACTTAGCAAAACCAAACTGCTGTATAAACTAAGACAACCAACCAATTCATAACCATAACCAAATCTGTTTTTCTGAATTTAATATTTAAAAAAGCATTCAATTAAGTAATTTATTAAATTAAATGATTAAATACCTCAAAATTAAATGAATCATGAACATGTGAGAAAAACATAACCCTCCTTGAACCGTGAAGGATTTAAACATTCCGATACCTCTTAAAAATCCACAACACTCCACATCCGCCATTGATCGGTTTGTCTGCAAGTCCTAATATTCCAGCAAGACCAGCATCTCGAAGACTTGTCTTTCTGTCAGTCCAATTCAATAGTGCCATTCCAGTCTACTTCTGTTCCATCTTGAAAATTCATCACAATGCAGAGTTCTTATAACAGACTTTAATCTGTATTCTTCATATATTCAAAATGTCGCTTCAGCTTCCTTCACGGTGGTTTTCAAGATGAAACAGAGGTAGACTGGAATTGCGCTATTAAAATGGATTGACGGAAAGACAAGTCTTCTTGATGCTAGCCTTGCTGCTCCTACAGAGCAATGGCGGATGGATGTGGATTTTTAAGAGGTATCGGAATTTTTCATGTCTTCAAGGGTCATGGGGTGTGGCCTTCTCACATGTTCATAATTAATTTAGTTTTGAGCTGTTTAATCATTTAAGTTAATAATTTATTTAACTGAATGCTTTTTTAAATATTAAATTCTGAAAAACAGATTTGGTTATGGTTATGAATTGGTTGTCTGTTTTTGTTTGTACAGTAGTTTAGTTTTGTTAAGTTATATTACATAATTTTAAATTATTAAGTTGTTTATGTTTTTCCATTTAATTTTGCTACACTAATGGGGTATGGGGGTTGGCCATATCTTGCAAAATCTGCGAGGATTCAATTCTTTGTTTGGTACCTACTTTTTGACTCCTCCACACTCCGACGAGCTAGTAGTTGTGTGTATTTATTGTTCTTGTTTTAATTTCTTAATTGTTATGTTTTGCACCCTCTTTTCATAACTTTCATCATGAATCTCATACTCCGATAAAATCTCTTTCTCTCTCTCTCTCTCCCTCTGTATATATATATATATATATATATTATTTCAAAATTATGAGAATCATTAAATTTATGAAAAGAGGGCGCATAACTTAACAATAAATCTATGTTTGTATATAATTAAGTAACTTCATCAATTCCCTGTAAATTTTTCCTAAAAATATTTGGCAATAGCTAATAATGTATAAATATTTGGATCCGTTGCCTTTATAACTTTGAAAATTTTGAACTTCCCACGTTGCATAGTTTTCGAGAAAAACGGCTGCGAGAGAAGGACATTTTTACTTTTTAAGTACGGAACCGTAAGAAAAATTTTGAACGATTTCTTTAAAAGATATTTTAAAACAGAAAAGAATAGAAAACGTGCAAAAAAATGAAAGAAATAAAGAAATTCTCACAAAAATTTATATTTTTGCATTTTACCAAAAGATATTTATTATACGTGAAAAAAAAAATAAATAAGATGCGTAAGAGCTACTTGAAACAGTAAGAATAAATTTATTTCTTCATGTTCTTATACAAATGGCAAGTAATATTTTAAAACAGAAGAAATATTTCGAATATTTTTTTTATATCTCTTAAAGAACATTTGAAATTCTATCTCATCTAAAGTGAGAAAAATAACAAATCATCATATTTTTTAAGCTTTAAGGATTTCGAGAGAATTCTTTAAAATTTTCTGCCTAAAGTAATTTAACACTCCTGAAAGAAGACCATAAAAATGTCATATATAAGGAATTATTGAGAAATGTATGTACGATATCTTCTGCATACCCATTACGTAAACTATTTGGCATATTCTAAATATCTATATACATAATTACTTTAAAAATTTAAAAATATTTATTCCATTAAAAGTTTGAGTTCTCATAAATATTAGCCAGAGGAATTTGTATGTTGCATGATATTCTGATGTTTCATTTATTAGTTATAATATATATGCTATATAAGACATTTTCTTAGTCTGTATTTGTTTTATAGCATACACAAAACTGTTTTTAAATTATTTTTATAAAATAAGGATAAAAGTTTTACTTATCTTTCAGTTTATTTATATTTTTTTTTACAAAATGTCAATTATTTTCCACATAATAATATTAATAATATATATATAACCATTAATTAAACATTACCGACCATCATCAAAAACCGCATTATTGTGAATGATTGACAATAAAAATGGATGCCACAAACCTATAATATAGAACTGTATGTATAAAATAAAGTACCTTATACTTAATTACAATAATTAATAAGGAAGAATAAAAAAAGAAGAATATGGATTCCGAAAAAAATTGAAAAACTTATATATTGAACTACGTTTTCAAGAGTACAGAATTCAATGATATAAGCAAATCGGGGTTTTCTGTGAGAAAAAAGCTTAAAGCTGAAAAAAAATTTTCTCCTGTACTCGAACAACTAATAGAACCAAAATAATAGTCTCAAGATGAAAACAGAACATTATCAAATGGCATGAAATGGAAAAAAAAAACACTACAACCCATTAAATATTTAATTTATAGCAATATAAATTTTACACAACTTACCGAATAAATTCCCAGTAGATTTTGAAAATAGATTCCCGCACATGGAATCCATAAGCATGATAAGATTAAGGTGAATAGAACAGTTAAGTTAACACAGAAATTAAAACCTATGGATTCAGTTAATTCATTTTGAAATACCGTGATAAATCCAATTAATATAATATAAATAGAAAATAATTACATTATTTAAAATGCCTAAAAACAAATTTAAATTGTTTAATATCAAATTTATAATATTGCCAATATTCAGCGTTAAATACCACCTGGAGTAAAAAATTAAAATTATTACTTTTATAGAAGCTTTAAAAAGACAAAAAAAATTTTTGAGCTTCCATCTATTTTTTTTATTTTAAAACTATTATTATTATTCAAATGTCACAAAAATAAGAACCTAATAAAAGCTAAAGAAATAAAAACATATCAACTGCATTACTACACAAATCCTAATATAAAAAATACCATACTATACATCATTATGCAAAAATTATTAAAAAAATTAAATAAATTAAACGTTAATAAAATGCTTTAAATATATTCTGTTACCAAACCCATTTCATCTACACTGAGAAATTAAAAAAAAATTATCATTGATAATATATAGAATATAGCTATATGTTATAAAATAAAATAAATTATATATAATAATAATATAAAAAACCTTAATAATTACCATTACATATAAAAAATGAGCAGGAAAGAAAATAAATACATAAATACATAAATAATGGATGTTTATAGAAGATTGTCAGAATCTAAAATTCCCAATATCCTAAAGATCACAAATATAGCGTGTGAATTATCTTCATATTAGCCATAAAAAAGCTAAAAAAAATATGATTGTGACAATCAAACAAATTAAAATGATAATTAATAATGGAATACAAAGCTGAAAATAAAACAGTATTAAAGAGTATGGAGGAATAATAATAAAACCTATTTACCCAATTTTAATACATACAGCATAACAATAGTTATATCAAATAAACTTATATCCATAATAATCACTAAAAAGATGGTATTCTATTTTTTAATTAATATGATATTGTCCTGAGTTGACTAAATTTTAAAACAAGTTAATACTAAATTTGATTAAATAATTTAAGTTTAATATGAATTGAAATAAAAGAAAAGTCACCAATTACAAATAAAACATCAAATCAACATCCATATAAAATACGTATTAGAAATGTAGTTATAATACTAAAGCCCCATCATTTTTTTAATTAACCATTGCGTATTATCCAGACAACACCACCATCCTCCGTACTCTAACATCTACCCACCCAACCATCCTATAGAAAAATTTTTATTATTATTTTACAATTTTTATTTTTTTATAAATATTTTTTTTATTTTATAATTTTTTTTTGTAATTTTGTTTACGCATGTGTTAATTTTTTTTTTTTTTTTTTTTTTTTTTTTTTTTTTTTTTTTTTAAGATCATGTAAGTACTAATTGTATATTAATGAATATATGAATTTTTTTGGGGGGGAAAACCATGATTTAATGCATCATAAATTAGTTTTTTAATATTATTGTTAATTAGGTGAGAAGAACATAAACATTTTATTCTATATAAATGATTAAGTAGTATATTTCGATATACAGAATGATGAAGACAAGATTTAAAATTTGTAAATGTATTAACTTTGAATTTAAATTCTTTACGTTTATCATATAAATCTGTTATTGTTTTGTTGTCTTTTGTTGTAATTTTAAGATCTAAGAAGTTAATTGTATTGTTATATAAGAGGTTTTCCGTTAATTCCAAATTAGTGGGATAATCGACTGGAAATTGAGAAGTTTTAGATTGATCAGTGGCAATTAAAATTATGTCATTAATATAACGATATAAATGTAGATTATTATTAGTAAAAGTACGTTCATAGTGATATAAGTATATGTCTGATAATAAACTGGATGTACAACCACCTTGTGATATACCGACGTGCTGTAAATATAATATGTTATCTTGCAATATATAATTATTATAGGTAATGAAGTTAGTTAATGATTTAAAATATGCGATATCAATATTAGATGGTAATTCCAGTTTTTTATAATACTTTTTAAATAATGCATTTATAATATTATGTAAATCTAATAAGTCTATATTATTAAAAAGATCTTTGAAGTCATATGTCGTTATATTATATACACAATGAAGATTTTTTAAAATATTAACCAGTTGATAGCTATTTTTTATACAATGTGTATTATAATTGTTTGTAGTAAGTATATATAATTGATTAAGAATTTTTAATAGAAGTTTATTGGCTTTATTATTATATGCATTGCAACCAATAGTTACAGTTCTAAATTTAATTGGAGTTTTATGAAATTTGGGAATAAGAACTAAATAAGGATAATTAAAGTTAGTAGATAGAATATTTAATAGTTTATAATAACTTTGAATTTTACGATTATTTACGATTACATTTTCATTAGTTTTTTGAAAATATTTATTAGAAGAAATACAGGTTGTAAGAAGTTTGTGATAATAAGATTTACATATGATTGCATAATTATTAGGAGATTTGTCTACATATGTAATAACGTAATTTTTTTTTAATTTAGTAATTTGTTGGAAAAAAATGCTTTGTGTTAATAGAAAACAAATCAGAAATATTATTTTTTAAAGCCATAGTTAATTTTTCAATTACTAATATTTTCCATTGATTAAAATATGCAATAGGTTTATTGTAATAGATTGAAATTTTATATAAAAAAATATCTATATAATATGTAAACTGTTTGATAATAGATTTAACAGTAAATTTAGATGGAAGTCTATATTTAGTACCAGAACCCATTAGTTTTTTCAATTTAAAATCATTAACAATATTAAGATTTCCAGTGATTATATGTCCATGATCATTGTTTATATATTTTTTTAGATTGGGGTCATTGCATTTACACGGAAAATTACTTGTAGCAGATGTATTTTTTGAAAAAGTATTGTAGTTAAAAATATTTCTACCAATTGTATTCGGATATTTAAAAAGGTTTTTCATATATGAAGATTATTAATAGGAAAATAACAGTTTTTATCGTTAATTATAGAATTGATATTAATTTTATTAAATATATGATTTGAAAAAGTTATTATCATTTGAGTATTCGTATTTTGAATTTTATGTTTTTTTTTTCTTTTTTTTTTTTTTTGTAAATTAATATTTAAAAGATTAACCCTAGTCATAATAAGATCAAAATAAATATCAGAAAAATGTTTAGAGAAAGATTTACTTAGAAATACATTTAAATGTTGTACAATCTATTTCTTTTTAATAGCAAATATGTATTTTCGAATTAATAACCAATTATAACGCTTTAAATATTTACTTTGAATATCATTAGTTTAGTGATATATTTTTTAGAAACTACAACTGATGATGAACCCTTTTCACGTTTGTTTCGTGTTGTTTTACAATTTAAATTATGATTAAGAGTAAGATAAATTGGAGAATAATCAATAGTGTTATTTATGGTTGTGAAGACTTTGACAGGTCGATTAAATATTTCACTATTAAGTCCATAAAAATAAATTGTGTTATAATATTTCATGTATGATGACTTCATATAAAGCCGTTCTGATTTATTTTTTAGAATTTGAAGGATTTCAATTGTCGTATTTTTAAATTGATGCTTATGAAAATGTTCAATTTCAGCTGTAGACTGTAGATTTTTTGTTCATTTTTATTAGAGTCTGAACGATGTTGATTGATACGTTTGTGAATTGGGCCTGATGTTTCACCTATATATTTCATGTTATATAAGTTTCACTTTATGCAATAAATAACATTAAATGCTTTACAAAAATTTAAATAATTAGGATTTGAGACAATTTGTGTCTGAGAAGCATATGGACATGGATTTGCACCGGGCATCTAAACACTTACGAAAAAGTAAAGGACGAGGTGGAGAGTATAAATGGTCACCGGATGACGATCCAGGAACAACCCCTTTATTTTTCCTGTACCGGGCACTACACTGCATAGATGCTATGTGTATCTTGCCAGGATCGAGATGTTTACTAAGAACTGCCATATATATATTTTTTTCTTTTTTTTTTAGAAAATGCAATATTTGCAAAAAATAAGAAAATATAATAATATAAAAATCAATAATAAATAAAATTAAATTAGTCTTGATTAAATTTAATATTAAATATCTTGAGTATGAAATATAAATTTATATACAATATGTGCAAAACAGAGATGCAGTACTCAAAAACCACCTTTAACATTTCCAAAACCAAATAATGATTACCCTAAATGCAAAAACTAATGCATGAAACAACTGGACTTTTTAGAACAAATAAAATAACCGCATCTAAAATCCAAAACCTATAACGACAATAACCATGCAAAGACGATCAAAAACGCTATACCAATTGACATCTCAGATTAAAGTAATATAAATATAAATGACTAAAACTTATTAACATAAAACGATTATTAGAAATAGATATATATATATACATTTATACACTCTAAACTGAAATGTCTGAAACGCAGTGTTCAATTTTCAGACGTTTTAAAATTTCTGAAAGTTATCAGACACTTCTTGTGTCTGAATTTCAGACACTTAAGTGTCTGAAACAAGAGTGTCCGTTTTTCAGACATTTTAAAATGTCTGAAAATTTTTAGACACTTCTTGCATCTGAATTTCAGACATTTCAAATGTCTTAATTGCGGCCATCTTTGAGTCGGTTTCCTCCCCCCCCCCCCCACCACCACCACCAATATGAAGCCATCTTTGTCCACTTTTCTTTCTAAGCCACATACGCAGCCATATTTGACCACATTGAAACATTTTTTATAAATGGGAATAATTTGTTACCATAAAGCAGAGCTGATCGCAGCGCAGGAAGACTTTGAAGCATCTGCCCCCTGATTTTAGGGCACCCCAAATTGGGTACAAAATTTTCATAAAGCTGATATTTTAAATCACTTTTGAACTTATGCAATTGTAACCAGTATTTTGTAGTTTTGGAACAGGATATTATATATATATATATATACAATCACCTAAAAATGTATTTATGTGATATCAT
Organism: Maratus speciosus; assembly: GCA_963932465.1. Classification (NCBI taxonomy): domain Eukaryota; kingdom Metazoa; phylum Arthropoda; class Arachnida; order Araneae; family Salticidae; genus Maratus; species Maratus speciosus. The sequence goes on from OZ010794.1 coordinate 325,822,953, forward strand.
ATATGCGCGCATAAAAAACGTTTATTACTTTCAGTGAGAACTTTAAATTAATTCTAGTCCAAAGATCTAGTATTCATTCGCCTCCCCCTCCGCGCCTTTCATATACTGTTACAAAAAAATTAAGCCTATTCAATGCCATTAAATACAAATACATATTTGGATAAATATTTCTTTTTCTTAACCTAATCATTTTCTAAAAGTAGAAAATATTTATTAAAATAAGTATAAGATCAAAACAAATTTAAAATATCAGCTTTATAGAAATTTCATACCAAATGTAGGAGCACGTAAAGCTAAAGGCACAAAGAAACAGCCCAGTTTGTCCATGCTGCAATCAGCTCTGCTTTATGGTAACAAATTATTCCCATTTATAAAAAAAAATGATTCACTCCTTCAGAAAGAATCTTATCCCTGCTTTGTTCAATTTTTTTTCCATTTAAATTAGATATTCCCAGTGACATTTTTATTTGTGTGTTAAATAAAATCTAACACTAGATTACACAAAATTTTCAGTATATGAGATCCCAACATAAAAAAAAAAGTATGAAACTCTTACTTTTTTTTTGTTGTTGTTATTATGTTATTTATCATTAGCAAGAAATATTGAAGCATTTGACAACAGCACATTAATCAGCATAATGTTGAAAGACATTCAAAATATCAGTTTTACAAAAATAGAATACCAAATTTGGGGCCACCAAAATACAAAGGGAAGGGGGCATCGCCCAATTTGCTAATGCTTTAATAAAATCCTGCGTCTGCAAAAAATCCAACCCAACGTTATGGTTCGTTAAATAGAAGTGATCAGAATTCGGAACTCGGAAGTGTCCGCTAATGAACATTCCCGAATACCAGAAATCTCTGTGTAGCGAAAACCTTTTTAAATCATACTATATTACTCTAACCGTTCAAAATATTCATTATAATCAGCGTAATTTCGAAAGGTATTCAAAATTGCAGATTTACGAAAATTGTATCAACCCCCCCCCCCTCCCCCCCCCAATAAAAAACAAAAAGGAGCAGGTACCCTTAGCCCATGTTTTAAGCAGAAGCCCTATGATTCGCTAAACAGACGTATCCCCTATTCAGGAATGTCCGTTACGCAGGTTTTACTGTGTGTATTTAAAGTAAAACCTCCATAACGGAAATTGCTGAATAGCGGACACCTCTTTTTTTTTTTTTTTTTTTTTTTTTCTCTTATCCCCAACACCTTTAAATCTGTACGTTTTTACCTCTTTAAAGTAGACACCACCAAATAGCGGACTAATTCCATGCTCTCGAGGCGTCCGCTATTCAGAGGTTTTGCTGTATATCAATTTATATGCACATTCTAAAGGGTAAAAAGTATTTACCTTTTTTGTGACAGTATAAGAAATATGTTCCAAATAAATTCTAGGTCCAGTTGTTGATACTATTCAATAATATTCTACAAACTAAATTTAAAAGATAACGTGTGTTGATATTAACGTTGTCATTAACGAACACAGGCACACACACACACACACCAAAATAAATAAATAAATAAATAAAACTTAAAATCCTTATTTATTTTTATTTATTTTTTTTTTAATGAGTTTCTGTTTTATTATTATTTTCATGGATTCTTTTTAGCACCCAGATATGATAAAAAAATTGTTTGGGGGTTGAAAAACACTTCTAAAAACATTTTTCTTACCATAAACATCACAATAAAAATAATTTGTATTAAAAAATGTTATAATAATATGAAAATATATACATACTCGGAGCAAAAATAATTATAAGAATAATTAATCTTCAAACCATGTTACTTTTTCAAAATATATTAAATATCAGCATAGTTGCACTTTATCAATCAGTCAGAATTATTGGCAATACTTGTTTGAAATCTTGCAGTAGAAGTGCGTTTTCACAACATGTTTATTTAGGTCTTAAATTTTATTACAAAAATGAAAAATGTCTCCTACTGTCATGGGCGAGAATTCTTATACCCATCTTTTTTTTTTTTTTTTTTTTTTTTTTTTTTTTTATATATATTAATTATTGGAATTTTTTGCATTATGTTATTTAAATAGATTTTTTTTTAAATATTTTCCGCACATATTTAATTAATTACGCCGATTTTTATAATTTGTTTATAATTACTTTCAAGATAGCTTCATGTTTTAAAATTTAAGTATGGTGTTGAGATGTAACGCAGGAAATACATACTAGGTATATTCCATCTTGAAATAAATTTTCATAAGGATTATTAAATATATATATATATAGTATCGGCGTGCAGTTGAATACAGTAAGAGTGATTTATATCCAATAGGAAAAACTGCAAGTTTACAAATACTCCGAAATACATGATAACACAAACCCTTATACTTTCGAGATTTCTTTTCATACTCTATATCCACCATATAAAACAAAAAATAAAAAGTTCATGGTTTCTCAAAGATAAATTTAAATTTGTTAATATAAAAAAAATCACTTCAATAATATACTCTGTAAGATAAATAAATGACACTCTTGTCACTAAAAATGAAAATTTTTATGTAAAAATATATCACTAATATAAAATAAAGGAATTCGCAAGGAAAGAACTTACTTGTGCAAAGTTATATAAAAATTAGCTTCTTTTTAAACTTATACTGAACAATTTTTTTTAATATGTTGCTCAGATGATACGAGCTATTTAACAATCATTAACAAAATTATAAATATTCTTTTTTAATAGCATGCAGGAAACATTAATTCTATAATTTCAAAACTTCTTTACATCTTACCAAATCTAATTGAAACTGTTGTATTTTTCACGTTATTATTCAAACAATAAATAGATTATTTACTACGTGAAACTTTAATTTATAAAGAAAAGATTTAGATGAGAATTAAATATATTTATTAATACTGAAAATCATATGCACTCATTGAAAAGCATCAGAAATAAGCAAACAAATCTTTTCACACAAAATATATTTATTTGATAAAAAAAAGACAAAAATATTAAAAATGCAAATTAGTCTAATAAGAATAATTTAAATAATAAATAAATAATAATATATATGTAAGGACGTTCTGTGAATTATCATTCCAAACCTGTGGAATACCTTACCTTGGCGTAAATATCCAAAACTGTAACAGCTAATCCAGTTTGAAGGACATATTATTTTACGATATTGAATGCCATTTTAAAAATATATGCGTATTCATGTTATTTTACCACTGTATTTTTATAAATATCATGCTATTCTTTTGAATATTTGGTGAGTCTTGAATAAAAATTATCGTAGAAATATTGAAAATTTTATATTTCCATGAAAAATATAATTCCCAATTGATTTTTTTTTCGATGTCCATTTACAAGCACGTACTGACAAACCATTCCAATAAACCGAATATAAATGTTCGTCTAGCATCTATAAAATGAAGACACAAAGATATAAAATACAGACATCGGATCACTATGCTAAAAAAAAATTTATCTAACGACTAACACACCAACGAATGATGTTACAAGGTGTAGATGTGCATAATATTTCACAAAAGAAAGTAAATACTGCGTCACTACTTTCTCTTCATTAATGATGATACACTCACTTTCTGACACATCTTCGATTTACAAGTAAGAGAATTCAAAGTTCAAATCTTCAATCAGTGTAATGTTTTGGAAATAAAGCAGAAACTTTAAATGCGTTATAAGATTATAACGACGATTGACGATTCCATTTATTATGTGAATAACAAAGGTCATTAGAGAGATTTCGGATTGAGGAAAAATATATCGTCACACTTTCAAATAATTTATCAAATGTTGATAAATTTAACAGCAATTTTAACACTTCAGACAAATTTACTGTACTGAGATACTTTAATTCACTTTCGCCAATCCGTTGAATAAAAGCCGTTGCCCGCCAAATCAGGAATAATCAAATCCGGTCGCGTTCTTCTCGCGCACCGTTCATGCTTGCAACACCAAACAAACCTACTCACTTCAGTTCATTTTACTTGGTGAGTGGTTCAAATGGCTGAATTCCTGAAATGTCTAAAATTGCAAGTGTCTTAAATTCAGACATATAATCATAATTCTAACATTTTTTTTCAGTTCATTTATGCCATGATCATAATAAGACGTTTATGTGTCTTAAATTTAGACATCTATCACGTCTGAAATTTTATTTTCAGACGTTTAAGTATCTTAATTGCTTTTTCAGTCACATATGTGTTTGAATTCAAGACGCCTCTATTTGCAGTGTATAAATTACGTTCGTATTATGGACGCTTCACGAAGAAGAAAATAAAATCGTTATATTTAAATACGTTAAATACTGCTAAATATACATATATTTCTAATCTTAAACACATAAAAACAGTCTTAAAAAATAACCGAAATAGAAAGGGCATTAAATATGTATTAAAAAATGAAACAATTACAACTTCTTCAAAAAAGTACTTTATAAAGAAGGTAGGGGCTAAATTGATTTATTATCTACTTATCTGGTTTAGTATATTAAATCAGCGTATGGCTGTCAATGTTCCAGTTCGTGTATAAATAGCTTCGTAAAACATGTAACCATTTTTTCTTAAAGCTGACATTACTTCTAAATAACAATAAAAAAGTATCTCTTATTTATATCACAAGATGCCTAAAGGTATTTTAAAATTTAGGTATGAAGAAGTCAAATTTTGTATAAAATCATATGTGGGTTACTTGTATTTGAGTATGCTTATATTGTAACAATATGCTTTTTTTTTTTTTTTTTTTTTTTTTTTTTGACGAATTATTCAGTTTTAAAATGTTGTGGTACATAGAAATATAAAATATAAAAAAAGCTATTTCTTAATGAATGGCTGAACATATAAGGTTAGTTTACCTTCCTTAAATAAAATATATATATATATATATATATATTTCTAGCTTCGAAATTTTTCCTCACCTATCTTAAAGGATTATGAGGCTTTATTTTTCAGGAACAACTGAATAATTATAAAACAAAATCAGAAATTGGACTGCAAAAGTGGCAAATGAGGTTCATTTGTACTATAACTAGTTTTTTAAATAATCAGAACTTGGTTCAATTGCTGCTGCATTCTCATGCAGAAATGCATTAATACAAAATCTATCACGATTATATACATTAAATTCAGTAATACGGAAATAATATGACTCCATCTTAAATAGGGCGTAATCGTCATGACAACATAGAATCATTAACTATCATGGAATGGGATATCATTGAATTAATTACGTATGATAGGATTTATTAGAATGACGAAAACTTTTATTAATATCTTTTTAAGTTTTGATTCGAATTTCATGAACTTTGAAAGGAATCAATAAGGTTCTGCAACGATTATACATATTAAATTTCAAACTATTTATTTGGGTAGTTTTGAGCTGTAATATGCGGACAGACGGACGGACTAAATGACGGAATTAGGTGTTATGTATTATATAAGTACGAACGCACCTAAAAAGCTGTAATCGCAGGTTACATACAGCGAAATTTTGTTTTCGCATTGTCTTCCCGTTATATTTGAAAGGCGATTAACATTATTAATCTAAACTAAATATGCATTTTGATTTTGTTTATGAAATTTTTTGTTAAAAATGTAATAATATTTTTTAAAAGTTACTATTAGATACAACAGAGATCATTATAAAAAAAAAAAAAAAAAAAAAAAAAAAAAAAAAAAAAAACAAATAAAGAAATAAAAATTTAAAAGGAACTAATTTTTTAAAAAAGAAATTTAAAAAGTTATATTTTTAAGTCAATTACTTTTTAATTTGAACAGATTACTGTTTTAAAAACTTAAAGAAGATCGAATGTACAGGTTATGTTCACAAAGTTTCAAGACTGGTCTGAGAATACAAGATTTATTAAACATTTTTGCACAGAGAACTAAAATTCTTTGAAATATGACCCTTGGTCATAAACACACCACTACCAGAGCTTTTCCCATTATTCATAGGCTCCTTGGAGGTCTTCGTGCGCAAGGCTGTTAAGGGACCTCGTCGAAGCTGTTTGGATCGCTGTAATCGTGTCGAATCACTTTCCATTCAAGTCTTTCTTGATCCGGGGGATCAAAAAAAGTCACTGGGAGCAAGGTCGGGGCTGTATGGGGTTTGCGGCAGTATTGTCACGTTAATCTCAGCCAAAAGTTCGGCAGCGGCGAGTTGCGTGGGAAAGGTCATATCGTCGGGGTGAACAATCCAATAGTCTCTGATGTCTGAGCGGGAATGCTGGAGTCTATCCTTCAAATAGTGGTGCATTCTAGCGTAAAACGGACCTGACCCAGCACGTCCGTCTAGACACCTGAGAAGATTGGATTGTTTATCACGACAATGAGCCCTCTCACACGTCGCTCGCAGCCGCCAAAGGTTTGGCTAAGTTTAACGTGGCAATACTGCCACGAGTCTCCCTACAGCACCGACTTCACTCCCAGCGACTTTTTGAATTCCTCCGGATCAAGAAAAACCTGAAAGGGAAGCAATTCGACACGATTCCAGCTATCCATGATTCCAGCTTCGACGAGGTCACTTAACAGCCTTGCGCGCGAAGACATCCAGGGGTCAAATGAATAATGGGAAAAACGCTGGCAACGGTGTGCTGATGCCCAAGGTTCATATTTCGAAGAATTTTAGTTTGCTGTACAAAAATGCTTAATAACTTTTGTATTCTAAGACCAGGTTTGAAACTTTGTGAACACACCATGTAATATGCTTAAACTCGTTTATGCATACAACATTTCTGAGCATACCGTGTTTTCCCGAAAATAGGACCTAATTCATGAATGAGGACTCGCACGATTTTTCGTGATGCTCATAGTGTGCCCAGAATGTCCTCCTTCCGTGCATCTGTATTCTTCAAAATTAAATTATCGAAATAGTTGTGCGTAGAAAAAAATGCGTTACCCGAAAATGACAAACAATGCGTTTTGTGAAAAAAATTAATATATGTCTCCGGTATTACATTTAGGAAAATATGGGATTAAAGAAATATGTTTTACATATTTCAGAAATATATCGATTAATATATTTTACACTCAAAAACTAGTCAGATGTGCCAATCCCAAAACTTTCTTCTATCTCTTACATATTAAGGGTTCTCAGAACTCTTAAAGCTTTAAAAATTTCAAAATTTCAAAATTTTGATTTTTTTTTATGTTAAACTACCATCTTTTCTGAAAATTTTGATATAATAATTCCTTGAAATTCCCATTTGAACGTAAGTTATAGCTTTTGGAATTATACCAGCTGAATAGATGATGCGGCGATTCCAAAACTATGAAATGACGTTTTTGGGTATAACGCGCAAAATATCTCAAAAACTTCTGAATAGTTTTCATGGTATTTTCAAAACATATGTTTCATGTTAGTCTGCATAGACGGAACATAAAATTTCCTTTCTATGGTTCAAAAAATATATATTTTAAATCATTATACTGTTGAAATTGTCTAAATTTTGCATTAGCTAAATACAACTTGTATTAAAAATATGAAAATGCTTTCAATACAAATTTATTTAGGTTCAGGGTAATTATTATAATCTAAAGTATAATTTACACAAAATATTTTCTCCTAGTTGCAAAATGATTTTTTAATCCTGCGCGCAATCTGTTATGCAAATTTTCTGCTCGTCAAAATTCTGACAGTTTGGAACCCCCCCCCCCCCCCCCACACACACACCTGTAAATGCTAATTCTGCTTCTTGCAATTTTTTAAATACATGAAATGAAAGAACATAGTTACATCTTTCCCTTCAATAAAAATTGTCTTAAAATCAAATGCATTTTAAAGTATTAAATGTTGAAAATTATCTTTTTTTTTCTTTTTTTCCAATTGTAAGAGTCCTGAGACCCCTTAATAGCTCGAAATAATGTCTTATCTAAGTCGTAAATTAAACCTAAATTGGACACTTGCGCCAATCAGTGACATCTCTTCCTCCATCTTCAGTGGTCAGTTGAATCTCTACATGCTGACGCATCCACGACATCTCAGTATCCCGGCATCCCGCTTCCTCAAAAGTGTCGAATTCTGAGAAACTGGTATACAACAGCACAACAACTTGGTCTGTCGCTATCCAGCCCCAAATATCGCACAAAAGTTGCTATCAAAGCGCCCCGTTAAATGAGACTATTTCAATCAGATGTAAATTTCCGACTGGGCGAAAAATGTCCCGACCCGAATTCGAACCAGGTATGTCTTCACTGTTAAAAATTTTGCAGCATTCTGGCAGGTCATTCGAACGTTTTTTAAGAAAAACGGTTTCATAACCATAATTTAACTATATTCTGAACATAAAATGGTCAATAATATGGTCAATAATAAGGGCCCATAATATGGTCAGAATAGTGTTAAAATTACTGTTGTGTAAACGTTTTCGGTAAAAACGGTCAAATGACCTGCCAGAATGCTGCAATTTTTTAACAGTGTTGGCTGAAGCGGCCAATGCTCAACCATCAGAGCTATCCCGGACTAATCTGGTGGAACTTTTTTACCCAGCTAACCATATTGATTATAGCATCTGCTCTGAAATCTGGTTCAGCTCAACAGAATAAATCGCAGGTTAATGGAACTCCAGAAATCTTTGGATACATACACATCTGATATGATTTATTTACCAATTAAAATAATTGAGTTAAAATTAATCTAGTATAATAGACCGGGAGCTGGCAGCACAGACAATGGTTCGTACGGATACCGTTATTTCTCCAGGAAAACTACCAGTATCTTTTTATAGAAAAAAAATCTAGGTTACCAATGTACCAATGCAGTTGTTATTGAGTTCCTACAGGAGTCGGGATGCGTCTGTTTATCTCAGTCGATGTTGAATAGTCGATTTGTCTGATTGCTTCGATGTTTAAGCAAAAATGGAATTCCTAACGAATTCCTGAGCATTGGGATGGTAGAAGTAGCCAGGGATCGTGGGGAAAGAGGAAAAGGTACCAGAGCCATACATTTTTTTTTCTTATATAAATAAGTTTAATCAAAATAAACTAAGATAGGATTTGAAAAAGTTAATAAAAATAGAAGTTTGTATAGTAGTTAAAATAACGCATTTTGAAAAGAAATTGCAAGAATTTGATGGCAAACTTCATCAGCCAATGAGGAAGCGAAGTGCAACGAATCAAACTGCTGTAACAGGTCGAGAAACAGAAAAAGGAAAACATAAAATTTCATAACAGAAAAAGGAATGAAAAAGGAATCACGATCGAACTTTGGATGCAGAAAAATGTTCCAATGATCAAAGAGTGGGGGATGGGACAATCTCTTCGGATTTGGCGGCAAACTTCAGCAGCCAATGAGGAAGCGAAGTACAAAGAATAAAACTGCCGTAACAGATCGAGAAACAGAAAAAGGAAAACATAAAATTTCATAACAGAAAAAGGAATGAAAAAGGAATCACGATCGCACTTTGGATGCAGAAAAATGTTCCAATGATCATACTTGGAACTTGGAATAGATACTTTGGCAGAGTACCAGGAGCGAAGCTCCGCACCTCTAGTAGAAAAATGGTCATGTGGAAAAATATAATAACATAGCCGATGTCTGGCTAGCCAAAACGCCAGAAACGCGGAAAAGGGGATCCCCAGATGTTAAACAAAAAAGGCCCTTAAAAGGCACCATACATTATAAATAAATATATAATAATACAATCAAAAGTAGTAAAATGAGTAATTAATAATTAATAAAGAGAATAAGCAAAATAAAAGAAAAAGAAAAATTATATTTACATGAAAATATTTACAAGAATAAAAATGAGCAATGGCCGTATTGAACATTTAGGAAAGTGAATCCCTATCAATGCATGGGAAACTGAGAATTTATCCCGGGTCGATGTTTTCAGCCAGATGAACCGTTGCTCTTGGCCTACGCCAACGAGCACGTTCGTCGTAGGTAGAGATATTCTGCAATGCCGGATTTTGAATATTAAGGATTTTATCAAAGAAATTAATAGCTTGCTTTTTAATTGCAGATCGGATAGGTGGAGTGCTGAGATCATGATGAATTACGGTATTTCTTCTATACCATGGTGCATGACAAATACCCCTAAGGGTCTTATTCTGAACAATTTTAATATTTTGGAGGTTGGTTTTCGCCGCAGAGCCCCAGATCTGTGCACAATAGAGAAGAATGGGACGTAACACTGAGTTATAGAGCAACAACTTATTTCCCATGCTCATCTCATTACTGTACAGGAGATGGGCAAGATCATTTTTGGCTTTATAAAACTTTTGGACGCTATTTTCGATGTGCTTGCGCCAAGTGAGAGTACTATCTAAGAATACACCCAGATATTTAACTTCCCGTCCGAAGCTGAGAAAGGAACCATCAAGATAGAGTTGTGGTGGAGGTGTGCGCTTACGTGTGAAAATGACTGCCTGTGATTTATTAGAATTAATTTTGATACGCCAATTAGTGAAATAATTTTCAAGGGTGTTAACATGTTGTTGAATTTGGTCGTGCATAACAAGGCAGTCCTTGTCACGAGCCAACACTGTAGTGTCGTCCACATAGATAGCCAACATAGTGTGAGGTGAGGTAGGAATGTCAGAGATAAATACTTTGTAGAGCCAGGGACCCAATTAAGAGCCTTGTGGCACACCCGCATGAATCGGGCGAAGTGTAGAAAGTATGTTGGCATAGCGGACGCAGAATGTTCTGCTACGAAGGTACTTGAGAATAACCAAAATATATGCTGAAGGAACTTTAAGTTTAATAAGTTTGTAGATGAGACCAATAATCCAAACTGTGTCAAAAGCCTTCGCAACATCAATAAATAAAGAGACAACATACTCCGAGTTGTCCAGTCCATCATGAATGAACTCGACCACCCGAAGCAGCTGGTATGCAGTGGAGTGTTCGGGCCTGAAGCCAAATTGTTCTGGAATGTCTGGAATAAAATTTTGAAGGCGTGTAAGAAAAATGTGTTCAGTGACCTTACTCAGAACAGGAAGCAAACTCACGGGTCTGTAGCTCTTCGCTAGAGAAGGGTCCTCTCCGGGTTTCTTAATAGGAACAATAACAGCTTTCTTCCAATCAGCGGGAAAATAGTGAAACTTGAAAATGGCATTGATAAGAGTGGTTAGATGATCGGCGTAACTAAGTGGGAGATTTTTGAGAGCCGAATTTGTGATCCCATCAAGCCCAGAGGCCTTCCTATTGGGGAGATTTTTGATCACCGTGATAACCTCACCAGGAGTGGTCGATTCAATCGATCTGACAGGCACATGGTCCAAGAATCTGCTAACAGTATGCTCAACACGATCAATAGTGTCCGCATTAAATACGTCACCATGAGGTTGGAACTGACGTTCATACTGATCAGCAATCACCTCTACTTTTTCTTTGTCGAGGCATTTAGTACCAGCATCCGATTGGAGAGTGGGAAAGGGGGTGAAAGGTTTCCTAACTCTTTTCAGATAATTCCAAAGGGAATTATCCGTAGGAGTCAGGGAGGTAATAAAATCGGACCATTTATTGGATTTGAAACTTTTAATGTCCCGCTTAATGATAGCATTAAGACGGTTAAGATCAGAGCGAATGCTGGGGTCCCTACTGGCTTGCCACCATCGCCTAAGGCGATTACGTTGTCTGATTTTAGCTTTAATTTAGAAAGGAATAGATTGAAAATTTTGCTGATCCTAGTGACACTTAGAAGCCTCCAGAGAATTTTGGATCAATTTGGTTAAATTGGTGACAGCCATGTCAATGTCCTCGACAGAATTTAAGTCGCCAAAAAGGGGGGGGGAGAGCTTCATTGATTGTGTTAGTAAAGGATTGCCAATCGTAAACATAAGGAGAGATAATAAATGGAAGTGAGGGGTTACAATCAATGCTAATTTGAATCGGGAGGTTATCCGATGCGAGAGCCGAAATGGGGGTAATGACATAGGGGTAATGGATATTATTTAGCAGTGCCAGATCAATCGTCGTACCATTTCCCAGATGGCCAAAACGAGTGGGGGAGGTAGGAGCAGCAATTTCTATACCATTATTTGTACAGAAATTGTGGAGGGTTTCCCCTAAATAATCCATATTGCTGTTGGGACACCAACTAGGATGATGGGCATTAAAATCACCTGCAAGGATAACATTACCATTTAGCCTGAGCAACTTAATAAGGTCGGAGAGTAAATCCAAATGGTTCGAAACCCGGAGATAAATGGAGGAAACCACAAATGAATTTTGATTATCTAAATAAATTTTAACGTTTGTGTTCTCAAGAAGATTGAGAGACAAGGATGGAATAGGAGCGTGAGTGACCCTTCTGCTCACGAAAATAGCAGTCCCGCCATAAGGCGAAATTCCAGTACCATCAGTACGTGGAGTGAAATAAGATCTGAAATTTTGAATATTGAGGTCCCTAAAAGAAGTATAACGGACCTCCTGTACAAGAATGAGATCTACAGGGTTGTCAATAACAAAATCCCTGAGCTCATCGAGCTTCGATCTGAGACCATTAGCATTCCAAAAAAGAATTTTGAAAACCCCCATAATCAGTCTTTTTTGTCAGAGCTTTTCATACCCATAAGGCTATCGGCACTAAAAATAGACAGAATTTCAGATACATTTTTGTTCGAAACAAGTTTTTGGAGTCTTTCCAGGAGAGTACAAAATTTAGTCAATTTATCAAAAATAACATCAAAATTTTCAGGGTTAGTTAACATAAAATTCAAAATATTATATTGATCAACCGTAGAATTAATTGCATTATTTACATTAGTTACATTAGATGAAGATATAGCACTAGAATAAGATTTGGTATTGGCATTATTTACATTTTTGAAAATAGGGACATTAGGTTTATTTACAGTAGGTAGAGCTTGACTAGAAGTGGCGGTTTGTGGGTTAACACTATCTGAAACTTTAGCAACAGAATTTGGAGGGGATAAACTTTTAGTTACAGTTTTTGTTTTGAACCCCTGATGATGGTTACGAAAAGTCGCAACACGACTATTACGCATATTCTTTGGTTTTTTATACACCCGCCAAAATTCGCCGTATGATTTTCCCCGCAGTTAGCACACTTAATTCCAGCTCTATCTGTTACCGTACATTGCTTTACATTATGTTCTCCTGAGCACTTAAGGCACACAGGATTCAGGAAACAGCACTCGCTAGTGTGGTTGTACATCTGACAGTTGTAACACTGTTTTGCACCCTTAAATTTGTACACTTCGACCTTGACAAAGAAACCCATCAGGTTCCTCATCTCAAAAATTTGCTTAAATTGGTCGTTTACAAAAGCATCGACCAGGTAGATGGGCATGGGAAGTTTAGTCCGAAAGTTTTTAAGTTGTGACACCCGGTGCACATTATATCCCAGGGTATTCAATTCACCCTTTATATCAGAAATATCAAAATCAATGGGTATCCCCTTAATTATCACCTTCCTGGGCCGTTCATTTTTAAGTTTCATACCGAAAAATTCGATTTTTTGCTCTGTCAAATAATTTTGGATTTTTCTGTATATTTCAACAGTGCTAGGAAAAAAATTGATCAAATTATCTTGGACTTTCTTATAGACCTTGCAATGTGCTAAAGTGTCTATAGCGTCCGATATCTGTCTCCAATGTTGGGTCTTTACATAAAATGTTTCTGGTCTAGGTTCTTTTGGGGCTGTAGGTGCTGCCTCAGTCGTTGGGTCAGTGCTAATATTCTCACAAGTGCTGATTTTATCGAACTGGTTGCTTAAGGCAACCGGATTAGTAATTTTGGGTAAAAATACCTTAGCCGTTTTCGATGGGGTCTTAAAACCGTCATCAGAATCAAAACATCTTTTAGTTCCGGCAACCGTAGCTTTCATGGCCGGAAATGACGCATTTAAGCTCTTAATATAAGTACACAAATTAAATAAATTATCCTTAATAAGTACTAAATTATTGGGATCCCTCGTATCGGCATAAGTTAAAAATAATTTCCACATACCCTCCATGGTGTTGCGGAAGCAATTTCTGATCAGGTCAGCTCCTGCAACGGTCAAAGTGGCAATATCCTTCAGTATATTCAGCACAGAAATTCCAATCTCCCCTTCGGAGAATTCGTCATAACAGTTCACAATCCATTCGTTGAGTGCTTTTAAAATCATCGTCAAAAACGACCATCAATGCCTTACAGCTATTATCAGTACCTTCCTCCATCGCCGACATCGTACCTTTACGAAAACGCAATTCTAAAAAGAACAGATACACTCGCAAAAGTCTGATGAAAATCACATTCTGCCGCTAAAGCTAACACGAATCACAATACAAAAGAGCAGGAGCGCGGGTGCACGCTTTTGCACGCATACGATCTTACTCAAGAGCGATGAAAAACACGTCTGATAAGTTCAGAAGCTCAACTCTCTCAACACGAGTCTCCAATGATCATAGAGCGGGGGATGGAACAATCTCTTCGGATTTGACGGCAATCTTCAGCAGCCAATGAGGAAGCGAAGTGCAACGAATCAAAGTCCTTTTTTCAAAAATGAGAGAGAGTGGAGAGGGGGGGAGGTGGAGGAGCATGAAATCATGAGAAATACATGAAAACAAGATAATTTGATAGAAAGTGGATGTTTATCGGTGCCAAATGCTTAGGCAGGAACGATGTCGAGGAGATAAATTGAAAAATAAGAGAATAGAGTTTAAAATAAAGGGAAAAATTTAAAAACATGGTTAGAATTTAGAAAAACCGCAACGATGCGTTTAAGGTGGTTCATGCCTCCTTCTTTTGGAAGGTGGAGCAAAACCACCATCTCTACTAAGGATGACAAGCGGCCTTTTTTTACCAACAGCATTGCTAATACTACAAAATCTAGGTTAAACGCGCAAAATTTCGCCTTCTTTTAAGAAGAAATTTCCTATAAGATAATACTGGTGCTGAAAAATTTTCCACCTCTGCAAAATTCAAGGAGGCGTACGAAGGTAGGAGGCTTCGTGTTTTCCAACTCCCACTCCGCTATGTTTTCATATCTTTGGGTGCAGAAAAACGCAATTGTAACCTTACGAGTCCACCGCTAAAATCGGGTTTTTAGATGTTTTCCACCAAGATATGACTTGGCAGACCGATTGCGTTTTAATATGGGAATTGAGTTTTAGCTAAATCTGGAATTTTAGCCTCCAACTCGATGAGGTGTTGTCTGTGCTGCCGGCTCCCGATATGTATCATCCCAATATTCAACTGGAACCTGATTTCTTTATTCAAAAACACATATATGAAGTTTGGTTCAATTCTATGAACAACTTCGTACACTTTCTAATGATCAATAAGGTAAATGGGAGAAACATTTCTATTACAGCGCCCATTCCTGGCCTACATTCCCAAAATTTAACTGGGGCATTCTGACCATAGCTAAATACATATACAGGAAGTTTGGTTCAGTTCTATTCATAACTTCATACAATTTTCGATGATACAGTTATGAAAATCGTACAAAAGCTGCTGTTACAACGCCCCCTGCCAGATTTCTTTTAGGTCTCAAATAGAGGATGTAATTTTTATTTCCCTCTTTAACACTTCATTTCGATAAAAAAAGACTAAAATACCAATTTTATTTTTTTTCCTGATTTTGACATGCCTTGTATATTCTGGCGAAAGTACGTCAAGATCCGAAGTTTATTAATATGTGAACAGGCCTTTTTATTGTATGGACACCTCTTCAAATGATTCACAGTTGTTATCTTTAAATTTATTTCAGTCAGTTTGAGTTACTACTTTAATGCATCGGTATGATGAATTTCATAAAATAAGGGATAGGATTTTCAGTAACTAAAGAGTTTGTTCTTTTAAAATAAAAATATTAAAAGAATAATCATTTTAATTGCATTCATAATACATAATACACATTCAGAATAACAAATTAACCCATCTTCTCTTAGTATAGTGAGAAACAAATCTTAGGTCCATTAAACTCATTTAAAATCTTTCATATAACTCGATTGGAATAATAATATTTTGCCCGAGTGCCGCTCGGGCAAAAAGAGTTTGCTATCTTCGATACTGAAAGCTTTTGGTTACCACTTGCTTTTAACTGTAATCTTTGGTTTGTTAAATGGCATACCTTTTTCGATTGTACAAAGTCAAATATTTTATTAAACTAGTTGGATGTGCCAATCCCAAAACTTCTTCTATCTTATACATCTTAATATTTCAAAAACTAGTTACACATGTTAATACTTCAATATTATTAGTTCATTACTATACCAACTTTGATTTTCATCTTAAATTTCTGCTTCAGTCAATTAAATGAAATAAAAACGTTAATGAACTAATGAACTAAAATAGTTTTTCCTTATTCTGTCGCTATCAGATGTTTGTGAATAGCCGGCTTAGCAGGTAGTGAGCTCCCGCCTTTGCACGAGCCGCCGATGGACAATAGAACTACAGAAAATCAAGAAAAGTATACAATAATCACTATCACAGAGCCCCTTTACCGCACGATATTTCCAAATTCAAGGAGGACCTGTTGGCCAAAGCCAAAATCATGCACAAAAAAATTGGTTCAATTGTATGCATAATTTTATACACTTTCCAATTGCACAATAAAGAAAATGGTACAGACATTGTAACTATAGCGCCTCCTTCCAGCAGAATTTTTCCAAATTCAGGGAGGACCTTGATGCCATGACCAAAAAGAAACACAAAATTTTGGCTCGATTCTCTGCATAACTTCATACATTTTTCGATGGTACAATATTCAAAATGGCACAAAAATCGCTATTACAGCGTCCCCTACCGGCGCATTTTTTCCAAATTAAGGAAGGACCTGCTTGCCATAGCCAAGAACTTAAAATAAAAATTTTGTTCAATTCTATGCATAACTTCACACACTTTTCGATGGTACAATATGCAAAATCGCTATTACAGCGCCCCCTAGCGGCGAGTTTTTCCAAATTCAGGGAGGATCTGCTTGCCAAAGCCAAAAACCTAAAATAAAAATTTGGTTCAATTCTATGCATAACTTCATACACTTTTGGATGGCACAATATTCAAAATCGCACAAAAATCGCTGTTATAGCGCCCCCTACCGGCGATTTTTTCCGAATTCAGGGAGGACCTACCTGCCATATCCACAAACTTAAAATAAAAATTTGGTTCAATTCTATGCATAACTTCAAATACTTTTGGATGGTACAATATTCAAAATCGCACAAAAATCGCTATTACAGCTCTCTCTACCGGCGATTTTTTTTCCAAATTGAGGAAGGATCTGCTTGCCATAGCCAAAAACTTAAAATAAAAATTTTGTTCAATTCTATGCATAACTTCATGCACTTTTTCACGGTACAATGGCGAGAGACAGACGGACACACGGACACACGGACAGACAGACATTTTCTATAAACATGTTTTTGGGGATCCCTGACTCCTAAAACATGTAAATCCGTCGAAAACCGGAAGTCGAAAAAAATTTCGACTACAATACTTTCTTCAATTGAAGATAGATGAAAGTAAAAAAGTGGTGACGCGTCCTTATTTTTAATTTATTCCATTGATGGAACAGTGTAGCAGCAGAGAATCAATTTACACCGCAAAAATTTGTTAGTATTCTTCATCTAACTTCAGGGCAGAATTTCTCAGATTTTTGAAGGCGAAGAATACCATAAAAAATTAGTGGTAACAATCGCTCAACTGCTGCGCCACTGTTCCATCACTGTTATTCTGTCAAAAAAATACACTTTTAAAGTGTTAAATAAAGAATTTTTCCCAGAAACATTAAGTAGAATTTTTTTATTAAATTTAAAATTTATAAAAAAATCCCCATATCGGAAAATTTTACGTTGCTTTTAATCATGCTGTAAGATTATCTTTCGAGATGATCTTTTAAACACTAATGAAAGATAGAAAGAAAAGAAATGTTGTTGCTTCCAATTCTTATTGAACATGTTCGACAGGATTCCGGTTCCGAGATGTTGCAGACTTTCAGATAGAAACATCATCTGTGTCTAAAATATGGTTCTCAAGCTATTCTATGTGTGGACTAGCGATGCCCTCTATAAAAGTAAATTTGGATCAGCATTTTTTTTTTCGAAAAGTCTTTCATGAGGTCGAATGACCTCAACACTCTATCGCATTGCGGAATAGAGTGTTGCGACGATCTTTTGTAAAAATAAAAAGAAAATTGCCCAGTTAAATTGATGGCATTGAGCTCACAGGCTATTCACACTAATTGTATATTATACTCTTATTTCAAAGAATAATACCCGTCGAAAAATAAATGAAGTGATTAGTCCCCGTTGCCCCCTTTATACTTAACCAAAGGACCTCCAAATCTAATCAGGGAAGCTCCTTAACATAATAAACTGGTATACCAAATCTGAAGCAAATCAGATAATTCAGCATGAAAAAAAAGATTTCGCTAAATTAAAAGGGGAATTATCTCCCCCATTTCTCCTTTTATGCTGAACAAATGAACCTTCAAATCTAATCTAAAAAACTCCTTACCAGAATGAACCTAGAAAAAAAAATTAAACTAAATTAGATAATTCTGCATGAAAACCAATTTATCTAAATTAAGGGGAGGGGCAATTGCCTCCTCTCCTCCTTTTATACGTAACCAATGAACCTCCAAATCAAATGAAGGAAGCCACATCGGAATAAACCGGTATATCAAATGTATATCAAATTTGAAGCAAATCGAATAATTCTGTATGAAAAACCCATTTATCTAAATTAAGGGGAGAGTATCCCCCGTCCCTCCTTTATACTTAACCAATAAATCTCCAAATCTAATCAAGGCAGCTTCTTAACATAATAAACCGGTATATGAAATTTGGTGCAAATCGAATAACTCTGCATGAAAAACCCATTTATCTAAATTAAAGGGGGGGTCTAGCCCCCCTTTCCTCCCTTTACTTAACTAATGAATATCCAAACCTAATAAGGGAAGTTCCTTAACATAATAAACCGGTATACCAAATTTGGAGCAAATCAAATAATTCTGCATGAAAAACCCATTTATCTAAATTAAGGGGGGTTGAGGGGCGAGCCCCCCTTTCCCCCCTTTGTACTTAACTAATGATCCTCAAAATCTAATCAAGCCATCCCCTTAACATTATAAACCGGTATACCAAATTTGGAGCTAATCGAATAATTCTACATGAAAAACGCATTTATCTTAATTAAGGGGGTAGCCACCCTTTCCCCCATTGTACATAATAATGATCTTCCAAATCTAATCAGGGAAGCTGCTTAACATAATTTACCGGTATACCAAATTTATAGCAAATCGCATATTCCTGCATGAAAAACCCATTTATCTAAATTAAGGAAGGGGGGGGGGGGCTATCCCACCTTTCCTTCCTTTATACGTAACTAATGAACGTCCAAATCTAATCAAAGCAACTCCTTAGCATAATAAACCAGTATACCAAATTTGTAGCAAATCGAATAATTCTACATGAAAATCCCATTTATCTAAATTAAGGGGGGGGGGGGTAACGCCCACTTTCTCCCCTTTATACTTAAGTAATGAGCTTCCAAATCTAATCAGGGAAGCTCCTTAACATAACAAACCGGTATACCAAATTTGGAGCAAATCGAATATATCGAATATTTCTGCATGAAAAACCCATTTATTTAATTTATGTGGGGTAGCCCCACTTTCCCCCCTTTATCCTTACCCAATGAACCCCAAAAACTAATCAGGGAAGCACCTTATCAGAATGCACCTAGAAAAAAATTTCAAGCAAATCGGATATTTCTATCAAGAGTTATCGCGTTACGTACATACGTACGTACGTACACACGTACTTACATAGAGAACCGCCGGGCAGATAAGCCATTAGGCTTTGATAGCCTGTGAGCTAAAATGTAAAAGGAAACATAATACATTTATCATTCACCGACAGTGCAAAAACTAAAATGTATGTGATCGCAACAAAACGCTCTCGTCCACTTTGTATATATACACTTTATGCCTCACACAGAGTAGCCAGGCATTCGGCCAACCGAGTTTTATTAATTGAAATTCCCAGAACAAACACACACACACACATATATATATATATATAATAAATTTGAAATCACAAATATATGAAGAAATTGGTAAAGTTCTAAAGATGATTTAGAAATGAACGTAGGAAACCAGTATGTAAAATAAGAAACTATGAATATATAAATATATATATATATATATATATATATATATATATATATATATATCTTCTTTTAGACTAAGTAATTTTTGACTTTTTGTCGAATACTTAGTGAAATAATGAATTCATATGGAACTTCAGAGGATGTAAGTAACATGTTTTACCCATTTCTTTCTGCAAATATTTAGTTAGAAACTTCAATAGGGTACCGGCCGCAAATTGATTAAAAAAATAGTATTTGTAATCAACCTGTAAATTACAATGCTCGCACCTATAGCTGTAGCACTGACTATCTGTGTCCTGGTTATAATATATATTCATTCTATTAAGAATAGCACGTATATTCACAGAGATATAGCGGTTCCTTAAAAAAATAGGAAGCAATTTTCGCATGCTCTTTGTTTTCAGCCTGCAAGATTCTAATAAAAAATTTAGGATAATTTCAGAAACATTGACAAAATAAAGCAGAACGTTCTAAAAATTTTAAATATTTGTTGAAATATGAGCATGTGTATGAAATAATTTTAAACTGTCAGTGCATGCTCTGCACAATTTAATTTAGCACTTTAGCCACATTTTAAAATTAGCCGGATGATACGGGCTTATCCATGTATTATTTTTTATTATTAACTGACTTCCAACAATAGAGTATGTAATATACGTTTACATTCATACCAAGTTTTATCAGGCTTTACCAATTTGTACCAAAAAATTGGGTATCATGCTTGTCTGTACATAGTAAAGACCTGCATGATACCTGCATATGTGTGCATTAAATAATCATAATATAGTTACTTAGAAACATTTTATTTGAAGATTCAATGATACATTTATTATTGTTTTATAGAAAAAACATGTCATTTCACAATTTATTTGTAAAAACAGTACTTTTGTGCTTAATAAAAACTCTATGTATTTACAAAAACACAATTAATTTATGCATCTCTGCTAAAAAATACGATTATTTTTTGGAATGTCTAAAAAGTTCATTAAAATAATTATCTGTGATCTATGAACCATTAAAAATGAATTTAAAAAATCCTATTCATCTTGGTCGTTGACACACCAAACAGCATTCTGCTCGCCATTTTTGAAATAACGCTTTCACATCTTCACCGAGGCATCATCAGTTTCGAATGAAATTAATTTTACCTTTTTGGCCGAGATTTAAAGCTTTTCCCTTTTTTTCTTTTTTCCCCTACTCGTTTATCTAAAATCAGGCGCCATCTATTGTCAATTATCGCATGGGTCATGTCATTTTACAATAGGACAGAAAATGTGAAATATGAAATGACATGTTTTTTAAAACAATAATAAATGTATTTTTAAATATTGAAAATATGTTAAAGAAATGTAAAATTACCTGTTTTTAGATTTTCGTACTGAAAAGCAAAAACGGAACCATTATAAGATCTCTCCTGCGTCTGTCTGTCTATCTGTCATAGCCATTTTGCTCCTAAACTATGGAACGTGGAAAGTTCAAAATGAGTGAAGTAATAAAGGCTGTTGACCCACATATTTATGGATTATTAATCATTTAAAAATTTATTTTAAAAAATTTAGAGGGGCTAATTAAGTTACTTGAAAAAAAGTATTGCCTTTGTATAGCATGTGGGGTATCGTCAAAATGACCTCGTAGTGCCGAACTCAAAAATACATTTCTTCTAATTTCAGGTACAATATTTTCAGAGATATCATTGAAAACGTTATGCAAAAATATTTCCTTCCCCCTCTATTTCCTAATCTACTGAAACTAAAATTATAAAAGAATTAGGGGTAGCAGAAGGTGGCCTAAAATGATCCCCTTAAGGGGAAAACTTGTGTAAAATAACATAACTGTTTAAATGAACCTTTAGCCCTATGTTATTATATTTTACACTATATTTTGCATTAGAAACCTATTTTAATACTATTTTAAACCCAAACTGAGTAATGAAAAAAATACATTTTTGAAAAGGTGTCCAAAGGATCATTTTACCCTTACCCAAGGGCAAAATGATCCTTCATTTAAAAATAATTCTGAATGACAATACATAATGAAATAAAATAAGTTTTGCAATCAAATAGCATACATAATTTATTTTATGTAAATTTAAAATAAAAAAGTGTCATAAATAATTTTGAAAAAACAATAAAATTGAATGTTTGAAAATTATGATACTTGTAGAAAATCCCTCAAATTTAGCTCACTATATCGCCGATATCTTTCTGAAATTTCACAATGTTCGAGTGAGCTTTTCATGCGAGCTATCCTAAAGTTTTAACTACTAAAGTTTACATTTAATTTTACATTTTTGCATGCGCAATGAAACAAATATTCCATACACATACTCATTATTCATCAAATATTTAATATATTTTCATTCTAATTACAGAATAATTTTTAAGTAACCTTCTCCAGGTGTTTGAAATTGGCGTGAAATTTGGTTGAAAACTCTGCATGCTATAAAAAAAACCGAAGTTTTCTAATGCTATATACAGCAAATTAAATACATGATTAAAGCATGGCTTATGATATCCCCAGAAGAAGCGCAATACTACTGCCATCTTTAATAGCTATAGAGGTCGTAAAATAAAACCTATTCAATACATAGAATATAATTGCTATTATCACCTTAAATTATTATATTCTTACCTCAAGTATATATTGTAAACAAAAAAAAAATAGTTTCCGTAATAAATCATATTTGCATTTTGATAATTTCTGCGTTATGATATTGATTGGAACACGTTTGTAGCAAAAAATATACAAAATCATTTACTTCTCACATAAAGTTCATGTATGATATTTCTAAATATTCATTAACATTAGTTTTGAAAAACTCTCGTAAATTCCATATATATTCCGAGTTGAACAATAAATGACTATTCTTTTAATGACGTTCCATAATTATAATCTTATTTTGCAAAAGTTTCACGGGTACTACAGATTCATCTACAAATGTGTGATTGCTTTAAAATGCAATATATATTTAAATTTAACTCGTCTCAAAAGCTAAATTGCCTGATCAATCCTTTTTAAAACAACTTTACTCTTAAAGAAGAATTCGATATATTATGAGCAGTATAGGAATGTTTTGGATGTTGGATTCTGTTATGACGAATACATTCTTATCAAAATATAGATTACTTTAAATCGTATTTGTACCTTTATAATATGTTTGTTAAGAGATTGCTTCGAAAACTTTTTTAGCGACAAATGCTAAGATTATTGACTTCTTACTCCTAATACGTGCATCTATTAAACTTTCATACATACAGGAAAACGTTATTTCGAAAGCTCTCATATTTATGCTAAATTGCCCAATAAATGTGTTTTTCTTGAACGACTTTTAGAATTACCATCTTCCTTTGAAAAAGTTTTATGCGTATTGTAGATTCTTCCAAATGTCTGCAAACACTTTAAAAATGCAAGAGTCATTAAATTTATCTGAAGTCAAAATCTAAATTACTTGAAAAGATAACTCTATTCTTTTAGATAAATTTACTCTTAACGATGTAATTCGGATATTGCTTTAATTGCGATGAAGTCGGTTCAGGAACAGTTGTTTTGATAATAGTAAAAGTATATTTTGAACTTTTTCCGTAATATGAAAATTTATCAAAAATGTATGAGATATGCAATTAGTTTAATGGGAAATATATTTATTTAGAAAATGAACTTATGATATAATTTTTTAACTATTGCGGCAATTATTAATTTAGATTTTAAAAGAATAAATAATATAGGCTATGAAACATTCAGAGTTAGCATTTCACATGTACAGCAATGATTATTGAGACTTTCAAAATGGGTAAATAATTAGAGTGGTGTTAAAACAATTAAAAAGTATATTTGTAATAATATACTGTAAATAAAAATGTATGCACCAATTATTTTATTTTGTAGATAACGCATATCGTTCAATTGCTCATAGTTAGTTGGATGGGTAGGGTGTGAATACACAATACACTTGAAAACCAGATTTAACCCATACCTCCTTAGCAGGAAAAGTACTCCTATTCTTTGAGCAGATCTGTATATTTGTATATATACTACATAGTAAGCTAACATTTTGTATAATACAGATGAAAATTCACCTTCAGCAAGTTTTAAACCAATTAACGAAAATGTACTTGAATTCATTTGTACAGCCCTGTACATTACCAGCAAATTTTTATACACGCTACATGTGAAGATGTAATTTTATTCAAACAAAATCACACTTACAGCTACAAAAATCGCACTTCAAGAAATTATCAACCATAGGTGTGCATATATTCAGTTCTTTGAATAGCATTGTATTACTAGATTTATATTTTACAAACATATCTTTCTAAATATAGTTCAGCTTAAAAATACAAAACTATAAAAAAAAATCCTTGAAGCAATGTACGCTCATTTTCAGCAATTCTTACAAATTCTTTTGCGTTACCTTGCATATGGTCTATAAATTTATACACTCCCTGTAGTATGGAAAAATTTGTTAAACTTAAAAATTAATCATAGCAGAAAATGCACTTCCAGCAATCATCCCTAATAGACAATACATCGCATACAGTATTGAATATAATATTTTTTATGTGCCCCTGTAAATGAAATTTTATTCTACTGTAAGTATCTTGTAGTAACATATTATCAATGTCATTATGTTTGAAATTGTGCAACATAATTAAAATACCCTGCGAGGCTTTTTTCCCGTAGATCATAATAAAAGTGAACGTTTTTGTATGACCATATAAATGAATGATAAATGATTTTCACTATTTCAGAAAGCATGCTTTAGTGCACCTCACAAATTCATATTAATTTCTTTATGTTTGTTACAGAGAAACATGATTAAAATACGCCGCAAACTATTTTCTTCTTAAACTCACTGTATAACGGTATACTTCTGAGTTTCCATTGTACACGTACTGTAAGTGTTAGACATAACTTATTCAACAGAAACCATCTTCCAATCCAGCTCAATAAGGTGCATAAATTTTATTATGTTTAAAATAGTGTATTATGATTAAAATAGATCGCAAAGGATTTCCCCCCTCATCGATGTTAATATAACAGAATACTTTTGAATTGCAGTGTAAATGAAGTATGAATGCTACACACTTCATTTTTGATATCAAACATGCCATTCTAAATCTCAATAACATATATAATTATGTGACAATCCAAGTACATTTATCCTCTTCGTTTCCGAAGCTAAAATAACATTACAAATGCTTATTCATTGGTTCTTCCAAACAAAATGACATCGTAAATGACAGAAAAAATATCTTTTCTGGAATTGATCCTGTAGGCACGTAGTAATTTAGGTTCAAAAATATGGATCTAAATCTACAAACCCTCTTAAAAAACATCCATTTAATAACTATTAATGCAATCACAAATTTAAGAGCTTTAAACAAGTAAATAATCTACAAATCCTCAAAATTTTTCAGTGAAAAAGATTTAAGTTAAAAATTTATGAAAATTTCTCACTTTCTTGGTCATACTGTCTTTTGAGCATTTTTAGGCATTTTGCAAATTCAGATGAAAATAACATTTATTTTCTGTGGGAATCAACTTAGATGCTGCCATTTATTCGTTTGCTTTGAACGCAAAAAACATCTCGCTATTAAGAAATGATGTGAAAATGTAAAAAAAATCGGACATTTTAGTTTATATAAGGAAAAGAACAGAGGTCCACGGGGATCCAGGGAACGAAGAGGTTATGCAAGTTATAGCACGGACAGACAAAGCCAATTCATAAACACTTATGAATTATGTTGGGAAATGTAAAAAAGATAAAAAAATAGGAAATTCCATGTACTATTGATTATTTGTTAAATATATTTTTTCATATATTTTTTTTTCATAAGTTTATATAATTTATTCACTACATTCCTCAAAGCTATATAAATGGAATTGCTAAAATTTCGTTTTCTGTGCACCTAAATCAAATCGATATTTACCTGTCATCCGTTATATTTCACATCCTGATATTATAAACGTGATCTAAGGTTGAATTTCTGCCTTTATCTTTCAGTAAAATTGAATAATGCCCTGGAAATGCAAATGTTATAATAATACTTAAAGCCACTAGAAATGTTAGACAGTTGAATATCGAATTTAACCTTTCGGAATGTCATATATTTGGCAAATATATCATCATAAAGTTTATTTAACATTTCCAAATCCAATATATTCTTTTAGAGATTTTCCAAGCCACTGATATCGGATAAATGTAAATATGATAATCGATTTTCCGATGGTGATCACTGAGTTTTATAGGGTTTTTTTTCATCGATATATGTAAAAAATAATGCATATGTGCCAAGCCGAATAAGGAATACATACATATATATAAATTTGAAACTAAAATATTTTTACGATGAAAAATAATAAGCCATGATTATTTTATTTACGTACGAGACATATGCATCTATATACAAAAAATGACGCCTGAGGTGACGGAAACGTAAGCAAAAGTGTCAATTGTTATCATTATTTAACAAATTGTAATTTCCGTCTTATTTGACCCTCTTGATTCAATGACAGAAATTCTGTGCCAAATAAAACTATTCAGAAATAGTTGTTGCAATTAACCCGTCAATTCATAATTTGTTCATTCAACACGAAAGTGGTTTCTACATTAGTATACTGAGGGCTTAAAAGTTTGTGAAAGCCATTTTGAATGATAAAGGAACACATTGAAACAAACATTTTTTCAATCAAGACAATTATCTCAATTGTAAGTTACGATACTAATTAGAGCTTGTATAATGAAAATAAAAAAAAAATGCTGAATTTTAAAATCGTGGAAAATATTGTTGATTTGTTTAAATATTATTCAATATAGTAGTATTTAAAAATCCCTTCCAGCTTGCCCTACAGACACAGGTAGACTTCAATCTTATGTACTGATTTCAAGAACAAAAACTAAATCAAGATCAGAAATAAACACAGTTTAACCATTTTATCTTACCGCTTTTGACGAATTTTTAATTTCATTTTCTGTAACAGCTTGTTTCATCAGAAACACGTCAACACGAAATTTTTTCTTCAACATATATTTAAACACAGGGTGTATCTAAAAAAAGGAACAAAACTATACGGGGGGGTAGAACGCAGCTATAGGAGCAAATTTCGTCATAGATTGTATTTTCGGAACGCAAGGGGTGAGCAGTTAAACGGTAGTTTTCCACTGTCGCAGTTAAAGAATTAACACAAAAATCACAGGCGATACTTCAGAAAACATTTTCTTAACAGGAATGTAATTAATGTACATGCTCAAAGAAATTGCTCTAAAGATCTTCCGCTAGCTGTAATGCACTCTTCACAATTGCAGGATAGCGAATGGCGCACATTTGCGAAGACACCAGTCATTTCCCGAATATCGCCAGCAACAACGGGAATTCTGGCGACTAGATCCATATCATTTTCAATGGGGTACTTGTAGATTAGACATTTCATATGGCCCTAATGTCCAAACACGAGAGATCCGGCGATCTTGGTGGTCAAGCTATGGGACTACTTCGACCAATCCATCGCCATGCCACAGTGGAAAACTACCTTTCTCTCACCGCTTGTGTTCCGCCCATACATTCTATGACAATACT
The DNA here is from genome assembly GCA_963932465.1 of Maratus speciosus. Taxonomy (NCBI): domain Eukaryota; kingdom Metazoa; phylum Arthropoda; class Arachnida; order Araneae; family Salticidae; genus Maratus; species Maratus speciosus. The sequence goes on from OZ010794.1 coordinate 325,850,583, forward strand.
TGATCGTATAGCTGGTTACTATCACCACGTAAAGTTTTGCCACATTTTCAAATACACCCTGTATATACATTTTTCTGTAAGATTTGGTCCTATAAAAAACTTATTAATATGAGAGTTGTAGATAATATTAAAAAGATTTATAAAATAAAAAAAGATTTGCAATAAATGTCAGTGAATTTGATGTCTTATGAATTTACGAAGTCATAAATATTTTTCTTCTAAAACCCCTATTTTTTTTCGCCCCTTGAGCCCACTTTTAACGATAGAAAAAATCTTTTAAAAATCGCATAAAATTTTGGCCCTTTTCTTAGAAGTAATAATAACTTTAAAATAATGAAATGTACTATAATTTAGAAGTTATGGGGTTTTGTCTGTTTTCGCAAAACCCCTCTATATTTCCACCCCCTCGGTCATATTTTCTCCATTAACGAAATTGACTGAGGGTTTCTGCCCCTTGATTTTATGTATCAATTTGGAAGATAACAGCGGGGTTGACCGAGCGATGCTCGGTTAAAATTAGCTTTATGTTTAACTTGATATATTGTTCACACTGTATCATTCTTGCTGTAATATTGCTATAAAGCGGTTTATTTTATAACAGTATTATTTGCAGAAACAATCATTATGAAAACTATATACTTACATGTTTCTAAATTTTACATAACTTACATATTCAGAACAAAAGGACATCAGTCCATAACTACATTTTTAGTTCGACTCTGATTGGTTTAACCCGGTATCTCGTGTTTTATTGAGAATTTCTAAAAACTTCCTTCATATTCTGAAATGCTACTTTTTTTCGCAAAATATAGCCATATTTGGCGACATTCTTTCATTTGGTGACAAAGATGTGTTTTGGTATTGGTGAAAGTCTATTTTCCGCCAACTTATATGCTGTTGTCAAATTTTCGGCTTCGTTTACTGTAACAATTCAAGAAATTGATAACTTTTTAAACCTTAATTCCCACTAAAATGCTTTGAAATAGTGACCCCCAAATAATCCACTAATTGAATTTACTGAAAATAAGTGATTAGCATAATGCTTTTTATCGTAATCCAAAACAGTAGGATGAAAAATTTAGTCAAAATCGTTAGAGCAGTTTTGATATTTTATACTTTGAGATTTATATTTTGAAATTATATATTTATTAGTAGTAGCCTGATTCTTAATGACTAAAAAGACGCTAATCGAATTTTCTCGAATATGACCTAAAACCTTGTGAAATTGAATGATTATTTTTAACCCTATGAATGTCTGGAGATATTCTGTATTTTGTTAAGATTGTTTGTAAACCGTTGTACGTATATATGTATATACATTAATCGGTGTTGGATGCTGTAATCCGTTCATTTAATGCACCTTTCAAAATGTAATTATGTTCATAATATTTTGTCGACAATTATTTTAATATCGTTTCATGGGCCACCCACCTATAGTGGCCCTGCTGCACATATCTGCTTCACATTGTACTAGAAAATTAAATTAAATAGCAAAAGAAAAATGCCCCAATATACTAACAAAAAATATTTTGTAAGTGAAATCCCTTCATGATAAGAAAACTGCATTTACACGGCAGATTGTATGGTCAAAAAAAAATTTTTTTTTTATTTATATTTAAGCATGTACATATATTTGGTCTATCCTTTAAAATGATGCTAAATACTATATCAAAAGAAAATATCAGCATATCACACACATATCTGTATTAGTCCCCGATATGCTATTTCTTTCGGTCAGGAATTTGTCGTCTTAAAAAAATAACGTTACGTTACAGAAGAAAGCCGTAAAATAAAGCAGATGTATCATTGTACTGTTAAATACTGATAATCTCTATTGCAAGATTTTAACTTTTAAGCATCGCCTGTTGTTAATTTTTATACCGTCGTATAGGAGAAATATAGTACTTTTAAATACAATTTGTTTGAGAATTAAATCTCAGTTTATTTTTGAGATATTAATTTGTTTGAAGTTTTGAACTTAATTTTAAATTTTTTTTGCAACTGAAGTACTCCATTTCTGTCGAAAGTAAGGGAAAAGTAATTGGAAAATAGTAGATTATTATACCTTTTGGTTGCCACTTTCCCATAACAGTTGAAAAAAATCGTAATTAAAATACGTGCTAGGTTGAGAAAATATAAGTTTATGATTTCTGTAAAACATGTTGCTATTATAAACTATATTTAGTTTTCTGTACCCATATTAATGTTAGAAACATATGAATCATTAGATCCTTTTTTTTTTCTTTTTTTTTTTTGTCTAGTTCCTTGAATGACGACATCGCTTTTTTGCTGGATTTGTGTATTATTCTGCGATAGTGACGTCATATGCATACTTTTCTATAGATGTTGTTTCAGACTGGATCGTAAATATAGAATTCATCAGAGGATGCGGATAACGTCATTTTATATCAAATAAAAGCGTGTGTTTTATGTCTTCAGAGTGAATTATGCTTTATGCTATATATATTTTTTTTTTTTTCTTCTTCTTCTTTTCATCGGGAGCGACACTAATTTCTGAAAAAAACTGAATTCCTGTTTTCTAGTGTTCTTTATTATGCAATTATTAAGTTCTAAAAATACTATAATATGTTGCATTTTTATCTGTAACACTTCTGTGTACATGATTTTTAGAATTCTAAACTACCAATAAGCGAATGCTAAACAGATTACAAAGATCATCTTTACATACACTGTTAAAACTTTTGCAGCTTTCTGGCTGGTCATTCGACCGTTTCTTGAAAAAAAAAAGGTTTCATAACCATAATTTAACTATATTCTGACCATAAAATGGCCAATAATATGGTCAGAATAGTGTTAAATTAACGGTTGTGTAACCGTTTTCGGAAAAAACGGTCAAATGACCTGCCAGAATGCTGCAAATTTTTAACAGTGTACAAAATGAAGGCTAAGTTAAATGAAAGAATGTAAAAAGCTTTAAAAATTGACTGGAGTTATATTTAACCTTTTATTTACAGTTGAAATATTTGCACAGTGAAATAGAACAGATGAGATTCATTAAAAAAAAAAAAAAAAAAAAAAAAAAAAAAAAAAAAAAAAAAAATGACCCGGCCGTAGTCGCGTGCCGGTCTTTTTGCCACCCATATAAATTATCTTCTCGTAACTCATGTCCCCTTACAAATACAACGGAGAACTACTATTTAGCTGACTTTAAATGGCTCTCCACCAGCATTGTAAAGTAACAAGACAACTCTGTTTTTCCTTCAGGTACAGTCGTGGAAAAAAAAAAAAGTAAACACCCCCTACTAACTCTTCAACGAATTATCGTAGACGGAAGTTACTGGTACCGAACGATTTGAAATAAAGTCTACTTTTAAATGACGTATATAAATCTTGCTTAGGGGGTCATCTACATATTAAAACGAACCCAAACCTCATTTTTTTCAATGGCAATACCCAATTTTAACGACATATTTCAAATCTCCGGTTCAAAATATGCCTAGACACCAAATTTCAAGTCATTTGAATGATAAGTTTTTGAATTATAAACATTCAAAATTTAGTGCTTCTAATGTTAAATTACATTTTCATATTTTTATTTATATCTTCTGAAATTATGCTCCTAATGTGCTAATTTTTTGTTTAGAAATAAAACTAATGCGCCCAAACATAAATACGCTGAATTTGCAATTTTTATAATTTTATGATATGAATTATGAAATTAATATTCGAAAAAATTATGAATTGCAACCTACAATTTTTTTGATGGATTTAGATTTATTAAGTCCTGCTTTATGAAAATCCCAAATTTCACATTTTTCTTCCAAGTAGTTTTCAAATTATACTTAAAAAACGGCAAAATGATGGTTTAAGGGGCCGTCTATGATTGAAGTGAGTAGATATTTTGAAATTTCTTCTGCTGCCTTGTTATCTAACAGACTTCATTGACTGCTTAAGGTGCCTTGATCAAGAAGGCGGCTCTCTCGGTTAGCAATCGAGAACCCAACTTCAATTTGGATACAGCCCTTAAAATACGCTCTTTTTATAATAATTATTTTCTCGAAACTTGTGGTACGAATTGCATAAAAATTTGTTTTTAGGCTATTTTAAGGGTGTAGCGTTCATTTATGCTGTCAGAATTGGGTATTGCAATTGAAGAAAATGAAGTTATGGTTCGTTTTAATATGTAGATGGCCCCCTAAGCAAATTTTATATACATCATTTAAAAGTTGACTTTATTTAAAATCGTTCGGTACCAGTAACTTTCTTCTACGATAATTTGTTGCGGAGTTAGTAGGGGCTGTTTACTTTTTTTTTCCACGACTGTACATTTTTACAAGTAAAGTTGAAATTGGTGGAGAAGTCTACGTAACGATCTCTACTGTCAATTCATTTTTACTTTTCCCCATTATTCTAAATCTCATTAATAAAATGTATAATTTAAGTAAACTACAAATTTATAACTTCACTGAAATGTAATATATGAATATTAAGTAAATAATCTTTCTTATTTTAAATTTTCTGCATGCGTGGGGCCGATAGCAAAAAGACCAAACGCAACTAATAACGTTCTGAAAAAATACGCGACTATACACGGGTTAAAGTATGTTTCTAAAAATAGTATTTTATACGATGCCTCTTCAATTAAGAATGATCATAATTTAATAAAAAAAAACAGTGGCACTCCCAATAGAAGTGAAAACTTCAACAATTACGTGTGTGTTTTTTTAATCGTCATGAAGTGTTTTATTGTGCAGGAAATAACGCGCCCAAAGAAGTTTTCACTTCAATAATGAAAGTATCAAGTATTTGTCTTTAACAAAACTGCAACGAAAATGTAAATTTTGTGTGTGTTCCTGTGTGAACGCCGGGAGAAAAAGTGAGTTTTAGCTTTGTTCTTCTTTTGCGGATTGAGCTGAAGAGGGAAAAGTTCCTGTCATTCACCGCTTGGCGCGCTAGTGTCTATGTGCCAAAATGCTAGCATTCGGTTACGTAACAGTGTCTCCAAATCAGTGGTTTTTCTCCATCTCAAAAAAAGCTCAACGCGCCTCAAGAAGTTTTCACTTCAATAAATACATTTGCTAATCTGCTATATTTTGATGTTTTTTTTTCTCAAAGTACTCCCCATTAGATACAATGCACGTATCTTACATTTTTTTCCAGTTTTCAAACCCATCATAGAAGCCATTCTTCGGACAAATTTTCCAAAATCAACTTTGCAGCTATCACCACTGCATCTGATTTTGAAAAATGCATCCCTTGCTTGGAATCATGGTATAATGATGAAGCGAAGTTTCATCAGCAGTGACAGTTTTCGAAAGAGACATGACATCATTCTGTTGCCTTAATTTCAACTTCGAACAATCCTCCACACATTCTGACTTTTGTTCGGGAATGAACAGTCCCGGATCCCACCGCACAGAAAAATGTGTTATGTGTAATTTGACTGGCAGCACCGTGTGAATGGAATGCAATGAAATGTTCATTCTTTCCGATAGGCAACTTAATGTGATTCTATAATCTTCTCTCACTATCACAACCACGATGTTGATGTTTTCTTCCGTTAAAGCAGGAACTAGAACACTGTGTTCACTTTCCTTTGAAATGGATTGTTTCCATTCTTTAAACATGTAATACAATCTTCTAGCTGTGTTATACGTTAGAACAGACTCCCTATAAGATTCTTTTAGTATCCTATACGCTTCAGCTGCCAATTTGTAAAGGTTAAAACAAAATTTCAATGCAGCGTATAGCTCGTCGTGTGTAACATCCATGTTTTCTGCAGGTGGAAATGAAACTTGCGTAATTGGCCAGCTGTCAAATTCCAAGCAGCCACGTTATAACACTGAAACTCACGCCATTCCTTCTTCACCTATCCTGCTACATATACAATATTAATTTTAATTTAATTTTTGTTTTAATCGCTTTTAATAAAATTATGATCATTCTTTATTGAAAAGACCTCGCGTTTTATTTGTACCAACCTTAAATGATATAATAATTGTTTAGTCGAAGGGTTAACACCAACTAACATTTTTTTATTCTAAAGTGTATATTTTCTAAAAAAATAATTACATACAATGTAGAAATAAAAAAAAAAGCACCATATTTAAGGTAAAATAAATGCTCAGCAAGCATTTCAGTTGCATTCAGTTGCTCAACAAGCATTCAGTTGCAAGCTGCATTTCAGTTTCGTCTGTTTTTATTCCTGGGGAAGATATCAAATATACACGCAAGACATGAAAATAACATACAGACGCCTATTTTCAAAACAGTTAGTTTATAAATATTTTATATTTCGCATATGCTAATTAAGGATTTATTATATTTAAAACAAATATGTTCTATACAAAAAATAAATCTATAAAGTACTTAAATGGATGTATATTGTAAAAATTCCATTTGGAGGTGATTTTTTATAGCTTTTATTTAACGTGATGTGTAATTAAACAAAATTATGTAAATAATATAAAAGTGTATTATATTCTTCTTTTAATGCAAATGTACTTCACTTCTACTGTAAGCTTTTTATCAACATAAAATACGGGTTTTTTTTTTCTTTTTTTAGGGAGAAAGAAAGTACGAAGTCCTTTTGGAAACTATCCCGGACTTGATGGAAAAAGAAGTTGTGTTTGAACTTTAATAATTCTGGCTGCATCTGCTTCAAATAGTCATCTTGTGAACGTATACACTGGTAACATCGCGTTTTTCACTTCTCAATGCACTCCTGAACAGTGTTGCCAGATTGGAGACTTTTTTGTCCCCAAGTTTTTGATTGTTACATCTTTTTTAAAATAGAAATATTCAGTCTATTGAAACATAGATTAACAAATCTGAAAAATAAGGTGAATTATACTATTTTTAAAAAGTCCTTCCGGCCAGTGCCGGGAGGAAGAGGTAGCTTTCATATTCCTTATTTTAAAAAAGCCAACTTATATTATTCAAACACACGAAGCTCAATTTAGTGGAAACCGAATATAGGAGATTCAGTACTAATTTTTATCAATACTAAATCATTATGAATGAGAATTTCGCGAAATTAGTTATTAATTTCGCACTTAATTAGTAAGTTTATCCAAGCTGCTTTTATTTAAAGTAATTTATATTTGGCTGCCAAATTCGGCGATTTCTTAAAGTGCCCGCCATTTTAAGACAACATGGTGGATGAGGCTAACCAGTGAACTTGGTCGAGACCTTAGTAATTGCTGTGCACATGCTCATTCACATCGGAATCGGTTGATATATACAAGTGCTGTCGCAGGCAAAAAATCAGATTTTTCAAAATGTCACCCACATTAGAAATTGAAACTGCTATATCTGAGCCATTTTTTAAGATAAAGACAAACAAAAAATGGTGCTGAATCCTTATATCAAGTTAAATACTTAAGAAAGAAACCTTTTTCAATTTCTAATTTTTTTGCACCTCACTTTAAATATAATTTTTTTAATTTAATGGCCGCCATTTTGAAACAAGATGGCTGATGAAGCTGGTCAGCGAACTTGGTCGAGATATTGATGTATACTATCCACATGCCTTCTTACATCGAAATAGGCGAATGCGTGTGTTATCACGTGACAAATACAAGATCGTTTCAAAATGTTAGCCATGCTAGAAATTCAAAGTGCTATAATTCAACCACTTTTTAAGATATAAACAAAAGAACAAATTTTCAGAAACAAAAACTGCTCCGGAATCAAGGCCAAACACATAAAAAAAAATCTTTTTAATTTTCCAATTTTTAATACCTCATTTTAAATTTTAAATTTAATTTTTTTTAATGGCAACCCTTTTGAAACAAGATAGCGAATGAAGCTGGCCAACGAATTCGGTCGAGACAAAGGTATATACTATGTACAGACGAAGTTACATCCAAATCGGTTCATAAATACGCCTGTTATCGCGTGACAAATGTCAGGTGGTTTTAAAATGTCAGCCACAATAGAAATTCAAAATGCTATAACTCAGCCATTTTTTTAGATATAGACGAAACAAAAACTGTTCCGGAATCTTTGTAATATATCAAACACATAAAAAAATTCTTTTTCATTTTCCAATTTTTTGGTATCTCATTTTAAATTTTAAATTTTTTACTTTTTTTTAAATGGCCGCCATTTTGAAACAAGATGGCAGATGAAGCTGGCAAACGAACTCGGTCGAGACATTGGTATGTACTATGTATAAACGAAGTTACATCCAAATCGGTTGATAAATACGTCTTTTATTGCGTGACAAATTTCAGGACGTTTCAAAATGTCAGCCACGCTAGAAATTCAAAATGCTATAACTCAGCCATTTTTTAAGATATAGAAGAAACAAAAACTGCTCCGAAATCTTTGTATAAAGGTCAAATACATAAGGAAAAAATATCTTTTCAATTTTCAATTTTTTGATACCATATTTCAAATTTAAATTTTTCTTAAAAATTTAAATGGCCGCCATTTTTAAAGAAGATGGAGGATGAAGCTGGCCAACGAACTCGGACGAGACATTGATATGTACTATGTATAAACGAAGTTACATCCAAATCGGTTCCTAAATACGCCATTTATCGCGTGACAAAATTCAGGACGTTTCAAAATGTCAGCCACACTAGAAATTCAAAATGCGATAACTCAGCCATTTTTTAAGATATAGACGAAACAAAAACTGCTCCGGAATCTTTGTATAAAGGTCAAATACGTAAGAAAAAAATATTTTTCCATTTTCAATTTTTTGGTACCACTTTCCAAATTTTAATTTTTTTTAAAAATTTTAAATGGCCGCCATTTTGAAACAAAATGGCGGATGAAGCTGGCCAACGAACTCGGTCGAGACATTGGTATGTACTATGTACACACCGAATTACATCGAAATCGGTTCATAAGTACGAGAGTTACAGTGTGACATAGGTCAGATATATATATATATATGGATATATATATATATATATATATCAATTTTGAACGGAGGGTGGTTTCGGTGTCTGGCGATCATGATCGATAAAAATATACCAAAAAATTTTTTGAAATCGCTTTCCTCCGAACGGCTGCAATAGGTAGCTTTTTGTAATGAAAGCTACCTAAAAGTGGTGGCAGTCAAATAATCTATATTAAAAAAGTCCCCAATCTGGCAACACTGCTCCTGAAGTCATTCTCTCGAAAGCTGCCTAGGACCGCTGCGATTCATGTGCGATGAGACATGTGACTTATTAACAATTAAGACCCTTTTGGGGAGTTTTATAACTATTATAGAAAAGAAGCATTTTATAATATTCTTAAGCGACCAATTGAATTTCAAAAAGTCCTTCCGGCCAGTGCCGGGAGGAAGAGGTAGCTTTCATATTCCTTATTTTAAAAAAGCCAACTTATATTATTCAAAAACACGAAGCTCAATTAAGTGGAAACCGAATGTAGGAGATTCAATACTAATTTTTAGCAATACTAAATCATTATGAATGAGAATTTCGCGAAATTAGTCAGCTTTATCCAAGCTGCTTTTATTTAAAGTAACTTATATTTGGCTGCCAAATTCGGCGATTTCTTAAAGTGCCTGCCATTTTAAGACAGCATGGTGGATGAGGCTAACCAGTGAACTTGGTCGAGAACTTAGTAATTGCTGTGCACATGCTCACTCACATCGGAATCGGTTGATATATACGAGTGCTGTCGCAGGCAAAAAATTCAGATTTTTCAAAATGTCACCCACGTTAGAAATTGAAACTGCTATATCTGAGCCATTTTTTAAGATAAAGACAAACAAAAAATGCTCCTGAATCCTTATATCAAGGTCAAATACTTAAGAAAGAAACCTTTTTCAATTTCTAATTTTTTTGCACCTTATTTTAAATATATATATATATTTTAATTTAATGGCCGCCATTTTGAAACAAGATGGCTGATGAAGCTGGCCAGCGAACTTGGTCGAGATATTGATGTATACTATCCACATGCCTTCTTCCATCCAAATAGGCGAATACGTGTGATATCGCGAGACAAATACAAGATCATTTCAAAGTGTTAGCCATGATAGAAATTCAAAGTGCTATAATTCAACCACTTTTTAAGATATAAACAAAAGAACAAATTTTCAGAAACAAAAACTGCTCCAGAATCTTTGTATCACGGCCAAACACATAAAAAAAATCTTTTTCATTTTCCAATTTTTTAATACCTCATTTTAAATTTTAAATTACATTTTTTTTAAATGGCAACCCTTTTGAAACAAGATGGCTGATGAAGCTGGCCAGCGAACTTGGTCGAGATATTGATGTATACTATCCACATGCCTTCTTCCATCCAAATAGGCGAATACGTGCGGTATCGCGAGACAAATACAAGATCGTTTCAAAGTGTTAGCCATGATAGAAATTCAAAGTGCTATAATTCAACCACTTTTTAAGATATAAACAAAAGAACAAATTTTCAGAAACAAAAACTGCTCCAGAATCTTTGTATTACGGCCAAACACATAAAAAAAATCTTTTTCATTTTCCAATTTTTTAATACCTCATTTTAAATTTTAAATTACATTTTTTTTAAATGGCAACCCTTTTGAAACAAGATGGCGAATGAAGCTGGCCAACGAACTCGGTCGAGACATTGGTATGTACTATGTACAGACCAAGTTACATTCAAATCGGTTCATAAATACGCCTGTTATCGCGTGACAAAAATCAGGTCGTTTTAAAATGTCAGCCACAATAGAAATTCAAAATGTTATAACTCAGCCATTTTTTTAGATATAGACGAAACAAAACCTGTTCCGGAATCTTTGTATTAAGGTCAAACACATACAAAAAAAACTCTTTTTCATTTTCCAATTTTTTGGTATCTCATTTTAAATTTAATTTTTTTTAATTTTTTTTAAATGGCCGCCATTTTGAAACGAGATGGCGGATGAAGCTGGCCAACGAACTCGGTTGAGTTATTTGTATGTACTATGTACACACCAAGGTACATCCAAATCAGTTCATAAATACGTCTGTTATCACGTGGCAAAAATCAGGGCGTTTCAAAATGTCAGCCACACTAGAAATTCAAAATGCTATAACTCAGCCATTTTTTAAGATATAGACGAAACAAAAACTGCTCCCGAATCTTTTTATCGAGGTCAAACACATAAGAAAAAATATTTTTTTAATTTTCAATTTTTTGGTACCACATTTCAAATTTAAATTTTTCTTAAAATTTTAAATGGCCGTCATTTTTAAACAAAATGTCGGATGAAGCTGGCCAACGAACTCGGTCGAGACATTGGTCTGTACTATGTATAAACGAAGTTACATCCAAATCGGTTCATAAATACGCCTTTTATCGCGTGACAATATTCAGGACGTTTCAAAATGTCAGCTTCGCTAGAAACTCAAAATGCTATAACTCAGCCATTTTTTAAGATATAGACAAAACAAAAACTGCTACGGAGTCTTTGTATAAAGGTCAAATACATAAGAAAAAAATATTTTTCCATTTTTAATTTTTTGGTACCACATTTCAAATTTTAAATTTTTTTAAAATTTTTAAATGGCCGCCATTTTGAAACAAAATGGCGGATGAAGCTGGTCAACGAACTCGGTCGAGACATTGGTATGTACTATATACACACCGAATTACATTCAAATCGGTTCATAAATACGAGAGTTACAGTGTGACATAGGTCAGATATATATATATATATATATATATATATATATATATATTGATATATATATATATATATATATATATCAATTTTGAACGGAGGGTGGTTTCGGGGTCTGGGGGTCATGATCGATGAAAATATACCAAAATTTTTTGAAATCGCTTTCCTCCGAACGGCTGCAATAGGTAGCTTTTTGTAAAGAGAGCTACCTAAAACTTAATATATGCATCAAAGACTGCATTTTGATTTATTCAGATTGATATCCCACCTTAAGAACGCCAGCGTCACTGCCTGCATAAACACATTTCAAATTCCAGCTGTGTAAAATTTAATAATAACACCTATATGAAAAAAAAATTGTCCCAGAATGTTAAATAAAAATGCGCAAAACTAAAACATAAAACAAAAAAAAAAAAAAAAAAAAAATACGCGATACATTTTTATATGTAAAAGAAAGGAAATAAACATTAATTAAAAGTGATAAATTATTCTATCATTTGTAGCACGCCTATTGATTTTAAATATAACACATATCTTATTAATTATTGAAGTAGAAAAAATAAAGTTAAAGTATGTTATTTATCATTTTCTTATTTTTAACTGTAATATTCAGAATTTAATTATAATCAATTAATATGTCTGAGCACTGCCTCCCTGATAGACATTTGGCCTCTAATAGTTATTTTATACATAATAATATGAGACGTACATTGTTAAGAAAAGATTTACCTTCAAGTTCTCTGCCAGAGAACATATTTGCTGATTCATGTGATAGAAAAGTTTTTTATGAAATAACATACGAGAGCACATTATCCCTTTATCTACTGACGATACTTATAAGTACCATTAAAAGAAGTTTTTATAAAATTCATTTAATACATCGATTAGTTGTAATATAGTTTATAATGAGTTATAGATACATTACTTTATCTTGTTCCAAAAGCATTATTGGTTACGCAAAACAAAAGTATTTTTAAAAGAATGATTTCTTTTGTCTTTGCATCTTTTCAGCTTTCTTGGCGTTGGGGGGGGGGGGGGAGATTTTTCAATTCGGAAATATTTCTATATTTCTATTGTTAGAACATTATATTTGTACATTTCCCAGTTCTACAAAATACTAAGAAAAAGATTTAATATAAAAAACTTGAGTGGAGTTATAAATGTTGCACAAAATCCCTATTAATTCAAATTTAATGAATCCTTCTAAATCCTTCAAAAATCCTTCTAAAATTTATTAAATGACTATGTAAATCTTCTAATGTAGTTTAAACAATTCACGAAAAATGCCATAGAAGATAAAATTCTCCTTAATTCATAATTCAGTACATAAAGGGTTAAAAAACGCCACTATTACTTAATCTTCACGGTCAAATAAAGGATTTATTTTAATTATTTAATGGATTATGCACTATTTTAATTTTAATCCTCCAGCAGATAATTATAACTGATTAGCTCAGTAAAAGATGATAAAGTTTTCTTGATACATGGGATGAATGCGAAGTTTAGCTTTCAAATGTGAGTAATAAACATTACTGGATGAATGTTGAATATCTTCTAAATGTTTTCTGAATATTAATTCAGAAAAAATGTAATATTTTGGGAGTTCTTTAATTTCATTGCAGCTACCTCAGCCTCTTTGTTGCTAGGGATTCGATAGCGTCACTTGGTCACCATTCGATGGCTCTTCTAAAGGATATCTAAAAGATCTCGATAAAAAATATCAAATGAAAAACGATAATTTTTGGAAACCCTCTTATCACTTCGATACTTGTATAAAATTCCTGAAATTTAGCTCACTATATCGCCGATATCTTTCTGAAATTTCACAATGTTCGAGTGAGCTTTTCATGCGAGGTATCCTAAATTTTTAACTACTAAAGTTTTCTTTTATTTTTACATTTTTGCATGCGCAATGAAACAAATATTCCATACAAATAGCATTATTCATCCAATATTTGATATATTTTCATTCTAATTACAGAATAATTTTTAAGTAACCTTCTCAAGGTGTTTGAAATTGGCGTGAAATTTGGTTGAAAACTCTGCATGCTATAAAAAAAACCGAAGTTTTCTAATGCTGTATACAGCAAATTAAATACATGATTAAAGCATGGCTTATGATATCCCCAGAAGAAGCGCAATACTACTGCCATCTTTAATAGCTATAGAGGTCGTAAAATAAAACCTATTCAATACATAGAATATAATTGCTATTATCACCTTAAATTATTATATTCTTACCTCAAGTATATATTGTAAACAAAAAAAAAATAGTTTCCGTAATAAATCATATTTGCATTTTGATAATTTCTGCGTTATGATATTGATTGGAACACGTTTGTAGCAAAAAATATACAAAATCATTTACTTCTCACATAAAGTTTATGTATGATATTTCTAAATATTCATTAACATTAGTTTTGAAAAACTCTCGTAATTTCCATATATATTCCGAGTTGAACAATAAATGACTATTCTTTTAATGACGTTCCGTAATTATAATCTTATTTTGCAAAAGTTTCACGGGTACTACAGATTCATCTACAAATGTGTGATTGCTTTAAAATGCAATATATATTTAAATTTAACTCGACTCAAAAGCTAAATTGCCTGATCAATCCTTTTTAAAACAACTTTACTCTTAAAGAAGAATTCGATATATTATGAGCAGTATAGGAATGTTTTGGATGTTGGATTCTGTTATGACGAATACATTCTTATCAAAATATAGATTACTTTAAATCGTATTTGTACCTTTATAATATGTTTGTTAAGAGATTGCTTCGAAAACTTTTTAGCGACAAATGCTAAGATTATTGACTTCTTACTCCTAATACGTGCATGTATTAAACTTTCATATATACAGGAAAACGTTATTTCGAAAGCTCTCATATTTATGCTAAATTGCCCAATAAATGTGTTTTTCTTGAACGACTTTTAGAATTACCATCTTCTTTTGAAAAAGTTTTATGCGTATTGTAGATTCTTCCAAATGTCTGCAAACACTTTAAAAATGCAAGAGTCATTAAATTTATCTGAAGTCAAAATCTAAATTACTTGAAAAGATAACTCTATTCTTTTAGATAAATTTACTCTTAACGATGTAATTCGGATATTGCTTTAATTGCGATGAAGTCGGTTCAGGAACAGTTGTTTTGATAATAGTAAAAGTATATTTTGAACTTTTTCCGTAATATGAAAATTTATCAAAAGTGTATGTGATATGCAATTAGTTTAATGGGAAATATATTTATTTAGAAAATGAACTTATGATATAATTTTTTAACTATTGCGGCAATTATTAATTTAGATTTTAAAAGAATAAATAATATAGGCTATGTAACATTCAGAGTTAGCATTTCATATGTACAGCAATGATTATTGAGACTTTCAAAATGGGTAAATAATTAGAGCGGTGTTAAAACAATTAAAAAGTATATTTGTAATAATATACTGAAAATAAAAATGTATGCACCAATTATTTTATTTTGTAGATAACGCATATCGTTCAATTGCTCATAGTTAGTTGGATGGGTAGGGTGTGAGTACACAATACACTTGAAAACCAGATTTCACCCATACCTCCTTAGCAGGAAAAGTACGCCTATTCTTTGAGCAGATCTGTATATTTGTATATATACTACATAGTAAGCCAACATTTTGTATAATACATTTGAAAATTCACCTTCAGCAAGTTTTAAAAAATTAACGAAAATGTACTTGAATTCTTTTGTACAGCCCTGTACATTACCAGCAAATTTTTATACACGCTACATGTGAAGATGTAATTTTATTCAAACAAAATCACACTTACAACTACAAAAATCGCACTTCAAGAAATTATCAACCATAGGTGTGCATATATTCAGTTCTTTGAATAGCATTGTATTACTAGATTTATATTTTACAAACATATCTTTCTAAATATAGTTCAGCTTAAAAATACAAAACTATAAAAAAAAAGCCTTGAAGCAATGTACGTTCATTTTCAGCAATTCTTACAAATTCTTTTGCGTTACCTTGTATATGGTCTATAAATTTATACACTCCCTGTAGTATGCAAAAATTTGTTAAACTTAAAAACTAATCATAGCAGATAATGCACTTTCCGCAATCATCCCTAACAGACAATACATCGCATACAGTATTGAATATAATATTTTTTATGTGCCCCTGTAAATGAAATTTTATTCTACTGTAAGTATCTTGTAGTAACATATTATCAATGTCATTGTGTTTGAAATTGTGCAACATAATTAAAATACCCTGCGAGGTTTTTTTCCCGTAGATCATAATAAAAGTGAACGTTTTTGTATGACCATATAAATGAATGATAAATGCTTTTCACTATTACAGAAAGCATGCTTTAGTGCACCTCACAAATTCATATTAATTTCTTTATGTTTGTAACAGAGAAACATGATTAAAATACGCCGCAAACTACACTGCTCAAAACAATTAAAGGATATTTGAAGTTTTATATAAAATAAAGATATAAACGAAATTTTTTTTGCCGAAAATAGAAGAAGAGAATCACAAATGCAAATTTTTCTGGTTTTCAAACTGTGGAGTATGCAAATTTTGAGTTCGACGTCAAAAACGTCGCTTCAGCGGCAGCGAATGAAATTTGACTTTCAACTGGATAAAAGAGAATGAAGACAAGGATGATCGGCATTCAGTGATTGCTTTGTTTCGATGAGTACGATGTCTCAGCGAAGTCATTTGACAGATTCAGAAGCTTTGAGAATTGTTGGTAGGTTAAAAGGGGGCCAAACTCAAGCCGAAGTAGCGCAAGCCATTGGAGTGTCACAAAGTGTCCTTTCCAGGATCTGGAACCGTTTTTTGAAGGGTGGATGTGCAGGCCGAAGACCAGGGCAAGGTCGTAGACGGGCAACAACGCCCAATGAAGATCGGTATTTAGCGTTAACAGCTCGGAGACACCGAACCATGAACGCTACTCTTCTCCAACAACAACTTTGCTCGGCTACAGGCACCACGATTTCAACTCAGACTGTCCGAAACCGGCTCCATGCTGTAGGTCCGTATGCTCGCCGACCGATGGTATGTGTTAGATTAACATCAAGGCATCGTCGCGACCGCAGGGAGTGGGCAACCGAGCATGTCAACTGGAGGAGAAATGAATGGAGCAATATTCTGTTTTCTGAAGAGTCCTGTTTTTCTGTGCATCCGGATAATAGGCGTATTTTCATCTGGAGGGACCGTGGCAGTAGGAATAATCCTGCGTTCGTGCACGAAAGTGTCAGATTTGGCGGTGGAGGAGTGTTGGTGTATGGTGGCATCTCCATTGACGGGCGCACTGACTTCTACATCATTCGAGATGGAGCTCTGACTGGTCGCCGATATAGGGATGAGATCCTCAGACCTATTGTAGTCCCTTACGCTGCAGCAGTCGGAGATAACTTCATTTTAATGGACGATAACTGCAGGCCACATCGTGCAAACCTGGTGGAGGATTTCCTTTTCGAGGAAGGAATCGTTCAAATGGAATGGCCAGCGTGTTCTCCAGACATGAATCCAATCGAGCACGTTTGGGACGCTTTAGGAAGACGAGTTTCTGGCCGCCAACAACCCCCACAAACTCTCCAAGAACTGGAAAGAGCTCTTCTGGAAGAGTGGGGCAGAATACCCCAACTCGTCATTAATAGCCTCATTGAGTCCATGCCTCAAAGGTGTCCAACGTTGCTGGCCGCCCGTGGAAACCATACCCCCTACTGAAAATGATTTTCTTTGAAGAAAACACCTTTTCTTATTATTTTTTTCTCATATGCACAAATTGTGTTTTTTTTTCCTTTAGTACACAAATGCGCAATAAAATGCATTTTTTTCTGCCAAACATGTGTAATTTATTCTCATATAACCTACTATGTCTGTCGACCATGTATCAATCAGCTAAACAGTTTACCAGATACAAAATCCACCTAAAACTGCAATATCCTTTAATTGTTTTGAGCAGTGTATTTTCTTCTTAAACCCACTGTATAACGGAATACGTCTGAGTTTCCATTGTACACGTACTGTAAGTGTTAGACATAACTTATTCAACAGAAACCATCTTCCAATCCAGCTCAATAAGGTGCATAAATTTTATTATGCTTAAAATAGTGTATTATGATTAAAATAGATCGCAAAGGATTTTCCCCCTCATAGATGTTAATATAACAGAATACTTTTGAATTGCAGTGTAAATGAAGTATAAATGCTACACACTTCATTTTTGATATCAAACATGCCATTCTAAATCTCAATAACATATATAATTATATGACAATCCAAGTACATTTATCCTCTTCGTTTCCGAAGCTAAAATAACATTACAAATGCTTATTCATTGGTTCTTCCAAACAAAATGACATCATAAATGACAGAAAAAATATCTTTTCTGGAATTGATCCTGTAGGCACGTAGTAATTTAGGTTCACAAACATGGATCTAAATCTACAAACACTCTTAAAAAACATCCATTTAATAACTATTAACGCAATCACAAATTTAAGAGCTTTAAACAAGTAAATAATCTACAAATCCTCAAAATTTTTCAGTGAAAAAGATTTAAGTTAAAAACTTATGAAAATTTCTCACTTTCTCGGTCATACTGTCTTTTGAGCATTTTTAGGCATTTTGCAAATTCAGATGAAAATAACATTTATTTTCTGTGGGAATCAACTTAGATGCTGCCATTTATTCGTTTGCTTTGAACGCAAAAAACATCGCGCTATTAAGAAATGATGTGAAAATGTAAAAAAAATCGGACATTTTAGTTTATATAAGGAAAAGAACAGAGGTCCACGGGGATCCAGGGAACAAAGAGGTTATGCAAGTTATAGCACGGACAGACAAACCCAATTCATAAACACTTATGAATTATGTTGGGAAAGGTAAAAAAGAAAAAAAATAGGAAATTCCATGTACTATTGATTACTTGTTAAATATATTTTTTCATATATTTTTTTTTCATAAGTTTATATAATTTATTCACTACATTCCTCAAAGCTATATAAATGGAACTGCTAAAATTTCGTTTTCTGTGCACCTAAATCAAATCGATATTTACCTGTCATCCGTTATATTTCACATCCTGATATTATAAACGTGATCTAAGGTTGAATTTCTGCCTTTATCTTTCAGCAAAATTGAATAATGCCCTGGAAATGTAAATGTTATAATAATACTTAAAGCCACTAGAAATGTTAGACAGTTGAATATCGAATTTAACCTTTTGGAATGTCATATATTTGACAAATATATCATCATAAAGTTTATTTAACATTTTCAAATCCAATATATTCTTTTAGAGAATTTCCAAGCCACTGATATCGGATAAATGTAAATATGATAATCGATTTTCCGATGGTGATCACTGAGTTTTATAGGGTTTTTTTTTCATCGATATATGTAAAAAATACTGCATATGTGCCAAGTCGAATAAGGAATACATACATATATATAAATATGAAACTAAAATATTTTCAAGCTGATAAATAATAAGCCTTGATTTTTTTATTTACGTACGAGACATATGCATCTACATACAACAAATGACGCCAGAGGTGACGGAAACGTAAGCAAAAGGGTCAATTGTAATCATTATTTAACAAATTGTAATTTCCTTCTTATTTGACCCTCTTGATTCAATGACAGAAATTCTGTGCCAAATAAAACTATTCAGAAATAATTGTTGCAATTAATCCGTCAATTCGTAATTTGTTCATTCAACACGAAAGTGGTTTCTATATTAATATACTGAGGGCTTAAAAGTTTGTGAAAGACATTTTGAATGATAAAGGAACACATTGAAACAAACATTTTTTCAATCAAGACAATTATCTCAATTGTACGTTACGATACTAGTTAGAGCTTGTATAACGAAAATAAAAAAAAATGCTGAATTTTAAAATCGTGGAAAATATTGTTGATTTGTTTAAATATTATTCAATATAGTAGTATTTAAAATCCCTTCCAGCTCGCCCTACAGACACAGGTAGACTTCAATCTTGTGTACTGATTTCAAGAACAAAAACTAAATCAAGATCAGAAATAAACACAGTTTAACAATTTTATTTTACCGCTTTTGACGAATTTTTAATTTCATTTTCTGTAACAGCTTGTTTCATCAGAAACACGTCAACACGAAATTTTTTCTTCAACATATATTTAAATACAGGGTATATCTAAAAAAGGGAACAAAAATATACGGGGGGATAGAACGCAGCTATACGAGCAAATTTCGTCATAGATTGTATTTTCGGAACGCAAGGGGTGAGCAGTTAAACGGTAGTTTTCCACTGTCGCAGTTAAAGAATTAACACAAAAATCACAGGCGATACTTCAGAAAACGTTTTCTTAACAGGAATGTAATTAATGTACATGCTCAAAGAAATTGCTCTAAAGATTTTCCGCCAGCTGTAATGCACTCTTCACAATTGCAGGATAGCGGATGGCGCACATTTAAGAAGACACCGGTCATTTCCCGAATATCGCCAGCAACAACGGGAATTATGGCGGCTAGATCCATATCATTTTCAATGGGGTACTTGTAGATTAGACATTCCATATGGCCCTAATGTCCAAACGTCCAAACACGAGAAATCCGGCGATCTCGGTGGTCAAGCTATGGGACCACTTTGACCAATCCATCGCCATGCCACAGTGGAAACCTACCTTTCTCTCACCGCTTGTGTTCCGCACATACATTCTATGACAATACTTGATCGTATAGCTGGTTACTATCACCACGTAAAGTTTTGTCACATTTTCAGATACACCCTGTATATATATTTTTCTGTAAGATTTGGTCCTATAAAAAACTTATTAACATGAGAGTTGTAGATAATATTAAAAAAGATTTATAAAATTAAAAAGATTTGTAATAAATGTCAGTGAATTTGATGTGTTATTAATATGAGAGTTGTAGATAATATTAAAAAGATTTATAAAATTAAAAAGATTTGTAATAAATGTCAGTGAATTTGATGTCTTATGAATTGACGAAGTCATGAATATTTTTCTTCTAAAACCCCTATTTTTTTCGCCCCTTGAGCCCACTTTCAACGATAGAAAAATTCTTTTAAAAATCGCATAAAATTTTGGCCCTTTTCTTAGATGTAATAATAACTTTAAAATAATGAAATGCACTATAATTTAGAAGTTATGGGATTTTGTCTGTTTTCGCAAAACCTCTCCATATTTCCACCCCCTCGGTCCGATTTTCTCTATTAACGAAATTGACGGAGAGTTTCTGCCCCTCGATTTTAAGTATCATTTTGGAAGATAACAGTGGGGATGACCGAGCGATGCTCGGTTAAAATTAGCTTTATGTTTAACATGATATATTGTTCACACTGTATCATTCTCGCTGTAATATTGCTATAAAGCAGTTTATTTTATAACAGTATTATTTGCAGAAACAATCATTATGAAAACTATATACGTACATGTTTCTAAATTTTACATAACTTACATATTCACAACAAAAGGACATCAGTCCATAATTACATTTTTAGTTCGACTCTGATTGGTTTAACCAGGTATCTCGTGTTCTATTGAGAATTTCTAAAAACTTCCTTCATATTCTGAAATGCTACTTTTTTCGCAAAATATAGCCATATATGGCGACATTCTTTCATTTGGAGTCAAATATGTGTTTTGGTATTGGTGAAAGTCTATTTTCCGCCAACTTATAGGCTGTTGTCAAATTTTCGGCTTCGTTTACTGTAACAATTCAAGAAAATGATATCTTTTTAAACCTTAATTACCACTGAAATGCTTTGAAATAGTGACCCCCCCCCCCCCCCCCCAAATAATCCACTACTTTAATTTACTGGAATATGTGATTAGCACAATTTTTTTTCTCGTAATACAAAGCAGTAGGATGAAAATTTAGTCAAAATCGTTAGAGCAGTTTTGATATTTTACACTTTGAGATTTATATTTTGAAATTATATATTTATTAGTAGTAGCCTGATTCTTAATGATTAAAAAAACACTAATCGAATTTTCTCGAATATGACCTAAAAACTTGTGAAATTGAATGATTATTTTTAACCCTATGAATGCCTGGAGATATTCTGTATTTTGTTAAGATTGCTTGTAAATCTTTGTACATATATATATACTATATATACATTAATCGGTGTTTGGTGCTGTAATCCGTTCTTTTAATGTACTTTTCAAAATATAATTATGTTCATAATATTTTGTCGACAACTATTTTAATATCGTTTCATTGGCCACCCATCTATAGTGTAAAGCACATTGTACTATAAAATAAAATTAAATAGCAAAACAAAAATGCGCCAATATACTAATAAAAAATATTTTGTAAATGAAATCCCTTCATGATAAGAAAACTGTATTTGCACGGCAGATTGTATGGCCAAAAAATGTTTTTGATATTTATATTTAAGCATGTACATATATTTGGTCTATTCTTTAAAATGATGCTAAATGCTATATCAAAAAAAAATATCAGCATATCACGCACTTATCTGTATAAGTCCCCGATATGCTATTTCTTTCGGGCAGGAATTTGTCATCTTAAAAAAATAATGTTACGTTTCAGAAGAAAGCCGCAAAATAAAGTAGATATATCATTATACTGTTAAATACTGATAATCTCTATTGCAAGATTTTAACTTCTAAGCATCGCCTATTGTTAATTTTTATACCGTCGTATAGGAGAAAAATAGTACTTTTAAATGCAATTTGTTTGAGAATTAAATCTTAATTTATTTTTGAGATATTAATTTGTTTGAAGTTTTGAACTCCATTTTTAAAATTTTTGTAACTGAAGTACTCCATTTCTGTCGAAAGTAATGGAAAAATAGTTGGAAAATAGTACAATTATTACATCTTTTGGTTGCCACTTTTCCATAACAATTGAAAAAAATCGTAATTAAAATACGTGCACGTTGAGAAAATATAAGTTTATGATTTCTGAAAACCTCTGTTTTTCCTTCAGGTACATTTTTACAAGTAAATTTGAAATTGGTGGAGAAGTCTACGTAACGATCCCTACTGCAATTCATTTTTACTTTTCCCCATTATTCTAAATCTCAATAATAAAATGTATAATTTAAGTAAACTACAAATTTATAACTTCACTGAAATGTAATATATGAATATTAAGTAAATAATCTTTCTTATTTTATATTTTCTGCATGCGTGGGGCCGGTAGCAAAAAGACCAAACGCAACTAATAACGTTCTGAAAAAATACGCGACTATACACGGGTTAAAGTATGTTTCTAAAAATAGTATTTTATACGATGCCTCTTCAATTAAGAATGATCATAATTTAATTTAAAAAACAAACAAACAGTGGCACTCCGGGAGTGCCAATAGAAGAGAAAACTTCAACAATTACGTGTGTGTTTTTTTAACCGTCATGAAATGTTTTATTGTGCAGGAAATAACGCGCCCAAAGAAGTTTTCACTTCAATAATGAAAGTATCAAGTATTTGTCTTTAACAATAAACACAACAAAACTGCAACGAAAATGTAAATTTTGTGTGTGTTCCTGTGTGAACGCCGGGAGAAAAAGTGAGTTTTAGCTTTGTTCTTCTTTTGCGGATTCAGCTGAAGAGGGAAAAGTTCCTGTCATTCACCGCTTGGCGCGCTAGTGTCTATGTGCCAAAATGCTAGCATGTCGGTTACTTAACAGTGTCTCCAAATCAGTGGTTTTTCTCCATCTCAAAAAAAGCTCAACGCGCCTCAAGAAATTTTCACTTCAATAAATACATTTGCTAATCTGCTATATTTTGATGCTTTTTTTCTCTCAAAGTACTCCCATTAGATGCAATGCTTATGTATCTTACATTTTTGTCCAGTTTTCAAACCCATCATAGAAGCCATTCTTCGGACAAATTTTCCAAAATCAACTTCTCAGCTATCACCACTGCATCTGATTTTGAAAAATGCATCCCTTACTTGGAATCATGGTATAATGATGAAGCGAACTTTCATCAGCAGTGATAGTTTTCGAAAGAGACATGACATCATTCTTTTGCCTTAATTTCAACTTCGAACAATCCTCCACACATACTGACTTTTGTTCGGGAATGAACAGTCCCGGATCCCACCGCACAGAAAAATGTGTTATGCGTAATTTGACTCCGTGTGAATGGAATGCAATGAAATGTTCATTCTTTCCGATAGGCAACTTAATGTGATTCTATAATCTTTTCTCACTATCACAACCACGATGTTGATGTTTTCATCCGTTAGAGCAGGAACTAGAACACTGTGTCCACTTTCCTTTGAAATGGATTGTCTCCATTCTTTAAACATGTAATACAATCTTCTAGCTGCGTTATACGTTAGAGCAGACTCCCTATAAGATTCTTTTAGTATCCTATACGCTTCAGCTGCCAATTTTTTAAGGTAAAACAAAATTCCAATGCAGCGTATAGCTCGTCGTGTGTAACATCCATGTTTTCTGCAGGTGGAAATGAAACTTGCATAATTGGCCAGCTGTCAAATTCCAAGCAGCCGCGTTATAACACTGAAACTCAGGCCATTCCTTCATCACCTATCCTGCTACATATACAATATTCATTTTAATTTATTTATTGTTTTAATCGCTTTTAAGAAAATTATGATCATTCTTTATTGAAAAGATCTCGCGTTTTATTTGTACCAACCTTAACTGATATAATAATTAGATTAATTTTAACACAATTATTCTAATTGGTAAACAAATCATATTAGATGTAAATTTCCAACTGGGCGAAAAATGTCCGGACCAGGATTCGAACCCGGGACCACCTGGCTGAAGCCGCCTGTGTTCTGCCATCTGAGCTATCAGGTTAGCTGGGTGAAAAAAAGTTCGACCAGAATCATCCGGGATAGCTCAGATGGCAGAACACTGGCGGCTTCAGCCAGGTGGTCCCGGGTTCGAATCCTGGTCCGGACATTTTTCGCCCAGTTGGAAATTTACATCTGATATAATAATTGTTTAGTCGAAGGGTTAACACAAACTAACATTTTTTATTCTAAAGTGTATATTTTCTAAAAAAATTATATTTACATACAAAGTAGATATAAAAAAAGCACCATATTTAAGGTAAAATAAAGGCTCAACAAGCATTTCAGTTGCATTCAGTTGCTCCCCAAATTTTTGATTGTTACCTCTTTTTTGAAATAGAAATATTCGGCCTATTTAAACATAGATTAAAAAATCTGAAAAATAAGGTGAATTATACTATCTTAAAAAAGTGGTGGCAGTCAAATAATCTAAATTAAAAAAGTCCCCAATCTGGAACACTGCTCCTGAAGTCATTCTCTCGAAAGCTGCCTAGGACCGCCTGCGATTCATGTGCGATGAGGCATGTGACTTATTAACAATTAAAAACCTTTTGGGGAGTTTTATAGCTATTATAGAAAAAGAAGCATTTTATATATTCTTAAGTGACCAATTGAATTTAAAAAATTTAATATATGCATCAAGGACTGCATTTTGATTTATTCAGATTGATATCCCATCTTAAGAACGCCAGCGTCACAGCCTGCATAAACACATTTCAAATCCCAGCTGTGTAAAATTCATTAATAACACCTATATGAAAAAAAAAATGTCCCAGAATGTTAAATAAAAATGCGCAAAACTACGCCTATTGATTTTAACACATATCTTATTAATTATTGAAGTAGAAAAAATAAAGTTAAAGTATGTTATTTACCATTTTCTTATTTTTAACTGTAATATTCAAAATTTAATTATAATCAATTAATATGTCTGAGCACTGCCTCCCTGATAGACTTTTGGTCTCTAATAGTTATTTTATACATAATAATATGAGGCGTACATTGTTAAGAAAAGATTTACCTTGAAGTTCTCTGCCAGAGAACATATTTGCTGATTCATGTGATAGAAAAGTTTTTATGAAATAACATACGAGAGCACATTATCCCTTTATCTACTGACGATACTTATAAGTACCATTAAAAGAAGTTTTTATAAAATTCATTTAATACATCGATTAGTTGTAATATAGTTTATAATGAGTTATAGATACATTACTTTATCTTGTTCCAAAAGCATTATTGGTTGCGCAAAAGAACAGTATTTTTAAAAGAATGATTTCTTTTGCCTTTGCATCTTTTCAGCTTTCTTGGCGTTGGGGGGGGGGGGGGATTTTTCAATTCGGAAATATTTCTATATTTCTATTGTTAGAACATTATATTTGTACATTTCCTAGTTCTACAAAATACTAAGAAAAAGATTTAAAATAAAAGATTTGAGTGGAGTTATAAATGTTGCACAAAATCCCTATTAATTCAAATTTAATGAATCCTTCTAAATCCTTCAAAAATCCTTCTAAAATTTATTAAATGACTATGCGAATCTTCTAATGTAGTTTAAACAATTCATGAAAAATGCTATAGAAGATAAAATTCTCCTGAATTCATAATTCAGTACATAAAGGGTTAAAAAGGGCGACTATAACTTAATCTTCACGGTTAAATAAAGGATTTATTTTAATTATTTAATGGATTATGCTCTATGTTAATTTTAATCGTCCAGCAGATAATTATAACTGATTTGCTCAGTAAAAGATGATAAAGTTTTCTTGATACATGTGATGAATGCGAAGTTTAGCTATCAGATGTGAGTAATAAACTTTACTGGATGAATGTTGAATATCTTCTGAATGTTTTCTGAATATTAATTCAGAAAAAAATGTAATATTTTGGGAGTTCTTTAATTTTATTGCAGCTACCTCAGACTCTTTGTTGCTAGCGATTTGATAGCGTCACTTGGTCACCATTCGATACTAAGAGCTGCGGGCCGCACTACTTCCTAATACTGGTTTCATGGAAATACGGTATGTGCTCATATTTAGTATTACATAAAGAATAAAATAAATAAATTTATTACTCAAAATAATTAAAAATAAGTAAAAAAAAAATATTAATTCGCCCTCACAGAGGTTTATTTTCGTATAATATCCGTAATTGTTCGTTAACTATATATTTTACTGTTTATTTTAATGAATATTTTCATTTAAAATTGTTCGTGAATATTATGAAGTGGTGTGAGACTGATAAGCACTTATCAGATACCTTACCTCTGATGGAAAATGACTTAAAAATGTAGAAAACATTTACTGAAAATCTCATTACTTTATTTTTTGTTTAGGTCGCAATTATCATCTAATAGTATTTTAACAAATTGACACACTAATATTGTATTTGAAAATTATCCGAGTGATGTTGTACACAATTTTTTATTAAGGATAGCGCGTTCTTAATTGTTATTTTTTGTATTAAAAATTATACTGATGTACATAACCAGAAAATTTCAAAAGAAATATTAAATATTAAAACAAAAAATATGTATGACAGCAACCGCTTTGTCCGATACCAGATCTAATCAAGCTGCTTAACTGAGCCTGTAGGCCAGTTAGAGAGTCCAAAATATTTATCAGAATTTCCACTTTACTCAGTGTTGCCAAATTGTTGATTTTGTCCCCATTTTGGGGAATTTTGAACCTCTAGGGGAATTTTGGGGGAATAAGTAGTTCGTGGGGAAATTTTTGGGGGCTACAAATGTTTTGGGGAAAAACTTGGGGATTTTCTTTTTTTTACTATTTTCCGTAAAGATTTCTTTTAGTCCTGTAGAAAAACTGGATCTGCCTCGAAGACAATTTTGATTTGAAAAACAAAAATACAATCCAGAAAACGGAAATATCAATCATTATTCTCTTGGATGTGGTCGTGTTCGTTGTTTACTACATTGCAGTTAACACGTATTACAGATGCATCAGACTCTAAAGCAGTGGTTCCCAACCTTTTATCGACCACGCCCCACCAAAGCATCTGTAAAGTCACTATGTCCGCCCCCCCGTAATCTGTAAATTATATCTCTTATTATATAAAAAGTGAACTCTATTCACACGGTGGGAGAGTAATAGTGCTTAAAAATAACTATTAATTCCACATTTTTTTAACTTATCAAAGAGGTGAATCTCCTACCACAAATCTGCTTTTAACATAATTTGAAAAATGCAGTGAGATTACACATCTTTGACTACATGTCAAAACGAGATTTGTTGTACTTTTCCAATTTATTTGAATGTTAAAGAAAAGTGTTATACGGTATGCATTTTTATCTTCACAAAATATCTTAAAAATACACTTACATTTAACGTTAAATCTGATAAATTCATACATTTTATAATGCATTCTTGTATCTTATTAAAAGTTGCTGGAAAATCTTTGGATACTGACTTTTCTTTCTATGAATAACACAACATACAAGAAGTATTTCAAGATTATCATATTTATCAAATTCAAGTAGTCATTACTCCGCAAGACACATTCTCTCTATTTTCCCTTTCCCAATATTGTTAATTGTCTTCGCGAATAGAAGTAGAAAACTCATTCAATAAATAATCAAAAACGTTACGATTTTTTTTTTTTATCAATACCAGAAAAATTGTAAGGAATTTTAATACTTCATAAATATCCAAATAATATAAAAGATTATTCACGTAATTATTCTGGTGTAAAATTTATTTTTAAATTTCAATAGGGAACATTTTAAAAATTCAATAAAAAAACTGATTTCTCAAATTTTGCTTGCATTCCATTTAGTTTTAGTCTACAACATTACTTTTCCCCCCAAACAACAAAAGACATTGGTAGTGAATGAGTGAGTAAGAAATTTGGAATTGCCCCCCGGTGTGGCGTAAACCCCACGTTGGGAACCACTGCTCTAAAGTCTTTAAGCCGCTTAAACCTGCACGTGACTATATTTGCAGGACTTATATGAAAAATTATTCCGCCGTACTTTTAAAAAAATTTGTTTAAATATGTGGAAAACATATTTTTTTCTCTTATGATATACAAAAGCACATCGGTTGATACAGCGAAAACACTTTGCATTATGATTATGTACTTCAGCATAGGGATGACAAAAAAATTAAAATAGTGTACCATCTCGGATTCATTCAAATCCAAACTGATAAGAGATTGTCTAGAGCTACGGAGCTAATGTAACAATAGTTCAACATTGTTAGACATTACTTTTAATAACATACGTAAAATAACTTGTCACTGCAAGTAGCTTCGGCCCAGTTTAAAAGTTTGTTTTTTTGTAAATGGGGAATTTTTTCAAAAAAAAAAAAAAAAAAAAAAAGGCTTGATGTGCGGAAACTTTTTGAGCTTAAATTACATAAATATTTTTTATAGTGGTAAATTGAAAATTAAAAAATTCCCTTTTTGAGTAAAAACTAAGTTGGGGACTTTTGCGGGAAAAAACACTGATATGGGGAAATTTTCAGAAATTTTGGGGAAAATGACTATTGACTATTTGGCAACACTATCTCTCTCAACAAAAAAGATTATATTACGGTAAAATTTAGTATTATTTAACGTGATAATATGTATATAATTTTATCCAATGCTTAGTAAGCAGTCAAATTCAACTTTGCTTCCAAAAAGTGTAAATTTATATTACTTTTTATTTAAATTTTGTTTCCACTAAATTATTTATAATTCAGTCATGTGGAATAACAGTTATATCTTTTTCAAAATGTATGTGTGCATTTTTATAAATTTCAATCCAAACTTAAATTACCGAATTTCTTATGCAATTTATTTTTAATCATCTACTATTAATTTAACCAAAACAGAGCTTTAAGAAACTGCTGTAATATGCAAAAATCAAATTTGCAGTTACTTAGTACAAAACTGAGATAATAACGAATATTATAATGAATAACAATTTTTTTTTTGTTGTTGTTGTTGTTGTTGTTTTTTTTAAGGACACTTGAATGAAATAATACATAAAATTTTGCAAATATAATTAACAAATGTGTTTACATGTTATATGGAAGCGATAAGGTATGCAGTGTTTTTAGTTTTTTTCTAATTATCAGATGAAAAATATTCATATATGAACGGTGAAAATAAAAAATATATATATTTTAAAATATGCAGAAAACTAGTAAAAGTAGTTAGTTCTGTTTAAGAAAAACATTACTAAATCTTGAATCATAAAATGATTTACCACTTTTTCTTAAGCCATTTTCATTTTTATAGCAGAAGAAATGTGAATAATAAAATCATACATAAAGGATTACTTTAATTTCACCCTAGACTCATTAACAACAACAACAAAAACGAAAATCATTGTTAGCAGATCTTTAATTATGTTTTGTTTATTTGTTTATGAAAATATGTCTGGATAATTTAAATTGACTAAATGATTGATAAACAGCTCCAATTATTTTTCAAACTTATTCGAAAAATATTTTTTCCATTTTTATAAAATGACATATTCGCAATATAATAATTTGTCCTTTAAAACGAAGAGACTGGTAATAATTTTATGAGTCAATATAATTTTGCATTAAAGAGTATCAACAAGGATAAATGTAAAAAAGTCCTTCCGGCCAGTGCCGGGAGGAAGAGGTAGCTTTTATATTCCTTATTTTAAAGAAGCCAACTTATATTATTCAAACACACGAAGCTCAATTAAGTGGAAGCCGAATGTAGGAGATTCAATACTAATTTTTATCAATACTAAATCATTATGAATGAGAATTTCGCGAAATTAGTCAGCTGTATCCAAGCTGCTTTTATTTAAAGTAACTTATATTTGGCTGCCAAATTCGGCGATTTCTTAAAGTGCCTGCCATTTTAAGACAACATGGTGGATGAGGCTAACCAGTGAACTTGGTCGAGACCTTAATAATTGCTGTGCACATGCTCACTCACATCGGAATTGGTTGATATATACGAGTGCAAAAAATCAGATTTTTCAAAATGTCACCCACGTTAGAAATTGAAACTGCTATATCTGAGCCATTTTTTAAGATAAAGACAAACAAAAAATGCTCCTGAATCCTTATATCAAGGTCAAATACTTAAGAAAGAAATCTTTTTCAATTTCTAATTTTTTTGCATCTCACTTTAAATATATTTTTTTTATTTAATGGCCGCCATTTTGAAACAAGATGGCTGATGAAGCTGGCCAGCGAACTTGGTCGAGATATTGATGTATACTATCCACATGCCTTCTTCCATCGAAATAGGCGAATACGTGTGGTATCGCGTGACAAATATAAGATCGTTTCAAAGTGTTAGCTATGATAGAAATTCAAAGTACTATAATTCAACCACTTTTTAAGATATAAACAAAAGAACAAATTTTCAGAAACAAAAACTGCTCCAGAATCTTTGTATCAAGGTCAAACACATAAAAAAAATCTTTTTCATTTTCCAATTTTTTAATACCTCGTTTTAAATTTTAAATTACATTTTTTTTTTAAATCGCAACCCTTTTGAAACAAGATGGCGAATGAAGCTGGCCAACGAACTCGGTCGAGACATTGGTATGTACTATGTACAGACCAAGTTACATTCAAATCGGTTCATAAATAAGCCTGTTATCGCTTGACAAAAATCAGGTCGTTTTAAAATATCAGCTACAATAGAAATTCAAAATGTTATAATTCAGCCATTTTTTTAGATATAGACGAATTAAAACCTGTTCCGGAATCTTTGTATTATGGTCAAACACATACGGAAAAAATCTTTTTCATTTTCCAATTTTTTAGTATCTCATTTTAAATTTAAATTTTTTTTTATTTTTTTAAATGGCCGCCATTTTGAAACAAGATGGCGGATGAAGCTGGCCAACGAATTCGGTTGAGTTATTTGTATGCACTATGTACACACCAAGGTACATCCAAATCGGTTCACAAATACGTCTGTTATCACGTGGCAAAAAGCAGGATGTTTCAAAATGTCAGGCACGCTAGAAATTCAAAATGCTATAACTCAGCCATTTTTTAAGATATAGACGAAACAAAAACTGCTCCCGAATCTTTTTATCAAGGTCAAACACATAAAAAAAAATATTTCTTCCATTTTCAATTTTTTGGTACCACATTTCCAATTAGAAGTTTTCTTAAAATTTTAAATGGCCGCCATTTTTAAACAAGATGGCGGATGGAGCTGGCCAACGAACTCGGTCGAGACATTGGTATGTACTATGTACACACCGAATTACATCCAAATCGGTTCATAAATACGCCTTTTATCGCGTGACAAAATTCAGGACGTTTCAAAATGTCAGCTTCGCTAGAAATGCAAAATGCTATAAATCAGCCATTTTTTAAGATACAGACAAAACAAAAACTGCTACGGAGTCTTTGTATAAAGGTCAAATACATAAGAAAAAAATATTTTTTCATTTTCAATTTTTTGGTACCACATTTCAAATTTTAAATTTTTTTAAATTTTTTAAATGGCCGCCATTTTGAAACAAAATGGCGGATGAAGCTGGCCAACGAACTCGGTCGAGACATTGGTATGTACTATGTACACACCGAATTACATCCAAATCGGTTCATAAATACGAGAGTTACAGTGTGACATAGGTCAGATATATATATATATATATTCTTAGTGTAGTTTAAATAAATTTGCTAATAGAATATTTTGTATGCTTTTTAAATTTTATTAACAATAGTTTTTTTTTTTTTTTTTTTTTTTTTTTTTTTTTTTTAAATACATTGTGTGGTTTATATTCAGTTTATAATTATCTATATATAAGGATATGTTTGGTTTTGCTGTTAATAAAACAATTGTTACATTCAATTGCTTACAACTGAAGCAAGTCTTTTGACAATTATATCATAAAAGTAATACTAGATGGCAGCACCACAATTTGTGTTTTTTTTTTTTTCGATAAGTTCTAGATTTACTTATTCCAGCTACATTTCAGTTATAATTTACTACACCAGGGGGAATTTTTAGCTAAATTTTGACGATATTGTTTAACGGTTTTTAATTAATTTAATAGTGCATTTTAATTATGTAATTACTATCTATTTATATTATTTTATATTTTATTAAAAGTTATTTAACATTTATTTCAATATGTATTAACTGCATCCTATGGTATCAATTACTGTGATTTCTTAACTGTTTTATTAACCTTAATCTTTCCGATATGGGTGCCATGTGCGTGTGGATTTATTCTAAAATATTAATCGGTATGGTGTTTATTATTTCATTTTATATCCTATAAATATTTAAATAGGTTTTATTGTTTTTTCCATTTCATATTATTTGTTTCTATTCTGTTTTCATTTTTAATCAATTCACTTGATTTTAATGGTTGTTAGGGCACAGGGGAAAATAACTTTTAGCTTTAGCTTATTTTTCCCACAGAAAACAACCATTTTGCTTATATCATTGAATTCTGTGCCCTTGAAAACGTAATTCAATATATAAGCATTTCCATTATTTGTCGGTGTCCACTTTCTTATTTTTCTTCCATAATAATTCTTATAAATAATTTAATCTTTTTTTTTATATATACCCAGTAAACACAGAGCTATCGGTAAACAATCGGCCGACAGCCGCTTTGCCGTTACCGACGGTATCGGCACGATACCGGCTGCCGTACCGGTTCCGTATCTTTTTCGACACGCCGGGCGAGTGACGCCCGACAGATAGGCGTACAGCCGGTCCAGTATCGGCAAAACACTATGCCGACCGCACGCCGATAGCTATCCATACGAATGCCGGCCGCAGCCCGACACCAGCATCAATTGAAAAAAAAATCCGTTTTGATAGCGCCATCTATGAGCCACCACGGAATGCATATTTGAAAGGAACGTGTTTCGGCCTTGGTTGGATTTGATCCAACGAACCCTAGGACAGGAAGTAGATGCCTTAACCACTTGGCCACTCAGACTTGATCAGGGGAGGATTTTATACGTTAATAAGGGGAAGTCTTATCGAAACATAATGGTTTGTCATTGGAGGTTAAATGGTAGATGGGACGTAATTCTTTGTGATTGGAGGTAAATAGTAGATGGGAAAATTGGAATTTTGAAGTGTTTTTGTTTTTTATTTATTTATTTGTAATTTTCTTACGCACTTGTATTTAAAAGTTAATTTAATATTTAAATGAATGAAATAAATATCGTAGCGAATTCGTTAAAGCAAAGGAATTTAATAATAAATTTAAGATTAATTAAGATATAGATATAATTAAGAATAATTAAGAATAGATATAAATTTAAGAATAATTAAGTATTAAAAAAAATTTTTAGAGGTCTTGTTCAGTTAATCAAATTTTCTTATTAGAATTATAATGTAATTACATGCGCTGCATTAATTTATAAAATATAATTTTTTAACATGGAAAAACTTATTTTAATAAATAAAAAGTTTGTAATTATTAACTTTTAATTAGAATAAGAATTCATTTTATGTCGTTTTGATGATTTAAAGTAGAACATATATTTAATGAGTATGTTGCAATATTAATTTGTCACGTATCAATATTTTTAATTTAAAAATAAAATAAAAATATTAATTTACATATTTTTTTTTCTTTTGGAAGATAATTTTTAAATGGTGGATATTTCTGAATCTTTCTTATAAATTTAAGAATGCTTATTAAATAAAATAAGTTCCTTTCAGAGGTTTTTCTCTTAATACAATTTTTTCTTTGGGAATTATAATGTAATTAAATGCGTTAATTCAAGAAATATATATTTGTAACATAGAAAAGCTAATTTTAATAAAAAAATAAGTTGTCAATTAATCACTTTTAATTAGAATAAGAGTTCATTTTTTGTCATTTGATGATTTAATGTAGAATATATTTTTAGTGATTATGTAGCAAAAATAATTCTTTTACTTATCAACATTTTTTAATCATCAAATAAAATATAAATATTAAATTATCCTTTTTTTTTTCTTTTCCTTTTCTTTTCTTTTTCTTTCTTTCTTTTTTTTTTTTTTTTTTTTTTTTTTTTGTAAATAATTTTTTAGAAGTGGGCGATTTCTGAATCTTTCTTTTAAATTTTAATGCTAGAAAGTTATATATATATATATATATATATATATATATATATATTATATTTTTATAGCTTGTAAAATAATTTTAAGCACTTTTATAATAATTTGATTTTTAAATAAAATAAGAAACATAGCTATTTCTTTTAAAATGAATATATAATTAGAAAATAATTAATTTATGAAGTTTATTTTTTCTACGATTAAGTTTATAATGAATAATAATTTTAAGGGGCGATTTAAAAAACTCTTTTGATGATTCAAATAATTGTAAGCCTTTTTTAAAATGAATTCAATAACAGCTTAAGAAAAATATATATAAGCTATTTTTGAAATTTTTTTTGTTTATCACTATTAGCATTTCATATGAAATACACGAAATATACATAGCTTATCAAAACTCAAATTCAAACAAAATTAAGAAAAAAAAAAAAAAAAAAAAAAAAAAACGTCGGCTAAGACTAAAAATTCCGAATTCGGACCGATGTTGGCAAATCTAGTCGGGCCACTATCAGAAATCAAAAATCGGTCCTACGTCACTTGCCGGTGTAAGTCGCTAGCCGATATATAACCATAAGGGGACCGATTAAGGTAACCGGCAGTCGAAAAAGCAGATTATTATGTTTCAGTTGCCGACATGCTGCCGACACTTCACCGAAACCACTGTGCTCATGCCGACACTTAACCGACACTGCCGGCTGCGGTCCGATCGTGTGCCGAAAGAAATGTGTTTGCTGGGTATACTTACAGCTTTAATTCATAATATTACAGTTTTTGATGGTGGTAGGTTATGTTTAATTATTGGTTATATATATATATATATATATCAATTTTGAACGGAGGGTGGTTTCGGGGTCTGGGGGTCATGATCGATGAAAATATACCAAAATTTTTTGAAATCGCTTTCCTCCGAACGGCTGCAATAGGTAGCTTTTTGTAAAGAAAGCTACCTAAAAAAAAAAAAAAAAATGTAGTGTAAACTGAACCTTCCTGAATTGAAAAAATAAATCTAACAAAAACGCAACTGTGAAAAAAGGGAGCCAAGTTCCGTAAAAAAAAAGAAAAAGAAAAAAAAAACAGTAGCGCAGCAGTTGGGTGTTTGTCATCAGTAAATTTTAATAGTATTATTTGCCTTTAAAAGTCTCAGAAATTTAATCCTGAAATAAGACGACAAATACTGATAAAATTTAGCGGTGTCAATTAATTCTCTGGCGCTACAGTGTTCCTCCATCGTAGTTATGTTTTTGTTAGATATCATTCATTTTTGTAATGTTAGAATATATTTAGACACTTTATTTAATACTTTTTAATGTGTTTACATGTGACTATTTTATTCACCAAACAACATTCGTGAGGGAAAATCCTAAATACTTATGGTGGCGTTTGATTCTCCATGCAGCGGTGGTTCACGGGTTCGATGAAATGATGAGATAAAAAAAAAAAAAAACTCCAGCATTATAGGTGAAAGTACAGTCACTGTTTATTCATTCTCAAATGAAGAAAAGACAATTCGTAGAAAAGGTATCAGATATGAAACTACGTAGCTATATAATTATCCATGATAAACTATTCCGTAAGGTCAACAGGAAAAAAACAAAACAAACAACAGCGGCCCTTTCACGGACCTTTACAGTAACGGGGTTGGGAGTTTTGCTGAACTTAATGCGTACTGAATCACATGACTTGGCGTATTGTATTATCGCCAACAAACAAAGTTTTTGATTCCGGAATTACAGAGACAAAGCATTGGCGGCAGATTTAACAGACAAATTAC
The DNA here is from genome assembly GCA_963932465.1 of Maratus speciosus. Taxonomy (NCBI): domain Eukaryota; kingdom Metazoa; phylum Arthropoda; class Arachnida; order Araneae; family Salticidae; genus Maratus; species Maratus speciosus. The sequence continues at coordinate 325,886,776 of OZ010794.1, forward strand.
GTGGCAGTCCCCCTTTTCCGCGCACCCACAGGATGTGAAGAAACCCTACATGTTTCAAGAATAAGACGACATGAAGTCTGACTTCGTTTATTTTAACAACATATTGCAGTTAAATGTGATTGTGAAATCTTTAATAAATGCATGTGAAATATAGAAGGGATAATTGTCTGAGCGAACCGAAGGCTAATACTCGGCGACGCATACAGCTACGGTGGATATTAACGCCATGTCCTACTAAATAAAAAGCCTAATAAAAACCTTTCGTCAAGCATAACTCAAAAAATATTTGTCGGATTTCGTTTCTGATTGCACCAGAAGGTACCTATGAGGGTAGCCTACTGAATGCACCTACTATGAAAAATAAGTTCCAAACAGTTTAAAAATTATATAGAAAAAACTGATAAAAAAGCACAATTTTTCTGCATACGTCATAGAAATTTTGTATGCGTCAATTTCACCGGTTGATGTTTTCGTAGACAAGTGGTTTGAACACATGGAGCAAATAAAAAAAAAATACGCACGCAGTAATATTGAAGTGCCATAACACATATTTAAATTTAATCAAACAGGAAAATGAATCTGTTTGTTTTTCGGTTTAAAAGAAAAATAAAGCATATAAACTTTGATTTTAGATTTTACGATAATCTCTCAATAGCATTTTTTAATAGCCAAAAAGCATATTTTATAATTCGCGTGTGAAACTTAGAAACAATTATATGATGTGCAATAAAATATTTTGCTTTATAGCATCATTTCTTCTCCTTTTTTTTTTTAGCTTACAATTATATTTGTCTGTGGCACCCAAATCTTGTGATTCATTTTTCACCCACTTCCTGTTGACATAGAGTTTTGAAATTTGGAATATATATGTATTCCTGGGGGCGATATATGAATTGGACATTGATTTTTTAAAATTCGATCCCTAAGGGGGCAACAGTGGTGAGGGGGGGTGAATTTCTTAATGGTTTACGTTTTATTTTCTATAGAGAAATCAGCATTAGCTTCAACAGTGAGTATTTGTTTAAAACTAATGACAGGTTTACCACGATATCGCCAAACTTTGGCCAACGTGGAGAAATATCGCCAAATTTGGTTGCCAACTTGGAGATAGCTGGCTAACTTGGCAAAATTCCCATTTAAATCCATTTATCTTCCATTATTGAACTCACCGAATTAAATTTAAACTCCGTGCATTTAAGGTTTTTTCAAGACTTTTCTGATATTTAGTGCATTTAAAAAACATATATATTTTCTAAATTTTTGTGAATTTTAATGAAAGCATGATTTTCAAAAAAGCGATTTCCATTTATATTCATTTCTTTTTAGTCTTTAAAATGAAATTGATACTTTTCCTGTATAAGGGCCTTGGCGAGGTAGAGAAAATGGGTTTGGCGAGACAAGTAAGCTTTTTATGCGTATTTTCGTGCAACTTATTCATTGTTTCATATACACAAGCAATTTTTTAAAGATTTATGCAATTTATTTTGTGTTAACAAGCCACTTACCTATTTTTATATACATTCAAAAGTAAATTGTATATAAAAAGCAATGATGTTACATATATAAATAAAATGTTTATATTTATGGCGCAGATGCCATAGACACACCGGGTTTGGCGTGATTTTTTTATGCGATTTTGACGAAAACGTCCTTTTCGAATACCTGTTACATATAGCATGTTATAATAGTGCGGTATTTTTTATTTCAATATGAAAACAAAATAAAGTGATAAACAAAACATTTTCTATTATTTTTAAAAGGAAATAACAATCAATAAATGACATAATTACAGAACAAAACAATTTATAATAGCGTTATATATGGTAACATCAGTGGTGGGGAGGCACTAAATCCATAGCTGCCAAATTTATTCTTCTCTTACCACTATCTATATTATAAAGGACAAACATATCTGTGCGTAACGCATACGGCATTCTGCGAATGGCAACACTTTCAAATTTGAAATGAATTTTCGTTTTACAATTTTCGCTACTGAAAATTTTAAAACTTCTACACATCGCACAGTTTTAGTTTTTATACTGTCGTATAAGGGGAAAAAAATGTACTTTTAAATGCAATTTGATGGAATGCTGTATCTCAATTTACTTTTGAGATAATTTTTTTTATAGTTTTTAGTACCAATTTTGTAATTGTGGCAACAGAAGTACTTCATTTCTATTAAAAGTAAAGTGACAATAGTAGATTACCGTTCTTTTTTTGTTGCCATTTCCTCATAAAAATTGAAATTAAAATATATACTATGTCAATAATACCGTCTGAATCCGGTGAATTTTGGTTTTATTTCGTTTTTATTCATCAGTTAAATGTTTCTTAGCTTATAGCAAAAATATTTTACAAACGATGTAACACTTTCTTTTTTAAAAAACATATTTTAAAGAATTGTGCATTAAATAATTGTTGTTTCCTTCACAATTATTTATTTCGTATCAGAAAGCTGAAATAATGCAATTTTATTTATGCGTGTGTGATAATATTTTCCAAATTTTGAAAAAAAAAATGATTTCTGATAATGACTTCTGATAAAACATGAAGCTATTATAACTAAAAACAAGTGGAGGCATATGTAACATTAAATACCGGATTCCTTTTGCCGAGCTTCTTGAATGACGATATTGCTTTTTGTTGTGTTTGTGTATTATTCTGCAATAATTGCGTCATTTGAATACTTTTCTATATATGTAGGATTGACTGCAAAATTTCAGAATTCTAGAAGCTCTGTACAGTACAGATGTTGTTTAAGACTGGATCATAAAAGTGGAATTCTTTAGCGGATGCAAAGGATGTCATTTTATTTAAAAAAAGCGTGTTTTTTAATTCTTAAAACTGAAATATGTTTCGTAGAAGAACGTCATTTCACCCCAGTTCCTTTGAAATTCTTCACAGGTGAAAAAAATCTCTTTCAAAAATAACGTAATCGAAAGGACAGACTGATAAAGCGCAATGTTTTACAAAAATTTAGAGCATCTGTAACTAATTTTGTAGGTTTATTATAAATTAATGAAACAGTTCCTTCTTAAATATTTTCCTTCGTCGATGTTCGACGGGTCCCAACTCGTTGCTTTAAAAGAAATCTTTGCCATATTTGTTGGCAGCATTATCGACCATTAAACAAGGTAATATTTTCTTTCAAAAAATAATGGTAAGAAAAGAATAATAAGGTCCTCCATGCATTTTGTGCCCCAAAATATGACATTCACGAGCCGCCACTGGTTACCATGTCAGGCAAAGTAACGCCACTTTGACGCCAATTGGGTACCTCTGTGCGTATATGACATCTGTGCCATATTTACTTGTAAAAATAAGCATAAAGGTTCACCAGGTTTGTTTTCATAGCTTGTTATATCTTTTTGCGACAAATCTTTATTTCTGAGGCGAAACTGCACAAAAATTGAAAAAAAACTACAAAACGGGAAGTCTGTTTTTTCAGAATTTAGTGTCACCCTCGATGAAAATAAAATATATAAATATGGATAGTACAAAATATATTTTAGTTTTAAGACTTAAAACACACGCTCCTATTGTGTACAGAATGACGTGATCCGCATCCGCTGAAGAATTCTTCATTTACGATAAAGTCTTAAACTACAGTAAAGTACGCATAGGACGTCACTATCGCTGAATAATACAAAAAAAAAAAAAAAAAAAAAAAAAAAGATGTCGTCATTCACAAAACTCTGCAAAAAAAAAAAAAAAAAAAAAAAAAAAAAAAAAAAATTGGCTATCTCATGATTCATATGCCCTCATTTGTTTGTAATATTAATATGTATAATTCATATTAAATTTCGAAAAAGAAATCATTCATTTATATATTTTTTAAAATAGCATGTATTTTAATTACATTTTTAACCATTTGGAAAAATGGTTATTGTTCTCGTCACGGTAGGAAATCAAAAGCATATCTGAACGTTTTCATTGGTTTAATCCGCAATTTATTCGTTATCTGATTGGTATATACAGTAATCTGTATTTCCCTTTGGTTTCAACAACGATGGACAACAGAGTGTTTCCACTATGACAAAAAAGTAATAAAAACTACAAAAAAAAAAAAAAATAATAAATCAGAAACAAATTGAGATACAGCTTTTAAATAAATTGCATTTAAAAGTACATTTTTTTCTCTATCCGACGGTGTAAAAAGTAATATTGTCGGATGTTTAGAAGTTTAAGAATAAAATTTTATTTAAAATTGGTCGTGAGATCTTTTGGAAATCTGATGATAGAAAAGCCTTTTCCCGCACAGCGAATGAAATGCTTGGCTATTACGTAAGCTTCAAATGAAATCTGACGAGTCGCAGGCGATTTTTCTTGCTTGCAATTTTTAGTGTGTAATAACACTATTAATCTTTAATTCATGGCGTACGTAATGTATGACCAGCTCCGTAGAATTTTAAAAATTTAGAGTACCGAAAATTGTAAAACTGAAATTTCTTTTACATTTTGTTCATGATGGGTCCAGGAATGTTATCGTTTAATCCATGGCGTACGTAATGTAGGATCAACTCCGTGCGATTTTTTATGTCTTAAATTTTAGTCTTTGAAAAATTCATTTTCCAAATGGTCGTTATAATTTGTTAAATTGCTTTTTTTATCTTTATTTTAAGTTGTTAAGGGAAAAGGGCAACAAAAAGGTATAATTACTATTTTCCAACTATTTTCCACCTACTTTCTACAGAAATGGAGTACTTGAATTGCCAGAATTAAACAAATGGCGCTAAAAGCTACAAAAAAAATTAATATTTCAAAAATAAATTTAGATGCAGTTTTCAAACAAATTGCACTTAAAAGTACTTTTTCTCCCCAATACGACGGTATAAAAATAAAAAAAAATGTGCGATGTTTAGAAGTTAAAAATCTTAAAATAGTAGAATAGAGAAGATTAAGTTAAATTGAAGTTAAACTGCAGTACAATATTTGGTACTACTTAGTTATCCCGTGTACCAAAAATCTATCGCCAAACTATAAGATTGAATGTCAATAATGGTTCATCGTAAACGTCGCATTCTAAGTACCTTATTACCATGCATTTAATGCTTTTCATGGTACTTCGTTGTTTATGGACTTTGGCGCTTTGGTAAAATGCACGCAATGCGGGGTTAAGAAAGTGAGATTTTTTGCCAATAACTATGAAAATAAAACAGAATAAGTATTATACGGGTTTATATATATATATAAATGCATCTGCTAACATGTATTAGATAAGTTATTAATGTTTGTATATAATCTATTACATAAAAATGAAAATTTGTTTATGCAACTAAAGTAATCCGGAATCAAAATAATTTATAGATAATTTTTAATTAATAAAAACCACCAATTTAACAGCAATTTCTTATCAAATTTAAACATTTTTCGTTATAGCAGTTACCAAAAATTAAAGTACACAGTAAAATTCTTACTACAACAATTAATTTTCTACTACAAGATTTCCACGTGAAAAATGAAAATGAAATAAATAGTTTGCCGAATTAAAAAAAAACGTGAATATTACGTCATAACTTTTCTATTGCAATATATTGACGTGAAAAAGGAAAATGAAATAAATAGTTTGACAAATTTAAATGAAAGGGAATATAACTTCATAACTTTTCTATTTCAAGGTTCCCATGTGAAAGAGGAAAATATTACGGCATATTGGAAATATAAAGGACGTGGTGGATATAGTATAACGTCATATGAGTGTGAAAAATGCATTGAAGCATGATAAAAACCCAATTAGGGAAATATTGGCTTATTTTAACATTATTGCTCCAATTATAAATTGAAATAAGTTCATTTATAGCTGTATTCTTTTGCGTCTGTTATATATATTTATACATTTTTATATTGTGTTTTCACTTGATTCATGCGTACAACAGTTCGACTGCTTTTTTTAATGTTTGTTTTATGTTGTATTTAAATTTTGAAATTGATTTTTCAGAACAAACACCCTTCAAATTCTGGGCAACGCCGGGCACTTTAGTTTGTAACAGATAAATGGCTTTTGTATCTCTATATCTAATGCTAATATTATAAAGCGTTATAATATTATAAAGTGTACAATCTATATCATAAAGGACAAACATATCTGTGCGTAACGCATACGTCATTCTGCGAATGGCAACATTTTGAAATTTGAAATAAAATTTTGGTTTTGCAATTTTCTCTACTGAAAACTTTTAAACTTTTAAATATCGCACATTTTAAATTTGTGCACCGTCGTATAAGGAAAAAAATGCTTTTTTAAATGCAATTAGTTTGATAGCTTTATCTCAATTTAATTTCGAGATATTATTTTTTTTTTTGTAGGTTTTAATACATTTTTTGTAATTGTGGCAACTGAATAACTCCATTTCTGTTGAAAGTCGCGGAGGGTTGAAAGTGGTTGAAAGTAAAGGGAAAATAATCACGGAGGAAAGAAAATATTATATTTCTGTACTTTTTGTTGCCATTTTCTCATAAAAACTGAAAAAAATTAAATTAAAATACGTGCTATGTCAACGATTTCTTTAATTTCTAAAAATCGCACATTTTCAATTTTTAAACCGTCAAATAAAGAAAAAAAATCTACTTTCAAATGCAATTTGTTTGAAAATTGTATCTTTATTGACCGAATTATTATGGTTTTTAAAATAACTAGCCGCCCGTGCCGACCAGTTTGGTCTTCCTTAAATGTATGCTAGGAAATATATCATGTTACTTTTATTCATAATTTATTTGCTCAATCCTTCGCCAAATTGGAAGATTCTGATAGAGAAATCGAGAACTCCCTACTTTTATGTTAGTCGGGCACAGGTGATAAATCGCCAAACATTGTACCCGTCGCATTTTTTTTTTTTTTCATATTTCGTTAATTCAGATTAAAATATAATCATTTTATTCATTTTATTTAGAATGGATAACTTTAATTTTAAAATGAAACCTTTAAAATTCATGACTTTCACTAAAAAAAAAAAAATAAATAAATAAATAAATAAAATAATAATAATAAAAAAAAAATACCATAAACCATTTAATTTCAACATCAAAGCATTGTTTTAATTTATCCCTCGAAAAATAAAAAATGCTGCTGGCGAGTTACAAAATGCTATTGGCGAGAAATGCGCCCAGCTAACATAAAAGTACGAACTCTTTGCTATCATGTTATCTTTTATGTAGTTTTATTTGAAAAAAATATTTTGATTAAATCGGTTGCCAGAAAAAAAAAATTCTTTTCTCGCCATGAACTTTTTCTCTATTTCGCCAAGTACCTATACTGGAAAAGTACCTTCATTTATTTATCGTATTTTAAATTAGATGAATAACAGACCGCAGAGGTGTCATATACACACTATGTTGGCGCGACTTTTTTTCTGACGCCAATGTCATATACGCACCGGGGTAATTAACTGGCGCCAAAGAGTCGTTATTTTGCTTGATATGGTAACCCGGATGTTTTTGTTTATTTATTAATAAGTTGTTTATTTACTTTTATTTTATTTTTTTTTAAATTACGTAAATTGTTTTGTTCTATAGTTATTAATTAAACTTTTTATTTATTTATTGTTATTCCCTTTTTTAAAATATTACGCAATAACCAATGAGGTGCGTTTCATTCGGGCGTTACCATTAAACAATTAACAAATAATCGCGATTTCTGTGCCACGTACGATAGCCTAATATATATATATATATATATATATTCAAGCATAAATTATTTTTAAATTAATCTCTATCACGTGTAGCTCGATCATGAAAGGCTAATCCGCTTGCCCTTAAAACAATGTAAAAAGTTCAGCATTTGCTTCCGTCTAATGTTCCATAACAAAATTAAATCTTCCTCTATAGAAAAATAAATAAAATAATGTGAGTAAGAAACAAATTTAACAGACATGTGATTGAAGCACGCTCTTAAAGCAGCGAAATGATCGGAAAGACTGACGTAAGTGGAAAAATCTTGTGTTAATAACTCCTTACGTGCAGTGACATGTGAAAGTATCGCTTTTAATAAATTTCAAAACTTTATTTGATTGCATAATTGATATTTTTCATATAAAAACTCTTTTTGATGTTAGTGAACAATCTAAAATATATATTACCTGTAAAAAAAAATAATTAGTGTTAAAAAAATGGTTTTCACCTTATTCTGTAACCCGAGGAGCTCGGGTTCGATTCCCTAGTATTATTAATGTCTATACGTTTGTGAAGTGTTATCTGTGAAACTACATAGCCAACTTAAAAAATGTTGGTGACCATCTCTGCTCCGAAAAAAAAAAGACTGTATTTTATGTCAGTGCAACAACCTATATCGCTCCAGGAGAAAAAAAGTTCTAAAATTGCGACTTCTGTGATATTGATTGGGTTAGAAACTTTAAATTCGGTATGGTGGTTACTTTTAAGATGTAAATACTCGTTATGAACGCCCTCTAAAAGGTTCGAAAATTCAATTTGACAGATAAACGTAAAAATTTCTAGAAAATTCTAAATTATGATTTATTTGGAATACTGAAATTTCTGGGATACTGTTGGGGTTAGAAACTAGAACATTGCATGACAGTAATTTATAAGATACGTATAATACGTGGATACGTGTAAATGCTCGTTGTAGAACGAATTCTAAAAAATCGAAAGACTAAACAAAACGGAAAAAGATTTAAAGATGATCTAAGTAACGAAGTACATGGAATTACTAGGAAGAAAATTGACAGGGCTGTATTTATCATGACGTAAATTCTCGCAATAGAACAATTTCTAAAAATGTCGCTATATAAAACACTGCAGAAACAAAACACTTTTGAAATTTTTCTATATCTGTGTTACTGCTGAGCCCAACAACATGAAATTTTTCTTCGGGTTTGTTTTAATATATAAAACCGTCTCTATGAATGGTTCCTAAAAAATTTAAAATTTAAAAAGATGAAATGAATGGAAAGCAATCTCAATTACCATTAATTTGGAATTATTAGATATAGCAACTTTAAATATTTCATAATGCTGCATTTACTCCACAAAACATGTAATTTAAATGCAACAAAACTGATAGATACCCTCCTAACATTAAATAAATTGTGTAAATATTGAATAAAGACCTGTATGAAACAGTCAGTAGGTTGCCCGAAAGTACTTGTTAAAGTATTCCTTCTCTAGGCTTTTCTCTCTCGCCAAGGCCACTAACAGAGGGAAGTGCCGTTTTAAATGTGATATGAATATTTTCTGATTCATTTTTCTAGACATTTTATCATAAGGTCATATTCTCAATTATCATTAGTAGGTTTTTTATATATTAACTTAGTCTGGTGAAAATTCATAATCGGGTTCATATTGGTGTATTTTAGCTTGCATTATTTGCTGAAAAAATATATATGGATTTGTAAATTACTTCAAAAGACACTTTGACAGCTCAAAGGTTATGTTGACGATATATTCAGATCTTGTGTCATACTTTATGTTACAATCATTGTCGATTTCTTTTATTCAATACATACTAAATACAGCTGAACTTGTGCAGAATATGTTTGAAAACAAAACAATACAGCGTATGTAGTGGCCAGCATACATTCATCATTTAAATCTGATCGAGCATATCTAAGACACACTCTAACGACGCAATTCATGCCACTGTTGATGTGTTCGGTACTTTGATACTATATCAGATTTTGAAGAGAGAATTCCTTATCTCTTATCGACAACCTCATTGCATCCGTGGAAAACAGATATTGTACAATATTAACTATTCCGGTGGAGCACACACCATATAAAGTATAGTTCACAACATTCAATTTTAATTTTAATTTCCTACATCAAAGTATTTGGCTGTCAATTTGTGGCAGAAATCTATATTTTAATACTGCTAAATTGAATATCTTTTTAAACATCATATATTTGTCATTTAAAGTTACTCAAATTGGTGCAAAGAGTCTGATTATACTCTTGACATACTTTTATAGAGTTAAAATTTCGATATAAGATAATTTAGTGTTTCATTTTCTATTTTATTTTTAATATATTGCGTACTTTCAATTTTATATCCATGCATGGCTATCTTGCATGGTTTGTTTTCCCATTTTTTAAACAGTGTATACGAATTTATATGTAAGATTTTGTAATTCTTCGATTCGTTTGTTTTCATCATTTCAATTTATCGCAGTATATGGACAATTAAAGATAATATTTAATATTCTTTGCTTCCACATGTTATTATTAAATCTATGTTCTCAGCAATATCGCTCAGACTAATCCCTCTGAGGGAAGTCCTAGTGATAAATGGAAATATAATTTGAAACCACAATTCCAATAAATAAATTTTTTCTTTATTTCTTTTTACCCGTCAAATTATAATAGGAAATAAGAGTGGTTTACTTATAGCGCAGATAAAATGCGATAAAAAAATTAAACGTTAAAAAAAAAAAAAAGCAGATGCACGGAGTTATATCTATGTCATTGATTGCTTTTAAATAAAGACCGTTAAGATAGAAAAATAAATATAGGAGAATGAGAATTTTGAACGAGTGGAAAAAATATGAAATTATAAATCTTTATACGTGTTGAGTAAATTTCATTGTGAAAGGAGAAAGGAAAAAATAAATATATGAATGTAGAACTATGAATTGTTTTAGGAAAAGGAATTAAAATAATAAATTTACTTGTTCAAAGTAGATTTTGAGTAACGAGAAGTGAAAACCGATATGTTGCAGAGAATCTGCCACAACATTAAATTTTAATTTTAATTTCCTACATCAAAGTATTTGGCTGTCAATTTGTGGCAGAAATCTATATTTTAATACTGCTAAATTGAATGAATGTTTTGAAACGAAATATATTGATTCAACATTTTTATATATTTCTGAAACACCACTAAACATATTCATTATTAAGTAAAATTATAAATTAATAGAAAAATTAAAATTAAAAATTAAATTTAAAAAGCAACAAATTTATTAAAATTATTCGGATATTTTCTTCCTTTTCTTTTTAATAAAGTCGCTAGATCTTGGTTACAGTAAATAATTATATTACATAAATCATCTCTCCTCTGAAATCTTCACTTCGCCACCTTTCTCAGCCAACATATATTGTGTAAAATTATATTATATATATGTATGTATTATATATATATATATATATATATATGTATATATATTAAAAATTTTCTTCTAATTTTTATAGTAATAATAATTTAAAAAAATCTAGATACGCTACCTCATGATTTTTTAATCAAGAAAAAAAATCTGTCGATAAGCATAGATTATGTAAACCTTTCCAACACTACCTGAATGCTTTATGAAGGTAAAGGAAGTAAGGGAGTTCATTTTAAGTAAAGTGTAGGGAAATCAGGTAAATAAGATAACTAGGTAAACATTTTAGAAAACACATAAAACATTTAAAAAATTGATTTCTGCAGTTACAGTCCATAGCCAAATATGTTTTCCAATTCTTTTGAACAGCCATGTATTTGATCTGTAGGTTGATTTATATACAATATAATGGGAAAATATAGTTTAGCAAAAAACGCATAACATGTTGAAATTTCTCTTTCTGAAATTTATACTAATAGATTGAAACGTACTTGAATACTTTTGTATATCCCTGTGGTTTACCTAGTACCTTTATTACGTGCCAGTATACAGCTAAAATTTAATTCTAAATAAAACACTCTTAAAACTATTCAATGCACATTACCAGAAATTATCATCCATACACGGTCATGATTCTATTTCTTTGTGTGAACCTGTATATCATTTTATTTATATTCTACAAAAATTTCTTAGTAAACTAAATGTAGTTCAGCGTGAAAATGCATAACTCATTTAAATCCCACCTTCAAGAAAATTCCGTTCATACCCATTATCCCTTAAATATTTGTTTTCCTGTATATGAATTATAGCATTTATACACACCATATAGTATGCGTAAATATAGTGAAACATAAAAGAGCATATCATAATTAAAAATGCATTTTCAGCAATCATCGCTAATATACAGTACTTCGGATGCATTAGTATCCGAAATCTTTTGTGTGTCCCGGTAAATGCAATGCACATTGCATTATATATGAAATAACTTATAGTGAACCTGAGCGATGTATATCAATTTCATTATATTTGAAATAGTTTAACATAATTAAAATACGCCGCAAACAATCGCCAACCCCTATGCCATTTTGTAACGGAATTCTTTTGTGTGTCCCTGTAAATGAATAATAACTATTCTTTGCACTGCATATTCTACAGGATATATATTTTAGAGCACTTCTTAAAAGCATATCAATTTTATTATGTTTGTAAGCGTGTAACATCATTAAAAATCATTTGAAACGATTTTTTCGAATCGGCCGACTGCCGCTGTGAATGAACTAAACACGCTACAAACTTCAATTGAAATTGGGATCGTGCTTTGGTATACGTAAATATCATCCAAAAATTCCAGGGCAATCTGAGTATATTTGCGAAAGTAAGAGCGCGGAAAGGCGACCAGACGGCCAAAAGGCCAGATAAACCAAAGTCATAAAAACTTTTTAAAATTGTTGGAAAGTATTAAAAATAACAGAATGCTATCGAATCTTAAATGACTCCGCCTACGCCACCTTTCTCATTAGTTACTGGGAATTATGTTCTTTCTGTAGAAATCCCTTTTGCCATCGACCCCTAATTTTAGCGAATTTTCAAAAAAAAAAAAAAAAGTCTATTGAAATAAAGACTATTCTTACTTTTCTCCATCCATCCTATCTAAATTCTCTACTTTTATGGTTTTCGCCAAACACAATTCCTCCCTGCCAAGAAAAGTCACTTTGACGCAGAAGGCTTTGACCTATCAGATGACGAGATGGAAAATTATGGTTGGGGAAAAAATATGCTTGCTGCATGTTTAGCCCGTAATTAATCGATTTTAATAATTTTCTTATGCCTTAGTTTTGTAGTGTAAACGAACTTTGCACCAAATTTGAAGTCTGTAGGTGCAGTAGATATATGAGATCTTTTTCATAGTCATCATGAGTGAGTGAGTCAGTCTGTGATAAAATTAACGATTATCAGATATTTTCAATTGTCATTATCTCGAAAATTAATTATGCGTTATTTATAAAATTTTGGATTCTAGGTAATTAGGCTGGCCTTACTATGTACGTATTACAAGTACGTAGGTTACATAGATTTTAAGTAGTAGAGTGTAGAAATTTGGCAAAAACAACTAGAAATGATTAGTGGAATGTAACACACTAGCATGTCAAACGAACTTGGCTGACACACTGCCGTGTTTCTAGATCCAGGGACACTTCTGTGAAAAACTGGGAAGCTGGTTTGCCCGTGATTTATACGAAATGTTTCTGGAAAATAATAGAAACATTATTGAAGATTCTGAAACGTTCATTCTCTGAAAAGCATAGAAACTAAGTGAACTTCCTGTGAAATACTAGTGATGTTTCTCATGCCATGACAAACTTACCTGATATTTCACAGAATGGTTAGTGACGCTTCAGAGGAATGTTTTTGTTGTCGACAGCAACATTCCTGATATTTCTCAGGAAGTTTTCTGGCATTTCTTTCGAATGTTTTAAAATTAAAAAATTACAATCATTTAAAAAAAAAATGTTTCTTGGAAATAATGTGAACATTTCTTTCCCATTAAAGTTTCCGATTTTTTTAAGTGTATAGTCCGCTTCTCATTTGTCGGTTTTAATTTAATATATATATTTTTTATGCTGCATTGTTTCTTTTTACGCTGCTTTCTATAGCGCAAAATTTTTCTTCCTTTGAAAGTTTCTTTGATGCAGGAAAGGCGCATTGTTTGTGAAATCCCATAAATAGCACGTTTTATATTCCACGATGTGAAATGAAATTACATTAATCATTCATTCCGTTGTATTTTATATTTTGTAATTACGAAAAGAAAATGTAATTTCTTAAAAACCTAGCGGAAATTTCTATGTAAAATATATTTTTAGAACTTTAGTTTTGTAAGTTTATTTAAAATACTATTATGTAAGAAAAACGTAATAATTTGGAGCAGTAGCATTTATATGTACTGGAACAGAAAAAAAAAATTTCGCGAGGGGTTAACCCTACAATGATACGTCTGCTTCATTACTCGACTGCCAAGAAGGGTTATGTGTTTCACGCGTATCTGTGTATGTGGATTTCTTTATACCCTCGAAACATCCCAACGGCTGGATGGATTTTATTGAATGAGGTCTCTATCGATTCGTCTTAACAGTCCGATGGTTATAGGGTAGGTTTTGTTTTTATAAATTAAATGGCGGCCGAAAAATACAAAATGGCGGTAGATACGAACAAAAAAAATACGCACCACATTGAGTGGCATATCATTCGATAGGTCTTTTAGAATGAAGACGATGTTTCATTGGCTATTTTACAGTCAGAAGCTCAGTTTAAATATTACACAACCTGGATTATTGCGGAGGTAGGATCTCTAGCTTTACTGCAACTCTAACCATCATAGACATCTATAGGCCTCATCGAAACAGTGTTTATAGATAGGAACTAACAATTAAACACAACTTAAAAGTCATCGATTCAAGTAAAAAAAAAAAAAGGTAATTAATATTAAAAACAATAGTTTAACATTGATGAGAAATAATTATTTAGCCCGCTTTTTACGCAGTCGGGTTTTTTGATTTTTTAAATTTAATTTTTTCTTGTTTTACGGGTGACTTATGTAGCGGAAGATTATTTTATAGGGACAACACTTTAATTGTTTCCCGAAAGAAATAGCATATCGGAAGCTAATAATAATTAACATTAAAATTTTATTAAAGAATTATTAATGAATTATGTAACATCTATCTTTTTAACTTTGTGCTTTTAATAAGTTAATAGCTTTTAATAAATTTGATAAAATTTTAAAATTAATTATTTTGTTAAAATATTTAATTGGTTAATGACGTTTTGAGTTGCAAATTTATGCAGACATAAGTTTATTTGTGTAATTAAAAAACACTTTCAGTTATTGTACTTTACTAATATATACTGACGGAAAAAAAAATCCCAACACCAAGAAAGACTTGTGTTAGATAAACGAAATTTGGTAGGCGTGTTTATACATCTGAAAGATGACATCGATTGAAATTTCGCGCTTCGCGCTTAAGTGTGGCGCTAGTAGCGCCACTCACAACTTGCGGATCAGGTTTACTTTAAATGAGTGCTGTAAAGTTCGTGGTCGTTATTTAGCTTCGAAATGTGACGTATTGAGTTGATGTTAGCCAATACTTCCTTTAACAAGACGAAGAAGCCACTTTCAACAGCTCACCGTGTTTTCTGATGAAAAAGAAACACAACAGATCTCCACTACGCCCACCAATGAGCTCTGGCTTGACACGAATGGCTTCGCAAACGGCAATGGCTTGGAGTCAGTAGAATGCACGCTAAATGGTGACTCGCTTGGAGCTGTCCTTGAAGTAACCGATTTCTAACAGTTTGTTGTGTCACTGTGGTACCAACTGCAGCTCGAATTTCTGCCGCAGAAGCAGTACGATGCGCCACATTCGTACGCCGAATACTGCGATCTTCCTTCTCAGGAGCGCCACGTGGCCGCCTGGATCCCGGTCTTCTTGAGGCAGTACCATCCCTTGACCACTACTTCCAACAATCATGCACAGTGGATGCATTCCAGCCAAGTCTTTCTGCAACATCGCTGAAAGAAAATCCACCTTCTCGTAGCCCGAATATGCAACCTCGTTCCAACTCGATGAGCTGTTGACAGTGGCTTCTTCGTCTTGTTAAAGACATTCTTAGCTAACATCAACTCAATACGTCACATTTCGAAGCTAAATGACGCCCACGAACTTTACAGCACGCATTTAAAGTAAACCTGATCCGCAAGTTATGAGTGGCGCTACTAGCGCCACACTTAAGCGCGAAGCGCGAAATTTCAATCGATGTCATCTTTCTGATGTATAAACACGCCTACCAAATTTCGTTTATCTAACACAAGTCTTTCTTGGTGTTGGGATTTTTTTCCGTCAGTGTATAATAACATATTCGTCATATTCTTAATATAAAAAAAATGAGACAATGAAACTACGGCAATTATTTATGCTCACACTGTATATTATTGCAGCTGATATCTGTAGTAAAATTTAAAAATTGTGATCTTTTTCCCTATATATTTTATTCCATACATACTTGGCAACATTCAAATAAACTTCCGTAAAATGTGAGTTACGTTTACCCACGTTATACTCGTTACTAACCAGAAAATGTATTTGATGTATCATTATACATTTAAAATCTTGTTTTTCTATGAAATCTATTTGATTTAATTTCTTTAGTAAGTTTTTGGGTCGAAATTTTTGACTCGAAACGTGTTTAACCTGGGTAAATTTAATTCACATTTTAGGGAAGTTTAAGGAAATGTTGGCAAGTATGTCCATAACATTTAAAAACAGTTTACAAACTCTTTCATTATAGAACAAAGAATAATTTTTGTTAAAACTCACGATTGACTTTATTATCTAAACACGGCGCGATTAGCTCATAAATTTGCTTTTAACCATACAAATTTTATCCCAGACAATGTCCTGAAATTTCTATAAAACTGTTATCAAGCAAAATGGAATACTGAAGCTTAAGCTATGAGGTATCGCTGTAAATGGATTTATCGGAAATTTAGAATAACTAATTCCTTAAATTTGTATAAAATAAAGGATTTTGCTCAAACTTTGCGGTTTCAGATTGTCTACAAATATCCTTCATCTGTAACTACATCGCTTTTATTCTTGACGGTAGCACAACGGAGCATTGGAAGCAAAGTTCTGGCCAAAATTATTTTTTTTCTTTTATAGTTAAAATTATTACAGTTGACTTACTTTTAGTAAATAGAGTCAATTAATGTTATATTCACAGACGAGTAAGAATTTACTTAAAAACCAAATATAAAATACAAAGTTTGCTTAACCTTTTACTGTTTATTAGAGGAAGGGAATGTTTGAGTTGTTTTACTTACAAGTAATGTTTAATTAAATGTTGTTAATTCTACTGTTTTTAAACGTTTAATTATTTATATAAACTAATGTATTAATATAATATTATTTGCATTTAATATTTAACAAAGTTAAGTTTTTAAAAACGAGTTGTAGTTTAGAAATCCTGGTTTTTGAGTGTTATTAATTGATTATAAAAACAATTTGTATTTAAAAACGGCAAATACACGCGGAATACATATGTATTTTTTTATTGATCCTCAAAAATATGAGCAATGCAACTATACTTCAAAAATACTCCAGCAAACCTCGGCATTCCTTTAAAAATCTATATATTTAAATCAATATACCTAAACAGAGCAAAAAAAGTTTAAAAAGAACACATTTTTTGGGGGAGACCAGCTTGGTCTCCCTTAAAATTTATGTTTGGGAAAGCATGCTAAGCATTGTATCATGTTACTTTTATCCAGAATTTAATTTACTTGGACTGCTTTAAATATAATTAATATAATCCCTTAAGCTAATATTAGTTTTTTTGCGTTAAAACATCCCAATTTGTTGATTTTCTGTAAGCAAGTAAACCTTATTGGTTTACAATAGAAGTCTATGGTAATTTTGCGAAATAATAGAGATATCCCCAAGCTAGCGTCACTTTGGGCGACTAATTTTGCTCACCAAATTTGGCGATATATCGCGAGATTGGCTACAAAATTGCAGGCATTTGGCGACAGAGCAAGTTTCCCTATCGTAACCCCCTTTATAGGTATGGAGATACATTAAATGTTGTTCAATATTGTTCAACCTATAAGATGCGTTTCATTCGGGCTTTGCCATTAAACAATTAAAAAATAATCGCGATTTCTGTGCCACGTACGATAGTGTAAAATATATATAAATTAAAAATAAAGCTATTGAGTTCAACAATTAACGAAGCCACAAAAATATACATTTAAACATAATTAATCATAATAACAAAGTTGAAACGTAACAATAAAGCACATCTTCTCGCAAAGAAACCCCTTCCACTTACAAGGAGCGGGTCCGATGTTGGTCTCACCGAATGCGATGAACATTTGTGTATCGATAGAGTATAGTTAGTATATAAATATATGAGCGCCATAAAGCGTAAACCCCTGGGGGTCTTGAGAATATAAATCGCAAAGTGTAACCTACAGTTCATAATCGGATAAATTAGCTTATTTGGCCAGCGGTCCAGTAGCACGATTGGCAGCACGCAGGATTTGAGTTTTTTCGGCCTGTGTTCAAATCCGGCTCGGACTTGTTTTTCGGAACGAAAAACCGCAATTGAAAAAATATGTATAATAATTGAAATTTACGAAAAATATGAATTAAATGTATGTTTTGTAGCATATAAGTGCTTTTTTAACTACGAAATTTTACATGTTTAAATATATAATAAAAAGTGAAAAAAACCTTTCATATTTATATGTCTATAAATAAAATAAAATAAAATAAAATAAAATAAAAAATCATTTAAAAATATTGAAATGCATACGAGATATCTCAAAAATAATCTCGCATTGGATTAACAATAGCGAACGTGTTCTGAGAGGGATTTTTATTTCTTTGATTAAAAGTGCAAAGGAGAAAAGAACGGTGAATGCAAGGAGAGTAATCCTCAATTCTCCTTCCATTGACATATTTATTAATCCCACAATTTTATTAATACATAATTAAAAATCCCCTTTTATAATCTGTTTTTCCTTCGTAGGGTTAACTACTCTCTGCAACTAGTCACCTGATGAAGAGAGCCGTTAATTAATCGAAATTATTTTAAAATTATTTACAGTTATTTCAATGAATAATCTAGTATTTTTGACAGAGGATTACATTAAAACCCGTGATATAAATACGTGAATAATTATATAATTTCAATTTGTTTCTATATGAAAATATTTCGAATGTTTGATGATTTTTTAATATGCTTTTCAAAATTCTTAATATGACTTTTTTTTTATTTCCGATTTTTGTTTATGTAATTATTACCAACGTAATAACTATTTTCAGCAATTCAATACCTTTTTAGAAGTTATTTCTAAGCACAAAGACAGTTATTCTAATCATATTCATAAGAATCCAAGATTTAAAATTTCAAAAGTTAAAAAGCGAGTTGGTAAAAAACGATACATTTATTTCACTGTGAAAAATAGTAGCTTATTTATGTAAATAACAGTAAATAATTTTTTTAATTAGCTTAATTTCATGGTCTATAAATATTTCCAATTGACTTTTTTTTAGTTTGTTATTATTACTATTTATTTATTTTATCTTTACATTTCATTAAGTATATAAACATGCTAAAATTCGCACTTAAAATTGTATTTATATAATTAAACTGCATTATATAAAAATATTAAACAAGAAAAAATTGATTTCCGAAAGAAATTACTACGTAGACACTCATTCTAATTAAAAAACAAGAATCCCGAACTTTAAAAATCATATTAAAGATAAAAAAGCATATGTTTATTAAACCATGAAGTATTTAACGAGGAAATGAAATGAAACTATTTTATTTGTTCACTTATTTTAATTTATTTCTCTGTTAAAAATTTTTGATATTCATTGAATTAACTGTATATAATTTTAAATAACAACAAAAAATTACTGGTCTATAGACATAGACAAGCGGGTTTTTTTTTCTTTTTATTATATATTAAAACATGCAAAATTTCCTAGTTTAAAAAGCACTTATATGCTACAAACATACATTTAATTCATATTTTTCGTAAATTTCAATTATTATACATATTTTGTTTCAATTGCAGTTCGAAAAGGATTGATTAAAATTTTCGTTCCGAAAAACAAGTCCGAGCCGGGTTTGAACCCTGGCCGAAAAACCTCAAATTCATCCTGCTGCCGATCGTGCTAATGAGCCACTTTCCAAAGAAGGAAATTTATCCGATTTTCAACTGAAGGTTAAACTTTGGGGCTTATTTTCTCAAGTCCCCCTGGCGGTTGCGCATTATGGCGCTCATACATTTATATACTAATTATACTCTATCGATACACAAATGTTCATCGCATTCGGTGAGAACAACCTCGAACCCTCTCCTTGTGAGTTTATGAGCCGCCTGATATAACTCATGTTCCTGAAATAGACATAGAACGATGCACAAGTTAGTCAGCTATAATATAATATGCGTTTTACAATTGTTGAGACAATTTTAATTTTCGCATTTTCGCGCAGGTTTTTGTGTCAAATACTCCACTGTCGCGCGGTGGGATATGTTATACTTCACTTAATTTTAATCAAGATATGCACCATAACCTGTATGTGTTAGTTAAATTTTATTTCATTATTTGTGGAAAAAAGTTGTAAAAATTGCTGTTCCTTGTTTTCTAATATTTTTTTTCGAAAACCACGGTTTGACTTAAACATTTCAAAAATGCAGTTACTAGTCCTTGAAAAGGTTAAAATTTTATTGTCCATCTAATTCTATAATAATCACTCAGGAACATAAATAAAACCTTCCAATGAGCAATTTATTTTAAATGACCCGCCTATCATTAGTATACCTTATAAATTTACATTTCGTACTACGTTCATGCAAATAAAAGCTATTTTTATAGAGTTAAATAAATAGTCCTTAATTTCTACATTAATAATAGAAGCCATCATCTCTTAATTATTCCGGTGTCTGATCGAAGGAAAACATGTTTACAACGGGAAATTTTATTTAATAAACGATTTTTAAATGAAATCTCAGGTGCTGAACAGGTGCCAGGTGAGCCAGATGAGCAGCATAGAGTGGTTTCCTAGCTAATATGAGCTTAACACCCAGTCTTGAAAATGAAACATCCTATGTTTTAATGAGCCATTGGGATAGGTAGAATTGCAGTTTAGAACTACTTACAGAAAAAAATTAAGAATAATAAAGAAAAATAAAGTTGAATTATTATTAAGTATTAAAATTAAAAATCAAGTTAAAACTGTGAGTCTCTGTGAGTCTGTATGTGACAAAAATTTTGTAGGCGCTCTATCTCAAGAACTAATTCACGGAATTTCACAAACTTTTGATTTAGTTAGACCTTTATATAAACTGGTCCTGATTAGTTTTTGGTGAAAATCTCCCAACAGGTGGCGCTGCTATGCGACATTTTTCACGATTTCTGCAATAGCTATATCTCAGGAACTACTGCACGGATTTTCATAAAACTTCCGATTCTATTACTCCAGGATATAGTTTGGTGCTGATTACTTTTTGGTGAAAATCGCCCGACAGGTGGCGCTGATATGCTGCATTATTCATGATTATCGCAATAGCTCTAACTCAAGAAAAATGCACGAATTTTCACCAAACTTCAGATTCAGTTAGTCCCTGATATAAATTAGTGCTGATTAATTTTTGGTGTAAATCGCCCATCAGGTGGCGCTGATGTGCTGCATTTTTTTACGATTTCCCCAATAGCTATATCTCAAGAACTAATGCATGAATTTTCATCAAGCTTCAGATTCAGTTACTTCCTGGTATAAATTGATCCTAATTAGTTTTTTGTGTAAATTGCCCAACAGGTGGCGTTGCTATGCAGAATTGTTTACAATTTCCGCAATAGAGTAAGGTATTTATCAAGTAAGAAAAATGATACAAATCTTAACCCACTAAAGCCAGTTGGTGCGAAAATCAGCCATTTAAGTAATACAAAATTTTAAATATAAAAACCAGTATTTTAGTAAGAAAATTTTCATATTACTTAATCTCAAAATTTGAGAAATCAAGTAAGTTAAAATTACAATATGGGAAAACTGGTGTCAACTGTTACGTAGGTATTAAAAATGTGTAAAACTCTGAATTACTGGGTTAAGAATCTTAATAAAAGGCCTAACTGTAGTTAAAAAACTACTGTATAAAAAGAAAAGGATGAAAAACAGAGAAAAGTTAGCACTGTTCAGAGTTACTCCCACCAAGCGTGGGCAGGAAAAGCTGTAAAGGGGGCAGTAAAAGCCACATTTACAAAAAAGGCTCTAACAGGGGTCATACTTTTTGAAAAAAAAAAAAATAGCAATTTAACAAATTACAACGACCATTTGGAAAATGATTTTTTCAAAGACTAAATTTTAAGACATAAAAAATCGCACGGAGTTGATCCTACATTACGTACGCCATGGACTAAACGATAACATTCCTGGAACCATCGTGAACAAATTTTAAAAGAAATTTTAGTTTTACAATTTTCGGAACTGTAAATTTTTAAACTTCTACGGAGCTGCTCATACATTACGTAAGCCATGAAATAAACATTAATAGTTTTATTACACGTAAAAATTGCAAAATTTCCTGAAACTTGCGTATTATCCAAGCATTTCATTGGCTGTTCGGAAAAAGGCTTTACTATCATCAGATTTCCAAAAAATCTCACGACCAATTTTAAATAAAATTTCATTCTTAAACTTCTAAACATCCGACAATATTACTTTTTATACCGTCGGATAGAGAAAAAAATGTACTTTTAAATACAATTTGTTTAAAAACTGTATCTCAATTTGTTTTTGATTTATTAATTTTTTTTTGTAGTTTTTATTACTTTTTTGTTATAGTGGCAACACTCTATTGTCCATCGTTGTTGAAACCAAAGGGAAATACAGATTACTGTATATACCAATCAGATAACGAATAAATTGCTGATTAAACCAATGAAAACGTTCAGATATGCTTTTGATTTCCTACCCTGACGAGAACAATAACCATTTTTCAAGTGGTTAAAAAAAAAAACCAGTCAATCTTAGAGTAGTGAACCCAGAGATTACTGTGTGTCCATAATTATGGATGAAATCTTATCAGTACCATGTTGAAAGAAAAAAACATTTTCTTATAAACGCTTTCCGGTTTTAGAGTTGTTTGCCTAGGATCAGACTTCGGAATAATTAAGAGATGTTGGCATCTATGCATTAACTGATGAGTTAGTAAATATTCATTTGTTTGAGTAATAGTACGTTTATGAATTAATTTTAAACAGCTATTTCTGAGTAATAAATTTGAAAGTTATTTATTTATCATTGTTTTTGCTATTTTTTAAATGTATTATTAAACGTTTTGTTTTCGTTGCGACTGTTGACTTCTCATAAACAATTCTACAAACAATTAAATAACTTCGAATACTTACGTTTAAGTGCATTTTTAAAAATATCTCAATACATTTTTTGAACAAATATAGTACATAATTAGTACAATGAAATAAGGAAAATTTGTCTATTAAATAATTTTAAAATTGAAATTAAAAATGCTGATAGTATTGATCATACGTAAATGAAAAAGAATAATAAGATGACGTATTTTCTACCTATTTTAAAAATACTTTATAAAAATTCTGACGTTGAAGTTACACGCACATCGTTGATTATTTTAAAGAGAAAAGATAAACTTATTTCTGTTTATATAGTAATTGGGGCCTGGAGACTTAAAAATCATTTTAAATTTATCAATTTTTTTCCAAATTATATAGATAATGCAGTTTGAAAAATAATATGCACTTTTTCGCCTAGAGGAATAGAAATTATTAAATTGGGTATAATACATTTCTTTTTAAACAATTTCTTTTTAAACAAAAGATTGTATGCAAATGTATTATTTTATGGAAAATGAATTAATTTTAATACATGTGTTAAGGAAATGTTATTGTAAAATAATAGTTTGAAAGTATATTTTTAGAATCCTTGTTTTGTGCTTTTTTTCTTCAAAGAGAAATACTATATTATTGTAGCATTTGCAATACATTTTTTAATATTGTTATTGCGAAAAACTGTTTCGAAATAAAATGTTGCATATGAGCATTATACCAGATTTTCGAGATAACTATAATTCTATTTTAAATAAATTTGTTATATAGTTATATTTATTTATATTAAATAAAACTTTTACACTTTTAGTAAATCCTTTTTCTAATACTTTTTGGGGAGGAAGAAGGAACGGTGATGATAAGGGCTTGACAAATGCGGTCGCTAATGGTCACCACGTTATTTAAGTGGTGCTTTTTTTTTTTGTACAAAAACTGGCTTAATAAATTAGTACAAACGACACCCCTTCTTCTTCTTGACCTTAATCGTGCGCGTTAAGCAGTTAAATTCCTGTTTTCTCCTACTTCTAACAGAATAACCAAGTTTAAAAGACATCTTTCCATCTCATGCACCCGCTGTAGTGCTTTCCGCTAACATGTCACATGATTAGAATGTAGTGAGAGGGGCTAGATTACAATAAAACAATAAGAAATTGTGTCACTCCAGCCTCTATGGCATATAAAATTGGATAAAAGGTTAAAAAATGCTCTAGTTTCAAAACATGTTTTTCTGTACAGAATCAAAACTGATTCATACATCACAAATTTATTAATACTCTATATTTTTAAACATTATTTCCTCGCATAAAATGCTTGTAGTCTTTATTATTATAGCTCCTTTCTGCACAGCGCGCATTCCACAAATCTGCGCACCCCAGTTCCGAAGCAAGAGTTTGCTATTGGGATGCGTACCAATGTTTTTCGTGAGAGGACTCAGTTTTCAATTTTTCAGGGAATTTTAGACTTTTGCAGATATAAATTCAGTTTTTAAAGGAAATAAAACAATTATTGACTTTAGAAACATTCTAATAATTTTATTTGTTACATTTCTTAAAAATATGTTTTTTTTGCATAGTTCGTATCGAACTTGAAAATATTTTTGTGTTTTATTTTTATTTAAGAAAATAAATCCTTTTCTGAAAAATTAATAAAATAAAAAGATAACAAAAACAATGTTGAAAAAAATGTTTTAAAGAAATGAAGTTTTTACTTTTTGAAACTATATTTTTGTATTTTTGCCAGCGATTATTCACTGTAGGCGTAAAACATAATTGAGATTAAAATGTGTTAGAAGAACTTGATATGCTAAGTATAAGCTTATTTCTTTATATTTCTTTTATAAATGGCAGTGATTTTCAAACCCTAAGAAATATTTCAAATGCTGTCTTTTTTCCGTATTTCTGATAGGACATTTGCAATACTATCCCTGTAAATGTGAAAAACAACAAATTAGCATTTTTTTTTTTTTTTTTTTTTTTTTTTTTTAAGCTTTAAGCACTTTGAAAGAATTCTATCTGATGTAATTTATTATTCCGGAAGGAAACCATAAAAATGTCATATCTAATATATTATTAAACATTGCATAAGTAATATACTCTGAACACACAATATGTGAAATATTGATGTTATTTTCTTTTTCTTTCTTTCATTCTCTTCTTTTTTTCTTCTAGAAAGATATTAATAAAGGTTTTCCTAATTTTAGAAACAGATGCTAATCTAATTTATAGGATGTATTATAATAAGAGTTTATATATATATATATATATATATATATATTGGTCTTGTGAATTTATTGTTTTACGAAATTAGCTATTTATAAAAAGAATGATCTGTCAATTAATCAGTTTTAATAGATAGATTTTAAATTAATATCTAGGCTATTATCAAGAATTTTTTAAAAATCATTATCTACAATCTTTGGAGGATTCCACGTCGATAGGCCCTAAACCCCGAGGCTGAGCGCTCGCAAAGTATAGTTTGTATGTAATAGAAAAATGCTATTTTCTCCAAAACTCTGTGACTTAGGATAATCGCAATATTTTTCAATTAAGGTTTAAATAAATTCCTGTTACCACTAAATTTTTCATAATATTAGTTTCAGCAGATTCGAAGATAGGGGAGGATTATTTCTGTAGTACATTTCCCACGAAATATCTGAAAATATAATACTTACGATTAAAACAAATATATTTTTGATTTAGGTCTCGCGAAATCTTTCGAAGGATAACCCACAATATGTATATTATTTCTACTTTTGTAGTCATCTGATACCTATTCATAAGAAATTACTTTAAAAGCTGCAGTACTATTATCTCAAAATATCACTTAAAAATTCAAAACATAACTTATAATTAATATCGTAATTTTATAATGTTTTATACATCATTTTTAATTTGAATAAATTCTTTTATTACTTAAACAATCACATTACTAGTTGATAATTTGTATTTGTTTATAAAAGTTTTATATTATATATATAAAATGAAGTAACCTAATTACTCCCTTCAATTTTTTCCCTAAAAATATTTGTGTAAAATCATTATGGCTAAAATGTCTAAAAAGAAAAAGTAAATGGCTAAAATCATTTTGTGACTCCACGTTTTCGAGAAAAACGGCTGTGATAGACGTAGAAGCACAGAAGTGATCATATAATGGTTTATTTTTTACTCTTTAAAAAACTACCTAAAAAAGAGTAGAACATTGCTTTGAAAGATATTTCTAAATTCAATAGAATAAAAAAAAAGTATAAAAAATGAAAGAAATGAAGTTCATCTCTCAGAAAATATATTTTTGCATTTTACTATCAGTTATTTCTTATATGTGGCAAAAAAAAAAATAAATGCAAATAAAATGCTGCATAGGAGATACTTGAAATAATGAGAATAAGTTTAGTTATTTGTGCTTCGTATACAAATGGCGAGTAATAAATTTTAAAACAGCAGAAAAACTTCGAATATATTTTTTAAATATCTTCTTATAGAACATTTGCAATTCTATCGCTCTTAGTTCGAAAAACAATTCCCAACCCATAAACCTCACTGTTGAAGTCCTGGTAGGATGTCCTTAGTGAGAAAAACAACAAATCATAATTTTTTTTAAAAAGTATTTTAAGAAAATTCTTTAAAATTTTGTTATCTAAAATAATTTAACACTCCTGAAAGAGGACATAAAACTGTCATATATAAGAAATTATTTAAAAACGTAGGTACATTATCTTCTACATTACTTTTAAAATTTTAAATCATTTATTCCATTAAAAGTTTGAGTTCTTATAAATATTAGCGTTAGGAATTTTGTTTGGCATGATATTCTAATGTTTCAATTATTAGTTATTATTAAGTGCTATATATCAAATTTTATTATTTTCTGTTTCATAGTATACGGAAAACTGTTTTTTTTATTGTTGTAAAATAACTTATTTAACAACTTATAAAATAATTTATTTGCAACACTTTACTTTATTTTACACATATTAATATATAAAAAAACTACGAACTAGCTATGGGCGCTCCATATGAAAAATAAAATCGATAAGTTTAAATAAGTTAAACGTACTTTTACTTAACATTCTTGGACAGAGTTAATTAATGGTATACGTTATATTTATTTTTTGCATCATGCTGAAATACTTTGTGTAAATCACTTTAATATTTATCTAATATATTTCATCTTCTTAAATTATTATTTTTAAATTATTATTCTTATTAAATCACGGCATCTAAATAAAGATCTATAAACAATCTATAAATACACATCAGGAATGTTCGTTCAAATTTGGTGGGGAGATAGGAAATGGCAAAATAAGTCAATTTCTCATAGGAACTATTGGCACAAACGAAGTAAAATCTTCCTCGATTGAAACTCTCTGTGTCGATCGGTTGCCTCCTTTATCATGACAAGTATTGCTAACTGATCCAGTTTAGCACAGTTGTAGATCAACATGTGCAAACATTTGATTCTGAAGTTTGCGACAGTTGCAGTAGCATTCTGCGTACATTTGTGCAATACTCCGACTGGTTTCCAGTGCCGCACTGTAACTTAGTTGTATGTCTGCATATTCATTTAACGTATAATTAACCATGTTATTTCTGCAAAGTCACTTTGTCGATTGATGATCGGCTGGACTTGTCAGACAGCTTTGTGAGTAAGCAGAAATTGTGGATACACAGTACCCTCGACAACCTCATCATTCGTTTTCGCCTATACTTTTCTATGTGAAATTTTTGTCTTTTCCTATTTCCTACCTCTTCCCTATATTTGAACGATCATTCCTGATGTATCATGTATATTCTAATGTGTAAGTGCATTGGCTGATAATTAATTTTGCAGTTTTAAATGTTTTTTATTCAGGATGAAACAATCTCGTCAGGTGTTTTATCTAAGAAACAGGACAAAACACCAAATTTTAGAAATATAACAATTATATACAGTAGAACCTCTTTTATCCGAAATTCTTTTAACCGAAGTCCATTTTTAAAGCTTTTTTTTTTCTTTTTACTGTCACATTCCTTGTGTACAAGTGGTCCTTTCCTAATCACCAGTACAGATAAATACTTTGGATCCCCCTTCGTAGAATTCCTTTTAATTTAACTTGAGCTCCCGTAAGCAGCGGAGTGAACTAGGACACAGTAAGAGGAGGGAGAACCGGAATGTGGTCTAGCAGCGATAGAAAAGGAACAATTTACCAATTTTGAAGCTTCTGAATGTTTTGCTAAAGGTTTGGCATGGCTAAAACATCAGAAAGACTGTGATACTGGTGAACTAATAATATTAAAAAAAAAAAAAAAAAAAAAAAAAAAAAAAAAAAAAAAAAACTTTTTTATAAGTCCGCAAAGCAAAGGTAATTGAAACTGCGACAAACAAAACTTCGTTTCAAACCCTTATGAAATATGCAAAATGTACTTAATTTTAAAATTATATTCAGGTAATGTATTCCTGTTTCTATTTTACTACTGCTATATTTTTATTAAGCACTTCTTACCATAATTAGAAAAACCGCATATATTTATCCTTCTTAAAATTGAAGCATTCTCAATTATCCGAAAATTTCGATTTCCGAAAGATTGTCGGTCCCAATTACTTCGGATAATCGAAGCTCTACTGTATTAAACAAAAAGCAGTATAATCAGCGGTGCAATGGATAAAAATAATTTAAATTTTCTAAAGATAAGTTCATTTAAGATAAACTAAGACAGAAAAATACTTCCACAAACCTCTTACATTATGAACTGATCCGCTCACAACGTTCTAACAGTTTTCTTTTATTAGAATCCAAATATCCATTCAGAAATTCACTAAAAAGTCTAATCGAATCCCAATTATACAGTTACTTTTTTGTTTGAATTTAAAAAATATTCATTTTACAAAGTACTTGAGATTTACAATCACTAACTCTATCGAAAAATGAATTTACAAAATTCATGTCAAGTAAAAACCTCCATGACTTTAGAAGTAAGACAATAGGTTTAATTGCCGAAACGGAAACCTTTCGGAGAGATCTGTCGCAAATCCAAAGTGACTATATGTAATACACAATCTGTATAACAAATTAACATATCTTTGCTAAATACTGTGAGAACAAATTTCAGAGATCCATTCGATTAACACCATTTCTACCAAGATGTGTCAAAAGACACATTTCGGATTTTAACTTTAAAGTATTCTCTAAGTTTAATAATTTCTTCACAATTAATATTTTGATTTTTCATACTATAGTTGTTAAATTAATGCAGCGAAATCATTTACCTCCAGCTCATCCTGGATCTAAAAATATACATACGGCATACCTATTTCTAAAATGAGGTGTCTTTCGACACCCTAAGGATTTCACAATTTCTTACATCTAAGGATTTCATAATTTCTAATTTTAAACAATTTTACATATAAATGTCAGCATTATATCAATTATAATCTGATTAGATAATTCCGATTTCAGTTGGAACGGAAAATACAGGAATTGCTGCATTACTTTGATATTCTCATGTTTCCGCCATGCTGCATTTTAGTGTAGATTATTGCAGTGACTAGTTCTAAAAATTGAATATCGTGTTTTGTTCTCCATTTCAGGTAGCGAGTTCAAGAGACATGAATTTTGTTTTCATTTGTGTAAAAACTGTGGTATTGAATAAGGAAAGAATTTTATAACACCGGTGTTTTTATGATTACTGTAGTTGTTGTTGTTGTTGCTGTTACAAAGATTGAATTTTTATACATGAGACTGAAAGTTTGTTGAGTTAATAATCTTTAAATGTTTGATTTTCTATTAAAAATTAAAAAAAAAAAAAAAAAAAAAAAACGAAGAAGATAATATTTTTTAATTGTTGGTCTTGTGGACGTAAAACATGTCTGATTACATTTATGTATATTTATATTTTGTAGATTGTTGAATAAGGCTAGTATTTTTAACCTGATTAAATAATAACTAATAAATACGCATCCATGTATTAATAAATATATTAAGAACAAACAATCTTCTTAAAACACCATCAAAAATTTGTAAATGCGCTAGGCCTTTCGAAAGATCTGAGTCTTTCTTCGTCAGGCGCAAAAAAGACGTCCTTCTACTATGAAAGCAGAGGCAAGACTGAAATGAGAGACAAGGGAAAGGAAACAAGCTGAAGAAACAGCCAATAGGAAGTTAGAAATCAACAGCCAATAGGAAAGTAAAAGACAACAGCCTATCACAGAAGAGAATAATCAAAACAAAAGAACACAAAGTAGGACGGGCAAAAAATGGGAGGGGGAAAAATACATATAATCCAATATGGGAACACATGAAATTAAAAATGAATAAATAAATGAATAATATATATTTAAAAAAAAAGACTAATAATAATACAAAAATAAATTAAATGGTAGTACTGAAAAGGTTTTTCCAAGCTGCAGAGAGCATTGTGGAATCAGATTTATCATTAACAATAACATCACGATTACGATAAATAGCTAAATTTTCAAGAAAGTCCAATTCAGAGATACTATTGGCATTAGAGATAATTTTAGCATTTTGAAAATTAAAACTATGGCCGGAATCCCAAGAGTGCTTGGCAATAGAAGATTTCGAAAATTCTTGATTGATAACATAACGCGAGTGTTCTTTTAAGCGGATTTCAAGATTCCTTTTAGTTTGACCAATATAAGATAAATCACAACCATTACAAGGAACTTTATAAATTCCCCATTTACGAAGATCAGGAACAGGAGATTTAGTGGAGGGGATTTGAATTTATTGACAGGTTTAAAGATAATGTTAAAATTGAAACGCCGTAAAACTTTAGCTAACTTGAAACATAAAGGAGGATAAAAGGGGAGGACAACCAAATTATCAGGTTTGCTTTTGACAGATTTGGAAAGAGTAGAACTATTAGATGGTCTATTGAATTTCTTCACAGCATTATTGATAACAGAAGGATTAAAGCCTCTTTTGACAGCAACGGTTTTTAAGTAATTAAGCTCTTCCTTAAGGGATACAGAATCAGAACAAATTTTGAGAGCACGATTTACATATGTGTAAAAAACACCGATTTTTTGGTTGACAGGATGATTTGAGAGAGCATGAGGTGGGTTAGAAACAGAAAAAGGTTTTCTATAAACACAAGTTTTGAAAGAAGAATCGCATTTGGTAACTAAAACATCAAGGAAAGGAAGTTTATTACAATTTTCTAATTCAAAAGTAAACTGAATATGTGGGTCGATAGAATTGACAGTATGAAGAATGGTAGATATATCAAAAGGATTATCAACTAAAACAAAAGTATCATCGACATAACGCATCCAACATTTAAAATTAACCAGATTTAATAATTTTTCCTCAAAAAAATGCATATAAATATCACAAAGAATTGGAGATAAAGGATTACCCATACTTAAGCCATCTGATTGTTTGAAAAATTTATTATCAAATACAAAAGTAGTTTGAGTGATGCAAATTTTGGTTAAATTAACAAAATCTTGGACTTCAATATCAGAGAAATGAAATTCACGTAACCTTTTTTCCAAGCAAGAAAGAGCACCTTCAATTGGAACATTCGTAAATAAAGATTTGACATCAAGAGAAAGCATAGAAAAATTGGATGGGTTAATATTTTTTAATTTACTAACAAAATCATAAGAATTTTTTATCGTATGAGTATTAGAAATGCATAACGGAGAAAAAATGGATGTTAAAAATTTGGCAAGAGGATAAGTAACAGTACCAATATTAGAGACGATAGGTCTTAAAGGGACATTGGTTTTATGAACTTTAGGCAAAGCATAAAAACGAGCACAAATGGCTGAAGAAGGAATAACACTATATTTAGTATTGTCATTTAAAATAACAGAATTCTTAACAGCTTTTTTGAGAGTGGAACGATGCAAATTAGTAGGATCTTTTTTAACTTCAACATAAGGACCTTCAGATAAGAGAGCATAGACTTTATCAGAATAAACTTTTTTATCCATCACTCAAACTACTTTTGAATTTGATAATAAATTTTTCAAACAATCAGATGGCTTAAGTATGGGTAATCCTTTATCTCCAATTCTTTGTGATATTTATATGCATTTTTTTGAGGAAAAATTATTAAATCTGGTTAATTTTAAATGTTGGATGCGTTATGTCGATGATACTTTTGTTTTAGTTGATAATCCTTTTGATATATCTACCATTCTTCATACTGTCAATTCTATCGACCCACATATTCAGTTTACTTTTGAATTAGAAAATTGTAATAAACTTCCTTTCCTTGATGTTTTAGTTACCAAATGCGATTCTTCTTTTAAAACTTGTGTTTATAGAAAACCTTTTTCTGTTTCTAACCCACCTCATGCTCTCTCAAATCATCCTGTCAACCAAAAAATCGGTGTTTTTTACACATATGTAAATCGTGCTCTCAAAATTTGTTCTGATTCTGTATCCCTTAAGGAAGAGCTTAATTACTTAAAAACCGTTGCTGTCAAAAGAGGTTTTAATCCTTCTGTTATCAATAATGCTGTGAAGAAATTCAATAGACCATCTAATAGTTCTACTCTTTCCAAATCTGTCAAAAGCAAACCTGATAATTTGGTTGTCCTCCCCTTTTATCCTCCTTTATGTTTCAAGTTAGCTAACGTTTTACGGCGTTTCAATTTTAACATTATCTTTAAACC
Organism: Maratus speciosus; assembly: GCA_963932465.1. Lineage (NCBI taxonomy): Eukaryota > Metazoa > Arthropoda > Arachnida > Araneae > Salticidae > Maratus > Maratus speciosus. The sequence goes on from OZ010794.1 coordinate 325,919,387, forward strand.
TGTCAATAAATTCAAATCCCCCTCCACTAAATCTCCTGTTCCTGATCTTCGTAAATGGGGAATTTATAAAGTTCCTTGTAATGGTTGTGATTTATCTTATATTGGTCAAACTAAAAGGAATTTCGAAATCCGCTTAAAAGAACACTCGCGTTATGTTATCAATCAAGAATTTTCTAAATCTTCTATTGCCAAGCACTCTTGGGATTCCGGCCCTAGTTTTAATTTTCAAAATGCTAAAATTATCTCTAATGCCAATAGTATCTCTGAATTGGACTTTCTTGAAAATTTAGCTATTTATCTTAATCGTGATGTTATTGTTAATGATAAATCTGATTCCACAATGCTCTCTGCAGCTTGGAAAAACCTTTTCAGTACTACCATTTAATTTATTTTTGTATTATTATTAGTCTATTTTTTTTTAATATATATTATTCATTTATTTATTCATTTTTAATTTCATGTGTTCCCATATTGGATTATATGTATTTTTCCCCCTCCCATTTTTTGCCCGTCCTACTTTGTGTTCTTTTGTTTTGATTATTCTCTTCTGTGATAGGCTGTTGTCTTTTACTTTCCTATTGGCTGTTGATTTCTAACTTCCTATTGGCTGTTTCTTCAGCTTGTTTCCTTTCCCTTGTCTCTCATTTCAGTGTTGCCTCTGCTTTCATAGTAGAAGGACGTCTTTTTTGCGCCTGACGAAGAAAGACTCAGATCTTTCGAAAGGCCTAGCGCATTTACAAATTTTTGATGGTGTTTCAAGAAGATTGTTTGTTCTTAGTCATTCACACCAGTTTTAACTTATTTTCTTTGAATAAATATATTGCTCAATTTATCTATATTTAACTGATAATTTGAAATCCCAACAGTTTTGGCAATTATTTGCATTTAAACGCGAAGGTGTCAAATGGCACCTTTTGGTAGAAATAGGTATACACAAAATCGTGGTAGAAATAGTGTTAAAATATAAATTATCATATAAATGGAACAAAATTTTAAATAAAATTTCTATAACCCAGAAAAATTAAGTCGGAAATGTGCATTAATTTTAAAATGTTATTAGAGTTCGTAGAGGACTCTACTTCTTTTCTTTTAATTGAATCACGTTAGAAGAGTATCATCTTCGAGATGAACTTTTCAACTCTAATGAAAGACAGAAAATGCTATTCCTTTCTACTTGTATTGAACATCACAGACATTTTCGGAAGTATTTATGTTTCAGCATATAATACAAATATCCTCTTTGTGAATAATATGGTTGGCAACCTACTCATCCCGTGTGGCCTAGCAATGTGGCCGATAAAAAAATGGATCAACAGTATATTGGAAAACTCTTACATGAGGTCCAATGACTTCAAGGCTCTACCGCACAGCAAAATGGAATTTTGTGATGATCATTTTCGCAAAGAAGTACAGGGAAACCGAATAGATTTATTATTCACCCACAATTTTTAAAACACAAACTCATGCTATTGCAAGAAAACTTTCACTTCCACTTAGTACAGGTTACATTATTCATAATACAGAATAGCCAGGATTTTTGCACATGGGTTTTATTGATTGAAATTTCCAGAACATATATATAATTTATATATCCCCAAGTCATCTACCTTTGCCAGCGTTTTGTCGAAAACTTATAGAAATAACGATCTCTTCTGGAAAATAAGAGATACAAAGAAAATATTTTACAATTTTTTTCAGTAAAGATTTACTCCAAAACGCGAAGAGGGTACAAGGAAAAAATTGAATAAGGAAACAACATTTTTATCACCTTGTAAATTATTATTAATTAATGCTAATATTAAAAATTAATGTGGATATTATGTATATAAAGGAGAAGCCGAAGATTTAGCACCGCCAGTAATAATAATAAAAAAATTGTGTTACACTAATGCTTTTAAAGAAGTATCTTTAAAAATGGATTTTTATTTAAAAATTTATTAATAACAGGAATCATTCGATAGTGGGCGGATGCCTTGTTCGACAGCTCTTCTTTAGGTTATTGATTTGCGTTAGATTTATGTTTTGTATCGCATGCAAACACTTTGTGTCTATCACTTTAGGGGGTCCGGGACACATTTTAAAATATTTTTTTATTTATTGAGTTAAAATTCATGAACTTTTTGTGAAGGTTAACCTTATCATTTGTAAACAAAATCACATGATAGAACTTCTCAGATTTTTTTCTTTAAATTTAAATTAAAAATTTATTAAAAAAGTGGGTTAATTTAAAATCGTTATAACTCGAAATATTATTTATAGAATTTCATTTTTTTTTCATTTAAATAAGCAGAAATATATAAGTTTTAATTTTGATACAGCTTTTAAAAATATATTAATTTATAAAAAAAAATTGAAAATATTTAACGAAAAAAATTAAAAAAAGTGGTGCAACTTTTTGAAAAACTTCATAATTTCAAAAGTAAATACTTTTTATAAATATGCTGAATAAAACATGAAGTAAAATAATTGAAAAATATATGTTCCAAATTTGAACCCTTTATCTTTGATGGTTCTCGAGTTATAAGAATTTAAATACGGGAAACTGTGAAAAAACCTATCATGAAGAAAAATGCATTTGTACAAGAAGTGTTTTCCATGACAGCCATTGGTTGAAAGCTAGATTTCGAAAACAAACCAAAACGAAAAAAAATAATATGTTTTGTCCTAATTCAGATAGAAACATGATTTAAATGTCATTTTACGGAGGAAAAAACAGAGAAATTTTTAATGAAATAAAATGTTTTTGCAAAATTTGAAGATTTTTGTGTACCGGACCCCCTTTAATATCTTGCTAATTTATTTCATCATCTTAAATTAATATTTTTAATTTCTCATTCTTATTAAATGTCGACTTTTAAAACAATCTATAAATATATTTTTATGTGTAAGAGCATTGCTAGACAAATGATGGTCATTCAGGGTGTAACAATTTCGTTAGGACTATTATCTGAGAAACAGGATTTAACACCAAATTTCAGTAACATGACATATATTTTTAACAACAAACATGCAATATCAGTAGTGGAAAGGACAGATTTCATTCAAATTTTTCCACGCTAAGTTCAATTTACATAAACTAAGCGGGGTAAATAATTACCAAACTTGTTAATTTATAAAATAATCCGCTTACAACGTCCTAACAGTTTCTTTTATTCGAACCTATATATCCATTTAGAAATTCACCAAAAGTATAATGGAATTTTGGGGATCCCTTTACCTTTTTGTTAGAAATTAAAAATTATTCATTTATGGGGTCTCAAGACCCTCAAAGTTTCAAAATTTTTGAAATTTTAATTCTTTTAAATCTTAAACTCCTATCTCTTCTGAACACTCTAATATACTATTTTTCCTCAAAATTCTCATTAGAACAGAAGTTGTGGCTTTTTGAATTATACCCGCCAATAGCAGAATAAGCTTTTCCGAAACTTTGAAGTTATTTTTCTCCAAATGACGTTTTTGGGCGTAACGCACAGGATATCCCAAAATCTTCGGAATATTTTTTCATAAAAATTTTCAAAACACACGTTTCATGTTAATTTGTGTAAACTGTACTTAAAATGTTCTTTTTATCATTCAAAAACATATTATGATGTTGAAATTTTCAAAATTTTTTATTAGCTAAATACAACGTTGCATTAAAAATATAAAAATTCTTTAAATGCAAATATATTTACATTCAGGGTAATTATTACAATCTGAAGTATAAGTAGGCACAAAAGTTTCATTCTAGTTGCAATAGTTATTTTGTAATCGTGCGCGTATGCTGTTATACCAATTTTCTGCTGGACAAATATCTGACAGTTTGGAGCTCCCTGTAAATGCTAATTCTGCATCTTGAAAAATTTTAAACACATAAAATAAAATAACGTACTTATATCTTTCCACTGAATAAAAATTACATTTTAAAATCATATACATTTTCACATATTAAATGTTGAAAATGATCTCTTTTTTTTCTTTTTTTCTTTTTTTCTAGTTTTAAGAGTCCTGAGACCCAATAACAAAATACATGAGATTCACAACCAGTAACTCTATTGAAAACTGAAGTCACAAGCTTCATGTAAAGAAAAACCCCCATGTATTGATAAGACAGACAGTGCGTTAAATTGCCGACACGGAAAACTTTCGGAGAGATCTGTCCCAAATCTGAAGTTACTGCGTTAAATGTCACTATATACAATTCATATTCACAATAATAAATTAACATATCTTCGCTAAATATCGCAAGAACAAATTTCGGAGATCTAATCAAGTCATATAAAATTTTTCATTTAACACTAGAACGTCCGTTGGTATCGTATCAACACCTAACTGAATTTAGCCTTATCTCTCTATCAATTTCTTTCACAAATAGGAGAGAGTAGTACGCAGTGAGACATGGTACACAGTGAGACAGCAGCCTTTATAATGGTTAAAGTTGCATAAACGTCGATTTTAGAGTCTATTTCCTACAATATGACATATATTTACTTAACCAAACATAGCTATATCTAATAATAGACTATTTCGACAAAACGACTTTTTAAAGCGATGAAGTTGATGTAACAGATGCGGCTCCATTTTGTTACAACGCACGGTAGGTGATTTACGGATTCTAGTTGGCCAAAACTCTATTTTTAAATGTTTATCCTAGCTTAATTTATTTTTTACCTGTTATAACTCAATAGTTAGGGTGTTGTATCTTGCTATTGGTTTTGATATAAATATAATCGTATGGTCCAAAGACTAGCGCTAAGTACTTCTTAGTTGGGAATGAATTAATGAATTTGAGTATAGTTCTTTAATCTGTTACTTGAAGCGGAATAAAATATACTACTCGATTAGGGACGCTTCCAAACAAAATATGGGCTTTATTTTATCAGATTTATGTGCATAAAGTTTGCACATCTCAGCTGTTATTTCCTATTTAATGTCGCAAAAATTTTAATGTCATATTTTTTAAAATTTTTCAGTTTTAATATAGAAATATGTTATACGATAAAGCACGATAAAGCTCAATTTTTGATATGATTAAACAATTTTAATTATTACCTTTTCGTTCCAATTTAATTTGTCTGCCCTTAGGTACCCTCCCAGTTTTTAGAATTGTTTTTAGCTTATTAAGTCTAAATAATTTTTCTTTTGAAATTTTACTTCAGGTACCATTTTCTTTTAGCAGAATTTACGTTAGTCACATAAATAAACTTTTCACATTAAAAAAAAAAAAAAAAAAAAAAAATGTTAATTCGGTTGAAAATATTTTGTTTATAGAGGAAAATGACAATGAGTAGCGCATGAAATTTTGCAAGTGCGAAATGTTTACATTTATGACCAAATTTGGACAATAATTGCCAGTTGTATGTAGATATCTCAGGACAAAATGATTTAAAATATATTACTTGGCTGCAAATTTCGAGTGGTTACAAAATTGATCCAAACAAATTCTCCAAATTCATATTTAGTACATTGCAAAACATAATGTAGATATTTTCTCAGGATATCTGATGATTCCCATTCTTCACATAATGTACCTCTGTGCAGAGATAAATATAAATGTACAACAGAATATACAACACAGCAATTTTCATTATAGCTGTTCAATGTTTGCCCGAATCTTAAATTTTAGAAAAAGAAATTTTGGGATTTGTCATAATAATACAAACATAGTTTCATCACTTTAGCTTCCATACTGTTAAGAAAGTATCATTATTATTATCATGAATAACGTAAAATCATGCGTCAATCAGATTATGAAACATTTTTCGACTTCTATAATAAAGCTTCATAGGTTAATAACGTGAAAAACGATGTCTAAGTAATAATTTGTAAAACATATAACACGTTTGAAAACACAATTTCAACCGAAGTCGAAGAAATAGCTGAAAATTTTGAACATTCCTGTATATGAACTATAGATTTATCATATAATTCACAATATGCTAAAATTTAGAGCAGTTAGTGAATGCATAACATAGTTGAAAATTCCCCGTCAGCAATTTCCGTCAATGAACGGAAATGTACTTCAGATGTTTTGTGCAGCCCTGTATATGATTTATAGAACAGTACTATACACACTAAATAGTATGCAACTTTTATAATTTAAAAAAGAGTTCCACAGCTGAAAACGCAAATCCATCAATTATTGTTCATACAGAAAAAAATATAACTAATTTATTTTGTGGGCCCCTGTATATGAAAGATGAATGGCACATCTTATTCAATAGTAAGTATCTTATAGAGCACATCGGATTAGTGTAACATGAACAAAATACACCACAAACAATTTTTCTCCATAGACCGTAATGTAACATAATTCTTTCAGTGTCCCTTTAAATAATCGATAAATGCTATCCATACCATATTCTATAGTATTCATATTGTATAGAATTCTTCTCATTCTTCATAGATAGGTATATAAATTTCAAAGTGTTTGAAATTATGAAACATCATTAAAAACCACTACAAACGATTTTCCCCACAGTCCGTAATGTAAAGAAATACTTTTGAATGTCCCTGTAACGAAATTCTGACTGCTACATGTTACATTTTGCAATAGCTAACATTCAATAGTGAATATCAATGACATTTTTCAATTTCATGGCGATACAACTATATTGACACAAAAAATAATTTTGGCCAACTAGAATCGGTAAATCACCCATCGTGCAACGTAACGAAAGTACACAGTGAGACACACAGTTGTGGTACACAGTGAGACGTGTCTCATTGTGTACTTACTGTTGTGTTTGGAAGACAGGAGGTGAAAGAATATCATTGTAAAGTTACTTTGGATATTGAGATTCCAAATATAATCCAGGAATAATTTTTTTTTAGGCTCGATCGTATAGTGTTCATTTAACATTTTGTTGCGACCACAAAAGACTACATTGACATAACAGTCATTAATTAAAGAAAATCTGAATTTACTTATCATACATTTGTAAATTAAGAATAAAAAATAAAAGGTAAAGACATTACCTGCATTGACCCGAAAGAACAGAAGAATGATGGGGACATTTGCAGAAAGAAAAAAATAAACAAATGAAAAATCTTCCTTGAAAAATCTTTTATTTATGAAGCAATTATTTTTGTAGAACATAACGCAATTATCATAAAATACATCTCTTATTCTTTTAGATGTACTTTCTTTTATGATGCACACATATAAACAAAATTCTTACTAATGAAATTAAAATAACTTTTCCCTTGGGGAGTATGGAGGCACAGGCTTTTAGATGAATTTTTAGCATCACAATTCTACGACTCGAAATGACAGCATAATTTGAATACGAACTTATGCAGCCGATTACACAATGTTAAAGAAATATTCTTGCTCTTTTAATATCTCTTACTGTAGATATGAGATCCGTTTACTATTTCTTTTTGTAGAAGGGGAAGAGGGCCATCCATTCTCTGCGTTCGTTGACAGAACACTTACGCAGGTGCGCGCGGACATAATTTCTTCGCAGAACGACAAAAGGGGCAGCCATTCTGCATTGAAGTTTCAACTCAACTGCTAGTGCTGAATGCGCGCGAGCTCTCTAAAAGAGGAGTAAAGGTGGGGTTGCTATAATCCTTGAAACACGCCAACCTTGGCGGGACGAACATACAAACGCCCTGCGTTGGCATAAAATGCAATGCTAAGGTATATAAAGCTGCTTTTAATTAAAGAAAAATTGATAGATTTCACTGAGATGAGATGCCAAATAATAGTAAAGAATTGAGAATTTTGAAATTACGAATTAAACAGATTTAAATATTATTGGCTAAGGGGTGGAGCTACAAAAGGATATGACCGCACAAATAGAAAGATATGGAATTTTCCAGATAATTCTTTTACCGGAAGTATAGATTTCAAAACGATGTTTATGATTTTAAAATGAATGAAATGCTATGCCAGAAAGAAAAACTTACAGGGGAGAGTTGAAAAAAAGGGAATTAAAATAATTTTGGAATGCGGATATTAAAATTAAATGAATACAAGATTAATAAAAATATTTTCTAAATGAAATTAAATAAAAATATGGCAGTGGTTTAAAGTACCCACAACATATTACTCCGGCCTCCCCAAAAGAAAATATTGGTAAGATGGAGAAATTTAATAATTTTGACATTGAGCCAATATTTTCTAAAAAATATACATATACAACATGCATATAACTTCAAATAATGAGAAACAAAATAAAATTAATAGTCGGTTACATTCTTCTGACTAAAGGTACACAAAGTCTTTCAAAATAAAGTTGCTAAAAGTTCATTCACTGATATGTGAAATAGCAAATACAACACTCTAAAGTAAAATCAGTGTATTTTAAAAGTATGGGGGAAAAAGAAAAATTGTAATAATGTACACATAAACAATTAATATTACATGATACAAATTGACATGCATATTAATGATGACTTTGCATCATTCAGTATAATACAACATTAGTAATAAAACCTTTCCATTTTTAAAGAAAAAGAAAATAGCAATAATTTAAAGTAGTACCTTTAAATCACAATTCTATTTCAAGTCACAGTCTATGAACTACATTTCAATTTTTTTAAAATCAATTTTTCAATAAATTACTCATCTGAGAATTTTCCATAACAAAAAATCAAAATGTAAGTAAATAGTCAAGAGAGAATATTTACACTCTCATTAAAAATATATCTATAAATATAGTACTTTTTAATTAATCAACTTTTCTTAGCTGAATCACTAATATCGTGTTATTCTACAACCACAATAATAATACTTTCAAAGAAAATAAATGCAAAGAGAGGATTTTTAAGCTCTCATAAATGTAGTACCACATAACTTTAATAACATTTGTCTTACAAAAAATTATCACACAAAATATTTATACTAAGTATTCTGAAATGCTTATCGAATTATGTTTAATTCAAACATCTGTAAGAATAAATATGTGATTATTTTTTTTAAATGTAAAATACATAAGTATTTTTGTTTGTAAAGACTTAAAATAATCTTTGGAAATATAAACATGTTACAACATTTTTTCATGTAAAATACACAAGTATTTTTTATGTAAAGACTCAAAATAATCTTTGGAGAGTACCTTTGGATCCAAAGTACAAAATTTTCATGTATACAAATATTTTTTAAATTTGTGAATTTTCAAACACTTAAAAAAAACAATGTATTTTCAACAACTTTACATAATACACCAATAATAACAGTAGGAGTATTAGCATGTACAACTTTCACTATTATTTTTATTTTTAGATGTTAGAAAGAGGTTAGTTGTTAGAACATGCATGAATTATAATTAAGAACAAAGTAACATCACAATAGGGAAAGGATGACATATGTACTCATATTATATTTTATATCAATAACAATTTTCTTTTTTAAGATAAATACCATATCAAAATAAAGCAATCAATGACACTTCATTTGCAACTAAAATAATGAATTATAAAACTTTGATTTGATTTTTTTTTTAAGAATCTGTCTTAATATTTAAATCAAATACTGAAATTAAAAATTCTGAGTTATTAGCACATTTTTTTTTTTTTTTTTTTTTTTTTTTTTTTACAATACATATAAGTTCTAAAAGATGAATAAGGTTTTGAAGAAAATATTTCAGTGAGCAACATAGTAAACAAAAACAAGATTTACATACTTTTGCAGGATAACAATTCCACAGTGTCAAGACGAAGGCGACTTAAAAAATAAATAAATATAAAAAAAATACACAAATGCTGCCTGCAGCTTTGGTAGAAGTAAAAAATAAAATAAACAGTCAGTCTTCGTATTTGACAATCCAATCTAGCTAGCATAGATGAGATTTTTTACAATGGTAAAGGTATCCTAAATAAAATTGAAGATTAATTTATATTTTATATTGTTTATGACTGCGAGGACGAAGATCATAATTTTTTTTTACTTTGAGTAGATTTATTTAGAACTGTAGTGGAAGTTTTACTACCAGATGCTTGAGAATGCACAGAACTATGTGAATGCGAAGTTGTTTGTTGGCACTTCGAAGTGGTCTGAATTTGAGGAGAATCACAATTAGTAGTATGAGTAGGCATATGTCGTTTCACAGGAGAAGAAGATGCACTATCAACAGTCGTTTGATCATGTGTTGCACTTCTAGATGAATCAAAAGGATGAAGCAATGCTTCATTTCTTTTCTGGAGTTTCAAGATTCTGTTAGTATGAATTAACACAGGTGATGCTTGATTATTATTGCAATCTTGAATTTGAATAAGTACAGGCGAAATTATTTTCTTTACCATATAAGGTCCTTGTACTTTTTTATTAAATGCACTGGGAAATTTCACATAAACAATATCATCAACTTTGATATTACCAAATTTTAATTTTTCCCTTGATTTTTGATACACTTTTTGTCTAGAAGACTCGTTATTTTTGTAAGCTTGGTAGTATACTTTTTCAATTACATCCATTAATTTGTGGATTTCATATGCAGTGTTAAGGATTTTCCAGGAAAAATGGGTTTTATAATTGGCATAAATATCATTCACCTCCCTTCCAAAATGAAGAAGATTTGGAGTAAATTTTGTGGCTGGATGAGGTGTAGCGTTGTATATGGACTGGTGAATTTTTAAAGCAGTTGGAACATCAAATCCTTGGGAAGCCATTGTATTGACAGATGACTTTATTTGAGTGTTACATCTCTCACTCAATCCATTAGCCTGTGGATGCGCTACTGTACTGTGCTCTAGCTTTATGCCAAGTTTTTTGTTGAAATAAGAAAACAAATCACTAGTGAACTGGGAACCATGATCTGTAAGAGTTAACTCGGGTTTTCCATGAGTGGAAATGTAATTCAACAGAGTTTTAGTCACCGACTCAGCATGAATGCTATTCAAGGCATATAATTCAAGATGACGAGAAAAATGGTCGATTACAGTCATAACAAACTGGTGATTTCTCAAAGGACCAAGTAAATCCATAGAAACTTTTTGATTGGGAGCTGTAGGAATAGGTGCTGGAAGATATGGAGCAGTGTTTTTTTTTATGATTTTTATTTACTAAACAAATTTCACAAGAGTTGACATAATTAATTGTATCAGAAATTAGAGTTTTCCAAGTGAATCTTTTCTTTAAATTAACAATGGTTTTATGAATACCAGTATGAGTAATATGAGCAATTCTTAAAGCTTTAGCTCTGAGTGAAGATGGTAAAACAGCTCTATGTAATTCAATGTCTTCTGAAGAGAAGTGTCCATTATAACAAAGCAACTCATTACTTGGATTAATCTAATAGCCATTTAAACTTTTAGATTTTTTATTAGATTTAATATCTTCATAAATTTTCTTAATTTGAGGATCTTTTTGTTGTTCAGAAAGGATGGTTTGATCAAAAATTTCTAACAATGGGTCTTCATTACTAACATTATTTATAGATGGAGGGTTACTTTGAAGATGGCAGTTATGATGTTTTTTACCAATTAATCCACATGGATACTGAGCAATTTCATTATGTAGGTCATTTTGATTATCAACAATAGGCAGTACTTCTTGTTCAAAAATGAGATCAGGGTGAGTATGGAGATCTTCAGTAGGAATATGAGGTATCCTACTTAGAAAATCTGCTAACACATTATCTTTGCCTGGAACATGCTGAAATGTGTAAGAGTATTCGGATAGTTCTAACATCCAACGTGTAATGATGTCAGCAGGAGATGTTGATTTTTTGTAATTATTGAGAGGTTTAGCATCAGACAAAAGAATGAAAGGTCTGCCGAAAATGTAATATTTAAAAGCCGTTATACCTTTATAAATGGCATAAAGTTTCAGTTTAATGGCTGGGTACTGTTTTTCAGATTGAGATAAAGTTTTATAGTAATAAGAAATGGGGCGAAGTTCATCGTGAATTTTTTGCATAAGAACAGCTGAAATTGCTGTCTTTGAGGCATCTGTATTAACATAGAAGGTCTCATTCCAATTTGGAAGATTGAGCATGGGTTTATGGAAAAAAATTTCTTGCAATTTATTAAATGCATTTTCTTGTTCAGATTTCCAACAGAATTTATTTTTAGGTTTGGTGATTTCAATAAGAGGAGTAATTAATTTAGCAAAATGAGGTATGATTGACCTGTAAAATGAACATAAGCCAATAAAACTCCCTGTCTGCCTTTTAGTTTTTGGCTTTGGAAAAGAAGTAATTTTCAAAATATTGCTTGTAATTGGAAGAATTTTATGATCAGTGAGGTGGAAGCCTAAAAAGTTAATGCTAGTTTGCATAAAAGAACATTTTTCAGGTGAAAGTGTAATGTTGTTGGCAATTAGAGTATCCAAGAGTTTTGTGAGTTTTGCAACCATTTCTTCAAACGAATTAGCGCCAACAACTATGTCGTCTTGGTATGCGTGACAAGAGTCAATTTCGGATAATTGAATAACTGAATCAATTAACTGTTGAAAAGTACTTGCAGCCGTCTTCAAGCCAAAAACAAGACGAAGGTAGGTAAACATTCCCCATGGAGTGGTAAAACTGAGCTTATCTTGCATCTCTTTAGGAACCGCAATCTGCCAGTACGCAGAGGGTAAGTCCAGTGTACTGTAGTATTTAAATTTTGACAATTGTACTAATAGGTTTTGAATGCGAGGTAGAGGATATGAAGAAGGAATAATAATAGAATTTAATAATCGTAGATCTAAAGCCAAACGATATTTTTGAGGTTTTGACATGTCAGTTCTTTTCTTTTTAACTAACAGCATGGGGCAAGCCCAAGAAGAATTTGATCTTTCTATAATGCCAGCATTTAGCATTTGATTAATCTGGTCAAGAGCTTCTTGCTCTAGTGCCTGTGGCACAGGAAAAGGTAGGGTTTTCACAGGATGAGAATTCATCATTGAAAATTGAGGATTCACTAGGTCTGTATGACCCAAAGTGTCTAAGGATTTAGAAAATGCTTGAGCTTTATTGCACAATAATTTTAGTAAACAGTCACTTTCATGTGGGGACAAGTGCTTTAAGTCAAAATCATCTGGTGACAGTTCTTGTATTCGTTTTCTTTTAATTTCCTCAGATGGTAAAATTAAATTACAATATTCAATTTCTGAATCTAAATCAAAGGAATATTTTTCAATATCATTCTCATCTACATTAATGCACTCACCAAGAATTGTATGTTTGTTTAAATGAACATCCACTTTGGATATATTCTGACATACAACTAGGAATAAATCTTTTTGAATTGAAGATTTAGAATGCAATGATTCATGCAAAATAAGAGCTTTACTTTTGAAAGCAGGCTTAAAAATAAAATATTCAGAGGGAGAATTCAAGTATTTGACATGTAAATAAACAGAAGAATTGGGGGGAATCAATTCTCTATTTACAGTTTGTACCATGTTAGAACTCAATAATTTTTCATTACCATTTTTAAAATTGGTGCACTTTTTACCAACATAACTAATGTCATTGTCATCTTCAGATATGACATTTTTGTCATCAGAGGTAATTTTGGTATTGGTATTAGAAATATTATTTATAACATTAGGATAATCAAAGTTTGTATGAGTGGGAAAATAATTAGGAAACTGAGTAAAAACTTGAGCATGACCTTCTAAATTCTGAATATTGAGATTAGCATTCATAAAAGAATTATCATAATTCATAGCAGTATTACCAACACTATTCGTAAACAAACCATTATTTGGAAAACTGTAATTATAAGGATAGTTTTCATAATTATTTACCAAATACAAATAATTATCACCAAAATTTCCATTCACACTATCAAAATAAGTACCATTATTTGTGTTAACTGACATAGAATTTTCATAAATAGGCACTTTATTGGTGTCAAAAGAATATGGCACAGATATATTGTCATTATTATTATACTGAGAATTCAAATAAAAACTGGTAGGAGACTCTTTTTGAATGTTAAAAGGTATATGTTTATCTTTAATTAATATAGACTTAAAAGTTGGAGAGATGGTTATAGAATGTTTGTTTATAAACTCAAAACCAAGTATGGCTTCAAAATTAACATTCTTTATATCAGTAAGGTAAAAGACATGATGAAAAAAGAATGCAATCTCGATACATCCTTTAAAGAAAACTTTAGAGTTTATAGTTGATACAGAAACATTTCTAGATAAATATTTATAATGGATTTTGGATTTAATGCTATTAAAGCATTCATGATCCAGCAAACTTAAAGTGGACCCTGTATCAATGAAAGTTGATATCTCATTATGTTGAACATTCATAATTATACATGGAAGTGAATAAGTGTTATCAAAAGAGCTGCAAATTACATGTTGTTGTTGTACACAATCCTCAATTTGAGAAGAATACTTTGATGACAAAGAATTTTCAGAACAGCAGGGTCTGTTCATTTTTTGCACCATTGGTGATGTCTGTGTAACAGTGCTTGAAAAGGAAGTAGTTGAAGAAGAATTTTTGTCAATGTGACATTCACTTGAATTGTCACAGGAGTATACTGACCCTAACGAGTAAGATTGGGAGGGATGGTGGTCAGTTGGACCAATCTCCCTTACTTGTTTAAATGATAATTTTTATCATCATTTTTATTTTTAGAAAAAGAAGTAAAGTTTTTCTTTCTTTGAGAAGAATTCGAAGAAAAATGGGAGTCTTGAGTGTGATTGGCATTTTGCCTAGAAGAGTCAAGTAGATTTCTAAACTTGTAACATGACTCCATAAGATGATTAAAACGACCACAAAAGGCACATTGGATAACATTTTGTTTGCAAAAATACTCTGAAGAGTTTTTCTTGTGAGAAAACTTGTCAAACTTTGGCCGAAAGAAAGATCGTTTTTGATCTGGTTTATGCTGAATAAAGTTTGTTTTATTTCTAGAAGCCATGTTATGTCTAACTGGTGAGGGAGAATAAGATACACGCTTTTTTTTAACAACAGTTCTATGTCTAGGAGAATTTCCATTGTGAGATTCAGATGGCGAGAATGCTATTTGCGAATTTCTATAGACTCTGTCCTTTTTATGTCTGATAGGAGCTTGTTCAACAAAACTATCAGAAAATTTTGAATTTTCACCATTATTTTCATTATTCAGCGAATAAACTTGGTCATAATGTTGATTAGATTTTTGAGTAGGTGGTGAATCATAGATATCTTGTAAAAATTGTGCTCGTTCAAGAGCTAACTCAGATGTGGAAATGTTTTCTTCTAGAACTTTCCTTTTAATTTGCTTAGGTAAAGCTTGAATAAAATGAGTAAATTTCAAAGAATCTAGAGCAGCTGGATCTAACTTAGGATAAGCAAGTCGAAGCTGTTTAGCCAGACGATATGAAAAATTTTTAACTGACTCATTAGAATCCAATTTTAAATTTTGAAGAGACTTCCAAGTGTCAGATTTTTTACTTGGCAGAAAATAGTTAATAAATTCTTTGCGGTTTGAAGGTTAGAATTTTTGAATTGAAATTGTGTTTCGAGAGAGAAATGTAATGCAGTACCCTGTAATTTTGACTTGAAAAGAGCAAAAAGTTCTTTTTCAGAGTAATTATATAATTCCTTCAAATCTGATAACTGGTCGAAGAAAAATTCGACTGTCTGAGGATTTCCATCGAATGGTTGAATACAATGGTTTAAGTTTGCTTTTGGAGGCATGGTGATAAATTTCAAAACAATGTTGAACAAATTTCAAAACAATGTTGAACAAATTTCAAAACAAATCCGAATAAATTTTAAAATAATGTGGTGAAGTAAAAAAAAAAAATAATAATAATAATCTCATATGAAGTCACCTTTTAAAATGTCAATTCAACAGAATAATGTAATAACTGTTCTCGAAATATCATCAAAACAAAATGGCATCAAAATCAATCATTTACTTATAAGAATTTTTTTTTTTCCCTTGAAAAATCTTTTATTTATGAAGCAATTATTTTTGTAGAACATAACGCAATTATCATAAAATACATCTCTTATTCTTTTAGATGTACTTTCTTTTATGATGGACACATATAAACAAAATTCTTACTAATGAAATTAAAATAACTTTTCTCTTGGGGAGTATGGAGGCACAGGCTTTTAGATGAATTTTTAGCATCACAATTCTACGACTCGAAATGACAGCATAATTTGAATACGAACTTATGCAGCCGATTACACAATGTTAAAGAAATATTCTTGCTCTTTTAATATCTCTTACTGTAGATATGAGATCCGTTTACTATTTCTTTTTGTAGAAGGGGAAGAGGGCCATCCATTCTCTGCGTTCGTTGACAGAACACTTACGCAGGTGCGCGCGGACATAATTTCTTTGCAGAACGGCAAAAGGGGCAGCCATTCTGCATTGAAGTTTCAACTCAACTGCTAGTGCTGAATGCGCACGAGCTCTCCGAAAGAGGAGTAAAGGTGGGGTTGCTATAATCCTTGAAACACGCCAACCTTGGCGGGACGAACATACAAACGCCCTGCGTTGGCATAAAATGCAATGCTAAGGTATATAAAACTGCTTTTAATTAAAGAAAAATTGATAGATTTCACTGAGATGAGATGCCAAATAATAGTAAAGAGTTAAGAATTTTGAAATTACGAATTAAACAGATTTAAATATTATTGGCTAAGGGGTGGAGCTACAAAAGGATATGACTTCACAAATAGAAAGATATGGAATTTTCCAGAAAATTCTTTTACCGGAAGTATAGATTTCAAAACGATGTTTATGATTTTAAAATGAATGAAATGTTATGCCAGAAAGAAAAACTTACAGGGGAGAGTTGAAAAAAAAGGGAATTAAAATAATTTTGGAATGCGGATATTAAAATTAAATGAATACAAGATTAATAAAAATATTTTCTAAATGAAATTAAAAAAAAATATGGCAGTGGTTTAAAGTAACCACAACACTTATTATGTGGTTTTTATGTAAAAAAAAAGTTATTTATTAGTAAAAGAAGGTTTTTCCCTATCTCTCTCTTTCTGTGTGTGTGTGAGGTCGTGCGATGGCTCGTGTTAGCGGATGAAATTCTAGGATTAACTAAATCTTGATTAGCATATTAAGATTCAATCGGTCTGCCAAGTCATTTCTTGGTGGAAAAACCGATTTTTGCGACTGACTCGTAGGTTTACCATTGTGCTTTTTGCTCCCAGTGCTCTATGTTTTCATACCTTTTGGTGCAGGAAAACACAATGGCAAACCTGTGAGTTAGCCGTTCAAATCGGTTTTTAAGGTGTTTTTCATTAAGTACCTAAGTCCGAAATAAAGAAATATGTCCGAAAGGTCAGCACCATCCGTTTCTATTTAGGATACTTCTCTCAATAGATTTTCAATTTCTTCGGGTCTGAGAACTTTTTTGCGATAAATAATTCTGAAAAAATTAGCCGCTGAAAGTATAAAATATCTCGAAATAAATCTGAATTGGCAGACGGATTGCATCTTAATATGCGAATCAAGATTTAAGTAATCCTAGAATTTCATCAATGAATTCGATGAGGGTATTGTCTGTGCTGAAGGCTCTCGGTCTATTATAAAAGCACTTTATTCTTCCGAGATATTTTATACTTTCAGCGGCTAATTTTTTCAGAATTATTTATCGCAAAAAAGTTCTCAGACCCGAAGAAATCGAAAATCTATTGAGAGAAGTATCCTAAATAGAAACGGATGGTGGTGACCTTTCGGACATATTTCTTTATTTCGGACTTAGGTACTTATTGCTTTATTTGAGGAAAAATGAATC
Source organism: Maratus speciosus (assembly GCA_963932465.1). NCBI lineage: Eukaryota > Metazoa > Arthropoda > Arachnida > Araneae > Salticidae > Maratus > Maratus speciosus. The sequence goes on from OZ010794.1 coordinate 325,937,022, forward strand.
TCGACCTCACGGTAAACTGTAGCAGAATTAGTAATTCTAAAACTAATGAAATCATATAAAAATTAATTTCATAATGTGACAGTTGGTAATTTTTTACTGCACTGGAACTAGCAAAAGTTCTGATAAAATGTAAAGCAAGTATGGCAGAAACTGTGAATCGGCTCGAATAGAAATTCCAGATTGTCTGTAAAATAAATAAGAATATATAAAAACACGAAACTACCGGTACCATGCTTACTATATAGCAAAGAAAAAAGCGGAAGAAAATAATTGTACCGAGTCAATTCATTCAATCTTTACAATTGAAACTCTAACCCAAAAAAACTCAAACTCTGCAAAACTCTAACCCAAATATGGTGAGGGCATTTTAAATCAGATAGCTAGAAAATATTCTGTAAAATTCCGATCAAGGAGATGGCCTGTACATACATTTTACAACATTTTAGACATTGTAGTTTTAAATGCTTGGTTTATTTAGAAATCTATGTAAGGCAATACATTTTAAGTAAATGTTATATTCAACAATTAGCAAGGAGATTGCTTTCACATTATGTAAAGGATAAAAAATGTGTCACTAATGAAAACTATATACCGTAGTTAAACCAAAACGTTTATCTTAAACGCAGAAAATCTGAAATTGAAATATGTAAAGGTACCACAGACATAAAATGCTTTGAGTGCACGAAAATGATATGTTTAAAATGCATCGAAAAAAATCACCTGTTACTGCAAAAATTGTAAATAAGGTATGTATTTGACGTAAAATATTTTACATAGTCAAGTTATGCTTAAATATTATAATGTGAAGATCATCAACAGATATATTTCTCTTTTTGTATATATCTTTGTTTCCTATTCTTTAAGTGGGAAATTTAATATCATTTAATGTATTTTTCTATTAAAAAAAATCACTGTTCTTTTGTGAAAATGTAACAATATAAGCTTAATTAAAGTACAATTATCCAATACATTGATAAAATAGAAATTGTAGTTTTCTTACAAAACAGGAAGACATTTTCGCATGTTCTTTCTTCTTAGCCTGCAAGATTTGAATCCAAAATTAACACCTTGACATCCAGACCGCTTTTTTCAAGTACTGACATATGTACCAGTGTTTAGTGTAAATTTATATTTTCATCAGTGTTGCCACATCTGGATGATTTTTTTATTTAAGCATTCCGAACTGTCACTAACAAGTTTTAACCCTTTGCACTCCTGAGGTGACTTTCACTCACCACTAGTGTTGCCAGCTGTCACGCTTAAGGGGTCTCAGGACTCTTAAATCTTTAAAATTTTCGAAATTTTAATTTTTTTTTATGTTAAACTTTTATCTTTTCTGAACATTTTGATATAATTGTTTCCTTGACATTCCTATTAGAAATGAGGTTATGGCTTTTACATTTATACATGTTCAATAGCTGAAGCGTCGTTTCGGAAACTTTGAAGCCATTTTTTCTCCAAATGACGTTTTTGGGCATAACGCGCACGATATCTCAAAAACTTATGAATAGTTTTTCATGAAATTTTCAAAACATATGTTTCATGTAAGTCTGTATAAACTGAACCTAAAATTTCTTTTGTATTGTTCAAAACAATATTTCTTTTCGGTGATTATACTGTTGAAATTTTTTTAAATTTTTTTTAGCTAAATACAACTTTATATTAAAAATATAAAAATGCTTTAAATACAAAATGTATTTAGGTTCAGGGTAATTATCATAATCTGAAGTATAAGTGGACACCAAAATTTTCATTCTAGTTGGAATACTTATTTTGTAATCGTGCGCGTAAGCTGTTATGCCGATTTTTTGCTCGTCAAATGTCTAACAGTTTGGAGCCCCTGTAAATGTTAATTCTGCAACTTATAATTTTTAAAATACATGAAATGAAAGAACATACTTATATATATTACTCCAATTAAAATTGTGTCTTAAAATGTGATACATTTTAAGATATTAAATGTCGAAAATGGTCTCTTTTTTTCATTTTCTCATTTTTAAGAGTCCTGAGACCCCTTAAATCAGGACTCCAAATTCTCTGGCCACCACTTATTTCTTATAGTTTATTTCATCATTATTAATCGCAAAAAAATCTGCCATTATATGAGACTAAGGAATTTTCTTTAAATTACTGGTGTCCTGAGCATTTGGAGCTCGAATTTACGCAAGACACCCGGCAGCATTAGTGGTGAGTGAGAGTCAGCTCTCGAGCAGTGGCGGATCAGGGTCAGCTGACCCCCCTATGGGGATAGTCCAAGAGCTGTTAAACATTTTAGGGAAGGTATTTGAGGCACCCTGAAAATTTGTGCAACACTTCTTTTGTAATGCCTGAATACAAAATCGAATGTCTGGCTTAAGGATCGTGGCCCAAAACCTGTGCCAGACAAAAAATGGCACTTGACACGTGTCTGGCACAGTTTTTGTGCCGACTCAAGTGTCTGTCATTTTCAAAATATTTTTTTCTAAGCATAAATATTATTGTGCCTCAATCTCAGCGTGCCTCAAATAACTTTTTTTGGGTAGTCAAAAAATGGCACTTGACACGTGTCTGGTACAGGTTTTGGGCCAACTAAAGTGTCTGTCATGTTCAAAATATTTTTTTCTAAGTATAAATATTATTCTGTTTCAATCTCAGCGTGCCTCAAATACTTTTTTTGGGTAGTGTCAAAAAATGGCACTTGACACGTGTCTGGCACAGGTTTTGGGCCACGATCCTTCAGCCAGACATTCGATTTTGTATTCAGGCATTACAAAATAAGTGCTGCACAAATTTTCAGGGTGCCTCAAATACCTACTCAAAAATATTCAACAGCTCTCCTACTAGGAGAAACACCCTTATTAGTGGCGCAAGCAGAACTTCTTAGCAAAAGGATTTTTTTTATTCTTACTTTTTGTTATTTCACACACTTTTTACAGTTCCGAAAAATTAGTATAGGAAATCAATGTTAACGATTTTTTTCTTAGTCCTGTAAGATATTTCTCCTCTGCTCAGGCCGTCACACAAAAGAGCGTGGGTTTGTTCTCTGGACCATTGAACTTGGCACTTTGTTCACTCCCAGATGGACATTCATCACCAACGTAAATTTGTTATTTTGTAAAAAAAAAAAAAAAAAAAAAAAAAAAAAAAAAAAAAAATTCCCCTACTAGAATAGCTAAAAAAAGTTCTTTTCTGTCGCCCACTTTGCCTTCTTATCGGTGTAAGATACCCCCCCCCCCCTCCCCACTAAAAAAAAAAAAAAAAAAAAAAAACTTTTATTCATTAAAATAAGCAAGAATATGTTACAATGAAGATGTTTATTTGATTTGGATACTATGGATAAAAAGAAGAAAGCTTGTTTCAACAGTTGTAGCAAACTGAAAAAAAAAAAAAAAAAAAAAAAAAAAAGAAGAAGATTTTAAATGTATTTGTTCTTAAAAAGCATGGACCTCCTGCTTTCATCGACATTAAACTGATTCGAAAAACTTTAACGTGTTCGTTTGATTTAAAAACTTGATATGGCCAAATATTGCGAAAGTTACGGCGTCAGCAACACAGGTGGGGAGGGGGGAGGGGACGGAGAGAAAATTGCTGTTCTCTTAATATTCAGATTTAATCAAGTAATGATTTTATCTGATCATTTTGAAAAATTAATAATAATACAGATTTATTTCTTTTGTAAGTAACCTAAAATAATTCTGCACTAAGAGAAAAATAAACTAAGGATTATTTTCTTTTATCAGAGGAAAATTCTGTCCCCCTGAACCCCCATTAAAGACAACATTTAGTTCTGCTTCTTCTTCTGAGCTCACGTGCAAAACATTATCTTAAACGGGGGGGGGGGGGGTCACTGTTCACTGACGATAAAGATATATTTTTTTTTTACAATTCTTCATTATAAAAAAAGAAAAGAAATGAAACGGGGCGTCCTGTTCTCCATTCTACTACCTGGTCTGCCCGTTTTTTCGCGGCAAGAAACATCGTTTTTTCTCAACTTATGTTTATTTTAAACCGTTCCTGTGACTTGGCATCGTTGATTAGGCATTTTTTTTAACTTTTCTGGCCTTTTGCAAACGATACTTATAATGTTCCTGATTATTTGGTAATCCTTTATTTTTATCAACCAATCGGAAGGGAGAGAAAAATCTGCCAACGTTTGCTTTAACGAGAGATGAAATTTTAGCTCGAAAAGAACAGTTCTTTTTCTCGAAAATAAATAGTTCGTTCGTTTTTTCTCCAAGAATGTGCTGTATGTTTATTTCTGTGTGATCACGTAACCAGCATATCACTCTAAATATGTCTAAGCGAAAATCTCAAGCAGATATTTCCCATTTCTTCAAGAAGAAAACATCAACAGATGATATACCAACTAATAGACAAAACGAAAAAGAATATGTGAATGCAAATGACAGTATGAAACCCAACGAAATCCTACCGAAAGTAAAGAATCTAACTGAAACTTTTATTGCTACAGAAATTCAACCCCATGAATATGATATCGGGAATTTCATTGGAAAGTCGGAAAAAATTGCAGATGAATTAAAATATCGCATTGTGTCAAATACCTGGATTACACCAGCAACATATGAATTTCCGATTGTCATGCAATCAGGAAATAAAAGGCAGTTTCAACGGTCGTGGCTAACAGAATTTTCCTGTTTGAGTTACATTGCTAAGCTTGCTGGAGCTTATTGCAAAATATGTGTACTCTTTGGAGCAAAAGAAGGGGGGGGGGAAGCAAGATATCGCTTAGCAGTTTTGTACTGAGTCCATTTCATAACTACAAAAAAGGCAAGGAAAGTCTGCGAGGACACGCTCTTAAGGAGTACCACAAAATTGCAACAATTAACTTTACCGACTTCATTAGAACTTTTAAATATTCCAGCGGAATCGATTGACGTGAAAATCAATACTGAAATGAAAAGAAGAATTGAAGAAAACCGTTTACGTTTACTACCCATAATAAAAACGATTATATTATGTGGTAAACAAAATATTCCATTACGAGGTCACAGAGTTGATGGGAACCTGGCGGAAGAGGATGGCTCAGGTTCAATAGCAAATGAAGGAAACTTTCGTTCATTATTGAAGTTTCGCATTGACGTAGGTGACACTGTTTTGAAAAATCACATAAACAACGCTTCTCGTAACGCTACTTTTATCAGTAAAACAACTCAAAACGAATTAATTCACATTTGTGGAGAGCTCATATTACAGAAAATACTGATCTCTCTGAAAGAAAGTCGGTTCTTTAGTATCTTAACTGACGAAACGACCGATGTTGGCACTATCGAGCAGATGAGTCTTAACATCCGATATTGTGATATAACAACGAAGAAAATCAGGGAAGATTTTGTAGGTTTTGTAGAAGCTAGAGGCTTAAGTGATGAGTTCCTTGCAGACCTAATTGAAGAAAATTTAAAGACATTAGGATTAAAAATTGAAAATATGCGAGCACAAGGTTACGACGGTAGTTCAAATATGGCAGGAAAATTCAAAGGGGTGCAGGCACGCATAAAAGAAAAGCAGGCACTTGCTATTTACATGCATTGCGCGTCTCGCAAACTAAATCTTGCCATATCTAACGCCTGTTCATTACGCAGTATTAGAAACGCTGTTAGTGTCATGAAAGAAGATATCAATGCAATTAGGGAATCCGCTAAAAGAATGAATTGGATGCGAGGGGAAATACAAGAGCATCATCCTCAGGAAATGCGATTGAAGCTTTCAAAACTTTGTGAAACTCGGTGGATTGAACGCCATGATGCAATTTTACAATTCTTGCAAGTTTTCGATGCCATTGTTTGCTTTTTAGAATTATTACATGCCGAAGAATCGTCCTCCAAATCCGCATCCTGAATAGCATCAGTTCTGCGATTTGATTTCCTTATTGCAGTGCATATCATTTCATCCATCTTAAGTTTAACTATTTCTTTACCTCGAAATTGGCAAAGCCCTTCGTTAGATTTGAAGCGATGCTATGATATGGTAAAACATGTTGTCGATACTTTAAATGAATATCGAAATTCAACATCAAGTTACTCGAAAATATATGACGTAGCATCGAATGTAGCAACTAAACATCCCATTGAAATTACTATGCCGAGAATTGTAAAAACACAGCACCAGAGATCCAATACTGCAGCGTCAAGTCCTGAAGAATATTACAAACTCAATTTATTTCTTCCGTTTATAGATTTTATCATATCACAGTTGGTAACAAGATTTTCCGCTGCTGAACATTCAAATATCTTTGCATTACATGGATTGATCCCGGCATTTGCCAACGAGGATACTGAAACTTTAATGAATGCAGCTGAACCTTACAAGAAAGATATTCCAGGGACATTTTCTGAATTACGAGCAGAAATAGACTTATGGCAGCGGCAATGGAAAAACAAACCGGAGAGCGAACTTTCACGCAGTGCAAGTGAAAGCATATTACACGCTTCAGAATTTTACCCGAATATCAAGACTCTTCTCCATATTTTATGTATCCTTCCTGTTACAACCTGTACCAGTGAAGGGTCTTTCTCAACATTAAGACGGGTAAAAACTTACTTGTGGTCAAATATGAAAGAAGAAAGGCTAAACGGTTTAGCACTGCTTAACATTCATCGCGATAAAGAAATTCACCCTGAAGAAGTATTAAATAAATTCGCAATGAAGCATCACAGAAAATTGAAACTGCAGTATTTTTAAGGTAATGCAGCAATGTTTTGCCATTATTTTTTTTATTGCAATAAAAAGTGTTCTCCACATCCTAAATATGAAAATGTTTATTTTTATTTAATTGAAGAATTTAACATTTCTGTATTAACTATATATTATAGAATCAGTAAATAGTATATTTATATGTTTCATACAAAAAGATAACAAATTGGTTACCAAAAATTAATTTAATAATATTATTATAATTTGTAATTTATACATTTAATATTAATATAATTTTTAATGGTTAATTTTATATTATTTCATGAAAATGCATTAATTGATGTGTAATATATTATATTTTGAAGTAGGTTTAAACGATACTTCGTTTTTTTTCCCCACTTTACTGATATTTTTATAAGTAGAAAGCATAACGCTGGCCACTGAAACTTGACCCCCTGTAAAAATTTTCTGGATCCGCCCCTTCTCTCTAGTGCAAAGGGTTAATAGCTACTAGCCGTCTTTGGTGACCAGTTCGGTCTCCCTTAAAATTTATGCTTGGGAAAGCATGCTAAGCATTGTATGATGTTACTTTTATTTATAATTTAATTTACTTGGACTCACTTAAATAAAATTAATATAAACCCATAAGCTAATATTAGTTATTGTTGCATTAAAATATCTCAATTTGTTGATCTTCTGTAAGTAAGTACACCCTATTGGTTTACAATGGAAGTCTTTGGAAATTTGGTGAAATATTAGAGCTATCGCCAATTTGGCGTCACTTTTGGGAGACTAATTTTGTCCCCAAATTTGGTGATATATCGCCACGTTGGCGCAGAACAGGGTCCTTTCTATGGTAATCCCCTTTTAGTTATGGAGATGTATTAAATGCTGATCAACAAACAATGAGATGCGTTTCATTCGGGCGTTGCCATTAAACAATTAATAAATTTTCACACTTTCTGTGCCACGTACGATAGCGTAATAGTTATAGAGATAAATATATAGAATTTTGCTTTACAAGATCGGTGTTATCTGTGTTGCCAGGTAGTCAAAAGTCAATTTTCTCAAAACTTTTGAAAATTTCCCCAAATGAGGGTTTTTTTCCGAAAAAGTCCCCAACTCAGTTTCTACTCAAAAAAGTAAAATTTCAATTTTCAATTTACCACTGTATATTTTTTTACCTAATTTAAATTGAAATTTTTCCCCAAATACAGACTTTTCTTAAAAAAAAAAAAAAAAAAAAAAAAAAAAAAAAAATTAAAGTCAGCAGAATTTTGTATCCATATTCGCAGCTAAACAAAGAGAATGAGAGATACATTTACAACGACAAGATCTTTTATGTTTGTTTTTTAAATTGTTGTCTATAGTTCGTGCTGGCCTATCATTACATTAGCTGCAAATACACTTATACCAATAAGTTTTTCAAGGTTTAGACCATGTTTAATCAGTTGAGATTTGAATGAATCTGAGATGGTGTTTGCATCACCAGATTCTATCTGACTGACAACCACTGTGCTTTCAATTCTATCTGACTGACAACCACTGTGCTTTCATCAATAATAAAAGAAAAATAGCTGCTTTCCACATCTTTAATTACATCTTTTAAAACGCACGGTGAAAGAACGTTTCGGATAAGTCCTGCAGATTCAGTAATGTCAAGGAGATCTCCTTCAAGTCCCTTATACTAGTAGAACTAGGGGGTCTGCTGCATTCAAATTAACTCCTGTGGTGAATAAATTCAGTTATAGAAACAGCAATTGATTGTAGTATGCAATTGCATGTTGTACAAAAAATTCTGCAGTCATTCCATGAAGCACAGATTAACCAACGTAAGAAACAAGTTATAAAATTGTTCTATTTCTGTTGTATAGATCTATACTAATAAAAGAAATGTGTATATGTTCCTGTGTGTCTGTCCGCAATGAGTGGGAAAATCTGCTGCACTTAAATAGTGGTGTGGAAATTCAGGTAGGGGTTAGTCCAAGGCAGATCGTGATGCAGCTGTGATACGTGTAAATTGACATGTTGTAAACGACGAGCACGACCACGAGAATAATGATTGATACCGCCGATTTCTGCATTTTATTTTCGTTTTCCAAATCAAATTCGAGATAAGTCCAATTTTGCCAGATGACTAAAAGTAAATTTTAAGTGAAATGGGGAAAAAAAATGCCTCAAGTTTCTCCCCCAAAATGTTGATGGTCCCCAAAAAATTTCCCTGGAGGTTCAAAATTCCACAAAATGGGGACAAAATTCCCAATCTGGCAACACTGGTTGTTATTCCATAAATAAAATAAAATTGCTGTTCAAAATTTTCAGGTGTAAATTCAATATATCTAAATCAGAAATCCACCAGATGATTCATATTCATATTCACATGGACGTATGCGCTGTACGTCTGGTAGTCTTTTAGGATAAAATCATGACGTATGCATCGTACGTCCTGGATGTCAAGGGGTGGGTAAAGATGCTTCCACAAAAATTGAAAAAATAAATTAAAACATACTAAATATAGTAAATTTTTGTTGTAATATGAACCTTCGTATGAATAAATTTTAACAGCGAAGGCCTGTTTTACATTATTAAATTTAGTTATTTTAGCCTAAAATAAGGCAAGTCATATAAAATGGCCAATCGGATATCGTGAAAATTCAGGGTAAAATTGCCTATATAGTGAGCCAAATTTCAATTGCTTTCAAAAATTAGCTGAATGATAAGGGCTTTCCCACGCATTGGGTTTTTTTTTATTAATTGACTTCCAAGAAAGGAGTGTGTATTTAACGATGCCAACATAAAGATTTTGGGTGGATACTTCAATATTAATAATTTTTTTTTTATTATTATTAGAATTGACTGGTTCTGATGACTCTTCTAAGGAGAACTGGAAGATCTCATTCAAAAATCTTAATAAAAAAATATAAAATGAAAAATGACAGTTTGTAGAAAAACTGTTATTACCTAGGTACTTTTAGAAAAAAACCTGAAATTCAGCTCAGTATATCGCCGATATTTTTGTGAAATTTGCAGATGTTTGACTGGACTTTACATATGAATTATCTTATATATTTCACAACTAAAGTATGCGAAAGTGTTTTTTTTTTAACATTCTTGCATGCGCAATTAACAAAATATTCCATAAAAATGCTTATATTTTATCGAATATTTAATATATTTATATTATAATTACAGCATTATTTTTAAGTTAATTTGTCAACGTTTTTAATATTGGCGTTAAATTTTGTTCAAAACCCTACATGTTATAAAAAAACAAATATTTCTAATATGTACAGCATAAAAAATATATGACTAAAACATGGCTTATGATATCCCTTGATCAGGCTAAATAGTATGCCATCTTGAATAACTACAGAGGTCGTAAAATAAAAGCTGTGCAATAAATAGAATAGCATTGCTCTTATCACCTTAAAAGATTGTATTCGTTCCTCGCTTATAAATTGTAAACAAATAATAGTTTCCGTGATAAATCCTATTTGAGTTTAATAATATCTGAGCTATGATATTGATTCGAACAGGTTTGCAGCAACAAATGATAAAAATCATTTACTTCTCATGTAGTAAGTTCATGTATGAGATTTTGATATATTCGGAAAAATAGTTTTGAAAACCCCCTTTTTTATTTGCATATTTATTCCAAACTGTCCATTAAATATATATCCTTTTAATATCATCTTATTTTCCAAAAGTTTCATGTGTACTACAGATTCACCTAAAAATGTATGACGCTTTATAAATGCAATACATATTTAAATTAAACTCGACTCAAAAGCTAAATTGCCTAATCAACTCTCTTTAAAACATCTTAAAGAAGCATTCGAGATATTGAGAGCAGTATAAAAAATTTTCGGAAATTTGATTGTCTCATGACGAATAAATTCTTATGAAAATATAAATTATTTAAATCGTATTTGTATCTTTATAATATGTATGCTAAAAGATTGTTTCGAAAACTTTTTTAGCGACTAATGCTAAGATTATTGACTGCTTGCTCCTAATACGTGCATGTATTATACTTTCATACATACAGTAAGAAGTTATTTGGAAAGTTCTCATACTTATTCTAATCTCCCAATAAATGTGTCTTTCTTTAACAAGTAGATTTTTCTAAAAGTCTGCGAACGCTTTAAAAATGCAAAACTCATCACATTTATCTGAATTCAAAATCTAAATTATTCGAAAAGATAACTTATTTCTTTTAAGATAAAATTACTCTTAACGATGTAAACAAGATACTGCATTGATTGCGATGAAGGCTGTTCAAGAACAGTTGTTTTGATAATAGTAAGAGTATATTTTAAACTTATCTGGTAATATGCAAATTTATCAAAAGTGCTTGAGAGATGTAATGGATTTTAACGCGAAAATATATTTATTTAGAAAGTGTAATTATGATATAATTTTTAACGATTGCGGTTATCCTAAATTTACATTTTAAATAAAAGAAATAATACAGGCAATTCAATATTAAGTGTTGATATTAAAAATTTATAGTACTGATTATTTAAACTTTTAAAATGAGTAAATAATTACAGTGGCGTTAAGACAATTAAAATATCTATTTCCGATTCGCTATAACACGGAAAATCTTCTTATGGCATTAATAAAAATTCAATACTGAAATCCGATGTCATCTTCTTATTTCGCATTCTACAAAAAAAAAAAAAAAAAAAAAAAAAAAAAAAAATCCGAGAATTGCTGAAAATTATGGTTTTTCTCGTAATAAAATGAAAAATAACTGCATTAATATTTCATAGCATGGAAACGTTGCCTATGGCATTGATAAAAAAAAATTAAAAACATTTTGTAAATTACACAACTTAATCTAATATTGGATATGCCTTAAATTTAATTTTGAAAAAATAAGGCCTTATTCAATATTTATATTAGATATTTTAGAAAAAGTCTAATATCTATTATTTATTTAAAGCACTGTTATGGTTTTTGAAGCAATTCAAAACTCTTGAAGTTACTGCAGAATATAGAAATATTTCTGATGATACAATATTTGATTATTGAGCTTTCAACGAATTACGTGGTAGTGGTAGGTTATAGTTATGTGAAACACACCTAGCAAGTAGCATTTCACTGAAAATGTAGCGATGTGAATACTTACTCAATAGCAGACAAGCAGACGAACCTGTGTTTCCAGTTCTGTATTTGCTTCTATGGTGAGTTCTTTCTTTAATTTTTGTTTAAATTTTAACCTTGTCAGGGGCGGTGGTATGTTAATGAAACCATTTAATTTTAATTCGAGAATGCCACAATGACACCAGAATTTTGGACAAAAATTTCCGTTTATTATATATGTGCAATATAGCTTTTTCCTTTTCCAAATAAATTTGCTTGCAAATTACGGTGTCATTCTTTCATTTCAACATTTTAGCAATAAAAGCTCTTTGCACCGGAAAGAGTTAATATGGGTTCTAATAATGTATACATCATCGTCCAATAAGGTTACTTAGAAAGACGATTACAATCAGCAAGTTTGTTACTAAAATATTAAACTTCAATGCATTTGAAGGAGCTAACTGATTGATTGGCACTCAGCCAAATTAACTCCTCCACCTCTAATTAAAAACATAAAAAACGATTATATTAAAATTCCATGCAATCTGGTGAAGTCCCAAATGGGCTTTAGCAAAGCTCCCTTTCCGCACTCAGTCTCAGTGTTGCCAGATGGGCTACTTTTTTAAATTCAGATACAAATTTATAGATCATATTTACAGTTGAACAAAAGAATAGGAGTACATTTCCCGCTATTGGAGATAATTGTTGAAATCTGGTTTTCAAATGTGTTGTGTACCCACATCCTACCCATCCAACCATTCATGAACACTTGAACAGCGTATGTTATCTGTGCACAAAATATAATAAATAGTGCAGCCATTTTTATTTACAGTAGAAAATTTTAAAATTCTCACATCTGAAATCAACTGAATCTAGTCCACAAACTTTTAGTCATGTTTCTGGAACCAGTTTTAAATATATTTTAACAGACTGAGCAGTGTGCCAGTGGGCTACTTTATTTTTATTTAGATTTCTTGATTGCCACCATTTTTTTGAAACGGTAAAATTACCTTTGTCTTCGCCTTAATTAATATGTCATTAAATAGGCGCATTTTACCATTTAAGAAAAGTGGTGCCAATCATACAAACATGCCATTTGAAACCTCAATAACGTATATCAATTACTTGTCAATCTAAGTACATTTACGAGAGTTAAACCACGGACAGACGGACAGACAAACCCAATTCATAAACCCTTATCAACTATGTCGGAATATGATAAAAAATAGAAAATTGCTTTTACTACTGATTCATTAAAAAAAATTTCGTAATTATTTTTCTTCCATAACATTATACAATTTATTTACTTCATTTCTCAAAACTAAATAAATGGAATTTCTAAAATTTCGTTTTCTTTACCCTAACTAAAATTGATATTTACTTGTCATCCGTTATATTTCACATTTTGATATTATAAACGTGATCTAAGGTTGAATTTCTGCATTTACCTTTCAACAAAAGTGAATAATGCCCTGGAAATGCAAATATTATAATAATACTTAAAGCCACTGAAAATGTTAGACAGCTGAATATCGAATTCAACCTTTTGGAATGTCATATATTTGGCAAATATATTATCATAAAGTTTATTTAACATTTCCAAATCCAATATATTCTTTTAGAGATTTTGCAATCGAATATCGGGTGAATGTAAATGTGATAATCGAATTTACGATGGGTTTCTTGGGTGAGTATTATTGGGTTTTTTTCTTCGCTATTGGTAGAAGGTAATACACATATGCCAATTACAGTAGACATATATATATATAATTTATACATATAAATTTAAAAATAAAATATTTTAAAGTTGAAACATTATTGCTTATTTTCTCAAAAGGATGATTGTGTCACTTACCACCTTTATCATCTAATATCTTCAATCAGTATTATATAAAGATAATTATGCAGCTGTATTTTTTTATATGTATAATTAGAATAGTATGACAATTTTAACAATTAAATAAAACTAGGTGATCGTACCCGGGCATCCCGGGTTACAGAATATAGGTGGAAACATTTTTTTTTAATTGACAACTAATATTTATTTATGTGCAATAATTTTTTTAGATTGCCCACTGACATTAAAAAAGCATTTTTCATATGAAAAATATGAATTATATTACAATCAAATACAGTTTTGAAATTTATCAAATCGATATTTTCTTATTAGCCGCATGCTGAGAGTTAT